>JAEOAD010000027.1:15150000-16350000 GCA_036365145.1 Orientallactaga sibirica | reverse complement strand
ATACCCATGTGAAACTCTGTCATGATGCAAAACTAACCCCCCGTCATTGCTACCAGTGCTCCCTGATAACCACATTCCAGGTTTCGTGTCTATAAATTTAATTCAGCTCAGTATCCCGTGTGAGGTCATATAATATCTGTCCTTTTGCATCTGGCTCTGTTCATTTAGTACGATGTCTTCAAGATTCACCCGTGATGGATCCTGTGTCAAAATTTCCCATTTAAGGTTGAATACTACTCCCCTGGCCATGTATGCCACAGTTTGGTTATTCATTTATCAGTGAATACGAAGGTTACTTCCAGCTTTTGGCACTCAGGTGTTTACTACCATGCCCAGCTATGTATACCTCTATTCTTCTTTTTAAAAAATATTTTATTTATTTATTTGTAAGCAGAGAGATATGGAGACAGAGAGAGCATGGGCATACCAGGGCCTCTAGCCCCTGCAAATGAACTCCAGATGCATGTGTTACTTTGTGCATCTGGCTTACATGGGTCCTGGAGAACCTAGGTTGTTAGACTTTGCAGGCAAGTGCCTTAACCATGAAGCAATCTCCCTACCCCTATTCTTAAAATTCATCTTCCCTCTATACTGTGACAAATAATTATCCAAAATTACTTTGAACTTGGTCTGCTCTATGCTTTCAATATTGATATAAAACTTGGTTTATTTTAGGGCTGGAGGGATGGCTTAGCGGTTAAGGCACTTACCTGTGAAGCCTAAAGACCCATGTTTGACTCTCTAGGTTCTGTGTAAGCCAGGTGCAGAAGGTGATGCAAGTGTGCAAGGTCGCACATGCTCACAAGTTGGCCCACACATCTGGAGTTTGATTACAGTGCCTGGAAACCCTGGTTCACCAATTCTCTCTTTCTTTCTCCCTCTCATAAAAAGTTGGTTTATTTTAAATACAATATCACTGTGGTTCATTAATAATCATAACATTTTCTTAAAATGTGGAAAGACGTAGGGGTTTCAGACCCTAAATGGCTTGAAACAACCATATTGAACCTGGAACTTCCTTGTATGTCTTCATTTTTATTTCAGACCACCTTTGGGACCCTGAATGTGAGCCAAACATATGGAGTAGGTTGTAAAATGGTAGACAGAATTCCAAGCCACATTCTTGTTCTCTGGTCCATCCTTGCTCAGATGTACCAGATGTTAACCACTGATGCTACATCAACTATTTACAAGTTTCATTTTCTATTCTCTTGACCTTGAAAAGGCCAGCAAGTACAGGTAAACACATGACTATTTTCTTAAAACTTCAAAGCTGTGAAAAAGATTACATTAAACTAGAAAGAAGATATTTGGAATTCCAAATGCTGATGGGGATTTTGGGAAAGAGGAACTCTCATACACTATTGGTGGGAATGCAAATTACTCCAGTTATGGAAAATTGTATGGATGTTCCTCAAAATTAACAGATGCAGAGCTAACATATGTTCTTACAAATCTACCACTAACTGCACGTTACAGGAAATGAAATTAGTCTGCTGAAGAGATACCTGTCTCCACGTGTTTCCTATAGCAATCAAGATAGCCAAGCAATCAAACAAGCTATCAGTTGACAAATCAGTGAATAAAGAAAATGCAATATATATACATACACACACAATTGGGATCTTATTGAGCTTAAAATAGAATATTCTTTATCGTAGCATGGATGGAAATATAGGACATTATATTAAGCAAATGAGCCAGGCACAGAAAGAGCAAATACTACATGTGCTTATTTATATGTGGAAGTTAAAATAGTTGGTCTCATAGAATTAGAGCATAGAATGGTGGTTATGAAAGACTGGGGAGGGGAGGGTAGGAAAGGGATGAAGAGAGGATAAGATACCCTCATTAAAACAACAACAGCAGCAAAAGCTCAATAATCAGTGAACGGTTGTTACAGTTTATGAGCTGCGAAGCCCAAAACAGTGACCTAGACTTTATGACCTAAAGCCGCTGGGTCATGGCCTTTCTAGCTGACTTTTACATTTACTTACTTACTTACTTATTTATTTCTAGAGTTGTTTTCACTTAATATTTGGCTTTCAAATTTAGAGACTGTGGTCGAACATGTCCATAGCATGTATGAAGCTTTGTGTTCACGTCCAAGAATCAATACGAAAAGAATTATTACTGTTGGAGATGGAAGGTGTTGTACAGATCTCATCAGCCTCTTCATTTTACAAGTGAGGGAAACATAACATCGATAGACAGCCTATTTAAGGTCATATAATTTTTAGAAACGTAAGAATAAAAGGTCAGTGTAATCTCGAATGTATCTTTGTGTTATACAGTATCGCCCCTCATTGGAAGTTTATGAAGAATTGGGGATTCTAAGATTACATGGAAGGATAAAATGAATCTTTGGTGTGTATCTGGCTTTTCCTAGTTGGTTTTCACATCCCCCAAATCTCTTCCCAATTAAAGAGGAGGCAATGTAGTAGGTAAAGAGCTAACTAAGGTTCAAAAATGATCATAAACTCATGATTTTGTCACCAACCTGTCATCCATCAAGGTGACTTTACTCTTTATAGGAAACTTGCTTTTATAAGATAGGGTTGCAAAATGTTCTAGTATCTTTTCTTTGATTGAAGAATTCCAACATGAAATATCACATTTGTCCTAGCTGAAAATGAAGATAAAATCCCAAGGGAGGTCAAAAATATATAAAATTAGTAAATAATTTTATTTCTGTGGGCCTCACATTTTTTTTCCAAAGTGAAAAGAATGAACTTGTGCTCCAAACTTTGTCCTCCGTGAAATGTCATCCTTGTCTACAGTATAGCAAAGTGGTCAAAGTACCGAAACACCATCCACACTGGTGCAGTAATGAAAATCCTAGATGATGGGAGGTATGACTCAGGGGTATTCCTAGGGAATGCCTTTGATTAACAGCACAACTCTTTCTCAGGACACTTTGTTCTCTTTTAAGGTTTTAAGGTTTTAAGGTTTTCATGTTTTAGGTTTGGCCACTGTCAAATACACTGCTATTATGAGAAACAACAGGCAGGGGGCAGCAGATTTCAAAGAGGAACCAGCAAATACAGTGACAGCGGTGACAGTAACTATAGTAATTAAAACACTTTGGTTCTGTCCTTTTCTAACTCCCTGGCGGTAATCAATTTATACGATATTATTCTCAAACTTAGACTATAACATACATCTATATGACAAATCAAAATGTCATTATAATGATGATTCTGAATCAAAATCATAAAAAATACGTATGCATTTATCTTACGTGCTCGTTTATATAAAATCATATGTGTGTATGTGTACAAACGCATGTGCCTTTTTCAGTATAACACCCTTACTTACTCAGTGATGGCAGGAAGATATTGTGCATGATAAAACACTTAAAGACTCCTAGAGGTGTGGCATGAGAAGGTGTGATGACACAGAGTCCCGGGTGAGGGACAAGGAAACCAGGCAAGAAAGCCTCAAAATGAGTTTCTTCCATTCACTTCATTAGCATATTTACATGCCAAACTGTTTATTCTGAAATGAGTTGTTAACAGAACAAGTGATATATTATAACTGAATGAAGCAAGAGTAATAGTTGCCACCATCAGTTTACAAATAGGTACAACCAAAGTCCAGACTGGTTAAGGAGCTTGCTGAAACAAAACAGTGATCTAATGACTAAAGGGAGATAAGAACTGTCTTATCTAAGCCTAACATACTAAATACTATGCGGAGATCAAATGGACAATCACTTCATAAACTACAACACTGATGAAAATACCACCTTGTATACTGTCAATATATATAATTTTTATTTGTCAAAAATTCCCAAAGCACTGTTTCAGCACCACTCCTCAACTCCATGGCAGATTAAAAGCTGTTTATAGCTTCATTATTTTTATTACTTACTGGTTTCCCTTGAGCTCCTCTCTCTCCAACGTTTCCAGTCTTACCCTGTACAAGAAAAAAAAAATGCTTATGGCATGGAGACCCCTCCTAGTATCACAGAGGAAAGAAGCAAGGAGGCTTAAAATGTTCATGCTTAATGTGAGATATTTTATTACTTACGATAAGACCATGAGGCCCTCTTTTTCCTTGATTTCCTTTTTCACCCTAACAAGACATCAATGCCAGATGCATTAGTAAGAATTTGAATTACGGCTTAATACATCTTCACATACATAAAAACAAGGCATCAAATGTCTAACTCAACATTGTGTGTGCGTGCGTGTGTGTGTGTGTGTGTGTGTGTGTAGAAAAAACTGGACTTTGTGAAGAACTGCATCATTTTTGACAGGAATAATATATGGGCTCCATAAAAGTTAACTGCATATAAAATAAGGAAACCAGCAGTTACCTTGGCACCTTGTATACCTTGTTCCCCCGGGAGACCATCTGATCCTCTTGGTCCCTAGTAGTGGGGGGAAAATCCCGTTACTAATTTGAAATGTTCCTTCTTTTATTGTTGTGTATCCTTATGGACAAAGACACTGTGATCTTCTTCTTCTTCAGTTAACAAAGTCCTGATTGTTTTTATGCCCTGACCACAAGAAAGAATATGCTGAGTCTTTTTGCCTGGGAGGGTCAAGACCATGCTTATAATATTTTATGCCATGCGGTAAATTAGATGACTACAAAAATAGCTATGACAGTTGTTAAGGTGTCTGCCAGATAAGTTTATTATCTGGGTATTTTGTTCACTTCATTATTGACTCAGTATTCAGCCAGTATTTATTCTTAAAATGCTCTGCTTTAGCTTGAAGGTGTTTGGCTTGCCTAAACAGGCTCCTTAAATGTCCCAGTTTTGGAATAATGCTTTTGTCTTTGCATCCTTTAGAAGGTGAGTTCTGATGATATTGTACATGTTAAGTGCCTGCTGACAATTTAGCTATTGGAAGATGTCAGGGCACAAAAAGGGGACGGAAATGCTGCTGGGAATGTGAATACAAATTTAAATCTTCACAATAATCACTCAGTAATTGGCTACAGAGAAGCCCTAGCTGCAAAAGCTGTTCTGAGTTCAAATGATGAAACCTTCTTCCTGTGTAAATCATAACCATTGTGGAAGAGCTTGCAGACCTTCTTAAGGGACAATTCAATTCAATAGCCTCTAACTGAACATCTACTGGGGAAAAAATAATTGTCAAGTGGTATGCAGATACATACTGTGATAGCGTTTTGTTCATTATGAAGCCTATAGAATGAAAAGGTTAACTATTCAAATGACTCTAATACAAAGGAAGACACCCTGTCAAGGACAGAGAGGAAGCATCCAAGATGGAGATAGCCTTGGCACATTTGTCATAGGAATGCAGGTAGTATTTAGCTGTGGGAGATCAGCGCTCATGAGCATTGAATAAGTAAGAAACGTGCTTAATGTTGTGGTTTGAATGAAAATGTCCCCTCTAGGCTCATTTATTTGAACACTTGGTCCACAGGTGGTGGCACTGTTCTGGAAGATCATGGGACCTTTAGGAAGCACAGCCTTGTTGGAGGAAGTGGGTCGCTGGTGGTGGGGCCTTAAGGTTTTATAGTCTAGCCTGCTTGCTGTTCTCTCCCTGCTTCCTCCCTGCTGGTGTGATGGTGTCATGCTGGTTTCCTGCTTCCTGCCATGTTTTCCTTGCCACAATGGACGCCATTCTCCTGAACTGTAAGTCAAAATAAACTCTCTCTAAGCTGCTTCTGGTAGGATATTTTGACGCAGCAACAAGAAAGTAACTGATAAATATGCTGGTGATAATATTTTGAGAAATATTAAGGAAGGAGGATGGGGATCCAAAAGGTGAAGGATTGCAGTTTATATTTCGACAAGATTGCACTGGGTACAGGCAGAAGATTTCTGTGTAGAGCAATGATAGACATGTGTGTCAGATGCTGATTTGACACAGGCCTGATGGTTGTCTTCAGCTTCTTTTCAGTCACAACAGAGGTGAGCTTGGCTTTAGAGGTATATTGTTGAAGCTGTTTACTGTACTAGGACTCTCCCTGCTGTGGTCATGGACACACTGTGTCATGGGCATGGAGAGAACCTTCACACTCCATGAGGACCTGAACCTTCATTGGTCCTATTAAAGCAAACACCATAATTCCAGCCCGTTTTCTCAGCCTGTGTTCACGACATTCTGCAATCTGTCCTCAACTCCCTTTTCTTCCCCAATTTCCTAGAAAATTAAATGATAGTCTTACTGTGCAACACCTGGAATGGTAAGTTAGAAGCATGGTGGATTTAATTTAATTGATTCATAATTTCCAAAATGTGCCATTCATCCAACAAACATTTAGTAAGTGCCCACACCCAGCCAAGCACTGTTTTAGGCTTAGAGGACATCGTAGAGAAAAGGGGGAAAATGCATGAATTCATAGGTGAAGAAACATGGAAAATTAAAGAGTAAGTGAAAATAGGTGGTCAAGTATAATGAGGAAAAGGAAAGGAGTCACAGGATGAAAGAGCGGTCAAGGTGAAGTGCACTAATTTAGCTAGGGTGGTCTGAGTAGTCACTCTATAGATAATGTGGGTAGACTTGAAGGGGTGAAATTGAAAGCTCTGAATATAACTTTGGGATAATGACTGTGGAAGAAGAAATAACAAGCGCAAAGCGATATTGAACAATGGAGCAACTGAAAATGAGAAAGAATAACAAAGGAATAACAATTAAAAGATGACTGAGCATTTAAAACATTATTGTAAGTATATAACGTGTGTGTGTGTGTGTAGTAAGGGTACATATACCACTGTGCATGTGTGGAGGTCAGAAGGTAATCTAAGAGTGCAAGTCTGTTCCTTCTGCCACACCTTTTCTGAGACAGTCGCTGTCTTGTTTTTGCCACCTAGACCAGTCTGTCTGGCCCCCAAGTTTTGGGATTCTCCTGGTTCTGCCTGCCATTGCTGTGGGCATATTGGGATTACAGATGTATGTGCCTCTTTCCATCTTCTTTTATGTGGGTGCTGAGGATTTGAACTCAGGTTGGCAGGCTTGCAGAGCAAATGTCCTTAACTACTGAGGCACATCCCCAGTCCAATGACTGGTTTCAAGTGTGAACTCCCCTCAGGACTTAGCTCTGATAATTACATTTATCTTAAAATTTAAGTGGCTTGTATTGATTGTTATGTGGCTATTTAATGCCTCATTTTCCTCTCTCTGCCTTGTAGGAAACACCAGTGCATTCTGAGGAAATAATGAAAGTAGGTGAGTTTGATAAAGATTGGATGACTAAATTCTAAAATAACACAGATAGCGAGATCTAAACTGAAAATGTGTTTCTCTGGCAACCCAGTACTTTGAAAACCCAGAATTTCCATATCTTTCTTGGATTTTATTTTCTGAGTAAGGGGTCAAATGATGAAAGCACGAAGAGAAAATCACATTAGACAAGTGAGTTTACTTGGGGTGTGTGGGAGGAGTGGAGTAGGAGAGCGAGTTCATTTTAGAGTGCAATGAGACAGGTCTATCCAGGGCTGCTGCAGAGTTATCTGTCATTCTAAGTTTCATTGACAAGCAGCTGTAAGGGGAAAAACCTAAAAGTGTCCCAGACACAGAGCTGTAAATCTGATATAGATTTTCTATCTAATCTACACCATATACATATGGTTTAGATTGTATGCATATGTGTGTTTGTGTGTGTGTATGCATATGGGTATCAAGATTGCAAATAAGTTTGGTTTCTTAGAGAAATCAGATTTAATGGATCCATATATATATATATATATATAAAGACGATGTTTAGTTGTTAGTTTCTTAATAAAATGGCATTTTCTGTGGCATGTAAATCACTTTTAGCCATGGGTGAACCAGTCCAAACTCAAGTTTTTAAGATGTTGAAACTAAGTGTGTAGGTACAATGTGAGTTTGCTCACTTGAAATGTCCAGACTGAATAATTATGCATCATGAAGTTTATGGAGATGTTTCTAAATGTCAAAAGGAAATAAGGGTTAATTTTGTTAGCAAGAGAATGTATGCTGGCATAAAGGACCTAAAATTCAGCAGAAGTTTACAAAATGAGTATTAGATATTCACAAGTGAACTGATTAATTATAATTAAATTATAATTATTATAATTAAAAAATAAATCTTCCAAATTAACTACTCCTTTATGCAATATTTTACATTAAGAATTCTCTTATTTTTTAAAAAAATGCATTCACATTGACTATTTATTTTGTGGTACTGGGAACTGAACCAATGGCCTCAAGCATGTTTAATAGTTCTACTCCAAAACAGAGCTAGCTCTGGCCCTCCATTCATATTTACTGTTTCACTTACTAAGCTAGAATTGTGTAGAGAACAAAAGAGATGTTTCTGAGCCTGTGATAAGGAGTCTCATACTCTACTGGCTGAGCTAGCCACTTGTAGTAATAAAGATAACCACATTTAGCTAAAAATGACAAGAAGGCTAAATAATGAAGTTATATTAATAAAGAACCATGAAGCCCAAGATTGATTGATGAGGGTCTACGAACAGAGCTCTCATGAAATCCAGTACCAGAGGTTAATGGTAACACCCTACTGCTGAAGATACCATACGCTGTCAGCCACCTGATGGGAATCTGAAAGAGAGCCAGTTCCCAGACAATTAGCCCACCTAGTGCTGGAATGTGCTACAGGAGCTACTGGGGGAAAGTGGCCAATATCTGTCCAAGCAACTCAAAGTCTAAGCAACTCAGAAGCAAACAACCTGATGTGATGCTCACACAAGTGCAATAGTGGCACACAGCCATGGTGGGTAACCAACTGCTCTTGGATTGGCTAACAGATCCACTCAGTGGAAAAGAAACCATATCTGGAACTGGGCAACAAGTCAGAATCATATCCAGATAACAATTCTGCTTTCCATTGTCAAGCTGCCACTAATCTTGGGCTATAAGAGGGTCTACACCCTTTAAATTCTCTCTAAATTAATAATGGTTATCCCATTTAACTGGTGCAAACTTCATTCTCCATTGGAGAATCTGCTTCTCTTTTTCAGATGGGAGCTGGACCTGAGGAGATAAATGACCCAGTGCACTCCACCCCAGCCCCAGCTGAAACCACAGAGGAATTGGGGAAATGAGCAAGAGTACTGCTTTCTCAGTGAACCTGATATCAGCACAAGGGTGAAAGAGACAGACACTGAGGACACTCAACACCTACCAAAGCAGAGATCCAGAGGCTCCTAAGTACCCATCACTGAAGTAGACTTAAAATGCATCCAACATGGCTCAGCAAATTTTGCAGAAGAGGGGGTGGAAAGATTGTTAAAGCCACAATTTGGGACATTTTGCATAGAGACATTGCCTCCCCCAATAACTGACTGCTGCCCCCATAATGCATGACCCACAATCCCCATGGGGTTGACCTGCCTCCCCAACAAGGAAGGCCTTTTCAGAAAAGGGGCAAGGATGAGGGAAAGGATGGTATCAACATGTGTTGTTTACATACTAAATATGTCCATATCTAATACAAATAAAAGTTAAAAATTAAAAAAATATTTCAAGGGCTGGAGAGATGGCTTAACGGTTAAGGCGCCTGCTTGCTAAGCCTAAGAACCTCGGTTCCAATCTCCAGGTCCCACGTTTAGCCAGATGCAAAGTGATGCAAGGGCGCAATGACGTACTTGCCCACAAGGGGGCGCACTCACCTGGATTTTGTTCACAGTAGCTGACAGACTGCTGGCGCGCCCATCTCTATCTGTCTCCCTCTCCCTTTCTGTCTGTCTCTCTCTGTGTCTCTCTCCAAAAATAAATAAAATAATTTTAAAAAATTTAAAAAAAGATTTCAATTGAAAAAAAAAAGTAAGTGAATTGGCTTTCCCACTCAATAAAAATTCAGTTCCCACCCGAACTGTGGGTTTTTTCCAGCTTTGAAAACCCCCTCCTCCCTGGAGGAGCCTTTCTGCTTCCTTTCCCCTTGATTCTGAAATAAACTTTATTCTTTTAAACAAGGGAAAAACAAAGAGGATAAGTGATTAACTAAAGACTTATCTTTGCCAGCAAGTTTCCTTTTCTTAATGATTAATGTATATGCTTGTACTAAATTCCATGATAAAAGTATTAGACAAATAGCATTTTAGTAGGCATCTAATTTGGTATACTATTTAAAAATAACTGCTTGACAACATCATTGCTATCTCCTGGATAGTCTCTGTGTGAATGTATGCTAAATAAATAGAATATCTTATTTTATCTTTATGCTTTTGAGAAAGTTAAATTTAGCTGCAGTGAGCTAGTCAGGGGTTCTCAAGGCCAGAGTGAAAGTCTGTTGGTTCGACTACATAAGCTAAGCATACTTCACAAGCTAACAAGTACTAGCTAGCTTCCTGAATAATCAACTTAATACCAAATGCATTCCGACAGGCCTAAGGACTGCTACTTCATATAAACACTAAAATTTAAAAAAGAAATCTATCACTAAATATTTAACATAAGCTGCAAGCTTACTTCCCTTAAGAAGACTTTTATGAGAGCACCAAGCTTATTTCTTTGACCCCTGTAATAAATTATGATAGGCTAAGTATCTATGAATGAAAGACACAGCCCAATTCACAGAACAAATGGACTCAGTATATTTATTTGTCCTTGAAACCATATCTGTCTATGTTTGTATGACCCATTTGTTAAACTTAACCGACATACCTAGTGAATCATGCTTAGAAGTCTTTTCTGGTTCCTGATTTATACAGCTGGAAACAAATGTTCCATTGAGCAAAATTAATGTTATCATTGATTTGGGAGAAAAGATTCTCATTTAAAATTTTATTTTCAAAAGGAAAAAAAAAGCACAAAGGAATCTTTATCTTATCATGGAAGTCTCCAGAAGGTACCTAGCATTGAATCTAAGTGCAAATAATACTGAAGAGTGCTTTGCCCTAAATGGCATATATTTATGTATTTCCTTGAAGGAGCCAACATTCCAACATTTATGATCATTTCCACTTTGGTTTTTTCCACAGATGTCCTTAACATATTGTACACTTCTAAGAGAGTTGAATTTACTCTCCTTCCCCATTTAAGTCTTCAGGGTCATAGCCAGGAATACCAAAATTACTCAGCTGTATGCCACCACTCTAGAGTGCAGAATTTAAATGTATCTCATGACCAAAGGACCAACTCATGCGGAAGTAAGAAGGTGATGTCATCTCTGTCCCGTGTGTAATTTCTCCTATTGGGCAAATGGACCTAGAAGGAATGTAATGGATTCCTTACTCATCCCCAAACAGTTAACCGAGCGTGTGAGAGGTCACAGCTGAGGTTGTTACCCATTAGCTCAAGCCATTATCTTTCTAGCAGTGGACAATCTGTTAGCTTATATCATCTATATAAGAGAAACTATGGTGCATATTATATATAGTTTTGTTATATTAAATAATTTAAAATTTATTTCTTTATTTTCAAGGAGTGGGTGGGAGAGAGAGAGAGAGAGAGACCACCAGGCCTTCCTCTTGCCACTGCAAATGAACTCCAGATACATACTTCACATTGTGCATCTGTCTTTATGTAGATATTGGGAAATCAAACCTGTGCAGGCTTTGTAAGAAAATGCCGTTAACCACTGAGCAATCGCTTCATCCTTATTATATGCTTATTTATTTATTTAACTGTTTTCATTTAAACACAGCAGGTGGAAAAAAGCTTTAGGTATGTAGACAAGTCCTACTTTAAATAGAATTGGTATTTACAGGAATTTGGGTTATTTATAAGACTGGGTTTTTAGCTTCTCTTGTTATCTTTTTCAGTGATGTAGGAGGCAGGAATACATAAGTATCACAAAACAAGTTAGAAAAACTTTCATAATACTCATTTGTTTAGCTTGTTTTCTGAGGTGTGCACACTGTTGCTTGCTTGAATTTTTCCTTTCCTTTGGTGGATTGTAGTTTTTCATGATAATTCTAAGTTTCTAGGTAGTAAGCCATGCCACTGAAAAGTCCAATCCTATCTGTACCCAGTGGATAATGAACTCTGAGGCCTGTGAGGTACTAGTTGATAGACAAATTGAAGGAGAGCAGTTAGGTAGATGTGTGGTGGGTGATGGTGGGAAGTGGTAGGCAGGGAAGGCAAAACATCCAAGAAATGTCCCCACCATTCATCATGTCCACATGACCCCCTGAGAACAGAGTGAACAGGAAGTGTGCATAGACACAATGATACTTTAGTGTGGTCACAGGACATATGTGTCTAAGGGCAGAGTCACCCTCCACGGCTAGACTGGTGGTTTTTTTGTTTTGGTTTGGTTTTTTGTTTTTGTGAGTGAAAAAAAGATTAGAAAAACGGGTTTAGGATATTGAAATCAACGACAAGATAAAAGACTGACTGAAGGGAGAAGTGAGAAGAAACATGAAAATATCACGACTATCACCAGGAAACATTATTGTTTTCAAATGTTCAGGTTCCGTTCTCTCTCTATAATTTTTAATGTATTTATGAGAGAGAGAGAGAGAGAATGCACCACTACAAACGAACTGCAGACGCATGTTCCACTTTGTGCATCTGGCTTTGCATGAGTACTAGGGCCCAGCAGCTTTGCAAACAAGAGCTTTTAACTGCCTAAGCCATCTCCCAGCCCCAGGTCTTTTTTGTTGTTATCATGTTTATTGATTGTCTGAAATTTCTCTTAATAAGGGCACCCCTTCCCCACCCCAGAACTACCAAGTGAGAATATTTTCAGTGATGAGGAGCATTTTAGGAGAGAATCAGTAAGACGTATTTGAACAATGACAGGAATACAGACTCCTGGAGATGTGGGAGTTGAGGACAGAGTCCCAATTCAGAGAGGTCATATTGTACACATGGATCATAGACAGGCTAGCACAGTGCAGAGCAATTGAGCTTCCCTATGATTAATAGATGTTTCAAGTTCAAGTTCAAGTTCAACATGGACCATGAGTAGGGATATGGCTTTGGCTGGCCTAAATCTGTCAATTAACAAAAAGGCACAGATAAGCTTTTTAATCCACCTGCCACAAACGGTTTGTACTTTCCTACTATGACCCATTCAACCTGACCAAGTATCAAGTGCTGGCAGCTTATAAACTGCTAAATGATAGTTTATGTACAAATCACTTTTACCTTATTATAAAATCTATTTAAGTTAAAATGGATTGCCTGTCAGAGTTATTTGTAGACTACAAATATGTAAGCCAGAAAGGAAAATAGTTTGTCAGGAAAGAAACCATCCTAAAACCAAATTATTCCCTGCAGTTCTCACTGAAAACACAGAACATAAAATAAAACTTGTTTTTGTCAAACGTGTATCATTAGGACTTGACTTTCTGAAGTTACAGTACTTTCTCAATCACTTACTCTTTGTCCTTTGGGACCTAGACTCCCAGGTGACCCTCTTGGCCCGACACGACCCTACATGTTGCAAAATTAAAAGTCAGTTATAAATAAAATTTTACAAGAATGTTATTAAAATAGTAGTCATAGCCATTATTATGATGTAATGTTGAATTTCTTATTAATTGTTCAGATTAAATTGATTAGTTTCCATACAAATGTGCTTTAATTATTCAACACCATATCATAAAGACTCAATTAGCCAGGTGTGGTGGCACATTCTTCTAATCCCAACACTCGGGAGGGCAGAGGTAGGAAGATCACTATGAGTTCGAGGCCACCCTGAGACTACATAGTGAATTCCAGGTTAGCCTGGCCTAGAGTGAAACCTTACCTCAAAAAAACAAAATAAATAAATAAATGACTCAAAATAAATAAATAAATGACTCAATTGGAAAATAAAATGTGTTTTCATATGAACATTAGGTGGATAAATCTATAGTGACAAGAATGTACTGATCTTATGTTGACTTATTATTTGATGTGAGTGAGGAGTCTGGGAACCACACTGTAGGTCAGACTTCCTTACTGTCAAATAACATGTCTATGAATAGATCAGGAGGGAGGGAGAATGGGCATGCTAGAGCCCTTGCCTCTGCAAACAAAGTCCAGACACATGCACTAGTTTGTGCATCTTGGTTGACATCATAGGGTACTGGGGAATCAAACATGGGCCTGCAGGTGTTGTAAGCAAGCACCATTAACTGCTAAGCCATCTCACCTGCCCAAAATTTACCTCTTTAGGAGAAAATTTGAATTATATTTCTATAAACAACAAATGGAGTAATTTCAAAGCCCAAATTTGGCTTAGCAGTTAAGGCACTTGACTGCAAAGCCAAAGGACCTAGGTCAATTCTCCAGGACCCATGTAAGCCAGATGCACAAGGTGGCACATGCATTTGGAGTTCGTTTGCAGTGGATAAAAGCCCTGGGATGCCCATTCTTTATTGGCCTCTCTTCCACTCTTTTCTCAAATAAATAAAATAAATATTGGAAACAAAAGGATCACAAAGGTCTATTCTGTACTTACAGGTAATCCCAGTGGACCCATGGGTCCTGGAATCCCAGGAGGACCTGGATATCCCTGTGAATTAAGTGGAATATGAAAGACATAAGATCAATTATATTAACTTAAGACAAGCCAGTAAATCACAACTCATCACAAAATACTAATTTGTTAAGACTTCACACTACTATTCTAGGTATAAGAGGCCATAAAAAAAGGTTCTGCAGAAAGACTATTAAATTAACAATATCTTTTATATTGAAGCTGTGTATCCAATTATGAGAAGGTCTTTGCCTAGAAAAGAGAATTTCCAGGTAGCATCACACATTATAGTCTCTTGTGAAGACAAAGTTCATTTTATATTTCTCTAGTCTGTGTCGTCTTATGTGTGGACCCTGTTATGTTATGTAGATCATCAATCATATCCTTTTTCAGAAAAGTCAGGAAGTTCTATAATTAAGGAATGTACATGTGTAGAAAGAGTCTAACCTGTCACATTTTATAAAGCCCATCCCTGTGTCAGCAGTAACACTGATTCTGAGGATGACCTAAGAGGTGGGATTCTTCAACTTGATTAGTCTTGTGAGTATGTGAAGTTGCTACAAATAATCTTATAGTGGTCTTGTGATCATGTAGTAGTTACAATGAGGAACAATGAATGGAATGAATTTGGAGACAGTGTTACGTGCCACCGGAGTCATTAGGACAGATGTTCTGAAAGAGAGATTTCTTTTTTTTTTTTTTTTTAAAGTTTTAATTTTTATTTATTTGAGACAAAGTAAGGGAGAGAGAGAGAGAGAACAGGCACTCCAGGGCCTCTAGCCACTGCAAATGAACTCCAGACACATGTGCTCCCTTGTGCATCTGGCTTATGTGGGTCCTGGGGAATAGAGCCTTGAACTGGGGTCCTTAGCTTCACAGGCAAGCAATTAAACACTAAGCCATCTCTCCAGCCCAAGAGAGATTTCTTTAAAAATTGATAATAACTATTTATTTTAGTTCCTATCACACAAAGAAACTACTAAACTAAATATGCAACCAGATATAAAATTTATCAGTGGTTATTTATTTTAAAGACACAACTTTTAGGGTCTAAACTCCTAGTGCCAAAAAAATTATCCCATGACTGCTAGGCTCTGAAGAGTGAAAATAATGACATATGTCATATAAACTATAAATTATATAAAAGCAAGTAGATTGTAATTGAAGTTTCTTCTTCATCCACTGTAGCTATTTTATAGCCATTTGAATATTTCCTAAAACTATAGAATAGTTTGACTAACACATCTTATTTGTATGTTTTTCTTCCTGATTTGGTGCCACAGGTAGAAGAAAAATTTTATAGGCATATTATAAAATGACATTTTAAAAATTAAATTTCAGTCAAAGCAATTCCACCTCAAAAATGGCTTAACTTTATTGTTTGCTTTGTGAACATATATATATATATTTTGAGGTAGGGTCTCACTCTGGTCCAGGCTAACCTGGAACTAACTATGTAGTCTCAGAGTGGCCTTGAACTCACAGCAGTCCTCCTACCTCTGCTTTCCGAATGGTGGGATTAAAGGTATGTGCCACCACGCCCAGTTTATGAACATATTTTTAAATACCAAGCTCTTACCATTGCACCTTTTTCCCCCTGGGGACCCAGTGGGCCTGGACTTCCACGCTCGCCCTTTTGAAACAACAAAGGGAAAAAAATCCGTGTTGAATCAAGTTATTTATTTGTGACTGAGCTGAAGCTATAGAGGAAAATCATCAGAATTATGCCTTTCCTGCATCTCATTTCTAAGTTTCAAATCTTTGAAAATTTATAAATTTTGCATTTTAACCCTAAAATAGCAAGCTTTTTAGTTTAGTGAAAATTCTTTTAAGTTGTTTGTAGTGGAAAAGTGCTTTAGTCTTACTAAAGAAATAGAAATTATGGATAAACAAGATAATATAAAGCATGAAGAAGTGCTTATGGTTTTGTGAGAGAATACAAAGAAGAAAATTGTGAAAACATAAAAGCATATTGAAAAGTTAACTAACCTGTGTGACCATTGAAAAATTATTTCCATAGGTTGTCAACCACAATTAAGGGCTATAGAAATAATTCTGGAAGACGTATGACAGTCAAATCCTCCATAGCATATTAAGAGGATTAAACTGATGCACAGTAAAATTTACAAGATTATTACTGCATAAGATCTCACTCATAGAAGAGTGACTAAATCAGAATGAAAACATTTAATGAAATTTAATTGAACTCATACTGTGTTTTATTACATTGTAAATAAAATCAGTCAGTATATAGTAAGCACATATATTCCATGATGATTAGAAGACATTAAAGTAAACAGATTCTCCTCTCAAGTGACTACAAATGACATTAAGAGAGATGAACCAACTGGAGGGAAATTGAATTATATTATATTTTATTTTATTTTAAAAAATTTTTTAAAAATTATTTTATTTATTTTTGGAGAGAGACACAGAGAGAAACAGATAGAGAGGAGAGAGGAAGACAGAGCTGGGCACGCCAGCAGTCTCTCAGCTGCTGTGAACGAAATCCAGATGCATGCGCCCCCTTGTGGGCAAGTGCAGCATTGCGCCCTTGCATCACTTTGCATCTGGCTAAACATGGGACCTGGAGATTGGAACTGCTGGAGATTGGAACCAGCATTCTTAGGCTTAGGAGGCAGGCGCCTTAACCCCTAAGCCATCTCTCCAGCCCAGAAATTGAATTTTAAGCTGTATAGAAATCATCCTAACTACAGGAAGGGCAGAAATCAGGAAGAATTAGAGGAGTGTGGAGAGACTTACTAACAGGAGGGTAAATTCTGCTGAGTCTTAAAGTTTGGTTTTATAAATGAGATGAGAAGAGAATAATATTCTAGATGAAATGAAAAGTAAGTACAGGCATAGAAACAAACATAAGATATATAGAACAGGAGAAAGAGAGAGTGGAGCAGTGACAGCATGTCCTCATATAACATTGCTTCCTAAGGGAGCTTGCTGTCATTAAGTAGAATTCAATATTTTCCAGTCATGCAGCCAGAGTGCCCATTTCATGTTTGCTCTTCAGATCACATCTTTATAACCAAAAGGATACTTACTCTGTATATAAAAATCAGAAACAAATGTGTTAACCATATTTCAACATATTTGAAGTTCAGTGGAGCTAATGTTTGAGTTATGAATGAATTCTCTTTTTTAACTAGTTTATCTTTTTTTTTGAGGTAGGGTCTCTCTCTAGCTCAGGCTGACCTGGAATTCACTATGTAGTCTCAGGGTGGCCTTGAAATCACAGTGATCCTACCTCTGCCTGTTGAGTGCTGGGATTAAAGGTGTGCCCCACCACGCCCAGTTGCTAGTATATCTTAATTGTACAAAGTAATAAGTAGGCTTTATTATGACATTTCCTACAGGCACATATAATGGACTTTGAATATATATACCCTCTATTTCATTTCTTAAATCATCTTCCTCCTTTTTTCCCTTTCCTAATGGTTCCCCTTTTACTTTTTGTCCCATCTTCCTGCTAAATTCTACATTTGAAAGAAAAAATGTGATATATGTCTTTATGAGTCTGGCTTGTTCTTTTAGAATAATGGTCTCCTGTTCATCCACATGCCTGCAAATGACACAATTTCATTCTTCTTTATCTCTAAACAAAGTCCTCTCTCTCTCTCTCTCTCTCTAGACTGAGTTCATAATTGGGGATTATAAATAGTACAGTGCAAATCAAAAGTATGCAGGTATCTATGTAGAAAGCTGACTTTGAGTCTTTTGAGTGGATATTTAGAAGTGGTATAGCTGGATAATATGGCAGTTCTACTTTTAATATTTCAAGGCATTCCCTATCCATTTCCATCATGGCTGGATTAATGCCACCAACAGTGAATAAGTGCTTCCCCCCCCACCTTCTCTAACGTTTGTTGTTTTCTGTTTGATAGGCATTCTAACTGGGTGAGATGAAAACTCAATGTAGTTTTGTTTGTTTGTCTTTTGTTTTTCGAGGTAGGGTCTCACTCTCTACTCACTCTAGCTCAGGCTGACCTGGAATTCACTATGCAGTCTCAGACTGGCCTCAGACTCACAGCAATTCTCCTACCTCTGCCTCCCAAGTGCTGGGATTAACGGCGTGCGCCACCACGCCTGGCTCAATGTAGTTTTGATTAACATTTATCTGATAGCTAAAAGATGTTGACTCTTTCTTTCCATGTATCTGTTTTTTTTTTTTGTACTTCTTCACATGAACAAGTGTCTGTTTAATTCATATAACCATGTGCCAATTGGACTACTGTGTTAAATTTTGAATTATTTACATATTCTAGAGATTAAATCCCTGTTGGATGAATAGCTGGCAAAGTTTTTTCTCTGATTATGTGAACTGTCTTTTCATTCTGAAAATTGTTTTCATTGCTGTGAAAATTAGACACAATCAAAGGTCTGGGTGTTGCCCATGTCTCTTTCTCCCCCTGGGTCTCCTCTCTCTATCTGTCACTGTCAAATAAATAAATAAAATAAATAACAATTTAAAAAACGTGGAGAGCTACGCTACAAGATATCTAATGTTAACTTCTTGCTACCACATGCCACTCCTTCCATCTACACAGACCACACCAACACCGAAAGAAATGTGCAAACTATGTAGTTCTTAGGTCTTCTACGGCCACAAGACATGGCATCACAAACTGCATTTCCAAGTTTGTCACCCAACAGTCCTTTAACTCATTCATTTTCCACAGTTGGAGCTCAATGATCTGTGTCAGAGAGTAAAATGAAAAATTTGATACAGTCAACCTTTCTGCAAATCCAGCACAAAAAATAATAATCTTATCTGATAAAGGACAAAAAACAGTAAAAGTTCTTTTTTGAGAGAGAGAGAGGAAGGGAGGGAAGGAGATGCAGACCTGGAGGTGGCAGAGAGTCCTTAGAATGGGCATACCAGTCTTAACTCCACTCACTGTTCAGCAAATCTGACACTCATTTATACCTTATGCATCTGGCTTATGTGGGTCTTGGGGAATCGAACCTGGATCCTTAGGCTTTAAAGAGGGAGGAGGAGGGAGAGCTAAGCCAGGGAAACCCCCAAATTCTATTTCAGTTACAAACCTTTCCACTCACATTCAGACAGGAGGACCCACAAATTTTTGGAAGACTCAGTAAAAATCTTTGTAAAGTGAAGTTCCCAAGACTGGCATAAAGGCCCTGGTTTAAGGCTAAGCCAGGATAACCAGCTGACACCAGAGGCCTTTCAGCGACCAAAGAAGCCTCCTGGCTCAGCACCAAGTCTAGATATACTGCCTTTACCTGCGTGTAAGGGAGTGCCCGCTGGAGCACAGGCTCCGAGGGTGAGGCCAGTCATTCCATCAGTCCCTGACTTCCCACACTGCTCTCCACCGCCAGGAGAGATTTCCTGTGGCTTCTGACACCCACCAAGTTCAGATTCTTATCATTAAATCAACACCGCCAGGCTCCACTGCCTGCCTTTTTCCCCCAGATGGCATTTCCGATCCATTCTTACAGAGTCACTTTGGTAAGCATAGTGGGTTTTTTTAGGCCACCAACTGGAGCTAGAGTTTTTTAGCTGACTATCAAAATTTATTTTTGCACTCAACAGCTATTTTGGTTTCAAATTTGTATTTAATTCAAGCATGGAATTCCAAGACAGGGATCATGAATTTGGCACAGAATATGTAGATCCTCTACCTCTGCCTCACTTGTCTGGGATTATCTCTCTCTCTCCTTCCTCCTCTTTCTCCTCCCTTCTGCTATTATTCTTCCTTAAAAATTCTTCCTATTTTATCCTCAACTTCTATATTTACATACAAAAAATAGAGATAGCTCTTCAATTTGCCTAACCCCCTATTCCCCTTTAGACCTGTGGCCTAGGCATCATATCCCCTCCCTCAACTCACCATGCACATCTTTTGACAAGACAGAGGGCATCTTTTTCTTCATGACAATCTTCTGTTGTGACAGTATTACCTAATAGAATAACAGCAAGAAACAAAGTGGCCCAATTTCTTCTCTGTGCTATTTTGTGTACTGTATCCAAGCAGCAAAGGAGTTCTTGTATGCCACATACAACAGGGCTGGAGAGATGATATTTTTCCCTCACCTGCCTCCTAAGCTAAGAACTCTGGATCATTCCAATCTATATCTTCCAATAGTCCACTTTTTACAATCTCAGGTCCATCTTTTACTTCTATTATGAGACACTTACTTTTCAATGCCACATACGACATTTTTAAGGTCATGGATATCAAGACCACCAGCTCTAGGCTGCTGGCACGCCCATCTCTATCTGTCTTCCTCTCCCTCTCTCTGTCTCTCTCAAAAAAAAAAAAAAACACATGCACACTAATGCTACTTGAGCTGCTAACAGGAATTCACTAATATCCTCCTCATCTGTGCAGTGTTCCACCTTTCCTGATTGTCTCAAAAAGATTTATTTGTTGTCTTGTTGTAAAGATCATTTATATTTTCCTCCTTGGTTAGGTTTATTTATTATATTATATATTATAATATATTAGATTTATTCCTAGGATCTTGTTTTAAAATTTATTTATTTATTTATTTTGAGGTAGGGTCTCACTCTATCCCAGGCTGACCTGGAATTCACTATTTAGTCTCAGGTTGGCCTTGAACTACAGTGATCCTCCTAGCTCTGCCTCTTGGGTGCTGGGATTAAGGTGTGAACCACCACACCTGGCTATTTTTTATACATTTATTTATTTATTTATTTTCAATGAGAAAGGGAGGAGGAAGGAGGAGAGAGAGAGGAAGAGGAAGAGAGAATGGGCTGCACAGCCTCCAGCCACTGCAAACCAACTCCAGATGCATGTGCAGCTTGTGCATCAAGCCTTATGTGGGTACTGGGGGCACATTGAACCCACGCTGTTAGGTTTTGCAGGCAGGCACCTTGTAACCACTGGTACCTTAACATCTCTCAGCCAAGTCTCTCTTTTTAAATTTACCAACTTTCTATTTTGTGAGTGGAACTGTTTTCTTGATTTCTTTCTTGGCATGTTCTGTTTATTAAATATAGGAACTACTGTAAGCTGATTGAGTATTCTGTTGCTTTGCTAAAAAAACTGTTTGATAGATCTAAAATTTCCTGGGAGAGTACTTGGGACTTAGGTACAAAATTGTGTATCTGCAAATGGGTAATCTGACTTCTTTCTTTCCTTGTATCCGCAATTATTCCTGTTGCCTTACTACTGTAGCTACGTTTTAGCTTTAACTTGATTGGGTAGAAGAAGGTGAATACCCTTATCATTACTGATTTTAATATTTCCTCCTTCACTATAATGCTGGCCTCAGCTTTTTTTGTAGAAGCAGCTTCACTTACATTGAAATGAGCCTTTCACCCCATATTCATTCTTGCCTGTGTCATGAAGGATGTTAAAGCTTGTCCCCATGCACTTTTCTTGATTTTTTTAATCTGGATTGTATTTGTTTTCTGTATTACATTTTGTGGCTTATATGTCTATACTGACACTAACATGATCTCATAATGTATGTTCATTTCATGCTGGCCGAATTCATTTGTGATCATTTTATTGAGTACTTTTTGCATGTTTACATTCATCAAGGAACCAGGTCTATAGTTTTTCTTTTTGTAAACCAGAATAATAGACTTCCAAAAAATGAGTCTGTGTTTCATTACTTCCCTTTTATTTTTATAGGATAAGTTTGGAACATTGGTGTGAGTTCTGTAAAGGTCTGGTAAAATGGAGACTGTTATTATTGCTATAATCTCATTTTTTTATTATGGATCTGCTTAGGTTTTTCTTTTTTCCTGTTGGATTAGATTTTTATGGTTTAACTTTTGAAGTTCCATATGTATTTAGTACATATGAATTTCATAATTTTCTCGATTTATTGAAGTATAGTTTTCAAACACACACACCCCACATGAGTTTCTTTTTGTGAGGTTTCTCATTCTATTAGGCCCGATCACTCTGTAGTTCAGGCTCACCTCAAATTCTTAATCCTCCCTACTTCAGCCTCCAAAGTGTTGGGATTAAAGGAGTGAGCCACCATGCCTGGCTCCAAAATATTCTTTATTGATCTTCTGTATCATTTCTCTTTTCCTCTTTGTTTCATAGATCTGTGTCTTATCACTCCTTCTTTTAGTTGATTTAGCTAGGGTTTATTAGTGTTTTTAGCAAGGATGTAATTTTGCGAATCATAATATCCAGTTTTCATATTTCACTGTGTTTCTATGTTAATATTTTTGCATCTTTTGGGACATCTCATGGATTTTGCCTGTCTTCTCAGTGGATAATTTTGCCTTGGTCCTTTGCATTTGAAAGAGACACACACAGAGGAACGAACAGAACCAGAGGAAGGCAAGAGATAGAGAATGGGCTTGCTAGCAGCCTCTCAGCTGCCTGTGAACAAATTCCAGACATTTCATTTGCCAGGCAAGTGCAGCGATAACGTGCTTGCATCACTTATACATTTATTTATTTATTTATTTTTTTATTTATTTATTTTTCAATGAGAGAAAGGGAGGGGGGAGGGAGGGAGAGAGAGAGAGAGAGAAAGAGGAAGAGAGAGAATGGGCACAGCATAGCCTCCAGCCACTGCAAACCAACTCCAGATGCATGTGCAACTTTGTGCATCAAGCCTTATGTGGGTACTGGGGCATTGAACCCACGCTGTTAGGTTTTGCAGGCAGGCACCTTAACCACTGAGCACCTTAACATCTCTCCAGCCAGAATCTCTCTTTTTAAATTTTTTTCCAACTTTCTATTTTGTGAGTGGAACTGTTTTCTTGATTTCTTTCTTGGTATGTTCATTATTAAATATAGGAACTACTGTAAGCTGATTGAGTATTCTGTTACTTTGCTAAAAACTGTTTGATAGATCTAAGAATTTCCTGGGAGAGTACTTGGGACTTTCAGGTACAAAATTGTATTATCTGCAAATGGGTAATCTGACTTCTTTCTTTCCCTTGTGTATCCATTTAATTATTCCTGTTGCCTTACTACTATGGCTATGATTTCAAGCACTAACTTGAATTGGAGTGAAGAAGGTGAATACCCTTGCTCATTACTGATTTTAATATTTCCTCCTTCACTATAATGCTGGCCTCAGCTTTTTGTAGGCAGCCTTCCTTACATTGAAATATGAGCCTTTCACCCCATATTCATTCTTGCCTGTGTCATGAAGGATGTTAAAGCTTGTCCCATGCTTTTCTTGATTTTTTTAATCTGGATTGTATTTGTTTTCTGTATTACATTTATTGGCTTGCATATGTCTAACACTGACACTAACATGATCATAATGTATGTTCATTTTAATGTGCTGTCGAATTCAGTTTGTGATCATTTTATTGAGTACTTTTTGCATGTTTATTCATCAAGGAACCAGGTCTATAGTTTTCTTTTTTATGGCTCCAGAATAATACAGACTTCAAAAAATGAGTCTGTGAACATTCTTTCCCTTTATTTTATAGGATAATTTTTGGAACATTGGTGTGAGTTCTGTAAAGGTCTGGTAAAATGGAGACTCATTATTATTGCTATAATCTCATTTTTTTATTATGGATCTGCTTAGGTTTTTCTTTTTCCTGTTGGATTAGATTTTATGGTTTAACTTTTGAAGTTCCATATGTATTTAGTACATATGAATTTCTTCAAATTTTCTCAGTTTATTGAAGTATAGTTTTTCAAACACATACACACCCCACATGAGTTTCTTTTTTGTAGGTTCTCATTCTATTCGAGGCCGATCACTCTGTAGTTCCAGGCTCACCTCAAATTCATAGCAATCCTCCTACTTCAGCCTCCAAAGTGTTGGGATTAAAGGAGTGGGCCACCATGCCTGGCTCCAAAATATTCTTTATTGATCTTCTGTAATATTTCTCTTTTCCTCTTTAATTTCATAGATCTGTGTCTTATCACTCTTCTTTTGGTTAGTTTAGCTAAGGGTTTATTAGTGTTTTAGCAAGGATGTAATTTTGCGGGAATCATATTATCCAGTTTTTCATATTTCCTGTGTTTCTATGTTAATATTTTTGCATCTTTTGGGACATCTCCTTGGATTTTATGTGTCTTCTCAGTGGATAATTTTGCCTTGGTCCTTTTTTTTTATTTGAAAGAGACACACAGAGAGAGACAGACAGAGACAGAGAGGAAGAGGCAAAGAGAGAGAGAGAATGGGCTTGCTAGCAGCCTCTCAGCTGCTGTGAACAAATTCCAGACATTTGCGCCCCCTTGTGGGCAAGTGCAGCATTGCGTGCTTGCATCACTTTTGCATCTGGTCCTTTTTATTATTGTCTTTGTTTCCATTAATCCCTGCTCTAGTCACAATTTCTTGCCTTATACTAATTTTGAATTTGAATTATTCCTGCTTTTCTGAGACTCTGAGGTGCACCATTGGTTATTTATTGAGATCTTGCTAATTCTTTAATGTATTTGCAGCTGTACAGTTCCTCCTGTCTTTGTTGTATTTCATATTGGATCTTGTTGTTTTACACCAGTCATCCATTGTGTTATTTTAATTGGTGTGTTAAAAGCATTTATATTTAGGATTCCTACTGAGAGTTATATACTAATTTCTTACAAGTTTGTTTATTTTAATATTCTTTGTTCTTTCCACTTTGGAGAAGAATTTTTTTTTTCCTTTTGAAGTAGGGTCTTGCTTTAGCCCAGGCTGACCTGGAACTTACTTTGTAGTCCAGGCTAGCCTCAAACTTTCAGGGATCCTCCTACTTCAGCCTCCTGAGTACTGTGATTAATGGCATATGCCACAATGCCTGGTTTCTTTTTTTCCCTCCTCCTTTAACACCTTAGGTGTTTTCTAATTTCCTGAGTTGAACAGGGTTGGTTACTTCCTGGTCCTTTTTTTTGTGGGGGGGGGACACACAGAGAGAGACAGAGAGAGAGGGAAAGGAAGACAGATAGATACGGACACGCCAGCAGCCTCTCAGCTGCTGTGAACGAAATCCAGATGCGTGTGCCCTCTTGTGGTCAAGTGCGGCATTGTGCCCTTGCGTCACTTTGCATCTGGCTAAACGTGGGGCCAAGAGATTGGAACCGCTGGAGATTGGAACCAGCGCTCTTAGGCTTAGGAGGCAGGCGCCTTAACCTCTAAGCCATCTCTCCAGCCCACTTCCTGGTTCTTATTTGTTTACGCGCTCTCCTGTTGAGAGTTGCTGCTTCATGAATTTTATTTTTGTGATTATGGCTCTTCTTCCTCACCTGACTGCTGGAGGCCTTTCAGTATTTTCTGAACTGCTGGCTTATTGTTAGCGAGTTGCTAGTTTGCTCTTAAGTTAGAAGGTCTTTATTTCTCCATGAATTTCAGAGGATAACTTTGCTATATATAGTTGTCTTAGTTGGCATTTATTTATTCTCATGCCTTGGCATACATCACTCCATGCTCTCTTGGATTTTAAAGCTGCTATTGGGATGATTAATTCTGATGAGTTGGCCTTTGTCAATAATTTGGCACACGTCTATTTTTAATTTGAGACAATCTCCTTTATCAATTTTGTTTGTTTTGTTCTCTTTGCATTTAACAATGGGACAGAGAAAGGCCCCTTTTGGTCATATGTATTTGGGGTTCTAAATGCCTCCTGTACTAGGATGTCAATATCTTACCCTATATTTGGGAAATTTTCTGCACAATTTCAGCATGTAGGTTTTTGTGCCTTTAATTTGCATCACAGTTCCTTTTTTGGTTTCATGATCATGTATGTCTCAGAGTTGTTCAAATTTTGGGTTATGACTTCTATTTTTTTACTGCTGTATGAATGTTGTATTTCCTCAATTATGCCTTCAACACCTGATAGCATTTTTTCTGTCTGAGTTAATCTATTGGTGATTCTTTCCACAGAGAATTTGATTTTGAAAAAATTTGATGTGTTTTGCTTTTCAAGCTTTTTTTTTCCCCCTCTTTCTTTGCTAAAATTCTCATTTTAGTTACTGAATTACTTATCCAAATCTTGAATTAACTTCTTTATGTTATTTATGTTTATTTGAGTCCCATGAAAGTAGATTTTTGGAATCTCTGTCTAGAATTTCAACCATTCCATTATTTTTGATCCAATTTTTGAGGTGTTATGAACTTTGCTGGAAGGGAGAGTTAAACTATCTTGCTTTTTCACACTTGTTATTTCTCTATGTCAAGATTTTGGTAGCTGTTGAGATACCTAATTAGATTTTATTTGAAAGACATTAATTAGTTTTGTCTTGATGTTTCAGTTTGTTTCAATTTCTACAACAGCTGCTGTATTTTCACCATGTGCCCTTGGACTCTATGTTGCAGACTTGTAGATACACAGGAAAGAAGAAAAGAGCTAGGAGTCTTGAACCTGCCATCTTCATATCCCCAATCCAGACTGATACATATCTTTTAATTAACATGAAATGCCATATTACAGTTGAATTTTGCCCATCACTCAATATAAAACAAAATAATGGAAGAAATTACCTTTTCACCAATGCTTCCAGGTATCCCTATTTCTCCAGGTAAGCCAACAGGTCCCTTATAAGAAAAAAATAACAGAAAAAATATATATTACATTTCTTTTATAGCATCCTGGTCTTAAATAATTTATAATTAGTATGTTTCTATCTAGCTGATCCTAAATTTTATTTTGGAGCAAACTTCCTTGTAGTATGATGCAAAGCCTACGACTTCAAATCAGAAATAGTTTTTTCAATCAACAAATATGTAAATGAAAGCCTAATATAGGATAGGGACTGTGTTGTCAGATAAGCTTGAAATCCAAATTCTTGTGACCAAATCATCAGTTTCAGAGTACATTATTATTATTTTTTGAAAATGGTTAGGCAGTTAATGTTTTCTTAAAAATACAATGAATTAAGATGTGTGTTGATATGAAATTGAAAACTTTATAATCTCACTCAGTCTATTCAAAAGTTGGTCTTACAGAAATTATTTAATAAACAAAGATGTCAAAATTTCATTCAGTTTGTAAACTACATATCAATGTTTTTAATAAATGCAAAATGAGGTGAGGAAGATAAAACTAAAATATATTTATTTGTTCATGCAACAGGACCTGTGTTAAGAAATGCAGAGAATTTTAAAAAATGAGTAAAACTTGCTATAGAGGTCATAGCCCAGTAAAATGGAATACAACAAATGTCAACATTCTGTCAACTAAATGAAGAAAAAGGTAAAACACTATCACACAAAGGTGGGGAAGTTTATATCTGTTTGAGAACCTAAAGAAGGGATTGACAGAGTCAGCAGTATTTGAGGTATGGCTAAATGTTGTTAAGACTTAATGGTAAAGCATATTCCAAGGAGAGTCACGATTTGATAAGAAGTTGGGAGGGAGTAAATGCAAAATTTATCTCCATTCTCTGCATTACAGACTTTTATGGAACAACAGACTGGGCATGCCTATTAGTTCCATTCTGAATGTTAAGTGAGCAATTTATATTCATGGTGATTGTAGAAATGTATTTACAAAGGAATCACTGTTGGTTTTGAGCAAAGAAGGAATATAGTCATTCCAGCACTAAATGGATAGTAATGTAATGTCACTATGATTAATGTATAGAAAAGAGAAAAACAGAAAAAGAGATGAACAGGTGGAAGCTATCGTAACAGCAACGTTAAGTATAACCACCCTGCTGAAGACAATGGCAACATTATTAGAAGAAACGTTAAACTCCGGAGAAAAGTTAATGCCAGAGGAAAGAGGAATTAGGCCATCGGGCAGTTGTGGCTTTTCAAATTGAGAGTGTCTCCTGAAGCATTCATGTATGAGTCTCCATGACCAAGTCAAGCACTGTAATCATAAGAACACTACATATAGTACTACTACAAAAATTATTTCTGGGGCTGGAGTGATGGCTTAGTGGTTAAGGTGCTTGCCTGCAAAGCCAAAGGACCTCGGTTTGATTCCCCAGGACCCATGTAAGCTGGATGCACAAGGTGGTGCATGTGTCTGGAGGCCCTGGCACACCCATTCTCTCTCTTTCTCCCTCTCTCTCTCTCTCTCTCTGCCTGTGTGTGTCTCTCTCTCAAATAAATAAATAAAATATTTTTTAAAAGAATGATTCCTATAGAGAGTAATAATACAATATAAACAAGAGGAGAATCTTAATGAAAATTATTTGGAGGCAAGAAGTATAAAATAAAATAGAGTTGTATAGGAGGGGAGCTGAGAGTGTGCAAAGAAAGCTAAAAGCAAAGCTTGAAGGGGAGAGATAGCAGTGTTGAGGAAGAACACTAAGATAAAGTTATGGAATTTGGTAGTTTCAAGATATTATTGGCGGTGGTATCTAAAGCAGTTCCAGTCGTGTTGGTGTGCTTGGGTATGTTTGCTGAGTGTCAACAGTGTATATGTGAAGAGAAAACAGAAGAAACTTTGTATAGACTTTACTCTTAAGACCTTTGGCAATAGACTCACTGTTGGAGACCATAGTTTACATAATTATTCTATTGAGAACAGAATTTTTGCTCTGTCAGCCAAATAAAAGAAAATTGATCTACAGCAGAAAAAAGCATTTTGTGTGAACAGAAGGCAATTACATTCAAGATCTATTTTTTCCTCTTTAATAAAATGAATATTTTTCAACAGGCCAATGTTAGGTTCTAATTCATCATTACTGGTT
Source organism: Orientallactaga sibirica (assembly GCA_036365145.1). Classification (NCBI taxonomy): domain Eukaryota; kingdom Metazoa; phylum Chordata; class Mammalia; order Rodentia; family Dipodidae; genus Orientallactaga; species Orientallactaga sibirica. Next base: position 16,321,120 of record JAEOAD010000027.1, on the reverse strand, counting down.
GGCAACCAACACATTTGTAATAGATGATGCTGGCAGGTTTAATCTTCCCCCAAGGACTATCTCTTATCCAGCTGCCTTTCCCTGCATTAAAAATGCTTTGTAAGTCACAGAACCCAAGCTGAGAGGAATATATTAGTCAAAGATTCCCTATAAGCTTTTTGTTTTTATTACAAGGAGTCTTTTTCAAAAAATAAAACGATTTATTTATTTATTTATTCATTTATTTGAGAGGCAGAGAGAGAGAGAGAGAGAGAGAGAGAGAGAATATGAGTGCACCAGAGCCTCCAATCACTGCAAAGGAACTCCAGGTGCATGTGTCACATTGTGCATCTGGCTTACGTGGGTCCTAGGGAATAAAACTTGGGTCCTTAGGCTTTTCTGGCAAGTGACTTAACCAGTAACCCATCTCTCCAGTCCCAAGAAGTCTTTAAAAGGAAAGACTATAGTGACATGATTTGTCTTTAATTTTTTGTCCATGAACTAAGAACCATAAACACAAGTGAGAATCAGGGACAAAATGCAAATGCAAACCACCGACAAAAGTGTTTTCAATCTGACAGCGTCGAGGCTAATTACGTACATGTGGAAATCGTCATTGTTTATTCATGTATGTATGCTATGAATATGATGATGTATGCTAGAGTAGAAACATGAATGTCTCCTTTTTTGTCCCTTTCTATTCACTATTTCAAAACAAAAGTTGAAATATATCATTTAGTTCTCTGCTGTTTGCAAACAAACTACCTCCAGGCTAGGGAGATGGGGCAGTGGTTGTGGTGGTTTGATCCACGTGTCCTCAGTAAACTTATGTGTTCTGAAAGGTAGGTCCCTAGCTGGTGGCAGTGTGGGAATTGAAGCCTCCTGGAGGTGATGTATAGTTGGGGGCTGGCCTTATGGGTGTTATAGTCAGCTTCCCCTCGCAGGTGTGTCTGGCATACTGTCCTGCTGCTGTTGTTCATCTGATGTTGGCCAGGAGGTGATGCCCACCCTCTGCTTATGCTATCGTTTTTCCCTGCCATCATGGAGCTTCCGCTCACATCTATAAGCCAAAATAAACCCTTTCCTCCCACAACTGCTCTTGGTTGAGTGTTTTCTGGGAGCAACATGAAGCTGACTGGAACAGTAGTTAAAAACATTTGCTTGCAAAACCTGTTGGCATAAGTTCGATTCTCCAGTACCCACATAAAACCAGGTACACAAAGTGGCAATGCATTTAGAGTTCATTGCCATGAGAGGCTCTGGCATGTCCATTCACACACTCTCCAAAATAAAACCACACATGACCCACCAAAAGTAACTGGCTTTTTGCCACCTTTTCCTCAGTGGACTCTGAGCCTTGATAGAGATGTCTTAAAATGTAAGAGCCAAAGGAAGGGTAGGACTGCTTATAATGCAGTCTTCCAGACACAAAATGGCATGGATATCCATGACCTCACAGTGGATAGTACTATCTATACAAGACCTTCATAACAGGAGGAAAAGATGATGACATCAAAATAAAAGACTAATTGAGAAGGGCAGGGAATATGATGGAAGGAAGATATGTGAAGGGAAAATGGTGGGGGGAGGGAATTATCATGGTTTATTGTCTATAATTATGGAAATTGTCAGTTAAAAATATTTAAAGAAAAAGTTACAGGGGCTGGAGATATGGCTTAGGGGTTAAGAAACGTGCCTGAGAAGCCTAAGGACCCAGGTTCGATTCTCCAGGTCCGATTCTCCAGGTCCCATGTAAACCAGATGCACATGGTAGTGCATGCATCTGGAGTTCATTTGCAGTGGCTAGAGGCCCCGGTGTGCCCATTCTCACTCTCTCTCTCTCCCTCTCTCTGTCTCTAATAAATAAATAAAAATAAAAATAAATAGCTAGGTGTGGTGGCACATGCCTTTAATCCTAGCACTCAGGAGGCAGAGGTAGGAGGATCTCTGTGAGTTTGAGGCCACCCTGAGACTACATAGTGAATTTCAGGTCATCCTAGGCTAGAGCAAGACCCTACCTTGAAAACCAAAATAAATAAATAAATAACTTAAATTAAATAAAAATAAATAAATAAAAATTTTTAAAAGTTATAGAATTTGGCCAAACTAAAAAAAAAATAATAATTGGCTTTAACTAATAAGCACATACCACAATTTGTGTGGGTTAGTAACTCAGGGATGGTTTACAAGAGGGGTCTGGCTCAGCATCTCTTATGTAGTTGCAGTGTAGATTTGGCACTGGCTTCTGAAGGCCTGACTGAGGCAAGTGGGTCCTTGTCTAAGAAAGCTGTTGGCAGGCAGCTTCACCACCTTGTCATAAAGTCCTTTCCATAAGAACTGGTGACATGGCAGTTGGCTTCCCTCAGAGCAAGTGATCCGAGACAGAGAATGAGCAAGGAGGACACTACACACTTCTTATGACCGAGTCACACTGTCACTCTGCCATATTCCACTCATTATATGTGTGTAACTTACTCTAACTCACATTCTAAGAAAATGAAATTCGTTTTCTTTTCTAAATTCATGCTCCTTTCTAAGAGAAGAATAGCAAGGCTTTATAATACATTTTAAAACTATTACAGTTAATAAAGTCTACTATTGGCCTGCTTGGATTCCTATCAATTGTTTTTATTTTTGTAACATTACATTCTTCTACAAGAGCATGCTAAATTCATGTTCATGAAGATGTATCAAATTTTATTCTATTAGTTTAAAAACCTACTATGTATAAAGCATTTAGGAATAATGAACAGTAAGATATAAAACAGAGAATAAAACTGCCAGAAGATAGAGTACCAGGAAGATCAGGAGTTTTTCAGTATCTTGTTTGCCCATTTTTGACATATTTTCACTGGAACACAACTATACCTACTTGTTTATTGTCTGGGCCTGATTTTGCACTCCGTAGCTACCATCTAGTAGTTAAAGACCATGAGCGATTATAAAGCACAAATATTTTCTGTTGTGTATTTAAGGGAAATACAAAACAGTCATGAAAAGCCATAGCCTTTGCTTTTAAGACTTACCAGCAATATATATCCTCGGGCAAATAATTTTCACTATATATATATATATATATATATATATATATATATAATATATATATATCTATAGCTAACAGCTAACACATAATGAAGAACATGACACAATTTTCAGCTAGAACATACTATGTTTAAGAACTACACAACCCTATAATAATTGAAAACAGTTCACATTTTGCAAAACGGAATAGGTAATAGTCTATTTAAAGACTTTGTTAACTGAAGCCAACATTCATAAGGCCAAAAGCCTAATGTGTAATAAATCAATTTTTAGAATTTAGAAGAAATATTATTTTCCCAAGCCAGTAAAAACTGTGAAATACTCTACTTATATTTTTATAAAGCAACCACATCCTACTTATTCACTAAAAAGGTGATATTAAATTAGAATATTTCCTAGTTGAGAATAAAGTATTACAGAAAGTTTTTAAGCTTAAAAATTATCTTTAAAATATCACTGTGCCTTTTACTTTTGGTATAGAGTGACTGTTTGATTTCATACTTTCTTTTCAATATGTAAATAACTGCATTTATATGCTCCAATTATAAACCTTAATGTTTTACAAATTTACTAAAAATACTATTTTCAAGATAAATTTCACAGGATTTAGATCAGTTTTGTCAAAGGCATATATGCACTTCATTATTTCCATCAGATTTACTCTTCTTTGAAAGGCACACAAGAATCTAAGTCACCTAACCACAACAAAGGTCACAGACAGAACTGCATAGACAGAACTGAAGTACAGTCTGCTTCTTTCCTCTTGTTTCTTTAACTGTTGATTCCTGATAAATCCTGGTAGCAAAACACTATTAGTCCCCATTTAACTGTGGACCTCACTTGACTCAGGACCGTGGGATTCCTATAACGTGTCAATGAATCCATGAGGACACTGAGGATCAATTCGTAAAACGAGGCTGCTCTTTGTTGGTCTAAAAAAGGCATCTTTATTCTTGAAATGGGTAGACATCTGTATGGCCACCATGATAAAAATATTTCTCAATTAAAGAAACATACATTCTCTTTGTAATTAATGTTTGAGATCCTAGAGAAATGTTCTCTAACTTTCTCTTAATGTTTGATGTGCACAATGTTTGTCACACTTAGCAATGTGGCTCTGCTAAGGCAGTTAACATCCTTTCTGGATACAGTATAATGTGTTTTCTTTTAAGAAGTAAATTGTTCATTAAATATATGTGGTTTCTGGGATTGACTCCCAGGTCCAAAATGTAAGAGACAGAATTCCTTACAAATTCAATCTGAGCGAGACCCTCCGAGGCAGTGTTTGTGGGGTGGGGGTACTTAACTGTTTCCTTTGTACCAAGTAATAAATTTCTTCCTGATATTTAGATGGAGAGGAAAGTTTTGGAGCATACAAAGGTTACTTTGAAAATAAAAGTTATAGCTTGTTATAACTTGATTTCTGGAATATATGACTTGTTTTATTAAACATTGCTTTAAATATACATTTTCCATTTTATAAGATGTACTTACACACTTCAACAATTTTACTATGTCATTATCTAGTGCCTAAGGAATTCAAATGAACCAAATGAAGAAACAATACAGAGCAGAGATTATGCTAAATATCTGTTACTGAACATATATTAATTTTTCTGTCCTACAGTCATAACAGTAAAGAAAATGATTGCTTATTTGTGATATTAGACTTTGAAACAAAGATTGTAATTTGTCCAATTTAAAGTTTCCAAGCTTTGAAGATAAGTATCTATAAACAGTGGTTATTAATTGAAGCAAAAACAACTTTATAGAACTTTATATTCATTAACATGTTTATATTTTATTATTTATTTATTTGAGAGAGAGAAAGAGGCAGAGAAAGAATTGGTGCATCAGGGCCTCCAGCTGCTGCAAACAAAGTCCAGACACATGTACTACCTTGTGCATCTGGTTTATGTGGGTCCTGGGTCAAACTAGGTCAAACTGCTAAGCCATCTCTCTAGCCCTCAATAATATTTTTAAAAGTATAGAAGAGTCATAAAGTAAAAATCACTGTTTCATTTAGTCAGCTAACATATTTAAGAGGGTAATGCATGTTTGTCCTACTAAATTACATGTTGTATATTGTCAGGTAAGTTTAGAACATGAACAAACACTTCATTATTTTACAGGTTGCTGATCCACTGGACAAGACTGTTTTGGAGGCCACAGTTCCTCCATGTCAGGCTCTTGGCTTAAGGACACTTAAGGTTCTCTACAAGCTATAGCTGGGCTGCAGAGTGTCCAAGTAGTAACGTCAGCCTCTGACATTTCCTGAATGATTTGACTCTTGCATTCAGATCAAGCTCGCAGTCATGAAATACGAGTTCACAGAGAAGCTTGGCCCTCGGAAGGTCTGGCAATGATCAAGAGTCTATGCCTGGAATGTCCCTCCACAGATGCTTTCACTCATACTCATGTTATGGGAAACCTGAGAACTGAGAGGCAACTCGTACCCCACTAAACCTGCCTGGTGGTGCTGTTCCCAATGAGCCTCTTGACAATAAATCAGAGGTGATAACGTGCAGATCAGCACAGGGCTACCACCTATCGTGGTCAAACCGAGGCTGCTAAGAACAGGTAAGTTGGATGAGACATAAAAGGAATTCTCCTGCAATGACACTTGTGTTGCGAAACATTTCAACGGTGAGGTTTTCCCAAGACTCTAATCACTCACACGTGTGTTCGCACAGGGGCCTATGTGCTTAGAAGCACGGTGCATTTTTCAAATAGAAAGACTAAATTAGTTCTGTGTGTCTTTCCTACAGTTCTTAGAGGAAATGTGATTTTGTGGATTCTATTTAATTTAGAGTGAGGCAATCTGCTGTCCAGTGCTTCCATTGTCCCTACTTTCCCCTCAGATTCATCTACCTGACAAAGATGACCATGGCAGCACAGAATGCTGGGTTGCTAGTGTGAAGACTTGAGCTCCAATTTAAAGCTTTCATTCCAAAGCAAGTCATCGGACCAGCTTTGTTCCTACTCTGAAAGACACCAGATGCACTTAATCATCTCTTTTATTCCTGCCAGTGTTAAAATTCTATTACTTAAACATAAGAAAGGAGGGAAAATCATGTAGGTATTTAAGAGGTATTAAAAATCTTCTGAACAGGCAATAAAAAGATAAGTAATATTTTTTTTTTAAAGGAATACTTTTATTTCATAGAGGGCTTTTATCTAGGATTCTGGATCTTTGGGGACCCTTCCGGATGGATTTACTGACAATATCTACAGTATGCAAATTTTGTGAGCACTCAGAGGTGACCGTTTTCTTTGAATATCTAAATTTTCCTCTAAGCTTGGCTGAGGTCATTGTGAGTGGGTTCACTGTTATCTTTTTTTCCATTATTTCACTGCCTATCTCTGTAGTTGGCACACAGTCGAAGCTCAGTACCTATTTGTAGGAGGAATACATGGCATCAACTGGGCACTCATTTCTTAATTCAAATATTGTAATCTATGGGAATTCCCTCAGTGTACATACACATCCACACACATACATATAGTGCACACACATAGATAGATAATTAGATAGGTAAATAATTAGGTAGATAGACAGACAGATAATTGATAGTGGTTTTTACTTGTTTGACATAAGTTTCAGAAAAATAATAAAGGAAAAGTAAAAATTGTAGAGAAAGAAAGGTATCCTCCAGAAAGGCTCTTTTCTCTATGCAATCACAAACCCTTCTGAAGTTTCCTCATAATATGGTCTTTGATCGCTAGTACAACTGTCCTTCCCTACAGTTTTCTGATAGCCGGGTGTACCATAGTCCTTTTCTATACCACTGGATTGACACTTAGGGAATTTTCAGAGCTCAAAGATAGGATAGTGTCTAGAAGACATGCTGCAGAAAAATCCCCAGCACTGCGCAAAGTGGAAGTGATGGCACATTGCTGTGATCCCAGCACTGGAGGGGTGGAGGGAGAGGATCAGCTTAAAGTCATCCTCTTCTTTCTTAAAAAAATAGAATCTCTGGTGGCACCCGCCTTTAATCCCAGCACTCGGGAGGCAGAGCTAGGAGGATCGCCATGAGTTCGAGGCCACCCTGAGAGTACAGAGTGAATTCCAGGTCAGCCTGGGCTACAGTAAGACCCTACCTCAAAAAAAAAAAAAAAATAGACTCTCTAGTTCAACTCTGGGGGAATTTATGTGCAAAGGGAGAGATAGAGAAAATGGGCATGTCAGGGCCTGTTGCCACTGCAAATGAACTCCAGATGGATGTGCCACTTTGTGCATCTGGCTTTATGTGGGTACTGGGGAATCAAACCCAGGTCATCAGGCTTTGCAGCAAAAGCCTTTAACCTAGCTGCAGAGCCAGCCAGCCAGCCCATATCTTCTTAGTCTTTGAAAACCAAAACAAGCCTTAATGTTTCCCAGAAGCCATCTCAGCTATTTGAAAGTGCCTTTATTGCTTACCATCCCTAAGTAAGTAAGGCGCTGAGCACACATTTTTGGTAACTATAAATAGTTCTTCCATTATGAATTTGTTGTGTTTTGAGATTTCCTGCTCCTCCGGGAGACTGAGGTCGTTCTTTCTCTCTATGTCTCCACGGCACGCATCATCAGAGAGTCCAACATGATCTTTCTGGTTAACACATATGCAATTAAAGAAATGCCAAAGAATTGTCAATTAGTTACTCTTTTTTTTTTTTTTTTTTTTTTTTTTTTTTGATTTTTCGAGGTAGGGTCTCACTCTAGTCCAGGCTGACCTGGAATTCACTCTATAGTCTCAGGGTGGCCTTGAACTCATGACGATCCTCCTACCTCTGCCTCCCGAGTGCTGGGATTAAAGGCGTGCGCCAATTAGTTACTCTTTAAGAAGCTTTCTGAAACTTCCTCTCAGCATTCTTTCTTGACATGCTGTTGACAATTTTTAAACTTTGCAGTATCTTCATTCCTATCTGGTCTGTTATTAAATATGGCTATCTTGTACCAGACAGAGAAAACAGTCTGGTTCGGGGGCCCCTTCTCTTACCCATGTTGTTATGATTCTGTATTTCCCAAATCATACTTAGACATGGATTTTACTTTTTGTAAGTTTTTAAAAAATATTTTTATGTATTTATTTGCAGGTAGAGAGAGATAGAAGAGAAACAGACAGAGAGAATGGGCGCACCACGGGACTCTAGCCGCTACAAATGGACTCCGAGTGCATGAGCCACTTTGTGCATGTACCTTTACATGGGTACTGTGGAGTCGAACCTGGGTCGTTTAGGCTTTGCAGGTAACCACCTTAACTGCTCAGCCATCTTTCCAGCCAGTGTTTACTTTTCATTCAACAAATATTGAACGAATACTAGTAAATATAAGGCTCTAAAGTCAGGCATCATGAGCTCTACAAACAGGAATACAAAGCATCAATCCCTCCTTAAGACACTTATGATCATTTGAGTCCAGGGATATATGCTAATATGAAACACATAAGCAGACATTATTAAGTACTGCAAAAGGCTATACTTGAGGAACTTCAACAGGAGATAAAGTTTATTTTTATTGTAGGGATGTAGGGAAAATATCCTGCAGGTAATGTTTGAACAAGGATCTTCAAAAGATAGATAAAGTCTGGAAATGGAGATAGGAAGATTTGGAGATGGAAGGGTAGAGTATTTCAAGAGGGAGCTGAGATAAGCTCTTTCTAAATCATTAATCTTTGCACATATTCATTCAATAAATGCCATATGCCAAGCACTGTTAGCTACACATTTCTAAGATCTAAGCCCTGAGCTTATAGAACTTTTATTATGTCTCTAAGTGTCTTTCCTCTTTGTCACTGCCCTAAAGGACTTGGTTATCATCTGTCCTAATATACTGCAATAAATTTTCCATTGAACCCCCTTTATCTTTCATTTATCCCTTATCTAAAATCCAGCATGATATCTATAAATAGTTTATATAATTGTTTCATAATATTACTCAGTTGAGTATCTCCTGACTGTCCGCAGAATAAAATGTGGCAGATGTTGTTTATTTTGGAATCCTCATTTTTTTTCCATATTGTTTGCCTATTCAGAGCTACCCTGTTCCTCCTTACTCTATGATGCAGGAGCACAAAATAACATTATTTCACATCACATTGGCGCATCATGACTCTCAGCCTTGGCGCATGTCCCTCCTGCTAGCTAAGGCCTTGGTCCACACTACTCAAGCTCTCAGTTGCTAATTATCATCAAAGATCGCCTGGTTCCCACAACAGAGTGCAGTGTCTTTGCTTAGAGCAGTAAATATTGCATCCCAATGTCAATTTTTAAAAATATTTCATTTATTTATTTAAGAGAGAAAGAGTCAGAGTCAGAGAGAGAGAAAGAGAAAGAGGAAGAAAGAATGGGTACACCAGGGCCTCTAGCCACTGCAAACAAACTGCAGAAACACGTACCATCCTGTGCATCTGGCTTTATGAGGGCCCTGGGGAATCAAACTCAGGCCCTTAGGCTTTGCAGGCACACGCCTTAATCTCTGAGCCATCTCTCCAGCTCCCACAACATCAGTTTTTACCTGACTCCCTTCTAATGTATGAAATGCAAGACCCATTTTTAAACCTTTATTGTTTTTGAGACAGAGTCTGGTATGTAGATCTGGCTGGTATGCTAATCACTATATAAGCTAGGCTGACTTCAAACTCTTGGCAATCCTCCTGCCTCAGCCTCCTGAGTATCTGAGTGCTAGGAAAACAGGTGTGTGTCACCATGTCCTGCCTTTATTTCTTCCTTTTTCTCTCTTACTTGCTTTCTTCCTTCTTTCTTTCTTTCTTTCTTTCTTTCTTTCTTTCTTTCGTTCTTTCTTTCTTTCTCTTAAAATCTTTTGTGTGCAGTACCTACCTAATAGCATAAAAATAACTCATATCTCATAAATATCTGTAAAATACTGGGGATTTCAAAAAGCCAGAAGAATAAGGTTGTAAAGACTAGTATTTAGGAAAATAAGTAGCCACAAAACACATTTCAAATTTGAATGCATGTTTATAAATTATTCAAAAGTAAGCACAGAGGAAAAGAAAAATAAGTTAAGCTTTACACACTTGATAGTTGAAGGGTGTGGACCAATTACAGAAAATGCTCAGTGGAGGGATGGGGTGAATTTCGGAAAAGGTGAGGACAGATTTGAATCCAGTGATGTTGCGGCACACTTTTGAACCTCATAGAAAACTGTAGACCAGAGGAAAGCTTTGCATTTATCTTCATGAGTTATCAATTTCTTAAATAGACGTGACACATTCTGATTTAGTTTTTGCTTTATAAATGCTGATCCTTGAAAGACTTAGAATTTACTGGAGGAAAAATCATGTGTTAAGGAGGGCATCAATGGTGATACAAGCATGAATACAGAAGATACTCAAAATTAAGGATAGAACGATGCTTGAGCTGACCTGAAAAAAAACTGGTATTTGTGTTGGGCCTAGTGGTGCATGCCTGTCATCCTAGCACTGGGGAATTAGGAGACAGAAGGAAGAGGAGTTGGAAGTCATCTTCAGCTACATAGTAAGTATAAAGGACAGCTTAAGCTACAAGAGATTCTGCAAAGCAGAGAGACAGAGATGGGGACAGAGACAAGGAAGGAGGAAGGGGCGGGGAGAGAGAGAGAGACGTCAATTGGTATTTGCAAGCCAAGTGAGGAAAGGTGGAAAAGACATTACAGGTAAGTGGAGGCTCCAGGTAAGCTGGGGCCCCTTGTGCCTCAGCTGGCTACAGCCAACAGCAACAGTACACAAGACAGTTCTGCCACCATCAGAATGATTTCAGTTCTCCGTGTTTTGCTCTCATGCTATAGTTCCCTACTGAAATGTGCTTCCATATTCTGGCTGTATCCCAAGAAAGTCATAATTTAGGACTGAGCTCAGATACATTAAACTCCTTAAAGTTAAACACAGTAGCAGAATATGAGTAAAAAAATGGCCTACTGTCACAGTTGTATACGCAGTGGTCAAAGTACAAACATAGATGGCACAGCTCATTGCTGAGAAGCGGTTTTTTATCAGAATAGTTTAATTTAAAAAGCTTAGTATAGAGCAAATTATTCTAAGGATTATAATGATGTAAAGAGCTAAAAGACTTAACAAAAAGAGATTGAATCTAATTGGGCGGTGAGATTAGAAAAGATGTGATGGCTGGGCAGTGGACTTGAGATGGATCTTTGGACTCTAGCCGCTACAAATGGACTCCAGTGCATGAGCCACTTTGTGCATGTACCTTTACATGGGTACTGTGGAGTCGAACCTGGGTCGTTTAGGCTTTGCAGGTAACCACCTTAACTGCTCAGCCATCTTTCCAGCCAGTGTTTACTTTTCATTCAACAAATATTGAACGAATACTAGTAAATATAAGGCTCTAAAGTCAGGCATCATGAGCTCTACAAACAGGAATACAAAGCATCAATCCCTCCTTAAGACACTTATGATCATTTGAGTCCAGGGATATATGCTAATATGAAACACATAAGCAGACATTATTAAGTACTGCAAAAGGCTATACTTGAGGAACTTCAACAGGAGATAAAGTTTATTTTTATTGTAGGGATGTAGGGAAAATATCCTGCAGGTAATGTTTGAACAAGGATCTTCAAAAGATAGATAAAGTCTGGAAATGGAGATAGGAAGATTTGGAGATGGAAGGGTAGAGTAGTTCAAGAGGGAGCTGAGATAAGCTCTTTCTAAATCATTAATCTTTGCACATATTCATTCAATAAATGCCATATGCCAAGCACTGTTAGCTACACATTTCTAAGATCTAAGCCCTGAGCTTATAGAACTTTTATTATGTCTCTAAGTGTCTTTCCTCTTTGTCACTGCCCTAAAGGACTTGGTTATCATCTGTCCTAATATACTGCAATAAATTTTCCATTGAACCCCCTTTATCTTTCATTTATCCCTTATCTAAAATCCAGCATGATATCTATAAATAGTTTATATAATTGTTTCATAATATTACTCAGTTGAGTATCTCCTGACTGTCCGCAGAATAAAATGTGGCAGATGTTGTTTATTTTGGAATCCTCATTTTTTTTCCATATTGTTTGCCTATTCAGAGCTACCCTGTTCCTCCTTACTCTATGATGCAGGAGCACAAAATAACATTATTTCACATCACATTGGCGCATCATGACTCTCAGCCTTGGCGCATGTCCCTCCTGCTAGCTAAGGCCTTGGTCCACACTACTCAAGCTCTCAGTTGCTAATTATCATCAAAGATCGCCTGGTTCCCACAACAGAGTGCAGTGTCTTTGCTTAGAGCAGTAAATATTGCATCCCAATGTCAATTTTTAAAAATATTTCATTTATTTATTTAAGAGAAAAGAGTCAGAGTCAGAGAGAGAAAAAGAGAAAGAGGAAGAAAGAATGGGTACACCAGGGCCTCTAGCCACTGCAAACAAACTGCAGAAACACGTACCATCCTGTGCATCTGGCTTTATGAGGGCCCTGGGGAATCAAACTCAGGCCCTTAGGCTTTGCAGGCACACGCCTTAATCTCTGAGCCATCTCTCCAGCTCCCACAACATCAGTTTTTACCTGACTCCTTCTAATGTATGAAATGCAAGACCCATTTTTAAACCTTTATTGTTTTTGAGACAGAGTCTGGTATGTAGATCTGGCTGGTATGCTAATCACTATATAAGCTAGGCTGACTTCAAACTCTTGGCAATCCTCCTGCCTCAGCCTCCTGAGTATCTGAGTGCTAGGAAAACAGGTGTGTGTCACCATGTCCTGCCTTTATTTCTTCCTTTTTCTCTCTTACTTGCTTTCTTCCTTCTTTCTTTCTTTCTTTCTTTTTCTTTCTTTCTTTCTTTCTTTCTTTCTTTCTTTCTCTTAAAATCTTTTGTGTGCAGTACCTACCTAATAGCATAAAAATAACTCATATCTCATAAATATCTGTAAAATACTGGGGATTTCAAAAGCCAGAAGAATAAGGTTGTAAAGACTAGTATTTAGGAAAATAAGTAGCCACAAAACACATTTCAAATTTGAATGCATGTTTATAAATTATTCAAAAGTAAGCACAGAGGAAAAGAAAAATAAGTTAAGCTTTACACACTTGATAGTTGAAGGGTGTGGACCAATTACAGAAAATGCTCAGTGGAGGGATGGGGTGAATTTCGGAAAAGGTGAGGACAGATTTGAATCCAGTGATGTTATGCACACTTTTGAACCTCATAGAAAACTGTAGACCAGAGGAAAGCTTTGCATTTATCTTCATGAGTTATCAATTTCTTAAATAGACGTGACACATTCTGATTTAGTTTTTGCTTTATAAATGCTGATCCTTGAAAGACTTAGAATTTACTGGAGGAAAAATCATGTGTTAAGGAGGGCATCAATGGTGATACAAGCATGAATACAGAAGATACTCAAAATTAAGGATAGAACGATGCTTGAGCTGACCTGAAAAAAAACTGGTATTTGTGTTGGGCCTAGTGGTGCATGCCTGTCATCCTAGCACTGGGGAATTAGGAGACAGAAGGAAGAGGAGTTGGAAGTCATCTTCAGCTACATAGTAAGTATAAAGGACAGCTTAAGCTACAAGAGATTCTGCAAAGCAGAGAGACAGAGATGGGGACAGAGACAAGGAAGGAGGAAGGGCGGGGGGAGAGAGAGAGACGTCAATTGGTATTTGCAAGCCAAGTGAGGAAAGGTGGAAAAGACATTACAGGTAAGTGGAGGCTCCAGGTAAGCTGGGGCCCCTTGTGCCTCAGCTGGCTACAGCCAACAGCAACAGTACACAAGACAGTTCTGCCACCATCAGAATGATTTCAGTTCTCCGTGTTTTGCTCTCATGCTATAGTTCCCTACTGAAATGTGCTTCCATATTCTGGCTGCATCCCAAGAAAGTCATAATTTAGGACTGAGCTCAGATACATTAAACTCCTTAAAGTTAAACACAGTACCAGAATATGAGTAAAAAAATGGCCTACTGTCACAGTTGTATACGCAGTGGTCAAAGTACAACATAGATGGCACAGCTCATTGCTGAGAAGCGGTTTTTTATCAGAATAGTTTAATTTAAAAAGCTTAGTATAGAGCAAATTATTCTAAGGATTATAATGATGTAAAGAGCTAAAAGACTTAACAAAAAGAGATTGAATCTAATTGGGCGGTGAGATTAGAAAAGATGTGATGGCTGGGCAGTGGACTTGAGATGGATCTTTTTTTAATTAATTAATTAATTAAATTTTTTTTTGGTTTTTCAAGGTAGGGTTTCACTCTAGTCCAGGCTGACCTGGAATTAACTATGTATTCTCAGGGTGGCCTCGAACTCTCCGCGATCCTCCTACCTCTGCCTCCCGAGTGCTGGGATTAAAGGCGTGCGCCACCACGCCCGGCTTTGAGATGGATCTTAAGAGTCTCTGACTAACAATGAGAGTGGGATGGATAGTGGTGGTCCCTTCGGCAGCATGTGTACTGAGAGTAGGAGTAGGACAGTGAAAGACTTGGAAAGGAGGCTGGTTCTTGGCTTGAAAGAGAGGCGTAAGTTCATGCGTGGGCCACACATAATGATTACCGGGTGGCTGGGCAGCTCACTGGGAAGAAGTGGAAAAGTGTGGGAAATAACTGTAGAGCTATGTGAGAGAGGAAAATGCTAGGAAGCTCTTCAAAACGGTGAAAAAAAATCTTACAATCTAGATGCTTAAAGGCTCAACAGAGTCATTTCCCTTCTGGCAATTCCCATGCATTTCTGGAGGAGTCTGCATTGTCTAGGTCTTCTGATTTTGATGAAGATAAACTCATTTCGTTTTTCACACTATTATCAACACACCAGAGTAGCAGATTTTTTTTTTTTTGCAGAATTTTTCCCATATTAGCCTTGTAGTTCAACTATTTTATTTCCACCTATAACTTTTTTTTTTTTTTTTTTTTTTTTTTTTTTTTTTTTCAAGTTAAGGTCTCACTCTAGCTCAGGCTGACCTGGAATTCACTATGTAGTCTCAGGGTGGCCTCGAACTCATGGCGATCCTCCTACCTCTGCCTCCCGAGTGCTGGGATTAAAGGCGTGCGCCACCACGCCTGGCTTCACCTATAACTTTTTTAAAACATATATTTTATTAATTTATTTATTTGAGAGAGAGAGGTAGAGAGAGAGAGAGAATGGGTACACCAGGGCCTCCAGCCACCTCAAACCAATTCCAGATGCATGCGCCTCCTTGTACATCTGGCTTACGTGGGTCCTGGGGAATTGAACCAGGGTCCTTTGGCTTTGCAGGCAAACACCTTAACTGCTAAGCCATCTTCTCCAGCCCTTCCACCTATAACTTTAAATAAAAGCCATATACATATCAAAAAAGTTTCATGTATAACAGAGCTGTGGCTGGAGAGATGGTTCAGTGGTTAAGGCACTTGCTTGCAAATCTGTTGGTTTGTTCCCTGGACCCACATTAAGTCAGATGCAATGTGGTGTACACATCTGTAATCCCAATATGCCGACTGCAAAGGGAGGTGGAGCCAGGAGAATATGGAAGCTGCTGGGCCAAATAGACTGATGTGCGCGAGGCAATAAAACAAGGGAGAGTCTGTCTCCCGCAAAAATGGAAGAAGGGACTGGAGAGAGGGCTCAGAGTTAAAGGCACTTGCATGCAAAGCCTAACAGCCTGGATTATATTCCCCATTAGCCACATAAAGCCAAATGCATGAAGCGATGCATGCATCTGGAGTTTGTATGCAGTTGCGGGAGGCTCTGGAGCATACATTCTCCCTTTCTCTCTCTCAGTTAAATAAATAATAAATAAATAGATAAATAAATAAGTAGAAAGAGGGCTGGAAAGATGGCTTAATGGTCAAGGTGCTTGCCTGCAAAGCCAAAGGACCCAGGTTTGATTCCCTAGGATCCATGTAAGCCAGATGCACAATGTGGCACATGCTTCTGGGAGTTCATTTGCAGCGGCTGAAGGCCCTGGCACTCCCATTCTCTCTCTTTCTCTCTCTCTATCTGCCTCTCTATCAAATAAATGAATAACTTAAAAAAATTTTTAAGTAGAAGGAGAAACAAATACCATGAAGGCATTTTCAGACCTCCACATATACACTGTGGCATGTGTGCACCCATCCACACATGTACACACACACACACACACACACACACACACAAAGAACATTAATGCATTTTTGAGTAAAATTCTATGGTTCTTCCTATCACATTACTTAGTGAGACTGATGAGAAAATGAACCATTTCATAACCAAGATTAAGTAGAAATATAAGCTTTATCAGCATAATAGGAAATTCAAGTCTAACTCATTCCCTGAAAACCTCTTCAAACTGAAAACAGGCACATTGACTAAACCCTAATCTATGGCAATTCTTTGATCTTTAAAAGCAGCACTGCAAAATATGCAAAAGATCAGAGAGATGTTTTTTTTTTCTTGAGTATCACACAGAAAAAAGCAGATTACACTGTTCTTGAAAATATTTTCTGGTAAGAGTCTTAAGTGTGTGTTAGGGGGGAAATGATAAATTCTGAGAGGGCACTCTGCATTTACATGTGGTCTACATAAAAATGCAAATAAATTCATTACGTTCTCAATCTGTACACAACGAATGTTTGCAATGCATTCTTGCTGCTCATTTGAATCTGCTTTGAAATTAAGAATTGAAGAAATCACATTTATGTGTACAGGTTTTCTTTTTGTTGTTGTTAATGGTAAGAGACTAACGAGACAGGAAGCACATGGCAGAATCAATAAAAACGAATGCATCCCAGATAAAGGTTAACTCTATAGAAAAGGAAAGGACACAGTACAACCCTTAGGCCTGGTCTCATTTATCAGGCCAAACGTCCGTTTCTATAAATGAAGTTTCACGGGGAGCAGAGCCAGGCTCGGTCCTTCACGCACTGTGGCTGTGTTCACACTACAGCGGCAGAACTGAGGATTCTGACCAAGCCCACAGGGCCCGAAATCTTAAGCCTGCACCACCTGGTCCTTTACAGGAAAGTTGGATGACCTCTGTTCTATACGAGTTGGAATCCTTAACTTTTAAAATTTAGTCTCCTGGCTACATAGACCTTATGATTATTATTTTTTTAAGAAGCAGAAGCACAGAGATTTTTTTCTTTTAACTGGCCTCAGGCTGTCATTTAGCTGTCACTTTTTATCACAGTGGTATTTCTGGCAGGTAGCTCAAGACAACTCTTTTACCTTTGACCCTATCATTATGTTCATCAGTTCACCCCATTTCTGTTTTCAAATTTGAAGCCGCCATGTCATCCCCTCAATATAAAAACGTATTGCAGGAGACCACTACTATTTTACTGATGTATAAATATGCACATAAAATAAAATGTAGGACAGTAGTTATCAGTGTAAACCGTCATTTTTATATAAACACGGCTTTAAGGGAAGTCATATAGAACCCTCTTCCAGCCAAAATAAGAGCTTTAGACATGGCTGTGATTAACACTATAATGTCTCTA
Source organism: Orientallactaga sibirica (assembly GCA_036365145.1). NCBI lineage: Eukaryota > Metazoa > Chordata > Mammalia > Rodentia > Dipodidae > Orientallactaga > Orientallactaga sibirica. Next base: position 16,303,706 of record JAEOAD010000027.1, on the reverse strand, counting down.
CCTACGAGAATGGAAATATGTTTTTAGTCACAGAGTTTCCCTGTCCACATATATGTCATTTTGATCTAGACCAAAATAACTTTCACTTCTTCTTTTTTTTATTTTATTTTTTTATTTTTGGAGAGAGACACAGAGAGAGACAGACAGAGAGAGAGGGAGAGGGAGACAGATAGAGATGGGAGCGCCAGCAGTCTCTCAGCTGCTGTGAACGAAATCCAGATGCGTGAGCCCCCTTGTGGGCAAGTGCGGCATTGCACCCTTGTGTCACTTTGCATCTGGCTAAATTTGGGACCTGGAGATTGGAACCGGGTTCTTAGGCTTAGCAGGCAGGTGCCTTAACTGCTAAGCCATCTCTCCAGCCCTCACTTCTTATTCTTAAGTGTCTCATTAATGTTTGGATACAATCACATGCTTAATTATTTTCTTGTTTTCTACACCAGAAGCCAGTTAAGGATGAAATCATATGGACTCAGTAAGTATTCAGTAAGTGCTTTTAAAAAATTTATTTATTTATTTGCAAGTGGAGAGAGAGAGAGAGAGAGAGAGAAGAGAGGCAGACAGAGAGAGAATGGGCACACCATGGCCTCCAGCCACTACAAACAAACTCCAGATGCATGTGCCCCTTGTGCAGCTGGCTTAAGTGGGTCCTGCAGAATTGAACCAGGATCCTTTGGCTTCGCAGGCAAACACCTTAACTGCTAAGCCATTTCTCAAGCCCTCAATAAGTACTTTTGAATGACAAATACATGTAGAGAATGTCCATCTGTCTTTTTTGATTAAAAAATCATAATACCCTTTAAAGTGCAGAAATGTCAATCATGATGAAGAAAACAATGGCAAATAGACTTGCAGATAATAAGTGAACTTCAAATCATAGCATAATAATCTTTAAAGTAATTTTGATTCTGAAATTAGGAACAAACACAGAATTATACTGAATATGACTTAAGAAACCCTTAGGAATAAATCTCTTCACATGAGATAAAAAATTTTTTTCTATCAATCCTAAAATAGGTAAATTTTGCTCAGGTTTATGGTTTCTTAGGACTATAGGCAACTTGCCTGGGCAATAAATACTCTAAAGGTTTACACCTCCAAAAGTCAAATGTTATTGGAAATACATTATTTCTCCCTTCCTCCCTCCCTCTCTCCCTCCCCTCCCCTCCCCTCTCCTCCCTCCCTCCCTCCCTCCCTCCTTCCTTCCTTCCTTCCTTCCTTCCTTCCTTCCTTCCTTCCTTCCTTCTTTCCTTCCTCTTCCTCTTTCTTTTTCTCTCTTTTTCTCTTTCTTTCTTTCTTTCTTTCTTTCTTTCTTTCTTTCTTTCTTTCTTTCTCTCTCTCTCTCTTTTCTTTCTTTCTTTCTTTCTCTCTCTCTCTTTTCTTTCTTTCTTTCTTTCTTTCTTTCTTTCTTTCTTTCTTTCTTTCTTTTTCCTTCTTCTTTCTTTTTAGAGGAGTAGGGTCTTGCTCCGTTCCAGGTCAGCCTGGGCTGGAGCAAGACCCTACCTTGTAAAACACCAAAAAATTTTTTTAATTAAATGTATTTTCAATGTTGAGAAAAATAGACAAGAGCTGGAGGAGGGGGATGGATGAATATGGACACACCAGGGCCTCCTGTAAATGAAATTCAGACACATGTGTTACTTTGTGCATCTGGCTTTACGTGGGTCCTGGGGAATTGAACCTGGACAGTCAGACTTTGCAAGCAAGCACCGTTAGCCACCGAGCAATCTCTTGGCACTTCTGTCTTTTTTTTTTCCTAGACAACATCTTGCTACATAGCTTGCACTGGACTCTTAAGACTCGGACTCAGACGCTCGAGTGTTGGGCTTACAGACATGCACCATCACTTCCAGCTACAATATCCCATTTAAATGTATTAAAATGAGTGGTTGATTGGTATTCTAATTTGGTAAATCTGTAACACTTGAATAATAATAATAATTATTATTATTTTGGTTTTTCGAGGTAGGGCCTCACTCTAGCTTAGGCTGACCTGGAATTCACTCTATAGTCCCAGGGTGGCCTCGAACTCACAGTGATTCTCCTACTCTGCCTCCCGAGTGCTGGGATTAAAGGCGTGCGCCACCACGCCCAGCTTCTTATGATTAATTTTTAAGCTGACCAACGTGAGAGCATGCAGTTTTGTCTGTCTGCATAGGGCTTATTTCTTATCATATGATCTCTGTTTCTGTACAATTTATTGCAAATGACAAGAATAGATGTGTATCTATACCATATTTAATTTATCCACTCATTCTTTGATGACCACCAAAACTGATTCTGTATTTCACGTCTCATGAGTAATTCTATAATGAACATGGGAGGACAAACATCTCTTGGAAATAGCTGATTTTTATTTCCTTCAGATATGTACCCAGTAGTGGAATTGCTAGACCATAAGGTAGTTGTCTAAGGCACCTATATACTGTTTTCCATAGGGGTTGTACTAATTTACCCCCTTACCTCAGTCAACAAAGGCTTTTGTCTTCTCAATATACTTGGAAATACTTGTTATCATCTGTGTTTTTGCTAGCAACCATTCTAAGAGGTGTGAGGTAATATGTCACCATGGTTTTCATCCACATTTCCCCAAGGTATTGAGTGAAGGTGAATATCTTTTTCCACATATCTATGTATAATTTGTATGTCTTATTTTGATAAGTGCCTATTTAGGAATTTTGGACATTTTAATATTTTTTTAAATTTTATTTATTTGAGAGACACACAGAGAGAGACAATGGGTGTGTGAGAGCCTCCAGCCACTGCAAATGAACTCCAGATGCACGTGCCACCTTGTGCATCTGGCTTATGTGGGTCCTGGGGAATGGATCCTGGGTCATTAGGCTTTGCAAGCAAGGGCCTTAACCACTAAACAGTCTCTCTAGCTCTGACTTTTTGAAATTTTAAAATCCAGTTGCTCACTGTGGTTCCGAAAACTCACTTCACAAACCAGAATGTGGACTTACGTTCCCATGCAATAACAACAAAACACCAGGTGTTCATTCACACTGGAAATCTTCACATTGCTCAATGGAAGCAGGGCGTCATGGAAAAGTTCTCTCTCTTCCTGTAGTTCTACCACTGCTACTGCATGACCTGAGCATGGGCAATTTTTGTAAACTGTCAGAAACAAAGCTTTTACTGTATAAACTAGGAGTGATTATTTCCCAAAGATACTTAGGATTAAATACTATATTCAAAGCATCTGGCCTATGAGAGGCTTTCAAGAATAAGTGGTTATTTTATCATGTCCAAAGGAAGAGCATGCAGTGATGGACTACATCAGGGATATCTGTTTTGTATGACTTCTGTTCCTTAAGCAAAATGGCCAACAGTGCCCTACAGGGGATTTTCACACTATCTGCAGCTATGCCATCAATATGCACAACTTAACATCAGAAAAGAGTAGGTAATATTTTAAAAGAAGATGGCACTGAGCCTTAATGTAGTTAGGCCAGTCAGTAGACTTTATGTTATTTTATTCTGTTTGGCTAAATTCTATAGCCAACTTCTGGCTCTTTTCTTGAAAGAAATAAGGTTCATGACTTAAGTAGGCTTGGCTAATGCTAGCATTCTCCTCTTCTTGAAAGAAAAAGCTGGAACTTAATAAATAAACTAAACTCATATCAGACTAATTTCATGGCAATTCTACCAGAGAACAGCGAACTAACCACTATATCAAATGAGTTTTTTATGCTGAGCACTTCTGAAATATTTTTTTCCAATCCCTTCAAATTCCTTCCTGTTTCCATTATAAGTACGTTTCTGCAGTCCTCGGAAACTAATAACATTGGGCAATATTGTAAAAGTGAGTTGCCAGATTGGCTTAAGGTAAAACTTTATTTTGCTTTTTTTTTGAATTTTTTCTAAACAGTAATTCAGATTTTCCTAACCATTAATTCCCAAGGATATACTTCAAGATTCCATTTACAGACAGGGAAATCGGTGATTACAAACAATAAAAAGTATCTTTGAACCTAAGATTGAAATACTGGGGCTGGAACTCCCACATGGCAGTTTACTTGGCTGCATGAATTGGGACCCATTTCATAACTTTAAGACGTTTCAGTCTTTTCATTTACAAAATGGCAATAAGAAATCTTTTTTTAAAAGAGTCATCTCAAGATTAAGAGAGAAAAATAAGCCTTTCTATTTATTTCTCTCCTTGGATTTCATCTGTTTTTGACTTTGAATAAATTGGCTATAATCCAGCTTGGGAGCAGTTATCACATTATCTCTGTTCCTGAGAATTTTATAATGAAAGTGGAATACAAGACTTTGAAGATTATCAGTGACCTTCTCCTTCTTTCTTTCTATTCAATAGTCACTCTCTATACTTTACAGTCACACTATACTTTTTAGCATACCAGATAACGGGCTATAAAACAGAGGACATAGTAGAACACTCATGAACTCTCCCTAACATGTTAAGGAATGCATGCAGTCAAAGCAAAATAAGCTGAATTTTAAGAAATAAAGTAATGCAGGCAGACTACAGAACAGGCACTAATTTCTTCAAGTGGACAGATACGTGGTACCTGAAAATTAATATAAACAAGGATATCTTATAGGAAAATAAATCCACACATCTTATGTTTAAAATAATGACCCATTAAAAGAGCCTATGGCCAGAGGAAATGAACCACACTGGCAAATAAGAGGAAGATTAGAAATAAAAAAGTTTTTAGAAAAGAGTTATCAATTCCTGGAATTGAAATTTATTGTTTAACATGACATATGCCAGAATATTCCTGACAAGTTGTTAAATGGTTTCATGATCAAAAGCCTGTTGTGGGCTGGGCACCAACTAGACTCCTTCCCCTTCTCACGCAATTCACACCCACCTTGAGCACACTGATTCTCCTAGTGGCCATTGCCATCATGGTCCCGGTCATCTTTCTTTCTCCCAGAGACTAGCACGGCAGCATCCCAACTGGTTTGTTCCATTCTGCTGGGCTCCCTAACTCCTGACTTTTCAATTCATTGGCACTCGTGCTTAGAAAACAAACTGAATCTTGTCGTTGGCTTGCTTAGAATCCTCAGCACTTTTTCCTTGACTTTAGAATTTGATTTTAAGAGTGCTGAATGACTGGCATCTACTCCTCACAAGGAACATATCAGAAGACTTTCCTCTTTGCCCATCAAGGCCTTTTAAAAACAAACAAACAAAACTCTCAAGGAGACAGGGTCTTAGCCTTTCTAGTAGCCCAGACCCGTCTTGAACTTGAGACTGTGATCATCATGCCTCAGCAGTCCTACCATCACACACAACTCCAAATATTGTTCCTTCAGTTCCTCAAAACAGCTGGGTGCTTTCCTACACACACCTGCCACATACAACAAGAAACACCATCACAACCACAAGCACAGGTTCTATTGATCTAGTCTTCACTGTGTGGCTGGAATTTGCTGCGTCCTGTGCTTTGTTGTATTTACTAAAAATTTAGGGGCTGGAGAGATGGCTTAGAGGTTAAGGCACCTGCCTGGGAAGCCTAAGCACCCATGTTCGACTCCCCAGGTCCCATGTATGTCAGACGTATAAGGTGACGCAAGCACGTAAGGTCGCACATGCGCACGCACAAGGGTGATGCACACGTCTGGAGTTTGATTGCAGTGGCTGGAGGCCATGGCTCGCTCTGTCTCTCATAAACAATTAAAAAAACAATAAAAAAGAATTTATATGAAGGAGCTGTGGAGATGGTGTTTAAAGGCACCTGCTTGCAAAGCCTGCCATCCACAGTTCAATTCCTTAATACCCGTATAAGGTTGGGTACATATAGTGGCACATGTGCCTGGAGTTCATTTGCAGTAGCAAGATGTCTGTCTGTCTGTCTGTCTCTCTCTCTCTCTCAAATAAATAAATTAAAATATTAAAAAAGAAATTCTACAAAGGAGTTATTTTCATTGTTTCAATACTAAGAACACAAACGCTTATAGACCTGAAGTAATTTGCCCAAAGCAAGGTGGTTTTATTCCAGGAATGGCCTTTCCCTCTGCTCCTCCGTAACTGACTCATAGCATGGTTTATGAGTTCTACTTTGATGTTGTTTTTTCAAAACAGCCATCTATTCTGATCCGAAATTTGGCATCCTTACCTCAGCCCCTTCATACCTTCCTTTATAAACTGTTCACTTATAATTACATATTCCTTTATATGATCAGTTAGAATCTATTACAACTCTAGTAACTATACATTTTGTGAAGGCAAAAACTGACTATATGTTCAAAATGTGCCGAGTACACCCAGTAAATTCTGCTGAATAAGGTACGAAGATTGTTATCAAATATTTGAATAATGCAATTATGAATCACTCCATAGAATGACTGTGTGAGTATTACAGTGTCTATTAAAGTGCCCGTGGCTACATTAAATCAAAAGCTCTTCCCTCACAATGTATATCTACTGATCTTAATTCTGGCCATTTGGCTGATAATGAAAACGTTTATTCAGCTTTCCTATATAGCTCTTCAAATACCTTTACCCTACATAGTTTGACACAACAATTAATTAGGGTGAGATAGATAATTCTAGATTTACTCCTAAAAATGAACACAATGGGTATGATGTGAGGATATCTTATGAAATCTGAGAATCATAGGGACCTTTATGGAACCAATTCTTTGTACGTAGGAAATGATTCTACAATGTATGCAGACATAAAGTATGGAGCACATAGTGGTACTTGGCATGCTCTATCACAAATTTGGTTCCAATTAGTACAAATAGAGAAATAAAAAGTAAAACCTCCCCAGTTTCCCCAAATTACTGTATAAAAAAAAAAAAGATCAAAGGGAGAAATAGCAGCAACAATCAAGCTGGGATAACCCAAAATTACAAGACAGACGTCGCGAAGGGCAGCCATCTTTCTGTAACCTTCAAGACTTTTCTTGGCAACAAGACTCTAGATTAGATGAACTCCATTTATAGGATTTGTAAACTAACAAGATAAGGCAGAAGTTGGGAATTACCGAGGGCCCCAAACATTCTTTAGACAAGGCGTATTTTTTTTTTAATATTTTATTTATTTATTTGAGAGGGAGAGAGATACAGAAATAGGCAGGTAGAGAGAGAGAGAGGGAATGGGCACGCCAGGGCCTCCAGCCACTGCAAATGAACTCCAGATGCGGGTGCCCCCTTATGCATCTGGCTTACATGGGTCCTGGAGAATTGAGCCTTGAACCGGGGTCCTTAGGCTTCACAGGCAAGCGTTTAACCGCTAAGCCATCTCTCCAGCCCAACAAGGCGTATTTTTAATTAGCTCAGTACAGCCAGTAATGTTTTATCAAAAAGCTTCATCAATAGTCGGGCGTGGTGGCACACACCTTTAATCCCAGCACTCAGAAGACAGAGGTAGGAGGATCGCCCTGATTTCGAGGCCACCCTGAGACTACATAGTGAATCCCAGGTCAGCCTGGGCCAGAGTGAAACACTACCTCAAAAAAAAAAAAAAAAAAAAAAAAAAAAGCTTCATTATTGATGGGAAATGATAACAAGACTGGGAGGGCCTTTAAAATTTTTTTTAAAGATTTTATTCTTATTTATTGATTAGAGACAGAAAGAGGGAGAGAAAGAGAGAGAGAGAGTGAGAGTGGGAATACCAGGGCCTCTAGGCTCTGCAAAAGAACTCCAGGTGCATGCACCACCATGTGCATCTGGCTAACGTGGGACCTGGAGAATTGAACAGGGGTCCTTAGGCTTCACAGGCATGTGCCTTAACCACTAAGCACCTCTCCAGCCTGGGAGGGCCTTTTTTGATAACTTACCTGGTATTCAAAGTATTTTTATAACATCTATGCAAATGCTTGTCCAATTAATATAAAAACATCCCAGCATGGTGTAATATAGAGATCTGGATTTTTAATTTGGAAATATGGGTTTAAACATCAGCTTACTTATGGAATTTTGAACCAGTTGCTTTCTATTCTCGTTTCCTGATTTTAAGAATTAGGGGCTGGAGAGATGGCTTAGTGGTTAAGGCACCTGCCTGCAAAGCCTAAGAATGCTTGTTCAAATCTCCAGGTCCCACGTTTAGCCAGATGCAAAAGTGATGCAAGTGTGCAATGTCACACATGCACACAAGGGGGCACACGTGTCTGGAGTTCGTTCACAGTGCCTGAAAAGGCCCTGGTACGCCCATTCTCTCTCTGCCTCTTCCTCTCTCTCTCTGTCTCTCTCAAATAAAAAAAAAATTAAAAAAAAGAATTAGGAAAATCAATGAAAATAAATGAAGTAGCATAATACAAAACATCACAGTATTGGCTGATGTCTAGCTCATAGCAAATAATCAAAAAATGCCATTTTCCTTTCAGTGACCATTTACAGCCTCTTTGGACAGCATTGAAAACCAATTCTTGTATTGTGAGGGGCTCGTCCAGCATGACTAAATAACATTTGAAAATTTAATATACAAAATGTGAAAAGATGTTTTCATTGTTATCCTAAGTGCAGATACTGTTCCAGCTTATATATTTCCTAAGGAATTTGATAGGCAGAGATGCTGGAATTTAATTTCTTTGACTGGCCTTAGAGATATATAAGTTTCAGTCATATTCAGTGAGACATTTTGAGTAATCTGATATCAATACTATATTGAAATCTTTTTCTCAGCAGAAACAAGAACAAAATTCACCTTTTGGTATCTTAGGATTACCAAGAAATAACAACAACTTCCTTTTTAAAGATTTAACAACCTACTGTCAATTTTATATTAATATTTAATGGCAAAATAGAATAGTTTTCTTATTATATACCAGGTTTTAAAATTGTTCAATTAAATAAGCTAACAAATTATTTTGTATAAAAGTTTACTATTGCCGGGCGTGGTGGCGCACGTCTTTAATGCCAGCATTCGGGAGGCAGAGGTAGGAGGATCACCGTGAGTTCGAGGCTACCCTGAGAATACAGTGAATTCCAGGTCAGCCTGGGCTAGAGTGAGACCCTACCTCGAAAAAAAAAAAGTTTACTATTATTTAAGTTATAAGATACAATCTGGGGAACTTGGTTGCATAAGTAATCAAATAAAGTATATCAATTAACTATCATATACTATAAACAAATCCATTTGTGTCAATTAATCACTTTATATATTATGTAGGTTCATTTGTTAGAGAATACTTTCACTGTATTGCCTCATTGTAGAAAATATTTTTTTTTCTAACACCCAAGTAGAATATTATATGAAGCCAAACACTAGCATAGCCATATAAACTGCAACCAACTGTTTTTGATGAAAGAAATTATATTTTACATTTCATTGTGTTTTGGTTAAGAGGAATTACCTTTAAACTATGAATGATTTTATGACCAATTAGCTTCTTGCTGTTTATGCTTCCTGTTTCAGATGGTGTTTTTTTCTAGGTAGCCTAGGCTGATCTTGAACTCATGAACCTCCTACCTCAACCTCCTAAGTGCTGTGACTACAGATATGTGCCACCACATGCAACTTAAGTTGATTTTAATTATGAAAAATGCTAAGTCTTTTTTAGATGGAAGCTATCAGAATTGAAATTGGATACCAAATATTTTGATTAAGAATGATCCTGAGATCATAAACATAATTTATATGTGATGAAAAGAGGATTCATTCATGGATTCCCCTCATTTCTCTTTGGCACAGGTTATATTTAACAATCTATAATGAATAAGGTTTATTCTCATTCCTGCTATCATAAAGCTTACCAATAATAGAAAAATGAAAATAAGAGCATAAAATGAGCTTACTGTTTCTCCAATTTTTCCAATGTCTCCTTGATCTCCTACTTCTCCCTGTTGATAAAGAATATAAAATTGAAAAAATGACTATTTTTCAATAAAATCTTTCATGATAGGTCTTCTGATTTCCTTTTATGTAATTATTTAGTCACAACCTAGAAAAAGGCAAAGGAAATTTTCATTACCCAAAACTGTTATAGTAGTTGAATGGAATGCAACTTTCCTCCATTTTCATTCTGATAGAATATCGACTTTCTTAAATGGCATTCTCCTATTCACTTCCTAGAATCTTCTAATATGTAAATATGTTTTAAATGATATGATTTATTTTCAGCCTACACAAAGGTACTATGAAGAGGGTAAACACTTTAAAAGATGCTAAGAATAAGTCGGGTGTGGTGGCACACGCCATTAATCCCAGCACTTGGGAGGCAGAGGTAGGAGGATCGCCGTGTGTTTGAGGCCACCCTGAGACTACAGAGTGAATTCCAGGTCAGCCTGAGCTAGAGTGAGACCCTACGTTGAAAAAGAAAAAAAGAAGCAATTTACCAACTATTTTAATATAGATTACATATTGAAATTGTAACATTTTGTATTTTGAGTTAAATAAAATGTATTATTAAGATTTTTTACCTGTTTCTTTTTACTTTACACTGTAGCTCACTATATGTTTCACATTATATATCTATTGGTAGAACTGATGTTAAATGCTGAAACCTAGCATTAATTATGAGTCATGGTCTATAAAATGTTTCTGTTCAATTCCAGCATGTATTTAGACAAATGGTAAAACTGAAACCTTGTAATGGGGGTGTTTACCTAGATTCAGATAGTCAGCTCATTAGACAGCTGTTGTAGAAAACTCATGGCAGGATAATCTAGGGTTTAACTTTCTCGTATGTTTCCTTCTTTGTTTATAAATGTTGCCCCTCTTTAAGGGCACTCTGTCTTGTTTATTCTTAGGAGAGATTTATTTTATGGTTAAAAAGTAGAATTACTTGCATATTTCCTACATTTTTGTTTAAGTATTCAGAGAAGATAAGAGATGGCTTGTCATTGGGTGAAAATTGTCTAAAAATCTTACCCTCATGTTTCTTTACCAAATTGCATATAGATATATATATGGACATAGAGAGTCCAATTGCTCTTTAAACCATTTGCTACATGTCACTGGTACCCCATAAGTTGATATTTGTCCACTTAATAGTTGAATAAAAGTTATAATTTTATAGTTTTGAGACTCTATATTTAAAACTAATTTGTAAATAATATTTCATTTGCAATGTATGTGAGAGGGAAATAGGGAGAGGATGAGAGAGAGGAAGAGAGACAGAATGGACACACTAGGGCCTCCTGCCACTGCAAATGTACTCAGATGCATGAGCCACTTTGTACATCGGGCTTTATGTGGGTACTGGTACTGGGGAATTGAACCCAAGCCTCTAGGCTTTGCAAGTAAGCATCTTAACTGCTGAACCATCTCTTTAGCCATAAAACTGATTTTTTAAAAAGAATGTTAAAGAGATGGCTTAGCGGTTAAGGCGCCTGCCTCCTAAGCCTAAGAATGCTGGTTCCAATCTCCAGCGGTTCCAATCTCCAGGTCCCACCTTTAGCAAGATGCAAAGTGACGCAAGGGCGCAATGCTGCACTTGACCACAAGGGGCGCACACATCTGGATTTTGTTCGCAGCAGCTGAGAGGCTGCTGGCACGCCCATCTCTATCTGTCTTCCTCCTCTCCCTCTCTCTCTGTCTCTCTCTGTGTCCCTCTCCAAAAAAAATAAATAAATAAAAAGAATGTTAAGTACTTTACCTTTAGGCCTTCTGGTCCCGGTTCACCCATATACCCTTTTCGACCTGGTTTTCCCTAGAGGAGAACAGAAAAAATGAACAATAAAAAGAAATATATTTAGTTATTTTCATTTGTAAAAAAGTTTCCTAAGGTTTGTAAAATGTAGTCTACTCATGAAATGAGCATGTTAAAATTACTTAATTAATGTTTAGTATATTTGTTAGCCATTCACACTATACATAGTTGTGTGATTCCTGTATGTCAGGCACTAGTTGTCAGTTGTGAGGACTGACAGAACACTAACCACACCCATCCTTGTAGAGCTTCAACTTTAGCGATGATGACAAAAAGCCTGCAAAAATACACATGTTTATATGTAGTATGTTAGGGAGTAGGAAACACAAAAGAGAAAATATTAAGGAGAGAAGAGAAATATAAACTGTTGTGGAAGTTTTGTTGAAATGTTTAAGTTGTCCATGGAAGAAGACCTCACTGGCAAGGTGGCACCTGATTAAAGTCTTGCAGAGACAAGTTTGCTGGATGATGAAAGGAACAGCATTTTGGGGCAGAGGGAAAGGGTGTGAAAGGCACACGGGCAGCCATGTTCATGGAGTCCTGGAGAAATTACGAGAAGTCAATGGAGGAGAAGATGAGTCAGAAGATGTCATAAAACTGGGACTGGGATGTCACGTCATTTACAGCTCTGTACGTTACAGTAAGTTATTTGGCTGCTCCTTAGTTGAGACAGGGAGCCTCAGGTGAGCTTTGAGAAAAGTGACATCATCTGTGCTTTACCAGCATCACATCGTTGAAGCGAGGAGTACACACAGAAATGTCCAACAGCCATCAAGGTATAGATCTGTGTGAGAGCAGAGGCAGTGGTCTCAACAAATAATAAAATAAAATAAAATAAAATAAAATAAAATAAAATAAAATAAAATAAAATAAAATAAATAAAATAAATAAATAAAATAAATAAAATAAAATAAAGAAGAACATGGGAGGCCTTGTTACTGGCAATGACAAGATAAGGGGTAGGGGATTACATTAGTATGCAGCTAAAGAGAATAGAAACCTGATTATGTAAATTTAGTCAGAGAGATCAATATGCCTCAACAAACATGTGATAAATTCAAATTTATGAGGAGAAAAATGAAGGGAGAGGGTGAAAGAGAACACCAATTATATAAGATAGAGTTGGCATTATGTATTTGAATTTTATTATTGCTGCTCACTATAAATACTTCCATACATCCAAAAGTTCTAGCTAACAGCTTATCGAATTTTTGCCCTTGGTTTGCTTGAAACAATCAAGTGGTTTGTTTTCAAGTGCAGAGCAGAGAACTGAAAATAATATTATTAATATTAGATATCAATGCATTTGAAGAAACAGGACTAAAGACCTAGTTAAGAGATAAATGATTAAATTTCCTGATGCTCAAAAAAAATCATCAACCCATTTTGATTGAAATTGGTTAGAAAGAACCTTAGTGAAAATATTCATTTCTTCCTTAATAGTACCCATTCAAGCACCACTGTATACTATGAAATAGTAGACTGTCTACATTATAGGAAAATACGACTAGGTTCAGTACATTCATAATCTCTTTGAAATCAAGCCATTCAGAACACCAGTGGTGGAGTGATAAGGCATGGGCTATTTAAGTTCTGGCACACTGAATCTGTTTGGAGATTTTGCTACTCCAGAATATGTGATATTGAAGCATTATGGTTGTTTTCAAGATTAGGGATTTGCATGATATAATGAGAGCAACATTAGACTTCAAGTTAATGTCCAACCAATAGAAGAAAAAGTAAACTACAATAAATATGAATAACTAGGTAAGAGGTTAGCATGGTTCTTGTTTCCTAGAGAAGTACATTTTTAAAACAATTTTTAAAATTATTTATTTATTTATTTGTAAGTAGAACAGGAACAGACAGACAGAGAGACAGAGAGAATGGGCATGCCGAGGCCTTGAGTCACTGCAAACGAACTACAGATACATGCATGACTTTGTGCATCTGGCTTTACATGGGTACTGGGGAATCAGACTCTAGTCATTAGGTTTTGTAGTTAAGCGCCCTAACTACTGAGCAATCTCTCCAGTCCCAGAAATAAACTTTAAATTGGATCAATTTTACTGGACTCAAATGATAGCTTTTCTGTTATATATTTCTCCTTAAAAAAATCTAAATTTCAACATTCCTTTCAATGGGATGGTAGCAATATGTACACTTGTGATAAATTATTATCTCATGAAATGTAAAGCATAACTTAAGAACATGTAACTTGTATTTTTCTCAATAAAAAGAAATTGAAGGCTGGTGAGATGGCTCAATAGTTAAAGGCGCTTTCTTGTACAGCCTGACTGCCTGGGATCTGGAGTTTGTTTGCAGTGGCAGCAGGCCCTAGTTCACTTATTTTCTCTCTTTCAAATAAATGAATGAATATATATATATATATATATATATATATATATATATGGAGAGAGAAAATTATATGTATTTCATGAATTGAATGGCTCTTAAAACAATATAACACATGCACATATATATGTATATAATAAACTTCAAAATGTACATTTTTGGTAATGCATTTCAAAAACTTTTAAATTAATTTTTAGAACTTAAAACACTAATTTATATATCAGATCATATGGAATTATCTGATAAAAAATTAGAAAAGATTTCTCATTAGCTTCCCATAAATTTACTGACAATTAAAAAACAAAAATTCTAAAATATTGCTAAAACAGCTAAGTTATTCTACTTCCTGTACTATGCATTGGGAATATTTCAGATAATTTGCACAAACTTCTAGGACCACTGAGAAAAAACATCAGTTTGATAATGAAATTTAAATATCCCTAGAAAATTCCAGTTTTTATCTTACTTTATTTTGGTGGATTTTATGATCATAATTGGTTCTAATTTTTGTGCCTTGTTATATTTATAAGATAGTTCTTTCAAAGAAAAATGCTTGTAGACAATTATTTACCTATTTTATTTTTATTTATTTATTTATTTATTTTTTATTTTATTTTGAGACAGGGTGTCAGTATGTACCTGAAACCAGCCTGGAAATCTCTAGATAGGCCACATTGGCCTTGAACTCAGCATCCTTCTGCCTGTTGCTTCCACAAGTTCTAGGATGACAGCACCATGCCTCCCCTTAGAAAACAAGTGTTTGTGATACCTACTCTTGGCCCCGGTTCTCCAAACGGTCCAATTGGTCCTTCTTCTCCCTTAAAAAGTAAGGAAATACCATGGCCTAAAACAAGTGTTTAACAATGAAAATGCTTATTTTTCTGTATTTATTCTGAAACCTGAAGCTTGCTATGAGATGTGACAGATTATCTTATATTTGAGAATTGTGTCATCTCATGACATCTTAATTTTTTGGCTGATAAACCCACATTTACCTCAACAGGAGATGTGAACATTATTGTATTTTATTGTATTATTACCTTTAAATTGGTACGTGGTATAATTCATGTACAAAAAGTTGGGAGTGAAGATAATTATGATATATAAAACAACCCCATGGGAAATATCAACAACACCATTGAGGAGGGCCCCTGCCAACTGGGGGCAGGGAGGAGGGAAAAAGATGGTACCGACACATGATGTATCCATACAATGTATGGTCTTAATAAAAAAAATTTAAAATGATACTTTCTTTTTATGGGTCAAAACTGAATAGATGAGTAGACAACAAATAACAAAATAAAAAACAAGGAACTTCTAGGTGTTATTTTCTATGAGGATATGAAGTAAGTCTACTCATCATAGACAGTTATGGAATGCTAATTTGTTTACCTTTAAGTAAATACTTGGTCTTATGAGTTGATATTATCATGCCTCAACAACATATATAGACCTCCCTAGAATCATATAAACCAAAATTTTGCTCAATTCACGATTCAGCTGAAATATAATTTATTAGGTCACAAAACTAAACTAGTCACAAATAGTAAATCTAAATTCAAGTACATATGTGTTTGATTCTGGGCTTAGATTCTTCAGCATTCCATTAGAAACCACTGAAATAAATCTGACAAGTTCATAATCCTATAAAATCAATCCAAATTTCATCCCATAGTTGCCAGTATAAATGGTCACTTGAAGTCCTTTTCAGAAAAAGTTGTTCATACTAAGCCATGTCTTTTCTTTTTTTTTTAAAAAAAAAATTTTAATTATTTTATTTATTTTTGGAAAGAGACACAGTGAGAGACAGACAGAAGGGAGAGGGAGACAGATAGAGACTGGTGTGCCAGCAGTCTCTCAACTGCTGTGAACGAAATCCAGATGTGTGCGCCCCCTTGTGGTCAGTGTGGCATTGCGCCCTTGTGTCACTTCGCATCTGGCTAAACGTGGGACCTGGAGATTGGAACCGGGTTCTTAGGCTTAGCAGGCAGGTGCCTTAACCACTAAGCCATCTCTCCAGCCCTCTTTTTTAAAAATATTTATTTATTTATTTACTTGAGAGAAAGAGAGAGAGAGAGAGAGTGCACCAGGGCCTCCAGCCACTTCAAGCGAACTCCAGATGCATGCGCCCCCTTGTGTATCTGGTTTACATGGGTCCTGGAGAATCGAACCAGGATCCTTTGGCTTTGCAGGCAAATGCTTTAACCACTAAGCCATCTCTCCAGCCCAGCCATTTATTTTCTTTAAGTAGAAATTAAACTCTCACTAAAAATAAAAAGGGCAAATCCAAATTTAAGAAATGAAGACTGGATATTCATTTCCACCATACCTGAGTTCCTTTGAGACCAGGAGGCCCAGGAGGCCCTCGACTTCCAAAGATTCCCTATAAAAGCAACATAAGCACAGAAAATAAAAAATGTGCAGATGTTAACATTTTTATCGACTGCATTAATTTCAGCCATTACTATTCATTTCTCATTAAAAGAAAGGAGTTGGGAAGGTAGCTAAGAAGAAAACTATCAGGTATTAGTAAAACTGAGAAATGGAATATATTTGATTTTAAACAGTATGTTAAGGTTCAAACAACTCATTCACTATATTAATTTTCAACTTTCTGATATTATTTAGTCAAACTTATTCTAATTTAAACAATGGAATCCAACTGTTAATCTGAACATATATATATATGTGTGTGTGTGTGTATCTTATATATATTTTACTATACTGTATATGTATACATAGTGTCCTAATACACATATGTACATAATTATATCATATATGCATATACTTATATATGTGTATATATAACATAGTGTCCACATATATGGACACCATGCAATATATATTCAATATGTCAACATTTTCTTATCTGTTTGGTTCTAAATATGTAACATGCCAGCAAAGCTTTAAGTAAAGCACTTTTTAAGAATTCTACTTTGCATTATTTCTTTGAGTAATTCTACAGTAAGTAAAGGTTTTATTGCTCTCCACCCTACTCTTTTATAGAGTTTCTTACAAAACTTAGAGCTCACCTAGAGCTCACCAACTTGGACAGACTACCTGACCAGTGAGCCCCAGGGATTCCCTGTGTCCACCTCTTCATTGCTGCGATCACAGATATGTACCACTATGCTTGGCATTTTATGTGGGTACAGGTTTGTATGCTACTACGACAAGCATTTCGCCCACTGAGCCATCCCTCCGGCCTCTTTTGCATAAGTGAGAATTGTTTCATCATCATCATCATCATTATTATTATTATTATTTTTTTTTTTGGTTTTGCGAGGTAGGGTCTCACTCTGGTCCAGACTGACCTGGAATTAACTATGTATTCTCAGGGTGGCCTCGAACTCATGATGATCCTCCTACCTCTGCCTCCCAAGTGCTGGGATTAAAGGCGTGCACTACCATGCCCAGCTCATCATTATTCTTTAAGATGTGCATGCTTAATGTTTTTTCATATGTTAAATAAATTTTTAAAAATTTTAAATTTCCTCAACCATAAGCTGAGTCCTAGTAGGGATGTAACCTCACTTTCTTTATCTACAGAATTGTTACCACGAGCACCATAAAGCTGGTACAAGAATACATAAAATTGTACCTGGACTCTAACAGGGACTTAATAAACATTAGTATGCTTTCTTATTGCACATCTCATATTGATTAATAATTGCAACACTTATTAGCTGGCAATTCACGTGTATGCCCTATACAGTCACATTAGTAATTTGCTATTTGTGGTAGTTTGAATATGAAACACACCCCACAGACTCAGGTGTTCTGAATGCTTGGTATTCAGCTGGTGCCAAGGTGATACCTTGCTGGAGAGGGTGTGTTGCTGGGAGCAGGTCTGGGGTGATATAGGCCAACTTCCCTCCTGACAGAGCTCAGCTCACTCTTGCTGCTTTAAGAAGTGACGTCTGGCCTCCGCTCTGTCATCCTTTCCCTGCTATACTGAAACGTCCCCTTGAGATTGTAAGCCAAAATGAACAAACCCGTTCCTCCCGTCAGCTGCTTTTGGTTGGGTATCTTGTCCCAGCAAAGTGAAGGTAACTACAACACTGTTACCCATCTCACTATAGGATATTTAATATCAACCCTAATGACAACCACAGATTCATATAAGAAAAGGAGAAAATAGTCAAAATATGTCATAAAAAAAACTCAACCAGCTAGTGTGGTGGTACATATCTTTAACCCCAGAACTCAGGAGGCAGAGGTAGAAGGGTCATTGGGAGTTTGAGGCCATCCTTGAGACTACATAGTGAACTTCAGGTCAGTTGGTGCTAGAGTAAGACCCTACCTTGAAAAAACAAAACAAAACAAGATGGGTGTGGCAGCGCACGCCTTTAATCCCAGCACTTGGGAGGCAGAGGTAGGAGGATCACCATGAGTTCGAGGCCACCCTGAGACTACATAGTGAATTCCAGGTCAGCCTGAGCTAGAGTGAGACCCTACCTTGAAAAACTAAAACCAAAACAAAACAAAAACAAAATAAATCAAAAAACAGCCTATAAAACACAAAGAAAAATAATCTTTTTTTTTTTTTTTTTTTTTTTTGTTTTTTTGTGAGGTAGTGTCTCACTCTGGTCCAGGCTGACCTGGAATTAACTATGTAGTCTCAGGATGGCCTCGAACTCTTGGCAATCCTCCTACCTCTGCCTCCCGAGTGCTGGGATTAAAGGTGTGCGCCACCACGTCCGGCTTAGAAAAGTAATCTTGAAAAAAAAGAACAAAGATGAGGTTCTCATGTTTCCTGACCATAAAACACTATGAAGCTGCAATCATTTAAATATTCAATAAATTGAAATAATTTAATCACAGACCAGTGGAATAAAATAGAAAGCCCAGAAATATTCCCAGCCATATCCAATCCAAGGAATTTTTGTCAAGGGTGACAAATTTATGCCACAAGGGTAGTCTGAGACATTTGTATATTTAAATGGAAAATAAATTTGGACACATACTGTATACTATACACAAAAATAAACTCAAATGGATTAAAGTCTTAAATATGAAATCTCAAACAATAAAACTCCTAGGGGAAAAGCTTCAAAACATTTGCAATGACAATGACTTCTTGGCTGACACACACACACACACACACACACACACACACACACACACACACACAGGTAATAAAAGCCAAAACAGACAAGTAGGATAACATCAAATTACAAAGCTTTGTACAGCAAACAGTCAACACACTGAAAAGGCAGCCTACAAAATGGGAGGAAAAAATGACTGTGAACCAATTATTGGACAAGGGGTTTATTTATTTTATTTTATTTTATTTTATTTTGGTTTTCCGAGGTAGGGTCTCACACTAGCTCAGGCTGACCTGGAATTCACTATGTAGTCTCAGTGTAGCCTTGAACTCACGGCGATCCTCCTACCTCTGCCTCCTGAGTGCTGGGATTAAAGGTGTGCGCCACCACACCTGGCTCCAACAAGGGGTTTATATCCAAATATATAAGGAATTCCATATAAGGAATTCCTACAACTCAACAGCAGAAAAACCAAGCAACCTAATTACCAAGTGGGCCAGTGACTTTTGGGTATTTATTCAAAAGCATTGAAAACTGGACCTCAGCAATTTGCCCTTGTATATTCATAGAAGTTATTTACGGTGGCCAATGGTATAAGTAACCTAAATGTCCATTAATAGATTAATAAAGAAAGAAAATGTGTTGTATATAAAAGCAATATAATTTTTAAGCCATAAAATGAATGAACTGGGGTCTGCGGAGAGAGTTCAGTGGGCAAAATGGATGGATCCTTACGATGGATTCCTAAGTCCCATGTGAGAAACCAGGCATGGGGGTGATGCCTGCAATTCCACACTAGGGAGGTGGAGACAGAATCCCTGGGGCTCCTTGCTCAGCTCATCTAGTCAAATCAGTGACCTCTAGGTTCAGTGGAATAAGCCAGCCATGGAAGAACACACACTCTAGCATTCTATTTATACAAATTATCTAAAGTAGGCAAGGTCATAGAAGCAGTCAGTAGAACAGGGTTACCAAAGACCAAAGAGGTCTCTTCAATCCGTATAGAATTTTTTTAATTTTTAATTATTTTTTTGGAGAGAGACAGAGAGAGACAGAAAGAGGGAGAGGAAGACAGAGATGGGCGCGCCGGCAGTGTCTCAGCTGCTGCGTCCCCTTGTGATCAAGTGCGGCATTGCGTCCTTGCGTCACTTTGCATCTGGCTAAATGTGGGACCTGGAGATTGGAACCGCTGGAGATTGGAACCAGTGTTCTTAGGCTTAGGAGGCAGGCGCCTTAACCCCTAAGCCATCTCTCCAGCCCCCATATAGAATTTTTTAATCATGCAATATAAAAAAAGTTATAGAGATCTGTTGTACAATAGCATACATGTATTTTAAAATTTTATTATTATTATTATTATTATTATTGGTTTTTCGAGGTAGTGTCTCACTCTAGCCCAGGCTGACCTGGAATTCTCTATGTGGTCTCAGGATGGCCTTGAACTCACCGCAATCCTCCTACCTCTGCCTCCCGAGTGCTGGGATTAAAGGCGTGCACCACATGCTTGGCTAAATTTTATTTTAAATATAGTTTGTTATACTATTTGTCCCGGTTTGTGTTATCCTGGGGACCCTCCTCAGTGTAGTTGTCGTATTCACTGTGGGGTCATGAAGGGCTCAGTCAGTCCCTGTGCAGTAGGGGTGCACCATGCCTCAGGGTGTTCCTACCCACTCTGTGGCTCTTAAAATCTTTCTGCCTCCTCTTCTGTAATGTTCCCTGAGCCATGGAAGGCCTGCTGGCAGTCTGATTGTGTGTTGCGTTCTCTGATTTTACACACATTTTTATTTATTAATTTTTATTTATTTATTTCCAAGCAGAGACAGAAAGACAGAGTCACAGAGGTGGAGAGAGAGAGAGAGAATATTAATGGGTGCACCAGGGCCTCCAGCTGCTGCAAACTAACTCCAGATGTATGTGCTACTTTGTGCATCTGGCTTTACATGGGTGCTGGGGGATGGAACCCGGGTTGCTAGGTTTTATAGCACCTTAAGTGCTAAACCATCTCTCCAGCCTCATACATACATTTTTAAGTAATGCAATACTGTAGTGTATACCGAAAAAATTAAGAGGGCAGATTCTATATTATGTGAGTTTTTAACACACACACACACACACACACACACACACACACACACTCCATAGATTTATTAGTAGTTAAGTGCCTCAATTTTCTGCTGAGTATCTGCTATAATCTGCTTTCTACCATTTTTAGCCAGACAGGTTTGCCTCTATCCTCTCTAACAGGATCATATTTTACCTTTTGCATAGATTTCGCTCATCTCTTGGGTCAATTTGGCTAAATTCAACCATTTGAAATCAAATCCCAATTTCCCTAAGATCTCTCAAAAAAAAAAAAAAAAAAACAGGCACATCGATTGTTATCTTTCCTTTAATCCCTTCACAACACCTTTATCATTGGTTGGTAATTATGCTTTTTCACTTTATACATACAGGAGGCTTATGTTTCCAGAAGATTACAAATACCTATACACACAATCTTGATTTCTAGTTAGTACCTAACATAGTAAAACAAAGGACGCACTTGCCCATGATGCAAGCTCATTCACTGTTTCTCACTTGACTGAACACCACCTAGAGGACCAAATGGTTAATAAAAGACCTCTGTATATCCTATCCTGATTTAGTGGATGGAACATGGATGTTCAGGGTCAAAAGGAGGTGACCTTGGAGGATGGTTTAGAGTTGGGCATCCTTCTCTTACTCTGTTGGCTTACCTCTGTACAGTAAACATATGGCATACTGCAATGAATCAATGAAAGAATTATTTCTGTGTAATATGCAGCATAATCTTACAAATGGTAGGCTTTCTTTGAAAACATCATGGCTGTTATACAAGTGACAATAACAGCTGGCTTGAACATTTTTAATTCCATGGCCAAAGTAGAGATGCAAACCATTACACAAACAAATACCAGTATCCCTCTGTTTATTGGAGAACAGAGAGTATTTATTGGGTACTCTTTCTTTCTGCAGCAAGCAATAAAGGATGTGGTTTTGCAAATGTTTTGGGATTCTTGAAAGCAGATTGCCAAATGGGGTGTCTCATAAGAAGGCTTTCTGAAGAAGCTTGCATCTATATACAAACACAAATACACACACACACACACACACACACACACACACTGAACTCCAAAACCAGTAGAACTATAATTAACACAAGTCTCCAATACTACTTTGAGGTTTTTTAGTCAGCTGGCAGAACACTGAATAGAAAAATAAAGGTTTCTTTAGAGCTCGGCCAAATTGCCCTGGAAAAAATACCCCTTATTTGGCAAATAAAGAAACCATTTATTTCAAATAGAGTGTGCATGATTTTCCTAATTTCCTAACATGATACAGGAGCTTTAGTAATTTATATTATTCCCACCTTCCAAACAAGACATGTACATGAAAGCAAAGGGAATTCAAGATACTTCTATGATAGAAAATACACAGCGAAAACACCCCATCACGTTAGCAGTCAGTATGTCTGCCTTTGTTTTCCTGTTTCTAGAAAAATAATCAAGGCAAAAGAGAAAGACCAAGAATACAGACAAAACCAGATCATTCAACCTACCAAACATGAAATCCCCCCCGCAAGTTTTATGGCTCTTTTGATAAATATTATCTCTTCTCAATTATTATTTTAGAACTCAGTGATGTATGTAAAATCAACATGTTTTACATTGTTGACATTAATAAGTTCATACCTACTGAATAAATTTGGCTAAAATATTCTAAATTATTACCCATTAGAAATTCAACAGACATATTTGATAAAGTCTAGTTTTCAGGTCTTTTTATTTTATTTTATATATTTTTAAGAGAGAGAGAGAGAGAGAGAGAGAGAATGGGCATGCTAGGGCCTCTAGCCACTGCAAATCAACTCCAGATGCATGAACTAACATGTGCATCTGGTTTATGTGGGTACCGGGGAATTGAACCTTGGTCATTAGGTTTCACAGGCAAGCACCTTAAGTGCTATGCCATCTCTCCAGCCCAAGGCTTCAGGTCTTTTGACCCACCCACCATTAGCACTTCCATGGTAAGTCTAAAGGAAGCAGTAAGAAGAAGTAAGATGGCTATTGTAATGATATTGAACAGTTCAGGTGACTTTCTGAACTTCCTTTCTTCTTGACAAAATTCCACGTGAAACAAAATCTCTAAACTCACGGGCAACCTGGCTTCTCTCCTGGTGCGATGTGCGTTCTTTTTTTTTTTTTTTTTTAATTTATATTATTCTGATTTTACATTCATAGTATTGGTTCCATTGTCCTATTGTCCGTCTCCCTGTCCTCCCTCTTTCAAAGGGACCCTCATCAATGGGGAATGTGGGTCATGCATTGTGAGGTTAGTCAAGAGTTCTGGGGGATAGGCCGCAGTCTCTGTGCATAAAGCCCCAACTTGTGACTCTAACAATCTTTCCGCCCCTCTTCCACAAGTTTCCCTGAGCTACATTGGGGTCATTTTAGTTCTGCTTCAGTGATGAGGTTTGTGCGTTCTTAAACCTTCAGTTCAATGACTACACCTCCTGGAATACTTCCTAACTTCCCAAGACAGGGACTATTGCTCAAGTAGTTTTTTGAATGTGTGTATGTAATGTAATGTAGGGGTGTGTGTGTGTGTGTGTGTGTGTGGTATCCATATGCGCGTGCCCTTGCAGCAACCCATATGCATCTGTGTGGTGGCTTGAGCAGAACACTCACTGGGTAGTCAATCCCATCTCTTGTCTACCCATTCTTGTTTGTGCCTGAGTCTTTTTTTAAATTAATTAATTAATTTATTTTTTGGAGAGAGACACAGAGAGAAAGAGAGAAGGGAGAGAGAGAGAGAGAGAGAGAGAGAGAGAGAGAGAGGAAGACAGAGATGGGCGTGCCAACACTGTCTCAGCTGCTGCGAACAAAATCCAGATGTGTGCGCCCCCTTGTGGTCAAGTGTGGCATTGCGCCCTTGCGGCACTTTGCATCTGGCTAAATGTGGGACCTGGAGATTGGAACCGCTGGAGATTGGAACCAGTTTTTAGGCTTAGGAGGCAGGCGCCTTAACCCCTAAGCCATCTCTCCAGCCCTGCCTGAGTCTTTTACTGATACTACAGCTTGGTTCTTTTCAAAAGCTGGGGAGATTCTCCGCTCTCTTCTTCTCTTTGTGAGACTGGGGTTACAGGCATGGGTGATCATGCCCAGCTGTTCACTTGAGTTCTGGAGATTCAAACTCGGGCAGTTCAGGCCCTCTTAGATCCTCATGCTTGCACAGGGTGCACACTGAACCACTGGGCATCTCTCTCTCCAGCCCCTGTTTTCAGTTTTTGAGGCTCTCAGGACAGCACCACCTCATTGGTGAGGTACTTCTTACTGTTTGTGATATTTTTTAATCTTTCACTAAAATATAAGTCCATCAAAGAGAAGCATCACAACTGCACAGTTGCTCATATCTCATATTTAGTGTTTAGCACAACCTTATAAAAGCAACTTAATATGGGTTGACTGAATAAATTATTCATTTAGTTCAAATAGCAGGTACAGGACTAATGTAAACAGAAGGCATCTTTTTTAAAAAAAAATCTTTTTATTTATTTAATTGAAAGCAGAAAGAGATAGACAAGAGACAGAGAGAATGAGCATGTCAGGGCCTCCAGCCACTGCAAAAGGACCCCAGATGCATGCGTCACTTTGTGCATCTGGCTGTACATAGGTACTAGGGAAGTGAACTCTGGATGTTAGGCATTGCAGGCAAGCACCTTAATGACTGAGCCATCTCCCCAGCACAACAGGAGATGTCTTACCTCCATTCTCTACTCTCTGTCTTAACTTCCCATTTATACTTTTCATTTGGGCTTACTATTGGATATTAATGATGTCTATATATCAAATGGGCACCTCAAACTAAGTATCTCCAGGGTCATATATTCTTTTCTCCCTCATCCTTCAAATCTAGCAAGCTTCCTGCATTTCCTATTTTTCTTTCCCATTTAAGTTCAAGATCATGAGTAGCCCAAGCCAGAATCTTCCTTTCACCTTTGATTTCTCTTTCTTCCTTCATTTTCAGTCAGTCGTTCAGTTGTGGTGTTTCTATCTCCAAAGTAGTTTGTTTTTTTTGTTTTGTTTTGTTTTTTTGAGAGAGACGCACAGAGAGAGAGAGAGAGACAGAGACAGAGGGAGAGGAAGACAGATGGGCGTGCCAGCAGCGTCTCAGCTGCTACGATGCGTGTGCCCCCTTGTGGTCAAGTGCAGCATTGCGCCCTTGCGTCACTTGGCATCTGGCTCAATGTGGGACCTGGAGTTTGGAACTGCTGGAGATTGGAACCAGCGTTCTTAGGCTTAGGAGGCAGGTGCCTTAACTGATAAGCCATCTCTCCAGCCCCAAAGTAGTTTTTACACCCAGCTAAGCAATTAGTATCCTTTGAGTTCCTGTCGTGTGTCTGTATATTATTTGGGAGATTGTGAGATAATTAAAGTCAATTTATCTCTTTTATCAAATACATTCGATTCAAATGGAGAAGCAGATATGCATATTGTGATATATGAAGACAAAGGAATCCAGAAAAGAATATCTCAATTAGTTTTAGGGGAACAAGACAAGATGCCTGCTAAATGTGGTATGCAATATGTAAGTATTGGATAGATGAAAAAGGGCACAGGAAGATTGACATATTTTGAGAAAAGAATAGCATAAAAGAAACTATGACATTTGAACAAGTGTGACATTGTTTGGGCATCTACATAGTTTGTAGTGACGCTATCGTAAAAGTGATAATGGGTGTGAATATGTGCTTTAGAGCTATAGATGGAAGAGCCATGTACTATATGTGCTGATAGATGACCTTTAACCCTGAAGCAATAGCAATCTGAAGGATATAAACCCCAGTGTGACATGGTGAGACCTAGACACAGATTATTTCTTTAGCTTCCTGGCTGGAGACTTGAAAAGCTGCCAAACTGGAGGCGGGAACTCTAACTGGAGGTCTATTACACTAATCCTGGTGAAAACTGAAGGGGCCCTGAACTGTAACATTGGCATTGAACGAAGTTCCAAGAGGAAATTATGACTCAAAGGAGAAATTGGAATCAAGATGGAATTGACAGCAGGAAGCTGTTCAGGGGTCAGGAAAAGATGTGATGCAAAACATATGTGGGGCATGAAAAGACAGAAAGAGAGGGGCATACTTCATGGTGGCAGAAAGTGAGAAAGATCACTGCCTATAGGCAGGCTTGTGGGTGGCAGGTAGGGCTGCCAGACTAAATACAAGATGTTCAGTGAAATCTGAATTTCACATAAATAGTGAATAACATTTAGTTTAGATATTTTCCAAATATTGTACCTCCACGCCCTCACAAGTTTCCTTTTCCTGAATGTCATCTGTCCCACTTGTCTGCTTCACACATTTCTACTCATGCATCATGCCAGCTCAAGTACTACTTTAGCCACAAAGCCCATGCTGTCATAGTATTGTACAGTATTCATATGACTATTGTCAAGGTGTCTCTGCTTATACAGACTGTACACTTTGAAGATGAGTAATAGGACTTCTCATGTTGATAGCTCTAGGATCTAGTCACATGGCAGATGCTGAGGAATTATTTGCTGAATGCATGAATATCCTTTTTTAGATCTTTATTAGTTTTAGCCTCAATTTTTCCAGGTCATCGTCCTCCCTTCAGTTCCTTCCCTGTTTAAAGTATCCTTTACAGTGATTGAAAGGCTGTCTTTTAAAAGCACAAACCAGTTAGAAAACTACTAGTTAAATATCTTTGATTACTTCCTAATATCTGTAGGATAAAGTAAAAGCTGCTCAGCCTGGTAGTGAATGATCTCTACAATGTCATGACAAGCTAATTGGTCAAAAGTTCAGACTTTGCAATCATATCTGTGCTAAAATTATGTAATGTTGAATGAATATCTTAATATTTGTAACAAAATTTATAGAATGGTAGTAATAACTACCTCATAATGCTGTTGTGACATTTCTATAAAACACTTACTATAATACTGTACTGCTTAAAAACACAGTGCACTTACAAATGTAGCTATTATTAATATCTTTCCAGAGCCTCCTATCATTTCTCCTCTCCCTCCACTAGAACTGACACACTTTCCACAGCAGGGAGACATCACAGCTTGCAGTTCTCCAAACTGTAGGGTTCATCACTCTCAGGGCATCATTCACACTCCTTATTTTCTTGCATTAAATCTATGCATGGCAGCCTGGGGACATCTTGCTATTGGACTTTTCACTATGACTAATTCCTAGGGTGTACAAACTGATGGTAAAGGAAGTTAAAAGGTCTTAGTTTCTTCAGGTATTTTCTGCCATATCAAGGCTCCAGGACACCATAAGCTTTCTTTTATTTTAATCAATGGATATTTTATCACTATAAAGAGCTTTAGTAATAACTTTTTTTTTTTTTTTTTTTTTTTTCAAGGTAGGGTTTCACGCTAGCTATGGTTGACCTGGAATTCTCTATGTAGTCTCAGGGTGGCCTTGAACTCATGGCAATCCTCCTACCTCTGCCTCCCGAGTGCTGGGATTAAAGGCATGTGCCACCATGCCCGGCGTAATAACAATTTTTATTAATTTACTGACATGCTATGATTTTTAAGAATTTATTATTTTCTGCATTTTATTGTTAAAAAGCCTTTTGGGCCTGGAGAGATGGCTTAGAGGTTAAGATGCCTGCCTCCTAAGCCTAAGAATGCTGGTTCCAATCTTCAGCGGTTCCAATCTCCAGGTCCCACGTTTAGCCAGATGCAAAGTGACGCAAGGGCATAATGCCACACTTGACCACAAGGGGGCGCATGCATCTGGATTTCGTTCGTAGCAGCTGAGAGGCCGCTGGCGTGCCCATCTCTGTCTCCCTCTCTCTCTCTCTCTCTCTGTCTCTCTCTCTCTCCAAAAAAGCCTTTTGTGGTGACTCTAAGATCTATAAATATCATTATCATAATAATCTGTCTATAGTAAATGAGGATTATTTTCAGTTGTCTAACTTTGGAACTCAAAAAAGCTCATTAACTATTACAGAAATGCTCTGATACCCATGAGATCTTGGTCCTCTTTCATTGAGAAATGAAATTAGAAAATGAGTTCTTCACATTCAATCTATTTCATTTGTTTGCTTGTTTGTTTTTACCTTTGTTCCTTCGGGGCCATTTTGTCCAGGAATCCCAATATCTCCTGGAAAACCCTAGGAAATATAAAAATGTAAAGACTTTATTTCACATACATTTTCTTTAATCTTTGAAGCATATAAAAATTTCCCTTTTCCTTTTTTTCTTAGCTAATTAAAACAAGTCATATTCTTTTATTTTTTATTTTTTTATTTTTTGGTTTTTCAAGGTAGGGTCTCACTCTAGCTCAGGCTGACCTGGAATTCACTATGTAGTCTCAGGCTGAC
Organism: Orientallactaga sibirica; assembly: GCA_036365145.1. NCBI lineage: Eukaryota > Metazoa > Chordata > Mammalia > Rodentia > Dipodidae > Orientallactaga > Orientallactaga sibirica. The sequence goes on along the minus strand of JAEOAD010000027.1, from coordinate 16,275,340 downwards.
CTTGAACTCACGGTGATCCTCCTGCCTCTACCTCTGCCTCCCGAGTGCTGGGATTAAAGGCGTGCACCACCACACCCAGCTAAAACAAATCATATTCTTCAAAGTTCATTGTTGGGGCTGGCAAGATGGCTCAATGGGTAAGAGTACTTTTGACACAAGCATGAGGACCTGAGTTTGGATCCCCAGCATGCATGTAAAACTCCAGGCATGTCTGCATAGCATAGCATGCCTAAAACCCCAGCTGTGAGGAGGAGTAGGGACAGTAAAATTGCTGGGCTCCTGGTGGTCTGCCTAAAAGTGGGAGTTCTAGGCTCAGTGGGCAACTCTGTCCAATTCCATGGCAACAAAACAGAAGAGTGATAGAGCTGAACACCCGATGTTCTACTTTAGCCTCTGTACACATGCTTATGGGGTACATGGATTGGTACACAAAAACATGCAAATAATAAACACGTACCACACACACATATCACAACAAAAACCTGAGTGTTAAAAATTGTTAGGTGGTTGCTTAACATTGGAATGAAAGACTCACAGTATCCTAAAAAGTGATTTGATATTATTACTACTATTCTCAATCTTCGGATCTAAGGAAAACCTTTGATTTCAGTTTGAGAATGGAAGCTTCATTCAGAAATTGTCTATGACTTAGAAATGAAGGTCAAGAGCATGGCATGCCTCCCTTTCAATGTCACACAGAACACACTGACATCAAGGGTTAAAGGGATGCATTCTGTTAGACTCATTCACCATTTACTAATGACCACTTGAACTTGTAGAATCTTGTTAGGTAGGGACAAGCTATTTCTACCTTGTTAAGAAAATAAAAAGTCATGGCTTAACATATATAGGAAATCAGTTTTTAAAATCTATTTATCTATCTTATTATAGCATCCCATATTTGACATATAGCTCCTCAAATTGTTTTTGAACTCAGCATCTTACTGATTCTATCCTTAATTAATAAATTAATAAAATAAGTTAATAAAATAAAAGAAGTTAATAAAATCTTTGACCTGTGTATTTTTAAAATTAAAATCATAATTAAACCTTCAGAAATGATATGAGCAATTGATTTCACAAAGAGAAAAACCACCATGGAGATAAATAAAGTCTGTGCTGGGAGGAGGTCTAGGCTGTTTTTCTAGAATGGTGAGAGTAAAATCTTGTTAAAATATGTGATTCATCATGATGAGGTTCAAATGATAAGTCAATTGCTGGGATTCACTTGATTAAGCTATTTCAGTGCTACCCACTCACGTGTATTAAAAATTAAAAAACATCAAAATATCAGCAGTTTTAAAAGTAAAGAAGGCCACAGATAAAGTATGGCTGTCAGAAAGCAAAGGAAGGGTAGTTGAATAGAAGGATAAATGTGATGGCAATACAAATGCAATAAGCAAGAGGAAACAGCAGCATTGATTCTGTGAGGAAAATGAGTAAGAAAGTGACACTGATTCATTCAGGCTGGAACATATATATGCTTTGGAAGATTAAATAACAGATTTGATATTTTTATTTATTTATTTCTTAAGGGAAAGAGAGAGAAGGGGCACACTAGGGCCTTTATCTCCTACAAATGAACTCAAGATGCATGTTCCACCATGTGCATCTGGCTTACGAGGGTTCTGGAGAATCAAACCTGGGTTCTTAGGCTTCACAGGCAAACGTCTCAACCACTAAGCCATGTCTCCAACTCTAAATAACAGATTTAAAATGTAGGTTCTATGGAGAAAAATATAAGCTGGAAACATTTAGGACAGTAGACAAGATAATGGTGTCAGAAAGGCAAGACCATGTCAGAATTCTGAAAGTTGTAGAGTAGTTTTGACAGTTTAGTATCATTACCTCCCTGATCAGTTTGTATGTGTGTACACTTAGATTATATTCTTCTCCTGATGATCTTATGTCCTCTCCCTTGAACACATCCTTTGTTGGTATATGCAGTGGGGCAAATCCTTGTCCTTGAGGCATGGATTTTTTTACTTACTGTGTTTTACTTACTGTGGTAACTCTAGTTGTCCAAAATGAACTGTGCCTTCCCCACAGTTCTCGTCCCCTCATTTTGCATCCACTATGTGAATGAATAATGCCCTCACTACCAGTTTCCAAGCCAAAGGTTTTAATTCATTTTTAAATAGCTCTTTTTAATTTCCTTCTCCTAAGAATTTTAATGGAACCAAACAGCTCAGCATGGTGTTTTATTTTATTTGTCTTATAAGGTTGTAAACTCCTTGAGTGTAGTTGGTGTGATATTCATTATCATGCTCCTAGCAAGTAAATATCACATCTGGTTCACACTCATTGCTTAAAAACACGACTTTTTGTTGTTGTTCAATGACTAACTTATTTCTCAAGAAAAGAGAACAGCATGTCCCATAGCTTCTTTACATTCTCCAGTCCTCATTTTCAACCAGTCAGAACATTACTCTGAGAATCCTCATGGATACATTCATAACGTGTATTTTCTAGACAATCCTGGAACACTTTGTCATACGAGGAAATAAGAAAGCTATCCCAGATAGTGAAACAAAGACTCATGTTAAAAGAGCTCATGCATTTGAAATGGGATAACATGAAAATTTAAAATATATATTTTATTACTTATTTATTTAAGAGAGAGAGAGAGAGAGAGAGAGATTGAGAATGGGTACGCCTGGGCTTCCAGCTACTGCAAATGAACTCCAGATGCATGCACCCCTTGTGCATCTGGATTACACGGGTCCTAGAGAATTGAACCAGGATCCTTTGACTTGTAGGCAAATGCCTTAACTGCTAATCCATCACTCCAGCCCTGGGATAACATGAAATTTTTTAAATAGGGAAAAGAATTGGGATGGATTAAACTGCAACAAATATATTTAAATTTGAATATTTAAATAAAATGTTAAAAATTATTCACATGTAGAGAAGAAAAAGGAGCCAACTCATTATCTGGAAAAATTACAGATAAAGGCAAACAATCAAACATTCATTTTGTCTTTCTTTGTGTTGTGAAACTACTATTATGCAAATAGTACATAAGGCAATATACCCCAGCCTTCCCAGAAAGAAATTATAGAGTTAGAAAACCTTAATTGTGCTTTTCCTCAAGTTATCTAATGCTTTTGGCATTGAATTTAAACATCACACACACACACACACACACACAAAGAAATTACTAGATGCATGTTTATGATGAAAGAACCCAACATCACCTACAGTCCTGCCAAAAACAAACAGGCAAACATACAAATGATGAGGACGCTGTAATGTGACTATCAATTTTCATGAAAAACACATGAGCAAGAAATACACAGAACTACACCAAGAGACTGTAATCTGAGAAATCCAGGCAGTGGAAAAGTCTACAGGTCAAATGACTGGGGAGCTTTGGAACTAAATTATAAGGAGGAGAAATGAAATGGGGAAAGTACTTGGAGATTGAAAGACATAGCAAATAATAAAACAAAGCATGTCTATGGTACTGTTTTTAGGGAAGCATAGCTGGGTGATAAGCTAAATAAACAATGCAGAACTGGGCAGGAGACATGGGCTTGTGGTCGGGGGAGAGGGGTGGGACAATAAACGCTTTTGGAGTAGCAGGCAATTCTACCATTGGCCTTAATAGTATTTCCAAGGGTATTTTTTCTTATAATTGTGTATGATGCACATTTGTTTTATAGGCTCTTGCATTTTATTTTGCAAAATCACAGAAAAGTTAGTGAGTTTAGTCTAGTTAAACATGGGATATTTACTATATATTAATTCCTGCTTCCTTAGTGAATTAAAATATCAACGCAGGAATATTAAGAAGACATAAAGTACCAAATGCAAAAAATATGTCAGAAAATCTTGTGTTATAGTCAAGTTGAATATTTTAAAATTAAAACTATATTGGCAACCTCGGAAACATATCAGTACATATATTAAAAAGAAGGGAAAAAAAAAAAAAACTATGTCCTTCCCAAATAGGAGAGCTTAGAAATTTGGCCAATGAATTTTTCATTATTTAAAAAATTCATACCTGGGCAACTTCCAAGTAGAATTCAGCTTTTAAGCAATACATTTTAAAAGATTAAAAAACACAGATTCTTGATAGATAGGTAGGTAGATAGATAGATGATAGATAGAAAGACATAGAGAGACATAGAAAGATAGATAATGGATGAATTAATGATAGATTTTTAAAATATCAGGGGTAACTGGATCAGCTGAATTTCACTGATAACATGCATCCATAATGGATTAATAATATTATTTTTGGTTTTTCAAGGTAGGGTTTCACTGTAGCCCAGGCTGGCCATGAATTCACTATATAGTCTCAGGGTAGCCTCAAAATCATGGTGATCCTCCTACCTCTGCCCCCTGAGTGCTGGTATTAAAGGCATGCACTACCACATCTGGCTCAATAGTGGAATTAAAAAAATATTTTATTTATTTGCATGCAAAGAGAAAGAGAGAGAAAGAGAGAGAGAGAGAGAGAGAGGGAATGAATGGGCACACCAGGGCCTCTAGTCACTGTAAATGAACTCCGGACGCATGTGCACATTGTACATCCAGTTTACATGGGTACAGAATTGAACCTGGAATGTTAAGGTTTGCAGGCAAGTGCCTTAACTGCTGAGCCATCTCTCCAGCTCATAGTAATAAAATTTTTTAATGCTTAATCATAGTGCTCCAATAATAAAACAAATTATAAGACATGGACACTTTGCCAAGCAGCAAAATTTCAGTTTATAGATTGAGAGATAAAAATATATCTTTTGGACAATCGCTCAATGGTTGAAGGCATTTGTTTGTAAAGCCCACTGGTCTGGGTTCAACTCCCCAGTACCCACATAAAGTTAGATGCACAAATTGGTGCACGTATACACAGTTCATTTGTAGCTGCAGATAAAGTGGAAAGAGGCCCTGGTGTGTTTGTGCTGTTTCTCCCTCCCTCTCTTTCTCTGGGTCACAAATGAATAAATAAAAATATTTTATCTGTCTATGTATCTATATATCTTTAGATCAATTTTTTTTAAAAAATTGTTTTTATTTTTATTTATTTGCTGGCAACAGACAGAGACAGAAAGAGGCAGAGAGAGAGAGAGAGAGAGAGAGAGAGAACAGGCCACTGCAAATGAATTACAGATGCATGCGCCACCTTGTACATATGGCTTACATGGGTCCTGGGGAATTGAGCCTCAAACTGGGGTCCTTAGACTTCACAGGCAAGTGCTTAACTGCTAAGCCATCTCTCCAGCCCCATACTTTTCCATTTTTAAAAATTATGTTGACATAGCAACATATAAGAGGACAAGGAAAAACAAAAATCTGACAAGGTTGTTCCGACTTATTTTTTTACATTTAAAATAACATTGAGCCAGGCGTGGTGGCGCATGCCTTTAATCCCAGCACTTGGGAGGCAGAAGTAGGAGGATCGCAGAGCGTTCGAGGCCACCCTGAGACTGCATAGTTAATTTGAGGTCAGCCTGGACCAGAGTGAGACCCTACCTCAAAAAACCAATAAAAATAAAAATAAAAATAAAATAAGATAACATTGGCATGGTTGCTTGAATGTGGAGTGTCCCCCATAGCCTCATGGGTGTGTGATTAAGCTTCATATTTGACCCTCAGATGGGGAGTCTTTGGGAGGTGGAGCCTTGTTGGAGGAGGTGGGTCACTGAGAGTGGGTCTTGAGGTTTGTTAGTCCAGCTCAAGGGGTGCTCAAGCTTAATCACTGTTAGGCTTCTGCTCTGCCACTGATATATGAAGATATGAGCCGCTAGTTCTGTTCTGATACACTTTCTCCACCACGATGAAATTTTCCTTTGAGACTATAAGCCTGGAATAACTCCCCTCCTCACATAAGCTGCTCCTGGTGGCGTGTCTTGTCCCAGCAACGAGAAGCTAACTGCTACAATTGACCAGTCAAAATGTTTTCTCCTACCATAAGCTTCATGATTCTAGTTCAGTCTTCACATCTCAATTGAACATGTAACACCTATGTTAAGGAATAAGAAGAGCAGCCTGACTCCTGGTGTTTTCTTAGTAAAAAGTAGTCTGGGCACAAATTGTTACTGAGAAGCAGAAAAGTGAAGTAGCTTCAGAAAGAATAAGGGCAAATGTGTCTTCTATTTTCAGAGCCTTTACATCTGTTGGCTGCACTGAATGATTCAGAGTTCCCTCCAGTAAAAACAATGCTCTTTAAATTCTCTAACCACCCAGACCTGGAGTTTACTTCATATATGTTTTTTCCCCCTTTGGAGAGAGAGAGAGAGAATATGGGTGTACCAGCAGCCTCTCAGCTGCTGTGAGTGAACTCCAGATGTGTGCGCCCCCTTGTGGTCAAGTGCAGCATTGCACCCTTGCATCACTTTGGGCATCACTTTGCGTCTGGCTAAACGTGGGACCTGGAGAATCTTAGGGCTAAACTATCTCTCCAGCCCCATATGTGTTTTTTTACAGCAAAATCTGAGAACCAAAACTCTAGCAGATAATGTTTATTTCCTAGGAAATCCTGGAAGTAAATAACTGTTTTTCTTATTTGGCAGTAGCATCATAACAAATTAAATATACAGTATACATAGAACCCTGTTAATGGGTCTCCAAAAGGAAAATACACTTTCTGTTTTCAGTTGAAATATATAATCTTTCTAATTAAAAATGGATTAACATTCAAACAGTAAGTAAACAGAATGGCTGAACTAATGATGGTGTTTCCATAAAATAGAACATGGCATGTACCTAAATTGTCTTATGCTAAGTGAAAGAGGCTAGACAGAAGAGAACAAAGGAGGAGTCACTTATAAGAAGACTTTCCATGCAAATTAATCAGAGGGACAAAAAAACCTATCAGACTTATCCAGGGAGAGGAAAAAGCAGGAATAATAAAAGAAAAAGAGTAATAAAAGTTGGAAGATAACACTGTTGGGATTGATAGATATGCTTGTTATCCTGAGTTGATTATGGTTTTATAAATTACATATAAGTGAAAATTATTAAACTGTATAAACTATATGAGATGTATTATGTTTATTATATATGCCAATAAATCTATTTTAAAAAGAACTTTGTTTTCAGTAATTAAGATAATTATTTGCTTTGGTAGGCAGTACTTTATAATGACTTGCATGCCTCCAGAGGAAAAATGGAATTCATTCATGGAACTAGTCCCCAGGTAAAATCAGTAGAGCTCAGATTAGGGATTGCTTTGGAGGTCGGTAGCATGTTAAGTTATAATAACAGCATAAAAACAAAGTACATATTTTGGATAATTTGAACATTTGTAGTTTTTATGTTAGTTTTAAAATTATTATTATAAAGTGCTATAAATAATATTTGGGACATTTAACTCTTCACGAAATTTTGTAATTCTTACTGGTTTTTATCCCTAATTTGGTTTAAATGAATAAACCACAGTGCGATTTAACTTAGACTTATATTCTGAGTTGGTTTTAAGTCTCAGCAAAGTAGAGATGAATGCAGTCTTTGGAAAAAATAGACAAAAAATATAAAATTAATAAAAACAACATGCAAATTATGTATTTCTAGGTAGTAATTTAGGCAGTCTAAATTACTGTTTAGACTGTTATTAGATGTACAGTACATTAATCAACATTTGATAGCCTGAATTGATGGCTAAATTAAAAGTGAATTCTAGTTTAATAAATATAGTTCATTATAATTACAAAGGTTATTCTTTGACCGAAACAACAAAAAATAAAGAATTTGTATGGTTTCTATGGATATGATTGAAAATTTGCATATTAATACAGAAAGACAGCGTCCAGAGAGTGAGGGTGGATTCTATAAGGGGACAATGTGGTTGGAGACATGCGTCCAGGATACAGTCATAGGATTTTGATTTTTAGCATTTCTGGAAGTATATGTCATGTCAGCAATATGGCGAGTCCAAGTAGGAAAGCAATAAGAAAAAATAACTATTAAAATGACTATTTCTTTAGTGAGAACAAGCTATCCAAATGTTAATGCCAACAAAAATATTTAAAAGGACAAAAGTAATAAATTTGCTTTCCCAGTAAATTATAGAAAGGAAAGAAGCACATGCAGTCATTAATGCAGGAGCCGCTCTGTTTTCTGAGAAAATCACAGTCAGAAAACATGAGCTTCTGGAACAAGAAATGAGAAATAAAGAATCCATCTAGCTATCTGATTTTCCTTTATTCTCTTCTGCTGTTTTACATCTACATAAGTCATCAAGCTCATACTGTTTACATTCTGATATTGTTCAATGTTTTCGCAACTGATTACTCTGATCCATATATTTTCCATTTAGTAATTCTGTATATTTGAGCAGAAAACATCACACAGCTGAATTCCATATGTGCAGTGCCCTAAATATTCAACAGCAAAAATCCTTATGATGCAACATGTACTCTGGTCCCAGGAGTATTCACAGTGGTTTTGAAATCTCTCTTAAACCTACAAAGTCCAATGTGAAGTCCACAGTTATTCTTCTTAAAGCCACACAAAGCTATCCTAAACTTACAATTCTGAAACAAATTATTTCATTATTTTGTATTTGGGTTTTGATAATAAATACTGACATAAAGTAGGCTCTCTGTGGTATCCTGGGGAGGAACAGAAAGGCTTGCAAAAGTGAGTCAGGAAATGGTGGGGTTTAGTTTGATGTGTGTGTTCATACTCTTGATTTTGGTCATATTTCATGATTTGCACTTGTGTCAAAAATTAAAGTGTATAAATTATCAGGTGTTGTAGGATGGGTCTGTAATTCCAACACTTGAGAAGTAGAGGCAGTATGAGGTGATTCGCAGCTACATAGTGTGTTTGCCCAGAGAAACTGTCCTTGGAGGTACAAGTGGGAAAGGCCTAATATGCTGGGTTGTCATACTTTGGAAGAGGGGTTTGGGTTTTCAGTTGTGCAGGAAGCTTAACTAGATCAGGTAGAGGCATTTTTAAAACGGCAGAAGAGTTAAAAAGAACATAGGTAAGCCAGGCATGGTGGCACATGCCTTTAATCCCAGCACTCTGGAGGCAGAGGTAGGAGGATCATGGTGAGTTTGAGGCCACCCTGAGACTACTTAATGAATTGCAGGTCAGTCTGGGCTAGAGTGAGACCCTACCTTGAAAACAAACAAACAAGCAAACAAACAAAGAGCATAGGTAGACACTGGGCATAAAAGAGATGGAATATATATATATATACACACACACACACACATATATAATAATTTGTTAACCTCAGGTCAAAGCCACTCTTCCCAGTTCTTAGATCTTGTACACCAGTTCCCATACCATCTTCCAGAGGTAGGCAAATGAGCAAAAGTCACCAGTCATAGTATTTAAGTCCCATGGCTATTGTGATTGACTTAATGATGGCCATGTGATTCAGTCAGACCGACTGGATTCTTCTTAAGTAGTTGTGAAAGGTATGTAAGGAAAGGAGATGGAGTGGTAGTTTAACATGGAATCCCAATATTCTGGAGGCTCAAGCAGGCAGATCACTGTGGGATCTAGGCCAGGCTGGGCTATACAATGAATTCTAAGATAGCCTGGGCTATAGAATAAGACCCTATCTCAATGAAATCCAAAACAACAAGATATGTCTTGAGAGCTGGAGAGATGGCTTAGTGGTTAAAGTGCTTGCCTATGAAGGCAAAGCACCCAGGTTCAACTCCTCAGAACCCATGTAAGCCAGATGCACAGGCGTCTGGAGTTCATTCACAGCAGGTAGAGGCCTGGCACACCCATTCTCTCTCTTTCTTTCTCTCCCTCTCTGTCTCTAATAAATAAATAAAATTTTTAAAAAACTTTTTATAAAGAAATGCCATGGAAGAGTCATTTGCTAAGATTGCTAATACCACAGTCCATATGAACCTACAATTGCCAATGGCTGCCGCCATTACAATGCATTCCTGTGAATGAAGCCAACAGTGACGTCAGGATAAGGTTGGAAAGTGCCTCAGTTATAGTCATTGAGTTCTCGTGTCCAAGCGGAACTCTACACACGTCAACTACTAGGTTTTCCGATTACATCAGTTAACTCAGATTTTATTATTGTTTTTCTCTTAAAATGGTTTGTTAGGTTTCTGACACTATCAGTGGAAAGTGTTTCCACCATCATGCAATTTGCTGTGTAGTCAATGTAATGTGGTATATGAAGTGCCTCCAGGTTTACTTCAGGTCAGGATCACTGGCTTTTGTTCCTTTAGGTTCCTGTAGGACTTTGAGGACATGGGTACTTATCACTAACTAGAGCATGTTTCTCTGTTGCAATAGGGTATGGACTCATGAAGGAAGGTTGATGCATCTTACCCAAGTGTGACTCTTCAGCGTCTGACTTAACATGCCACCGGGTGGTGACTCATCATGGTTCCTTTCCATTTCTGCACACTATACAAATGTACTGATAGCTACTCACCCTGTCTAGCTTTTCAGGGAATTTTGTCTAGCAAGCATGAACCTATTAACTTCCTTTGCAACACAGGGCAGGAATGCTCTTTGTGGAGCATATTTTCGCTTATGATTGCCTTATATAATAGGTTCAATTTTCCTAAACTCAGTATTCTTCATATGTAATATAACCCGCTGCATGTTCTCTACAGTTCAGTAAATCAGTGCAGAAAACATTGACAGCTCCAGACATTGTGATTGTTGGAAGTATTAATGTGTCCTTGGTTTTGGTCCCAAGATTCTTGTGCCTACCACCAAAATCCTTGAAAATGTCTTAACTTGTTAACTTCCAAATAGTGTAAAGTCTAAAACACTATCTAGTGTGGTAATAAGGATGAGATATTGATAGAGACATACACACACATCACACACACACACACACACACACACACACACACACACACACACACAATCATTTGGAAAGAGGATGCAAAAAGCTGATGAAATGATGCAGATTCAAATTCCTCAACAAACTCATTGTCGCCTGCTTCCTCGTGAGCAGACAAATATCCTGGCCAGCATCATCTTCAGGTCTTCTCCACTATCCCAACCAGGACTAAGACTTGTCCTGGGCACACAGAAGATTCCAGCCTCTTAAATACTACACTTACAAAGGTTCCCATCTAAACTAAGTACAAAAGCTTTGTACTTGTTTTTGTGACTACTGTGGGTAGAGATCAGTCAAGTCAACAGAAGTTTGGTTGACTCACTTGAGAACTGAGAGGGTAGGTTTCATACCTTTTTTTTTTTCCACGACACAAGAGTTATGAGGCCAGGTTACATAACCACTAGATATTTTGCTTCTGATGGCCCAGAATCTAAGGTTGTCTTCAAGTTAGTGCCAATCAACCTTTTTGCTGTTGTTTTCTTCAGAAAAGGTCTCACCATGTAGCCTAGCCTGGCCTGAATCTCATAATCCTGTCTCAGCCTCCAGAGTGCTGAGATTACAGGGGTGTGCCACCATCACTGAGTAGTCTTTTTTCCTTTGTTGGAGGTCATACCCAGGGCTTTGCCCATGCCAGGCAGGTACTATTCTACTTCTGGATAGACTTTGTGCCTTTCTACTTTTATAACCTTTCTAGTAGTTATTATGTCAGCACTAAATATCTACTTCAGCTAGCCAGTTTTATTCATTGTCTACACATCCATCATATATATTATCTAGATATATAGGGGTTTGCTCACATGATTTATCCTGCCTGGAATGCCCTTCCCCTTTCCTAATATTTATTCATAAGCAATTCAACTCAAAGTCCATTTTTCCACGAACCATTCTTTAATGTTGCTAACAAAGAATTGTGATAGCTACTTACTTCCGACGTGATACATTCACCATTATCTCACACCTTGTGAATTTGTCTTGTTTATTTTCCAACTTGACTGTACATTTCCTCAAATTATAGACAACATCTTATTTTAAAATATGTTCTGAAGCCAGGCATGGTCGCGCACGCCTTTAATCCCAGCACTCGGGAGGATCAACATGAATTTGAGGCCACCTTGAGACTACATAGTGAATTCCAGGTCAGCCTGAGCTAGAGTGAGACCCTAGTCCCTACCTCCAAAAACCAAAAACAACCCCAAAACACTAACCAACCAAGCAAGCAAACAAACAACAACAACAAAAGTTCTGCCGTGTTTACTGGGCACAGGTGAGCACACAGTAGGAATGCAAAAAAAGTTTTTCATTGGCTGATTTAATCACATGTACTGTGCTTACTACCACTATTTTAAACATCTCTCTCTCTCTCTCTCTCTTGTGTGTGTGTGTGCTGTATGCCACTGAGAATGTGTGCAGGTATGAGAACAACTTTGGGTGTTGGTCCTTACCTTCCACCTTGCTTGAGGTAGGGTAACATGTGGTTTGCCTATATATATATATATATATATATATATATTAAATATCTAATCTATGAGCTTCTGGGGAGTCTCCTGTGTCTTCTTCCCATGTCTTTGTAGAAGCCCTGGGATAATAGATGTGAACAACCAAATCCAGCGTCCTGTATGTGTGTTCTGGGGAGACAAACCCTGGTCTGCTTGACTGTATGGAAAGCACTTTACCTACTGAGCAATCTTGTTAAAGTGACAACTAAAGGTAAAATTACTTAACCAGATTGAAGTCATAAAACACCACAAAGTAATTGGCTTTTGTGAAAGGAATCTATCAATATTAGATAATAATTATCTGCTATAGCTAACCACAGGGTGGTGATGGTTTATTCAACCGAGTGCCCTGAAATGCTAAACTGGATATTTAAAAGATACTTTGGCTAGATGGGTACATCATCTCCAAACTAGTCCTTGTCTCTAATGGAGACCACCCTGACGGAAAAAGCAGACCCACTACTTGGCCACTCCTGGCATTTCTATGATTAGTGGTCTTGAATGATTTTTTTGTGATAAACAGCTGGCCTCATTTACCAAGAATATTATCCAAAACTTAAACACTTGGCAATATCTGTAGCTCCAGGGAGTTAACAGCTGAATCAACAAACATTCTTTACTACCCTGCTACCATAGTGGAAGTTAGTCTGATGCCAGAACTTGAAGTTTGCCTGAGACTATGACTCAAAACTGACACAATTATACCTAGAGAAATAGCAAAGATTTATATGAAAATAGTTTTCCATTTATTTCTATTAAAAGCATAAAAAGAATTGATATTAGAGAAAAAAACTTAAAGCAGATGATTTTTTACATAAGACATCTCTAATACAACTCACTGACAATCTAAATGCAGTCATTTTATATTTTATTTAAAATGAATAAACATCCAGAGAGAAAAATAAAATTTTGACGTGAAAGCAAGACCCTCTATCTGAAGATCCCACAGGCTGTGGCAACATGACATCAAATTACCATGCTGGAACTGAGATGGGAGCCAGTTTCCTCCTGGCTTGACCTCATGGTACTGGAAAGTGCTATGGGAGCTGCTGGGAGACAATGGTCACCAAGAGCATGAATAAGCAGGGGACTCAGCAAGCTATGAAACCAACCAGCTGGGCCAGAAATATACACCTGTGCAACAGTGGCACCCAGCCTGGGTGGGTGGCTAACTGTTCTATGACTAGACATGAGACCCGCTCATGGGAGAGAACTCATACCTGGTGCTGGGAACCAAGGCAGAATCCCATGGAAAGGAAACTCAGAGACTCAGAGAAAAGCCCCCACTGCTCTCCAGATAACCAGAATGAGCATGTATATCAAAAAGTCTCTCAAATAACTATGCATACTCCCTTTAATCCAATCTGCTTTTGCCTTAAGCCTCGGTTGGAGAATCTGTTTTATTTTATACATGGTGGAGAATACTGAGGTGATTCATCATCACAAGTGAAGACAGTTGTTCACCACAAGATGTCCCATGTCTACTACATCACCCAGGACTCAGGAGACGCTGCAGATGAAGCATCAACAGGCATACTCTCACTGCTAGCTCGACAACCAGCTCCAGGGAGATGCAGACAGATAATGTGACCAATCAAAACTCACCAAAGCAGAGAACCAGTGACCACAGAGAACTCAGCGCTAAATCAGACTGCTAATAGGTCCACCATGGCTTAGGGAAGTTGGCAGAAGAGGAGGCAGAAAGAGGGTAAGGACCACAAAAAGGGCAGCAATATCCAGAGGCACATTCCCCGTCCCCCCCACCCCAATAAGAGGACCAAGGCCTTCATGACTCCACGGTAAATTCCAACAACCCCACTGGAGGAGAGCCCTCAGGGAAAGAGGAGGGGAGGGGGATGAGTGGATTCAAGGTTTGACCTTTTATAAAATAAAACAAAAATTGAGTGACCTTCAGTGATGAAAAATTCTCTTCAATGCTGATGGCAAATATTAATATTTATGACAGAACTTCAGAGTGCTCTGCTTTCACCAACTGTGAAGATGATCTGAATGTTTTGGCTAGAAAATACTAGAAAGAAATGTTGGGCAGCTCTGGCCCACTTGGTTGGCTGAGCAGATACCCACTCGTATACAGGGTGATTAACTTGAGGAGGATTGAAGTTTCCAGCCACCCGCAGGTTCTTTCCTGCTCAGCGACGGCACCAACAATTCTCTAATCATAGACATGGTCCTTTAGTTTCAGGGTGCTCTTCAGGATTGCAGCACAAATAGTGTCAAAAAGGGAATGTGTATTTCAGTTAAACATTAACCATTCACTGATCAGAGTGACATGCATTTATCAGGCCTTTCTTTAAAACAGGCTTTAATCGGAAGGGCAAGAAAAAAAAAAAAAAAAAAAAAAAAAGTGCACCCCAGTTGTTTGAGATGGATAAGACTTCACCCTGAGCGAGAAAGCAGTTGGAAAGAGGAGATGGGAAGTGCCAGGAGTGAGATGCCATTTCTAATCTGTAATTTCCCCCTATGAACTGCACTTCTCTTTCTTGAGCTTTCAACTAATGGTCTGCTCTTTAACTTTTTTTTTTTTTTTTTTGTTTTTCGAGATAGGGTCTCACTCTAGCCCAGGCTGACCTGGAATTCACTCTGTATTCTCAGGATGGCCTCAAACTCATGGTGATCCTCCTACTTCTGCCTTCTGAATGCTGGGATTAAAGGCATGCACCACCATGCCCGGCTCTCTAACTTTTCTTTTTTATCAAATCTAATGGAACCCAATGTCTGGGAAAAAAAAAAGACAGAAGACAAGGAAGGCTTTTGTACATGGACTCCCTCTACTACTTTTCTGTGATTGACATATAATAGGTGTTCCAAAAATATCTATTAATATAAATGAAATAATTAGATTATCTAATAAGAAGCCTAAACTACAAGGGCATTCCTATAGTGAGGTAGACCTTTCAGTTTTGTGAATCAAACAGTTATGTCTCTATAGTTTCCAGCCAGGTAGAGCTGTGTGTGTGTAGGGGAGATAAAGTAAAAGAGACGTCACAGATTAGTGCCACCATTAAAGATGTAGTAATGGTGATTCTTGTCAGAAAATTGTTTGATTGATCAGGCTGGTCCCTGACAAAACAAGACAGCTTCCAGAGAGTGCCTGAAGACAGCTACAGTCACCGTGTCAGATAGAGTACCACCACTACCATAGATTAGTAAGACTTCCCAGCTTTGGTGTGCAGTCATATAATTGGCAAATGTACTGTTTTTTTCTTTGTAATTACAAAAGAAAATAAAAAAAAAACGGTCTGCGTTCATGTGGGATATATAATCATCACTTACAGTTTTCCTATGTTCTCAGCCTTCTGTCATAATAATATACTCTGAAGAGTTCAGGACCATCAGGGCATGCTACATACCCGTCCCTCCAGCCAACTAAACACAGAACATCTCACTGAATGAGTAAGATAAGCAGGACATGGGGAGTCCAAAGAAGGACTTGGCAAGAAACATATATTCCAGATGGTGAGAATAAACCCTAGTATGTTTCACGGGATGGCCACTTCTTTGAAGATTTGAGGATTCCAGAGACTATGAATGTTCTGGAAAAAAAAAAGCAGGTATAGCCTTAAGTATTCTATCACAGAATGAAGGGACAGGCCCCTTTGGGATTGAACAGCAAAGCTTTCTACACTTAAGAATACATCTCTTCCGAATATCAAGTTACACTGAAGGCTGCAAGCCTAAGGGGTTGGGACTCCTGCCTAGGCCATGCTACAGCCAGTCTTACCCCTTATATATTCAACCAGGAACCCCTGTAGTGTTGAGTAAGTTGGGGAGAGGGGTACAAAAATATAAAGTACAGTTTATGACAATCTTCACTGAGACAAATGAATGCTGCCTTGATTATTTTATTACTAAGTCATATACAACACAAAAGAAGATCTCTGGGAAACAGCTCTTAAGTGTTATTAAACTCTAGCAGAATGAGGATGCTTGACCATGTTATATTAAGTGAAAATACACCCAGAGCTTCCCTTTATGTCTTCAGTTCCACTGGAGTCATGTGAGCTGAGACAGGCCCAAGCAGGGCTTTGTTAAGGGGAAATGCTTCAGCCAATACTGAATCCAAACAGGCAGGCCCCGAGAGCACAAGAAGCTTCATGTGTGGTGGGTCAACTTGAGAAGTTGTGCTAGCTGAGCATAGACAGCAACTGCATAACGTTGTCCTGGTATCCTAAATTACAATGGGGTAGGAACAATTACTTGACAGGTAGATCTGTGAGCGGTGTACCCGATCATTCTCTTTATGGACAGAGAAGTGACCCCAAATCAGGACATATAGATTTGAGGGCGAAAATATGGAATGGCCATCTAGTCAAGGGCCTCAGAGGAAAAGATGTAAAAAAGTAACAAAAAACCCAGTGGTAAAGTCATAGAATGGATATGGAGAATAGAGGAATAAAGGGTGAAGAATTTTATATTATTTATATTATTATATTAATGTCCACCAACAAGTATATATCAAGGGAGTACTATTAAAAGTCAAGTATATATAATGCCTTAGCCAAAATACTATCTGGCCTTGTTCACTGGCCACCAATAAACTAGAATGGGTGCCACGTGAATGAAATAGAAATGGTATCTGAGATGGAGGCCACACATGGGCCCCAAAGATGGACTTCACTCATGGAGGCTGGTATAGCTAGTGATGTCGTGGACCATCCCAACTGTCAGAGACGGAGACTTTCCAATATGACACCTTGAAGAAACCAACCAGCCGCCTGGTGAAGGTCCTTCCAATCTGAAAGGATCAGATTTCATCCTCACCTATGATCAATACCTATTTTGGCTAAGAGCTTGTTTCCACTGTCTTTATAGCTTATACTCCACTATCTAAAGACACACAGGATGTCTCACCCACAGGCATGCAATGCCACAGATCATAGCATCTGAATCAGAGACCTTCCTTACTTGGAAGGAGGTGCTGTCTGTTGACAAGAAACACAGCGAAGTTCCATCCAAACTAAAAGTTATGGCTGTCCCTGGAGCACTTTGAACTTCTCTAGTCAGTTACGTACAAGCTGGCCAAAAGAAAAGTCACTATGCTGGCATGTCTAATTGACCTTGAGAAGCACAAGCAGGTTACACAGGTTTTTTTTGTTGTTGTTGTTTTTTGGTTTTTTTTACACAGTAAAGGCCAAAAGGAATAGACATGGAACCCATGGCACACAGAGGGCTTTCTGGTGCATGATCTTCAGTTATGAAACTTTATGCTATACTACCAGGTAAGCTACCAAGATCTGTTGAAGGGACCACTGAAGGTAAGGATAATTTACAAGGGTAAGAAAATATCAGCAAGTTCTGTAAGAGTGAATGACAGCTTAACTCAGAAAACAATAAAACCAGGCAAATCAAAACTGTTAAAAAAAATCAAAAGGCTCTCCCACTGAGAAATTTTTAAATCGCTGACTTAAATAATTCCAGAGAGAAATGCAAATTGGAACAATAAAATATATAAAAAATGATAGTAAAGTTAATTCTAGGTGAGAATCTATGAAATGCAAGTGAAGTAATGATTGAGGATTTTTATGAATAAAAATAAAAGGATGAAGATAATCAGATTAGACCAGAAACAAAGCATTTATTGAAATTCCTGGGTAATGCAATATGACTAGGAAAAGCATACAGTTTAGAAGGAAAAGTAAAACAGTTTTCGTTCATATGACGTGATTGGCTGTGTAGAAACCTAAGAAAAAACTACAGAAATCTTGTGGAACAAACAAGTGAAAGCAAACTTGCAGGATAGGTTAATCACGTTCCAGTGTACCAGCCACGAGCAAGTGGAATTTGAAATATCAAACACAATGCTAGGGAGATAGAGGAGGGGAGGGAGAAAGGGAAGGGCAGAGGAAAGGGACAAAGGAAGGGAAGAAGGGAAGGAGGGAGACAGGACAACAGAAATAAATAAAGCAACAAGTACAAGATCTATATGAGAAAAGTATAAAACTATTGAAGGAAATAAAGAGAAACCTGACAAATTGAGAAATATCAACGTTAATGGGTAGGAAGACTTAATCTTGTCAGGATATCAAATCTTCCTAATTTGATCTACAGATTGAATGCAATCCCAATCAAAATCCAACAGAGTTGTGTGTGGATATCAGTACATTGATTTTACACTTTATATGGGGAGGGAAAAGACCCAATATAGCCAATATAATATTGACAAAAAAAAAAAGGTGGAGGGCTGGAGAGATGGCTTAGGGGTTAAGGCGCCTGCCTCCTAAGCCTAAGAACACTGGTTCCAATCTCCAGGTCTCACGTTTAGCCAGATGCAAAGTGACGCAAGGGCGCAATGCCGCACTTGACCACAAGGGGGTGCACGCATCTGGATTTCATTAGCTGCAGTTGAGACACTGCTGGCGTGCCCATCTCTGTCTTCCTCTCCCTCTCTCTCTCTGTGTCTCTCTCCAAAAAAATAATAAAAAATAAAAAGTAAAAAAAACAAAGGTGGAGAGTGGCTTCCACACACGTGCTCATGGGGTGCACACAAGTGCACACAAACATGCACTACACATACACACACACACACACACACACACAGAGAGAGAGAGAGAGAGAGAGAGAAAGAAAGAAAGAGCAGAAAAACAGGAAAAGAATATAATGAGAGAGAAACCCTACCTAAGACAGTAACAAAAATATAAAACTGGAATTTAAAAAGAATCATGCAAAACTTATGTAAAGAAAAAAAATTAAATATTCGTCAAAAAAACCAGCAAAGCAGATTTTACCAAATGAAAGATAACCATTGTTCTCAGATAAAAATGACTCAATTTCATAAAGATATCAATGCTCTTTTAATTTATAAGTGCTAGGTTAAAGCCAATATAAACACTGACAATATTTTTAATGAAGCAAGATAAGATTGACACTAAAGTTCACATGGAAAAAAAATTAAGAATGCAACAACAACCATGAAAACTGCAAAAGAAAAGCTAAGAGCATTTACATCCTTCCCAGACATCAAAACATGCCATAAAGCCTCTGTCATCCACATCACATGGTGCTTGTGCACGAATAACCACTCAAAATAGGAATATTTTATGAATATTAAATGTTAACAAAATATATGATCACTCAGGTAACTCAAATTCGTTTTTGTTTTTTTTCTGCTGGACTGTGTTCTTAGCTATTACTCTCCTCTCAGTGAGGATCCTCCACAGGCTGAAGGGACTGCAAAATTTCTTCATTTAGGTCAAATTCACCCTGTACTTTGGAGGGCTATTTAGACTCCCTCCCCAGTCCCAGCTCCTGTTCAAATTAAGTGTTAACTGGAAGACTTCCATGATGAAGCTTATGTGTGGCTTTCTCTTGTTGCTTTATATTGTCAACATTTATAGAATACTCTCTGTGCTTTGCTCTCCTTCAGGAAGTGGTGGTAATAATTTTTCCAAGGTCACTAAACCACAGAACTAGACAATTTCCAGGCAGGGAGAAGGAGCGTGTTCTGACTTCTTCTGAAGCCTTGAAGCTTGCTGGTTTGAAAATAATTTGCATTCTGTTGGAACAAAGATCCTTCAAGCCATCATGATTAGAAAGATAAAATGGGGATAATTTTATTATTAGGTTAATTTTTTAAAAATCAGTGTATGAAGTAATGAGCTTCATGAAGGGATTTTCCTGCATTCTTATTTCTGGTTAGTTTTCTTGCCCCACTTCCTTCCCCCAGCCATTTTCGTCTTCTGCTTGTCTCCTTCCTCTCCAGTTAGACCCCTTCTGCTTTCATGCCACCTGTATTTTTGTTGTTTTTCTTGTTGTTTTTTCTTGGTTTTGCTTCATTTTTCTCTAGGTCCCAGTCACCCCTATGTTGGTTTCAAGCACTCCTCAAGCTCCCTCCTCTGGCACATTCTTAGTCCTTTTTAGTGTCTCCTCTTTCTAGACAGGGCAAATGTTTGACCTCTTTCAACAGCTTTCTCCTCTTGGAAGCATCCTCACACTTAGGCTCTACATAACCTGTGCTTTTGATTTTTCTTGTTGTTGAGATAGGAGCTAGTCTCGGAGTCATCTTCTAAGCATCGCTTTAGCTGCAACACTCAAGATTTTCCAGTGACCTGTTCTGATCTGGTTTTGAGCGTGTTCAAGTTTCTATTATGAGTTTTTTTCCCCTTTCATGCTGTGAGTTATTTAAGTATGAGGCTCTTAGTCATCAAAATTTATTGCACTGCCCTTTTCCTTATGAACTAAAACTCACTGTTGATGAAGAATGTTGTTTTGGGGGGATGAGTACCCAGATACAGTATCTTGTATCGTAAACTCTCCCTGAATGGTTTCATGTATTGCAATTGTTTTGTATGAGACCTCTTGCATTCACTATTGTTCTTCTATGTGTTTCTATAATTTTCTAAGCCTAGGGCTGAATGTTTCCATTTAATTAGTATATTAATCACACATCGAAATCAGAGGCATTACCTGTACCTACTCTGATTCTCCTCCTCTTCTTCCTCCTACTCTATTGTCTATTTTGGGGATAATGATCTACCTTTTACCCAGCTATTCCAGGAAGAACATTAAAATTGTACTTTAGTTCTATTGCACACATTGAATGAACTGAGCTGGGCAGTTCAAACATTATGAATCATAGTTTCTGATTATCTCTAGAACCATCCTTTCTTCTCTCAGATTAGGTCACACAGATCGTCATTATTCATCCTTTGCTCTACTTCATTATCTCTCTAAATAATTAGAAGGATTCACTATTCTTCTTGTCACCTCTTGGTCACTCTTTATTTATTATCCACCCCCTTTGGGGTCTTGTAAAGCAGAAATGCCAGAACTTCATTAATTAGAAATTTCTGGTTCATGTCTACAGGTGATGTGTGAATTTAGCATAACAAACAAGAACTTCTAAGCTGAGAAAACCCACCCACTGTTCAAGGCAGGATTTTTAGCTTTCATTTATTATTACACATGTTATTTTAAATTTTTTGGATCCACAATTATATTAAAGGATGAGAGGAGCTAGGATAAAAATATTGCCTCATATATGGTTACATGTGTACGATGTGTTCATGAACTAGAACTCGTGATTTTTGGATTAGATCTAATTCCTCAAAGCAATCTTGTGCTAATTCTTGAGTGAATACTTATATACCTTTGGACCAATGAAAAGATTTCTCCTCATCAGTAAGGAAAAATGATATAATAAAATTTGTAGGAAAATAGCCAGGACTAAGAACAGATCATACTAAGTGAACTCACACAAGCACAGAAAGGCAAATGTCACATGTTCTCCATCATCTGTGGTTCCTAACCTGAAACAGCTTGCATTGCAGGCATACCTGACAGGCAACTTGTGGGACAGATAATAAGGATGGATATGTTTGTGGGAAGGGGAATGGGGTGAGGAATACACAAGAAACTAAATCCAAAATAAATTGATACCATATAAGTCTTTCTCCTGGTTAGCAGATTAAAAGATATAACCCTCAACAGGAGGATGCAGGGATTATCTGGTAAGAAGGGCCCTGGAGAGGATGGGTTGAAGTCTAACACTAAAACATTTGGTTCTGGCTTGTAACTCCCAGTACCAGAACTCATTTGCAACCTACATTGAGTTGTTGATTGGAGAGACCTATGAGGTGCCCATAACAAGACAGGCTTCAGTTAAAGCACTTGATTTCCTGTCTGAGGTAAAAGGCAAGACCCTCTTGCTAAAGACACCACATGCTGCCGACACAGAACATTGAGAGATCCGGATGAAATCTGGAAGGAAGCCAGTTTCCAGATGGTCCTCTCATATGCCTGGAAAGCCCTACTTGAGCTGCTGGGGGGGGTGGTTTGAAATGGCCTATAACATCGTGTGCTAGCAGGGGCACTGCTATAGGAAAGCAACCAGCCTGACAAGATGTACACACCTGTGCAATAGCGGCACCCAGCCTAGGAGGGCAACCAATGGCTCTCTGATTGGCAAAGAGATCCACTCAGTGGAAAGGAATTCATAGCTAGAATGGAAACCGAGTCAGAATCCTATAGAGACCAAGATCATGAACCCCAATGAGAAGCTCCCACTAGTCTTTGGCCAAAAGAGAGGCTATACCCACCTAAATCAATCTTAACAATGCTTATCCCATTTAACCTACGCTGACCTCATTCTCCACTGGAGAATTTGTTTTTCTTTTTCAGAAGGCAGCTAGAACCAAGGAGATAAGCCATACTTCACACATCAGCCAGAGCCCAAGTAAAACCGCAGATGGGTTGTAGAGATGCTTAGTGGTTAAGGCACTTGCCTGCAAAGCCAAAGGACCCAGGTTTGATTCCCCAGGACCCACTTAAGCCAGATGCACAAGGGGGCACATGCATTTGGAGTTCATTTGTAGTGGCTGGAGGCCCTGGTGTGCCCATTCTCTCCCCCCTCAAATAAATAAATGAAATAATTTTTTAAATTTTGTATTATGTTTTTGGAGAGAGACACAGAGAGAGACAAAGAGAGAGGGGGAGAGGAAGACAGAGATGGGCGCACCAGCAGTGTCACAGTTACTGCGAACGAAATCCAGATGTGTGCGCCCCCTTGTGGTCAAGTGTGGCATTGTGCCCTTGTGTCACTTTGCATCTGGCTAAACGTGGGACTTGGAGATTGGAACCGCTGGAGATTGGAACCAGTGTTAGGTTTAGGAGGCAGGCGCCTTAACCCCTAAGCCATCTCTCCAGCCCTGAAATAATTTTTTTTAAAACTACAGAGGAATTTACAAGAAGAACAAGAGTGATGCTTCAATAGTGTACCTGAAAACCAGGGCCAGGGTGATGAGACAGACACTGAGAATACTTAAAACGTACCAAAGCAGAAATCCAGAAGCTGCTGAGAGCTCAACACTAAAGCAGACTTAGAGCACACCCACCGTGGTTCAGGGAACTTCACAGAAGAGGGGATAAAAAGATTGTAAGAGCCACAGCGTGGGAGGGAATATCCAGAGGCATTGCATGGCCCCACAATGACAGACTACTGCTCTCACAACTCATAACCCACAACCCCATGGTGAATACCGGCAATCCCACTGAGGAGAGACCTTAGCAGAATGGGGACAGGGAGGAAGGAAATTATGGTACCAACATGTGATGTGTCCATACAAAGTTTCTACTTAAACTTTTTTTTTTTTTAAAGAAAGAATTAGAGGAGAGGAAGTAGGGATCAGAAAGGCAATTAACAAATGTTTATGAGCACTCAATGTGAATCATTTAACTGCATCCTTGGCTGGAGTACAAATAAATAATGTTGTCATTTCTGTCACTTTCATGTACTCCATTTCACTTAAATACTAACTATGCATGCAGCCAGAACAAAAAAGAACTGCAAGTCTTTGTGCATATATGTTTACATATGTGTACATACCGAATAAGATTACCAAAAAATAAAAAAGGAGAAATGTAAGAACGGTAATGTCTGAGGTCTGGACCTTTGACTAGCAGCATGCAGATCAATAATAATGGGACAATGTCTTGAAAATTGACAAGTCATAAAAGTCCAAAGGAAACAAAGAAAAAGAATCATTTTTTGAAGACCAAGCAGTAAATGAAGACATAATTCATGTATCCATTAGTCCTACTTTGTGAGGAAGAAGAAAATTGCTCAAATGATAGTGAGGGCAAAGAGACTACACAGCCCTTCGCTAGGGGTGTGAGCCGCCTATAACTGCAGTAATAACAATTCTCAACTTCAAAAACACCCCTTGAAAATATCGAAAGTTTCATTAGACTCTGTGACCTCAGCATTAGAGGTAAATACTATTTGTTCCAGAAAAGTTTCCATGAAAATGGATTAAAATAAAAGAATATAGGCTCATATAAAGAGACAAACTTTTATTAATGTGAAAATTTGCTCAAAACAACTTCCTTCTCCTCAGAACGATGACATCAATATTCTGCCATGTTTGACCCCTCACTTCCTTATCAGTAAAACAAGATGCAGTGTAATTTATGATTTTTTTTGAACTGTCAATATAGAACACAAGTAAGAATAGCAATTTTCTAAAGAAACCATCCAACCTTGAAAGATAGCTGTGGAGTAAGCAGCAGCCCCTGATGTTTACACAGAAGGGAGGGGAGAAAGCCTGGGTCCAGGGTTATCCTAGAAAGTACCCATGGCCATGTCTCTAGCAGGGGTTCTTGTTCTCATTTTATTTATTCTGAAGCCAATTCATATTCTCAGCTTTACCATTGTATGTATTATAGCAAGTTAGGTATGTGTGTGTGTGTGTGTGTGTGTGTGTGTGTATACACACACATATGCATATACATTATGCACATGCATGTTTGGCATGTATTTCTGAAACTTCTGAAACTTCAGAAGCTTCACTCCTATAGTGCATCTTTAAATTATGACATGATTTTTAAAAATCCAGATATTTCAAAAAATTCTGGTTTATATAGTCTTTCAAAAAAGAATGTTGATTTTTTTTTTTTTTTTTTTTTTTTTTTTCAAGGTAGGGTTTCACTCTAGTCCAGGCTGACCTAGAATTCACTATGTTGTTTCAGAGTGGCCTTGAACTCACAGTGATCCTCCTACCCCTGCCTCCTGAGTGCTGGGATTAAAGGCGTGCGCCACCATGCCCAGCAAGAATGTTGATCTTTATCAAGTATGAAAGCACAATAAAAATGTTAAGCAATACAGAAACACATCTGATATGTGTAATATAGACCTAATGATATTGAATAGAAGAGTCAAATGTTATATGCATTTAACAAGAATGGAAACATTTTATATTAATATTTCAGTGCAGTTTTCAAATTTTGATTTCAAAACTTAGGTATCTGTTACTGTGCAGAAAAAAAATCTATGTTCTAATCAGAATGAAAACATGGACAAGCCAGGGTTATTATTTTTAACCATAAATGTAGAATATAAAATGCCCTGAACTCCTTTCTGAGAGCCACACAACGCCATAAGGGCACACTCCATACTGACCCTAAATGAAGGGTCACAGTCAAAACCCAGCTGCATGACAAATACTGGATACAAATACAATACAAATACAAAGATGCCTTCAGGGGCCCAGGAAGATGGCTCAGCAGTTACAGGTGCTAGCTCCTCAAGCCTGCCAACTGGTGTTCAAATCCGCAGCATCAACATAAAACCTGACACAAAGTGGGGCATGCATCTGTAATCCCAAGGTGCCCATGACAATGGTAGATGAAGCCAGGAGAACCCTAACGCCCATGGGCCTGTAGATTGGCCTTCTCAGTGGCAAAAACAACAAAAGAGACCTTGTCTCAAAAAGGGTAGAAGGAAAAGACTGCCACCTTGGGGTTATCCTCTGACCTTCACACATGAGCAATGGCATGTATGCGCGCACACACACACACACACACACACACACACAATTTTACAATTTTACAAAGATAACTGTGGGGGTTACATGCATAGAGTACATATGAAACAGAAACGAGTTTCAATGTTTAGGTTTTATGCTCATTATATCTAATTATCAATGTGTAAATATTTCAAAATCTGAAAAAAATTTCAAAATTCAAAATCTCCAACATTTCTGACTTCATGAATTTCAGATAAGGCAAACTACATTTCCTAGATTGCAAGGATAACCAATAGAAAATTGTAGTCTGACTTAATTTACACAGACAAAACTTAAAAGAGAAGCTTTCTTAAGCTTACTATACAATAATATGTTTTGTCAATCAAACTTAATTTCTACTATTTTGTCTCAAATTTATTATCTTTCCAGAAATATTTTACCTCTGGTCCTGGAGGGCCAATTGGTCCCTGGGGTCCTGGGTCACCTGGTTGTCCCTAAAGTGGGGAATAAAAATATAAGCATTCACTTGTTAAATACAACTAAGAGAAAACAGGCACATGACAAACAAACAATAGTCATTACATTACGTCAAACAAAGTTTCAAGGGTTGTCCAGACTTAACTTTTAACCATCATCCATGTGAAACTTATTGAAATGAATTGCTTATAAATGTAATCTATTCACTCCTGTTAGAGATATAAATTAACCAGTGTCCAAATGAAGACAAAAAATATTTATGTTTCCTAGAGATAGTCTGATTAAAAAAATGAGTAGAGAATTCCAGAAGAGAATTTTTTTTATGAGAGAAAGTGAATATGAGAGAATTGGTGTGCCAGCATCTCCAGCCACTGCAATCGAATTCCAGACACATGTGCCACCTTCTGCGCATGCATGACCTTGTGCATGTGTTGCCTGTGCATCTGGCTTATGCAGGATCTGGGATTTGAACATGGGTCCTTAGTCTTCACAGGCAAGCACCTTAACCACTAAGCTATCTCTTCAGTCCCAGAAGAGATTTTTTTTTTTAAATATTTTTTACTTATTTTCAAGGAAAGAAGGAGGAGGAGGAGGAGGAGGAGAGAGAATGGGTGTACCAGGGCCTCTTGCAGCTGCATAGAACACCAGACACATGAGCCGTTTTGTGCATCTGGCTTTACCTGGGTCGTGGGAATCAAACTCAGGCCATCAGACTTAGCAAGCAAATGCCTTAATGGCTGAGCCATCTCTCCAACCCCAGCAGAGAATTTTTATAAATAATCAGAGACCTAAGAACTCTCTGAATATTCCTCTCCTGTTTCATATTGTAATTGGTCTGCCCTTCTTCCATTTTATGATCCTTTCACTATATTTTTGAGGACTTGGTTTCAGTATTTTGGAAGCCCACTTCGGACATTCATATTGAAGTTGTGAAATCGGGGCAGAAAAGGAAAGAAGTGTGTGGAAAGCCAGAAACCAGAGAAAGCTGGCAAGCCTCTCAAGATGACAGGTAGGGCAGGGAAGGGTGGAACCTAAAGGCGCACTCTTTTTATATATATATGCAAAACAACTGAATTGATTACTTTCCTCCTAGATTTCTATATGTGCTTCAGATTTGATTTAACTAGGCCTAAGATAGTATAAAATTGCAAGATCAAACTATGGGATGTCCCATTTCCTGAGAACTAAAGCAAAGCTTCCCCATTTTCACTGAATCCATTTTCCGTGTTAAGGGATCTGGAAGGAAAGAGGTTACAGAACAATTGCCATCCCTGGATCTAGAAGGGAATGAGATGTGATGCAAAGGCCCCTTTGCGAATGACAGTCAAAAACTGATCCAACAGAATGAGCAGCAAAGGGAGTCATAAAACCTTAAAACGACAAACACCTCTCTAGAGAGATGAAGATTTTCACTGGGGCCCTCTAGTGGCAAAATTCAACTCGAAGCATCCAGGAGAAAGTGTATACCTGGGCCTCTGTTCTCAGACCAGTTGATTAATCACAAAATGTTCAAAGTCAAATCAATTGTGGAAGAGTTTGTTTTGTTATTTGTAAAAGTTCTTTGTCTTGAAAAGCTTGAGTGAGGAGTTTCTTGTGGACGTGAATTTTCCTTTATGAAATGCTTGTGAAGAGTTTCCAAGTAACTTACAAGATGGAAAGATATTAAGCAAATCTACAAATGACTTCTAGAAACTTCTAGACTAAAAATGGTTACGATGTACTTGTCTTTGTTTGCTCTGTTTCAAAGAAAGAGTATGTAATAGTAATTTCAGAGTAGCGGTTTTCTCTCCTTTTTGAATGCTAGCTGAACAAAAGCTTCCCTATTCCAGGTTCTGTAGACTTTCCATATCAGGCAATTCTTATATCTGGAAAAAATTCCTTCATATTACAACTTAGATCCACTTGGAAACAATATTACTCAAATCAAAGTTTTAGATGACAGAAAACCAAAACTAGGACATATGAAATGGGAAAGACATAACATGATTTTGATGTTCTTTCCATAGTAACAAACAAAGGGTTTTAGGCAGGCACAAGCTTATACATCTGAGCTTGTTTCTTAATATGATAAGTGATATGGTGTAAATAACTTTTCATCAAATGGGGGTCTCCTGTCATTACCAGAGAAATTTTTCAGGTCAAACATCTTGGCATTAATAAGATACCAACAATCAAGTCCGAGACCAAAGACAAGATTATCTCATTAATTATGAGCCTCTAACCTATCTTTAGCTTGAAGAAGATATTTTTCAAAGGTTTGATAAAATTAACAAAAATTCAGTTCTCTCCATACTAATATAATCCTGTTGACATTTTTTATAGTCTAGAAAATAGACAAGGAGTCAATAAAAGCTTCATTTATACTACCTCTTGTTCCTTGTTCTAAAAGATCTTTATTAGCATTTCTTGTGATTTCTTTTAGGACCAGTATATTAAGCTAAAATTAAGGGGAAAATTAGGTGCTCTTATCTTAGACTAAAACAAAATTGGTAAAATATAAAACAGAAAGTGTCTACATTGAAGACAGCATAATAAGCAGTATTTCTAAGAAATAAACGTGTACAGTCACATGGACAGTCACGTGTACAGTCTCATGTACAGTCACAGAGCTATAAGGAAATACAGAAATGTGTACAGTCACATGTATGGTCACGTGCATAGTCACATGTAGAGCTATAAGGAAATATAAGCACAGTCTGACTTAGACTTGCACCTTAAACATGACAAACTGGGTACAATGTGGTTGCCCCACATCAACAGATGTTCTGAATGCTAGGTTTCCAGCGGATGGAGATTTGGGAATTAACGTCTCCTGGAGGCAGTGTATTGCTGGGGGCGGGCTTATGGGTGTTATTGCCAGTGCCCCTTGCCAGTGTTTGGCACATTCTCCTGTTGTGGTTGTCTACCTGATGTTGGCCAGGAGGTGATGTCCACCCTCTGCTTATGCTATCGTTTTCCCTGCCATCGTGGAGCTTCCCCTCAGGTCTGTAAGCCAAATGAACCCTTTCCTCCCACACGCTGCTCTCGGTCGGGTGATTTCTGCCAGCGATGCGAACCTGACTGCAGCCAAGATGATGAGATGCTCAAGGCAATAGTAGGTCAAGAGTCCATGTTGGGCCAAGAATCCAAGCCCACATCTCACAGACTTTAGTGATTTGTTTTCCTCCCGTAATCAATCATGCGATCAATACAAACGGAATCTGTTTATCCAATGTAACTATGCTATTTGACTTTCATTTTCTCAAGAAATTAATGGCAAAACACGAGAATAATATTGAAATTCGTTCTGGGCTTAGAAAATGTGTTTTATGATTTCTTATCAAAGAGTTAGAAAAAACGATCAAATACTTTTTTGTTAAAATGAAGGTTATGGACATAGCTGAGCCATCTCTCCCACCCCAGCAGAGAATTTTTATAAATAATCAGAGACCTAAGAACTCTCTGAATATTCCTCTCCTGTTTCATATTGTAATTGGTCTGCCCTTCCTCCATTTTATGATCCTTTCACTATATTTTTGAGGACTTGGTTTCAGTATTTTGGAAGCCCACTTCGGACATTCATATTGAAGTTGTGAAATCGGGGCAGAAAAGGAAAGAAGTGTGTGGAAAGCCAGAAACCAGAGAAAGCTGGCAAGCCTCTCAAGATGACAGGTAGGGCAGGGAAGGGTAGAACCTAAAGGCGCACTCTTTTTATATATATATGCAAAACAACTGAATTGATTACTTTCCTCCTAGATTTCTATATGAGCTTCAGATTTGATTTAATTAGGCCTAAGATAGTATAAAATTGCAAGATCAAACTATGAGATATCCCATTTTCTGAGAACTAAAGCAAAGCTTCCCCATTTTCAATGAATCCATTTTCCATGTTAAGGGATCTGGAAGGAAAGAGGTTACAGAACAACTGCCATCCCTGGATCTAGAAGGGAATGAGATGTGATGCAAAGGCCCCTTTGCGAATGACAGTCAAAAACTGATCCAACAGAATGAGCAGCAAAGGGAGTCATAAAACCTCAAAACGACAAACACCTCTCTAGAGAGATGGATTTTCACTGGGGCCCTCTAGTGGCAAAATTCAACTCGAAGCATCCAGGAGAAAGTGTATACCTGGGCCTCTGTTCTCAGAGCAGTTGATTAATCACAAAATGTTCAAAGTCAAATCAATTGTGGAAGAGTTTGTTTTGTTATTTGTAAAAGTTCTTTGTCTTGAAAAGCTTGAGTGAGGAGTTTCTTGTGGACGTGAATTTTCCTTTATGAAATGCTTGTGAAGAGTTTCCAAGTAACTTACAAGATGGAAAGATATTAAGCAAATCTACAAATGACTTCTAGAAACTTCTAGACTAAAAATGGTTACGATGTACTTGTCTTTGTTTGCTCTGTTTCAAAGAAAGAGTATGTCATAGTAATTTCAGAGTAGCAGTTTTCTCTCCTTTTTGAATGCTAGCTGAACAAAAGCTTCCCTATTCCAGGATCTGTAGACTTTCCATATCAGGCAATTCTTATATCTGGAAAAAATTCCTTCATATTACAACTTAGATCCACTTGGAAACAATATCACTCAAATCAAAGTTTTAGATGACAGAAAACCAAAACTAGGACATATAAAATGGGAAAGACATAACATGATTTTGATGTTCTTTCCATAGTAACAAACAAAGGGTTTTAGGCAGGCACAAGCTTGTACATCTGAGCTTGTTTCTTAATATGATAAGTGATATTGTGTAAATAACTTTTAATCAAATGGGAGTCTCCTGCCATTACCAGAGAAATTTTTCAGGTCAAACATCTTGGCATTAATAAGATACCAACAATCAAGTCCGAGACCAAAGACAAGATTATCTCATTAATTATGAGCCTCTAACCTATCTTTAGCTTGAAGAAGATATTTTTCAAAGGTTTGATAAAATTAACAAAAATTCAGTTATCTCCATACTAATATAATCCTGTTGACATTATTTTTTATAGTCTAGAAAATAGACAAGGAGTCAATAAAAGCTTCATTTATACTACCTCTTGTTCCTTGTTCTAAAAGATCTTTATTAGCATTTCTTGTGATTTCTTTTAGGACCAGTATATTAAGCTAAAATTAAGGGGAAAATTAGGTGCTCTTATCTTAGACTAAAACAAAATTGGTAAAATATAAAACAGAAAGTGTCTACATTGAAGACAGCATAATAAGCAGTATTTCTAAGAAATAAACGTGTACAGTCACATGGACAGTCACGTGTACAGTCTCATGTACAGTCACAGAGCTATAAGGAAACATAGAAATGTGTACAGTCACATGTATGGTCAGGTGCATAGTCACATGTACAGTCACATGTAGAGCTATAAGGAAATATAAGCACAGTCTGACTTAGACTTGCACCTTAAACATGACAAACTGGGTACAAGGAATGTGGTTGCCCCACATAAACAGATGTTCTGAATGCTAGGTTTCCAGCTGATGGAGATTTGGGAATTAACGTCTCCTGGAGGCTGTGTATTGCTGGGGGCGGGCTTATGGGTGTTATTACCAGTGCCCCTTGCCAGTGTTTGGCACATTCTCCTGTTGTGGTTGTCTACCTGATGTTGGCCAGGAGGTGATGTCCACCCTCTGCTTATGCCATCGTTTTCCCTGCCATCGTGGAGCTTCCCCTCAGGTCTGTAAGCCAAATGAACCCTTTCCTCCCACACGCTGCTCTCGGTCGGGTGATTTCTGCCAGCGATGCGAACCTGACTGCAGCCAAGATGATGAGATGCTCAAGGCAATAGTATGTCAAGAGTCCATGTTGGGCCAAGAATCCATGTCCACATCTCACAGACTTTAGTGATTTGTTTTCCTCCCGTAATCAATCATGCGATCAATACAAACGGAATCTGTTTATCCAATGTAACTATGCTATTTGACTTTCATTTTCTCAAGAAATTAATGGCAAAACACGAGAGAATAATATTGAAATTCGTTCTGGGCTTAGAAAATGTGTTTTATGATTTCTTATCAAAGAGTTAGAAAACGATCAAATACTTTTTTTGTTAAAATGAAGGTTATGGACTGGAGAGATGGCTTAGCAGTTAAGGCGCCTGCCCGTGAAGCCTAAGAATGCTTGTTCCAGGTTCCATGTTTAGCCAGACACAAAAAGAGTGTCGCAAGCACGCAATGTTGCACATGCACACAAGGGGGTGCACATGTCTGGAGTTCAGTCACAGCTCCTGAAAAGGTCCTAGCATACCCATTCTCTCTCTGCCTCTTCCTCTCTTTCTGTCTCTCTCAAATAAAAAAAAAAAATGAAGGTTACAAAAGCCTCAGGTCTTATTGTACCAGTCACTACAGATATGAAAATATTCCTCTTATGTGGTTTAGAATCATTTCCACTGTTTGTTGGTTTATCTTCACGACTGATTCTGATGTTGGGTTGTATGTACACTGTGAAGGTTCTGAGATCCAGTTTCAGATCCAGTTTAAATGCTAAAAATTGAGGTGAGGGCACGTGGTGGCTCTTTAATCCCAGCACTGGGAGGCAGAGGTCAGTTTAAACCCTGAGACTACAAAATTGAGGTCAGCCTGGACCAGAGTGAGACCCTACCTCGCAAAACCAAAAAAAAAAAAAAAAAAATTGAGGTGAGGGAAAGCTACTAAATAGGACAGATTATTCACCAACATGACAAATCAGACAAATTCCAGAAATTGTTCTTTGGATTAAGCAATTCCAGAAGAAGTCACAAGAATGGGGATTGGAGAGATGGCTTGGTGGTTAAGGTGTTTGCCTGCAAAGCCTAAGGACCCAGGTTCAATTCCCCAGGACCCATGTAAGCCAGATGCACAAGGTGGCACACGCATCTGGAGCTCGTTTGCAATGGCTGGAGGCCCTGGTGCATCCGTTCTCTCTGTGTGTCTGTCTGCCTCTCTCTCTTTCAAATATATAAACAAAAATAAATAAAGTATTCAGAAAAAAGAAGTCACAAGATTGGTATACATAGAGTTTTGAAATGTAACACTCCTTCCTGAGACCAAAAAAAAAAAAAAAAAAAAGCAAATACCTCTGAGTAGAGAGAGTGAATTTAAAGGGATAAAGTATTCAGGAAAATTAAATTTCAATATATATTTTAATCGCATTTTGCTATTTATAATTACCTTTGCATAGCTGTAACTGATGCTAAAATCTGAAAACACTTTTGAAATGTTAATGTCTAAAACTACAGAGTGCAGTGACCCAGGACACAGGCTGTGACAAACTCAACCTTGGGTTTTCTCAGATGTCCCCTGACGGACTGTGTGACCATGGACAAATTAAAGGTCTATGTCTCAATGTCTTTCATCTCTACAGCAAAATAGTAACACCCTCACAGGACATTGCAGCTATAAAACGAGATGTGTCGTCCTCAGAATGTTACCCGGCACTTTGTAAACACTCAATAAATGTCAGTTAAAAATAATTATCACCGTTGTGAATATTCTGAGGTCAATTATTGACTTATATGTTATTTGAATGATTTTTAACTATTAAATCATTTTAATTTTATAATTTTGGGAGTTTTACATTAACTACAAGATAAGGTGTCTGTTTCTTTCAATGAGTTGATGCCTAAGGGTGACCAATAAAGTTGGAGAATTAGAATTTTCAGCCTACTGAGTGTGCCATTCTTTCAGATTATTTCCTCAGTGAAATTGACATTTTAATAGTAAAATATTATTTAAAGTTCTTTATGTTCCAATCTTTATGACACAAAGAAATTTGCCTTTGGACTGTGGTAGGGGCTCAGTCTATGGAATCTGGGCTAAAGGACATCTGTGGTGGTTTAAATTAGATGTCCCCCATGAACTTATGGGTTCTAAATGCTTGGTCCCCAGCTTATGGCAATTTGGTAAGTGGAGCCTTGCTGGAGGAGGTGTGGTATTGGCAGGCTTCAGGGTGTTGCAGGAAGCACCCCCCAACCCTGCCACAGCTCGGCTCACTCTCCTGCTGCTGTTTTCCACCTGCTGTGGCAGAGGTGATATCCAGCCTTTGCTCATGATGTAATTTCCCCTGCCATCATGGGGGCTTCCCCTTGAGACTATAAGCCAACATGAAAAACTTCACTTCCATCAGATGGTTTTGGTTGGGTGCTTTATTTCAGCAACGAGAACGGTAACTGTAACACTAACTATATTCTAAAACTGAAGAGAGAAAAATGCAGGACTGGTCGGCTTCTATTTCATGTGTTCTATCCTGCTGATGGCAACACCAAGAATCACCATGGCATGCACTCTGTTCATTAGAAAGAGAAAAGCGAAAGTTCAAACCTACTGAAGGTCCTGGCTTTCCTCTTAGACCTGGTGGTCCTGGCAAACCAGTAGTACCCTAAATGAAGAGAACAGTAGGTGAAAAAGAAAGTCATTAGATTCGGAAAGAAAACCCCTCCAACTATATCTCTGTTTGTAAAATACAAAATATGAGAAAATAATTTGTTTCAAATGAGAATTCAAATTTATGTTGAAACCATATCCTTATAAAATACATGGAGATATATATATATATATATATATATATATATATATATATATATATGAATGTTGTGAAAGTTACCTTGTCTCCAGGATATCCCAGCTCTCCTTGCTCTCCTGCAATGCCTTGCTCACCCTAGGGAGCAATTTCCAGGAAACACACCACATTATAAATATAGTAATAATGAGAAAAGCAAGTACAACTCTACATCTAAGAAAAATTAATATAATTGGTCATTATAAATTAGACCCTATAGGTATAGAAACAAACCATTTTATAAATTCTGTTAACATGAAAGAAAAGCCCACGTGTGGTAAGAAGTCATCTCTATGATAATGTTAATACTTAAATCACCTTATCACCTTTGATTCCAGGTGGCCCTTTATTCCCTGAAAGGCCCTAAAAAAAAAAAAGAAAGAAAGAAAAAGGTGATATTTTGTGGCATTAAGGAGATATTAAAGAGAACTGCCCATTATTCAAATAGAACCATACCATTGGGCCAGGAATCCCAGACGCTCCAACTGGTCCCATGGGACCAACACTGCCCTGAAAAGCCGCAAGAACGAGATCGTTAATAATGAAGTTAGAAAGACAATGTGGTGACATTTAAAATCTTAATGTACTCAGAGCAGCTCCCCTCATCTTCAACATCTTTTCTTCTCTACCTTTTAAAATAATGCTCATGTTCTAATTAATCCAGCCTGC
This sequence comes from Orientallactaga sibirica, assembly GCA_036365145.1. Classification (NCBI taxonomy): domain Eukaryota; kingdom Metazoa; phylum Chordata; class Mammalia; order Rodentia; family Dipodidae; genus Orientallactaga; species Orientallactaga sibirica. The sequence goes on along the minus strand of JAEOAD010000027.1, from coordinate 16,240,149 downwards.
TCCCCAAGGGCCTTCTCATTTGGGTCTTGTCCACGAAGATGCCTCCTTCCTCTGAGCTACTATCTTACCACCCATGACATCCACGTTGCAATATTTCTCCAAGTCAGCAACATCGTATAGAAACATTTTGGTGTCATACTCGCAGGAAGTAGACAATAAATACGTCAGTTAATTGTCTTGGATTTTTATTTCATTCATTATTTAGCAAATATTTACTGAGTTAATCCATTTGTCGGGCAATAGAGGGATTTTATTGAATGGTTTATCACTTACAGAATGAAAAGATTAACATGACTTTTGAGATGAAATGAAAGGAGAAAACATAAACTCTGCCTTTCGGGTTTATCTGATTTCGTCCTCAGTACATATTGAGCAGATGCAATACTTCTGTAGAAGAAACAATGCTGAAAAAGGCATCAATCTCTGGATGTAGTGCCCAACTGAATACTCCAACTTCCCCAAACAGGACTACCACTATCATTGACCTAAGTTAGGGAATAAGAAAGACTAGTAAAACCTCTTAGAAAACAAGGGTCAATCACAACAATAGGGATACTTGAGAGAAAATTTTGACAACTTATGAGAATCCCTAGATCGTTTGCAGATTAGTTATTATTTCTGTCACTGAGGCCTCTTTTTCTGCCTTCCTCTCACTTCCTCTGACGTAGCTCCCATATCCTTCTTCATCTTGAATACCATGCTCATTTAAACCTCTCTTCGTGGGTTCCAAACATTAACAAACGTTTCAGATTGTATCTGCAGCCACGTACTGGGACACATGCCCCTAGTCCCAGCTACAGGCTGAGTGAGGAGGACTGTCAAGCCCAAGACTTCAAGGAGTCTGGACAACATAGCAATATAACGAGATTCTAGCTCAAAAATAAAACAAAAAGCAAGCCTGGGTGTGGTGACACATGCCTGTATATCTCATCTGAGGCCAGCCTGGGATACACAGCAGCCCTAGGGCTCTCACACAGGGAGACCCCCATCTCAGAAAACAAATCAGTGCTGCAAAACGTTATATGTATGCTAGGGAAAAAAAAATCTCACTTTTAGTTAGAATTGAAATTATAGGCCAGCATTCCAGGCCCTCTCAATCAGGCTCCCTCCACCCTTTACTTCTCTCTCCCCTAAATCTTGTTTTATTAATTAATTAATTAATTAATTTATTATAGAGAGAGGAAGAGAGGGATAATTGGCACACCAGGGCCTCAGTCACTGCAATCAAACTCCAGATGCATGTGCCACCTAGTGGGAATGTGCAACTTTGTGCTAGCCTCACCTTTATGCATCTGGCTTACATAGGATCTGGAGAGTCGAACATGTGGCCTTAGATTTCCCAGGCAAGCACCTTAACAGCTAATCCAACTCTCTGGTCCTCCCCTAAATCTTATCCTGGAGCTCTAACAGATCACTTTCTTTACTTTGACCACGCTTCTGCTTTCCCATGCTATTTCTTAGAAGATGTAGCTTCCAGTACTGGAAGGCCTTTCGTTCATTTCTCTGCACTCCCCCTACCCTCCTCTGAACATTCAGTGAGTCATCCAAAGCATCTTTCATTCATGTTTTATTTCCTAGCCTCAACCCAGAAAATGGGCCATGGTAAGTGTTGAAATAAAGTGTGGAATGACTACTGAAGGAATTAATTTTCAAAATAAAATTTAGAGCCAAAGGATGGGGAGGGGTGATTTGAAATGCTGCCTTCCAGACATGAAATGGCTGTTACATTTATGACCTCATAGCCACTGTCATTACTTCCACAAGGCCTGCAAAATATTGGGCCCATCAACATTTAGTCATGGATGATGAAGGAGGGAAAGAGAAGACATCAGAATAGAAGAGGGACTAGTTAAAAAGACAGGACTCAGTGGGAGGGGGATGAGAAGAGGGGGACAAAAAGGGGGGATAAGAGGGAATTGTGGTCAAAATACATTATGTGCATGTGTGAAAATTGTCAATAAAGGAGTTTTAAAATGATAAAACTTAAAACAGTAAATTCTAGAGATCTATCTCACAACGTAAGACTTCCTGCATAGTAATCTACATTTATACACTACAGATTTCAGAATGGAAACTATGACATTTGTACTTTTGGATAAGACTTTTTAAAAGTGTAGGAAATATCACTAAGACAAATTGCTTCCAACATGTTTAATCTTGAAATATATGGAATTGTTCGAAGCTGAGGGTAATACTTTCCAGCTTAATAAATATGCAATGGTAACACATCACTGCTTGCAATTTCAAACTCTGTCGATAGGACAGAGTCATTCTTATGATTGCAGTGCTAGTTTATTCAAAGTTCATAGCTTTACAGCTTAAGAGAGGCTCAAAAACACAATGAACATCTCGGTTTTGAAATTATGCAGAATTAATCCATGGAAGTAGGGAAAATATTATAATCAGAAAGTCTTTCTTCATGTTATTGTCTTTTCCCACAGACAATGTAACATTCTTAATTTTTTCAGTAGGTATATAACTGTGTTTATTCTGACATTTTCAAATGAATGCATATCTGATTTTATTTTATTGGAGACTCTGAAAGAAAAATCACAAAAGAGTAAGTACTGACAGACATGCAAAAATCATGTGCTATAAAGTATTTGTTAAAATAGAAAAGATAAAATAGAGAGATGGCTCAGAGGATCGGTGTGCTTCCCACAGAAGCATGAGGGCCCAAGGGAGAGGGTCTGAAACCACCCGAGTTCAAATCTCCAGATCCCACATAAACAGCTAGGTCATGCACCTGACATCCATAAAGGGAAACAGAGTCAGGGAATTACTTGGGCTCACAAGAAACAGCCAGCTCTGGTTATCAGTAAGAGACTTCAGCTCCAATAAGAACAAGCGAGGGCAGGGTTAGAGATGGCTTGGCAGTCAAAGGCACTGATGGCCCAGGTTCAATTCCCTAGTACCCACCTAAAGCCAGACGCGCAAAAGATATATCTGCAAAAACAGAACAAGCAGTAGAGCTCTGGCCAGCACAGGAGAGTCCCCAGCCACAGGAGAGTGCATACACCACACATGCCCTCCCCTCCCTCTTTTTCTCACACACATGCACAGAGGGGGCAAAGGGAGGGAGAGAATAAAGTAACAAATGCACAGCAAAGTATAGTACTTTCCAAAGAACACCAAATATTTTATGTCATGTGGGAAACTGTGTAGAAAATCCTTGTCTGCTGTGCTGAAAGCAATGAATGATGGCTTATGGCAAGTTTTAGCTCAGTAAAGGGACTTGAAGGCCCACTGGTATTCCCTACCTATCATGCTCTCCTCTGTGAGAGGCGGGACAGGCAGAAGAAATACCGAATGCATGGAGCCTAACGGACAGTGTTGGGGGTATAGCATCAGAGGAGAAGAGCCTCCTGCTGAGCTGTAAATAAGAGCACTTTGGGGTTGAGTTGAAGAAAGGGACCCGGCACACAGGTTCTTTATGTTAAAACAGCAGCCACCAGCCGGTTAATAAGAATTCACATGAGCATAACGTGGAAAGGTATATGAGTTCTACCCTGGGCTTTTTCACACTCACAGGGGAGAAGCACTGTCATTAACGTCATCCAGAAAGCAAACGCTAAGGACAAGTTGCTTTGAACAACTAAATGAGCAGTTGGAGCAAGAGCAGCTCTTGTCAGAGACTTCCCCTGCTCTCAGGAGCAGTGGAGAGATGGGGCAGAGGCTGTTTGCAGCTCTGGGCATGCAGACAGGTTGTTTTCTGGGCCGTATCAAGATATTCCATAATCCTTCCCCATCAAAGCTTCACTTCCTCCATTCTGCTGCCAGCTCCCCCTCTTCCTGTGTTGTAGTCCCACTATGCCTTTCATTTCCCAAACAGTCTTCTTTCCCCTAGCTTTGGCATAGAAGAAGCACAGTGTTCTTCTGCCTCAAGAGCTCTTTCCCCTTTCCTACTCCCACTTCATTGATATACAACTCTCCAGACCTCTTAACCAATCTCTTTTGTGGCACTTGCTTTCAAAGTGTGTGGTCCAAGCTGCCCATGAAAACTGGATGTAGAAGGTGGTGCAAGCATCTGATGTTTGCTTGCAATAGCAGGAGACCCTGGTGTGTGTGTTTTAATATTTTATTTTTATTTATTTATTTATTTGACAGAGAAGGGGAGAGAGAGAGAGAAAGAGAATGGGCATGCCAGGGCCTCCAGCCACTGCAAACGAACTCCAGATGCATGCGCCACCTTGTGCATCTGGCTAATGTGGGTCCTGGGGAATCAAACCTGAGTCCTTTGGCTTTGCAGGCAAATGCCTTAACTGCTAAGCCATCCCTCTAGCTCCTGTGTGTGTTCTTGTGCGTGTGTGTGTGTGTGTACACATGTACAAAAAAATAAAAATGAAAAATAGAGCCTACTTTATGGAGCCTGCTGCTACTCCCCAAGACAACACTTGCTATTCTCAGTTCCATCATACTTAGTCTGTTATAGCAAAAGTCACATTATACGACATTCATTAGTTTTCCTTAGATGCCATTAGATTCTAATAATGACCCCACAGGACTCCTGTTTTTTTTTTTTTTTTTTTTGGGAGAGAGACAGAGAAAGAGGGAGAGGAAGAGATGGGCATACCAGCAGCCTCTCAGCAGCTGCGAATGAAATCCAGATGTGTGCACCCCCTTATGGTCAAGTGCGACATTGCGCCCTTGCGTCACTTTGCATCTGGCTAAACATGGGACCTGGAGATTGGAACTGCTGGAGATTGGAACCGGCATTCTTAGGCTTAGAAGGCAGGCACGTTAAATGCTAAGCCATCTCTCTAGCCCATTACTCCTTTTTTGAGTGTGTGTGTGTGTGTGTGTGTGTGTGTGTGTGTGTGTGATTTAGAATCAATACCCTTGAGCGAGCCCGATGTTGAAACCTTTCTCTTCAATGATAACATTCAGTAATAAGTAGCAATTATAAAATTAGCAATAGCAGCTCATATTGATGTAATATAATCTGTGTACTAGCCACAATTCTATGTCATTTACTGCTATTCCCTAAATAGCCAGCTAAGACTTGTCAGGCCCACTCCAGCTTTATCATAGTTCCGATAACTTAGCCCCTGACTTATTTCTCTAATCAGGTTGTCACTTTGTGCTTTGGGCCACTTAAAGGTAAGGGAAGGAACATTAAAATGAATTCAGAAGACATGTTCAATTAAAACTAACCATATCACAATGTATGGTATGAAATTGTGGAGTGATAACTCTTTAGTTCATATGTTAAAGAACAGTCTAAATTGAATTTTAGGGAATACATTACTTTGCATTGGTCACATCCCATGTTTGCATAGATATGTAGTTTAATTATACAGTCCTCATCTCAATAGGATGCTCATACATTTCATTTTTTTAAAAAAAATATTTTTATTTATTTGAAAGAGAGAGAAAGAGAGTGAGAGAGACAAACGCAGACAGAGAGAAGAGTATGGAGTGGGCCAGGAGCTCCTGCCTCTGCAGATGAACTCCTGATGCATGCATGGCTTTGTGCATCTGGCTTTATGTAAATAGATACTGGAGACGCAAACCCAGCTGTCAAGCTTTGCAAGCAAGTGCTTTCAACTGCTGAGCCATCTCTCCAGCTCTACTCTTACAGTTCATAAATGCATGCCAACCCTGTCTTTAGATCAGTGGGATGCTACAGTATTTGGCTTTAGAACATAAACAAACTAACTTACAATTCAGGTCCCTGTCAGGAATGATTAGCTTGCCTGAGAGAAATATATTTCTAAACCTGTATCACAAGTAGCAGCCTGTTCATTCATGAAAAACCTCATATTTTTCAGAAGTTACATATCTGTACTATATCTGGGTGCCACTGAACTGCTTTTGCTTAACTGCACTTTGCCTATATGAGAAATGCCAGGGTGACTCAGAGTTTGAAGTGGATACAAAAGTTTCATAAAACAGTGGGTAAAGAGGATAATAGTCGTTTGTCATTAGTACATCAAGTGAATTATGTATTAACATTCTTACCATCATTGGTGAAGCCCAGCTCCCTTTTCAGAATGGCTTTCCTAAGCATTCACTGCTTTTGAGCCCATAAACTAAAGTCTATCGTTACCAGTTGTTCTTGTTTGCTCACTGTCTCTTCTCTCTCTAAACTAGACAGCATAGAAGACTAGGGCAGAGCAAATAAGTGGCACTTCTGTGGCTCCTATTTTTGAAGTGATGGAGTACTACCTAAGATCCTTTAATGAGACAGTTATACATACATACATACATACATACATACATACATACATACATACATACATACGCATATCCACAGAAACAAATCATTGGAGCTTCGCAGAAAGGGCTGATTGGCTATTTGATCTATGCGACTGGTCTAATTTTCACATCTGGTTGAAAAGACCATTTGCGCAGAGTTGCTATCCAACTCAAAAACTTTTATAAGTTTTTAAAACACACCAAAACATATAAATTACACACTAAACTAAATGATGATATTTAATGGTACTCACTCTAAGCCCAGGAAATCCTGCAGGACCAATGCCACCTACAAGCCCCTGTTACAAAAGAAATGGGAACATTTATTCTTATTCCAAACTACTGAGATGATTTTCTGAAATGAATACTGATGTTTCTAGAAGGCAATGTAACAAATGCTACTTTTTACTACAATTTACTGCTTAGATTTTCTGCTCTTCTATATCTTGCTAAACATCTGCTGAATAGACGTATGGAATGAATAATTTATGCTCCTCAAAAGAGTCCATGCATAATTTAATATAAAATCTACTTGTTTTTATTTTTCACCTGAAATAAAAAGTGGGGATTGGTCTACCAAAAAAAAAAAAAAAAAAAAAAAAAAGACTCCGTGGGAATCTCGAGCCTTACAATGAAGACAGCCTTGGGGAGACGGAGGCACCAAACTTCCACCAACATGCATCCCCTTTGCGATCTGTTCGGTTACGTTTTCCTTTCATTTATTTATGACATTTTAAAATACAATTTGTTTTTATTGATTCCCATCCTTCCTCCTATTCCTCTCTGCTTTTCCCTCAACTCCCCACCTTGTACTTTTCTTCCTTCTGTTTACATGTAATGAGTGTCCTTTTACCCACAGCCCTGACAGCTCATCTCTTTATATTCACTTTTGATTACAGATGGATGTTTATAGGGTTTTTAAATATTTTATTTATTTATTAGAGGGAGAGGCAGATGAGAGAAAGCGAGAGAGAGAGAGAGAGAGAAAGAGAGAATAGGCATGCTAAGGCCTCCAGCCACTGCAAATGAACTCCAGATGCATGTGCCACCTTATGTATCTGGCTTATGTGGGTCCTGGGGAATAGAACCTGGGTCCTTTGGCTTTGCAGGCAAGCGACTTAACTGCTAAGCCATGTCTCTCTAGCCCTGTTCATAGCTTTTATCTACATTTGCCTCCATCCATATATACATACTTATTAATATTACAAGCTAAGTCTTACATACCAGAAAGAATATGCTATTTTGGTCCTTCTGTGTTTGGGTCACTTCACTTAATATGTTTAATCTGCTGCTGCTGTCAGTATCAGATTAAAAGGATGGGTGGTGGGGGAGGAACTTCATGTGCAAAGCAAAAGTTTATGGGAAAAGGGAGCAATAAGTAATTGTAAGATGATTAAAAACATGATAAAAAGGTAGTACATAATATCAATAATCAACATTTAAACATAGCTAGCATAGTTTATGAAATAACACATTATTAGCATATAGAGTTATAAGAATATTTTGATGTGGTTTAAAACACTATCATGTCTTTTGAAATATGTTATTTAAAATCTGTAAATTTTATTTTATATGATATGTGTTTATATATCATATATATAATATATATATTAATATATATATTAATATATATTATATATATATATATATTTCATATATGAAACAAATAATATCTTTTTTGGGGTAGAAAGATCACAATGCACTTATGCCACAGCACTTATAAGATATAAGACTCCCCTTCCCTTGTTTTTTTATGTGTATGCATGTGTGTGCACATGCATTTCTGCAGGTGTACATGTGTGTACATGCATATGTGTATACACATATGTGCAGTGGAAAAGACCACCAAGGTTGTTGTTTCTCTCAGGTGCTGCCTGCCTCTTTGGAGATGGGGTCTCTCGTTGGCCTGAACCTCACCAAGTAGGCTAGAGGGGCTGGCCATTGAGCTCCTGGAATCCTCTTGTCTCTTCCTCCCACAGCTGAGAATACAAGCATATGCCATCTTGGCCAGCCTATTCACGTGGGTTCTGGAGAGCAAACTCAGTAGGTCCTTGTGCTTACAAGGCAAGCACTTTACTACCTGATTTATCTCCCAAGCACCTAGCTCTTGTTTTTACATTTTAAATTATTTTGAAACAAAGACATAAATTACAAGAAATTATACACTAAACTAAAAATATCAAGCTTACTTTTCTCCTAAAGATTCAAAATACCCTCCAAGGAACTTTATGACATATTTTAATTAAAGAACAGATTTTTAAGAGAAAAATTTAAATACTCTAAGAAGTTCTTCTTTAATAGACTTCATAGATACATAATTGACAAAATAATTCATTACTCTGGCTCCATAACAGGTATGTAAGTACACAATGAATAATGCTTATACTTGAAATTAGAAGCTCCTCAGAATCATGGGAAGGGAAAGGATGTTAAGTATTCTAATAATTCTCAAATTTTTGATAACTGATTTGGAAATCTGTTCCACTTTTTTTCAGACATGCTCTATAACAAATGAGACCTTGGCTAAATGTAACAAGCAAGCTAACAAATTATAATTGGGGAAGTGAATTTTAGAAACTATCTTCATACTCATGAAACTGATTTTATATATGTCCAGATAGAGGAACTTTTCCTAACTTACATCTCAAGGATTTTGCTTTGTTTCTAATTCATTTCAAAATCTATGTCATAAAGCCAGAGAGATGGCTTAGTGGTTAAGGAATTTGCCTGCAAAGTCTAAGGACCAGTGTTTGATTCTCCAGGTCCCTTGTAAGCCAACGTTAGCACACAAGCCTGCACATGTGCACAAAGTGGCACACACATCTGGAGTTCAATTGCAGTGGCTGGAGGCACTGGTGCACCAATTCTATCTATATATCGCTCTCTCACTTGCTCTCACTCCCGCTTTCTCATATATTAAAAAAAAAGGCCAGTCTGTTGGGCTTGCTTCAAAAAAAATCTGTGACATAGATTGGGAAATGGCTATGAGATTCTCACTACTCAGATGAAGAAGCTATTTCTCTGCAGCATTCATCATATTATATAGCATAATTAAAACGATATTAGAAAGGGGCTGGTGAGTTGGCTTAGAGGTTAAGGCACTTGCCTAAGGACCCATGTTCTACTCTCCAGATCCCACCTTAGCCAGATGCACAAAGGTGAGGCAAGGGCAAGGTTGCACGTGACCACTAGGTGGCACAAATGTCTGGAGTTTAGTTGTGGTGGCTAAGGCCCTGGTGTGCCAATTCTCCATCTCTCCTCTCTCTCTGTCTCTCTCTTTCTTAAAAGAAAATAGAACATTAGAGTGGTAAACCTTTCTCAATTTGAACAATGACATCTAAATAATCCCACGGTGGAAGACCCCTGTATGCAGAAAACACTGAAGAGTACGGTGGGCCAATGACAGATCTCAGTGACAGTATACATGAAGCCTATTAGTTCATTCACATGCAAAAGTCAAGATTGTATTCATATGTTTTAATATTTTCCTTAAGCAGTCACATTTAACGTGGTCAAAATAATTAGTTTAATAATTATCTATCATGATGCAGTTTATCCAAAATATTTTTGGCTCTTTTTCCATGTTGAAAAATTACGAATTAGAGTATGAACCATGGAAAGTGGCTGGCTGATAGTGTTTATTGGTAAATATGGTCATAAGGATGCTGAATGCAGTTGCCGTGGTGTGTGAATGATGTTAGAGTAAAAGGACTGGCCAGCACACTATACTCACAGGACTGCCGTCTAGACCAGCAGGGCCCCTGTCTCCAAAGTCACCTGGAAAACCCTGGCACAGAGAAAGAGGAAGAATTCTGTTAGAATCAAAATATGGAAAGAAGTCATTAAATGCCACATCATATACATAGAAACTAAGGTGGTAAATATAGAAATTTGTTCATAGTTACTTAAAGAATCACTGAGTAAGTGAGAGAATAAGCACAATTTCTGACTGACCAGTGCATTCTTATCTTTAGTATTCCAGATTGTTCCTGAGCCCACAGCATGAAAGTGACAGCTAGCAAGCAATTCTTATGCTAAAGGATTTATACACAACATTACTTAGACTCATGCCATCTTCAAATGAGGACTATTCAGTGGATCCCAATGTTCTCCATGAAGTGGTGGAAATTCAAGCATGAGGAAGTTACATTCTTTGCACCAAGGGCAGGATTCAGATCTAAGCATGAGTACTCTGATTCCAGAGTAGACACTCTTTCTACAATGCTCTCATAAATAAGTCATCCTTCCAAGCTGACTGTTCTGTAAGTACTGTACAGTTAGGGATAGGTATTGTACAAATAGACACTGTACATGCAAAAATGTGTTGCTACCATCAGATGCCTACTGAGAATTCCACCTTGTAAACGACACAGGAGAGGAAGAAATGATAACCAGCGTTCTCATGAATTCTTTAGCCAAATAACGTAATACTCCGTTACTGTCACTGCTTAGCATGTACTTAACACTTTGTTCTAAAGATTTACCATTGGTGTTGTGAACTTCAAGTTAGCTTTTTTTTAAAAAAATATTTTATTTATTTATTTATTTATTTGAGAGAGAGAGAGAGATGCAGAAATAGGCAGGTAGAGAGAGAGAGAGAGAGACAGAGAGAGAGAGAATGGGTGCGCCAGGGCCTCCAGCCACTGCAAACGAACTCCAGATGCATGCACCCCCTTGTGCATCTGGCTTTCGAGCCTTGAACCGGGGTCCTTAGGCTTCATAGGCAAGCGTTTAACCGCTAAGCCATCTCTCCAGCCCCCAAGTTAGCTTTTGAAAAGACTATTTGACAAAACAGTTTATATGACTTACTACTATAAACATGTCAATGATTTTCAGGTTAAAAAAAAACCCTCATGAGTATAATAAAATTAAGAATACACTATTAGATTTGTTTATTTATGCAAGCCAGCATTAAATATGATGTTTAACAGACTGCCAAAAATCATTGGTTCCCCGGTACATTTGTGAATAAGCAAGTTCAATGACAGAAAAGAAATGGATGCTATATCTAAAACAAAACAGTTAACTTGTGCTAAAAGCAGTTTTTTTTTTTTTTTTTTTTTTTTGCTCTGGAATTTGAAGGTAATTCACAAAAAAAACTGTGTAATTAAACTTATTACAGTCATATACACCTTTCAGAGGCTGTAGAAGTTCAAACAGGGATTTTACTTTCATTGCCCTGGGAGTCAAATTCTGCTGTCAACAAGTTTCCAAATCCTTTCTATGTCATTGTATTCAATATGAGCTAATATGGACACTTCAAAGCATTTGTAATGACAAAAGAGGAAAATTATTGTAATAAATCTGATAAACTAGAGTTAATTTATTATTAAAGATAGGTCATAGGTAGCTTTCCCAGAAACCTCAGTGAAATAATTAGGAATGGGGAAAACATTGCCTGACTACATTACTGGGACACATTGCAATAGGCAGATTCATACAGCTATGAAGTAGATTAGTGCTGGCTGAGGGCTGTTGAAGCAACAGGAGAAATGGAGAATGTTACTCAGCAATGGGTTTCCTTTAGGGGTGATGAAAATGTTCTAACATCACATCTCATGATGGAGGCATGATTCTGGGAACCTATCAAATCATTCACCTTCAAAGTGTGAACTCTATGTGATCTCAAAGATATCCCAATAAGATAAGTCTTCAAAATAACAAAGAATCAATCAATCTGAAAAAGGAACAGTGGGGCTGGAGAGATGGCTTAGTGGTTAAGGCACTTGCCTGCAAAGCCAATGGACCCAGGGTTCTGTTCCCCAGGACCTACATAAGCCAGATGCACAAGGTGAAAAAGAAACAGTGTTACCAAAAGGCATTCTTGGGAACTCACTCAAGACTGTCTAGACTCATTGCATGTGGCACCTGGGACTTTAAGACCCTCCCACCCATTCATGTAGGAAGACTGAGCTCCAGTTCATGAACTCTTCCTCCTTGGAGACAGAAGACTGGGTGGGAAAGAACGAGGTTGTTCTTCACATATTACAAACCCCAGGCTTCCTGCGATCAGCATGAAAACAATAAACATTTCACTTTCAACTTCCTGTTTATCTTCTGATCAACTCTCACTCATCTCTAGCTATTCATCTGGACTTTACCCCTAAAACAATTCAGTTAACTTTGTAGTATCCATTTTAAAATCTTTTAGGTCTTTCCTCTTAGTTTATCACTTATTAAGTATTTCTTTTAACTCTCTATCCTATAAAGAGTCTATTTTATTACTTTTCATTCTACATACATGCTGATAATTATATCATCAATTTGTGAAATAATTTCACTTACTCTATAGCCCAGGCTGGCCTTGAACTTATATTGAGTCTCCTACCTCAGTTTCTTGAATGCTGGATTATAGGCCTGAACCACATGCCTGGAAACTTTTGAAATAATTTCTATCAAACCCAGACTTTTCTTATTTTTATGAAATAATATAATCAATGCTACTGAAGCATACATTATATATGGCTATAGATGGGACAGATAATATTTTCCTTAAAAGAACATTATGTTAATATCTTATGAGCTATAACCACCAAGATAAATCACTCCTAAATTCCAAACTCAAGGAAGATATATATATAAAAATAATAGTGTTTTTCAAATAACTGATATTTATCATAAGTAATAGGTAACTAATACATAGTAGCAACAGTATGTGTCTAAAATTGTAGGGCATACTAAGGCAAGGCTATGTGCTGAGTCAGAGTGACATAATCACTCACGTAGTATTTCAGTACATTTATTGTATGATAGGCAAATCCTTTTCAAATTCATAGTCCAGAGAAAGTTTCTTTCTTGCTTGAGTCTAAAAATGGTATTCTTATAAAACTTAGCAGTTATCAAACACTAAGTCCAAGGGAAGTGTATGACACTCTCCCAGCTTGAATACATAGATAGTGTACTATTTCAGATCACTCATAGATATTTGGTAGTATATTTAAATATCTTTAAAAATGGGGGATTTTGAGGGCTGGAGAGATGGCTAAGGGGTTAAGGTGCCTGCCTCTTAAGTCTAAGAACGCTGGTTCTAATCTCCAGGTCCCACGTTTAGCCAGATGCAAAGTGACACAAGGGTGCAAAGCCGCACTTGACCACAAGGGGGCACACACATCTGGATTTCATTTTCAGCAGCTGAGAGGCTGCTGGCGCTCCCATCTCTGTCTTCCTCTCCCTCTCTCTCTCTTTCTCTCTCTCTGTGTCTCTCTCCAAAAAAAAAAAATAAATAAAATTTTTAAAAATGGGGAATTTTTTATGGAGAAGTTTAATATATGAACACATAGTAATTTGATTATGTTTCCATCACATTATCCTTGTTTGTCTCCTGTCCCAGGCTCTATCCTCTGAGAACCCTCCTCTTTCAAGGTAGTCCTTCCTCTGTTTTGTTTTCTTTGTGCTCCTCTGCCTTCCATGTCAAAATGTAGATAGGCTCAGAAACATGCTGGTTTGTGGGGTATTGATAACCACTGTGGGTTCATGAATGAACCAGTCAATCCACGTTGGGAAGACAGCATGTCAAAGCATGCCTCTGCACATTATGACTCATATTCCTTCGGCTCTTGCTTATGCAATGTTCCTTCAAAACTGGAAAGCGAGCTAGAAATCTGTTTTAGTGCTGACCTCTTGACAGCCTCTTACTTTGTACTTTGATGAGATGTGAATCAATGGAGAACTTCTTGCTCCGTGTCTAATATAAGATTATTTTTCTACCTTTACAAAGAAAGTTCAAAGCAATGCATATAGAATAATTAGGAAAATATGAGGATTAAAATGATTAGCAAATGGTTATGATGACTTCATAGTACAGAATTTTAAAAAATAAGGCAGCACTCACCAGGCATGGTGACACATGCCTTTAATCCCAGCACTTTAGAGGCTGAGGTAGAAGATCACTGTGAGTTCAAGGTCACTTTGGGCTACAGAGTGAGTTTGAAATCAGCCTGGGCTAGAGTAAGAGCCTGACTCAAAAAAAAAATAAATAAAATGCATAATAAATAAATAAGTAAATAAAATACTGCTAGATACTTCTGCAGAACACACTCTTTTATTGGTATCAAAACTTATCTGAGGGGCGGGAGAGATGGTTCATCACTTAAAGGCATGATTTTACAAAGTCTCCCAGTCTGGATTCAATTTCCCAGTATCCATATAAAGTCAGCATAATGTGGAACATGAGTTTGGAGTTTGTTTACAAAGGCAAGCAGCCTTGGCATGCCCAGACTTACTCACTTTCTCTCTCTGAGATAAATTTTTAAAAATACTGAAAACATTCAATCTAGAGTAGATATAAGTAAAAATTATTATTAGGCAGTGATGATAGAACTAGTCCTAGCTTAGCAGTTAAGGCGCTTGCCTGCAAAGCCAAAGGACCCTACCTCAACAAACAAAAACAAACAAACAAAAACAAAAAAGTAAACATGTAAACATCTCTGAAGTCTGGGTCCCTTCAGGGTGTCATCTTGTTTGCCAGCCTCAGGCTGTGACATTTTTGTCTCCTGATGAACAAAGGCTGAGTATAATTTTGCTGTATGTTCAGTTTTAAATGTAATGACATTTTGCTGTTTTTAATTTAGTCCTATAAATCTGATACATCTCCTTGAAGAACATATTTTCACTTTTTGGGGACAGTTTAATTTTTTTTATTAAGTTGAAACTTTGGGATGAATTTAATTTTTCCCTATCCTCCTTAGTGGGATTGCTTGTATTCACCTTGGAGCGTGAGTTATGAGTGGTGAGAGCAGCAGTCATCATTGAGCGGACAAAGCCTCTGGATATTCTTTCCCACTCTGTGGCTTTTTTCTTTTACTTATTCCTCTCTGTTTGGGTACATATGCCACAGAACACATGTGGAGGTCAGAGGAAAACTTCGAGGTGTCTGTGTTCCACCTTCTTTGAGACAGTGTCTCTTGCCACTGCAAAAAAACTACCAGACTACGGGCCTGGAGAGATGGCTTAGTGGTTAAGCACTTGCCTGTGAAGCCCAAGGACCCTGGTTTGAGGCTCAATTCCCCAGGACCCACAGGAGCCAGATGCACAAGTTGGCTCATGCATCTGGAGTTCATTTGCAATGGCTGGAGGCCCTGGCGTGCCCATTCTCTCTCTATCTACCTCTTTCTCTCTCTGTCTGTCACACTCAAATAAATAAATAAAAAATAAAAAAAATTTTTTTAAAAACTACCAGACTGCAAACAAACATCAGACTAGCAAAATATCAGACTAGTTGATTAGCAATCTTCAGATTCTCCTGGATCAGCCTCCCATTGTCACAGGCGCCCCGGGATCTCAGATGCAGGCACCACTTTGCATCCAGCTCTCTATGAGTGGTGAGAAATTGAGTCCAGCCAGCAGGCTTTGCAAGCAAGTGCCTTTAACCACTGAGCAACCTCTCCAGTGTGAATAGTGATAATTTATTTTTACATCCATATCTGGGGCATTGCTGAGAGTCAATACCATCTCCAGTTTCGTGCCTTTCTTTACTTGGAGAAAGTCAGTTCTGGTATACACCTTTTTAGATCTTTGAAGCCACACAAATGTGTAAGGTCCACTTTGCACAAGAAAGAGATGCTGATTTTAAGCCAAGCTGAGAGTTCTCCAAATGCTTCCTGAAGATAACTACAGAATTTCCTGATGCTGTTCTTCAGAATGAGCTTTGGAAGCTGCACTAAGAAGGCAGCTACTTGGAATTAGGAGGATAGATGAGATCTGAGGTGATCAAATGTATACAGACCCTCTCTCCCTACCTCCTTTGTTTTTCTTAAGCAGTATTGTACATATATGATGAACCAACGGGTGTTTCATACCTTTCAAGAACCTGGCTCCTATCAGATATGTTCCAAGATGCTTCTCACATACAGATAGTATGTAATACAGAAAAGGTTGTGATAAAGACCAATAAAAGCTGTACCCCCCCCCCACATACTTTATTTAAATTTGGAGCTCTGGAGAAAGAACTTAGGTTGAATTTAAATATCCACAAACAGAGAGCAAAATGTTGAACTAATAATGCCTTCTTGGTCCTGTCTGTCTTCAAAGGCTGGTTGTACTGAAGGTACATAGAGTCCCACGGGAACCCTCCACTATTAATTGTCAATGAGTGTTTTGATCTGATTATGACATGTAAATAGATTAGAGAAAGATTAAGAACTATACTACTTCAGTATCTGAAAGAAAGCTTGGTATACACACAAATGGACTAAAATGTAATCATGATCACATGAGGTCTTCAAAATAAATTTATGGGGCTGGAGACATGTCTTAGTAGTTCAGGCACATGCCTGAGAAGCTTAAGGACCCACGTAAGCCAGATGCATAAAGATGCACATGCGTCTGGAGTTCATTTGCAGTAGCTAGAGGCCCTGGCACACCCATTTTCAGTCTCCCTCTCTCTTTCCCTCTCTCTGTCTCTAATAAATAAATAAAAATAAAATCTTTAAAATAAAAAAACAGATTTATGGCATGGAAGAGAGATTAGTCAGGCAGTGCTTAATTTGCAAATGGGGGGCCCTAAGTGCTATCCCCAACACACTTGTTCAAAACAGCTTGGAGTAGGGGTGCATTCTGGCAGAGACAGATGGATCCCCAGGGCTTTCTCACCAGTCAGCATAGCCTACTTAACCTGTTCCAGGACAGTGAGAGACCCTGTGTCAAGAAGAAATGGACAGCCCTTGAAGATACACAGCCAAGGTTGTCCTCTAGCCTCCACATGTACACGCATGGACCAGCATACGTATGCCCCCCCCCCCGCACACACACACAAAGAAAAACTTGGTAGTGATAAGTAAGTACTTTGTCCTAACATCCTGAAATCAAGAACAATTTATTTAAAAAGAAGAAAAAGGAATTTCAAGCCAACAACACAAGACCAAGGGTTGAACAAATTTACTAGTACAATTACTTTAATCCTCTTGGTCCTTATAGCATAGAAAATTACCAATAAAACAGCTGCCACTTAAAAAGACTAGTCCTCCAGGTCTGATTCCCCAGGACCCATGTAAGTCAGATGCACAAGGTGGCACATGTGTCTGGAGTTCATTTGCAGTGGCTAGAGGACCTGTTGCACCCACCCCTCTTTTTCCTACAAATAAATACATAAAAATAAAATATTAAAAATATATTTATATATTTATTTTATTTTATTTATTTTGAGAGAGAGAGAAAGAGGCAAATAGAGAGAATGAGCACACCAGGGCTCCTAGCTACTGCAAATGAACTCCAGATGCATGCGCCACCTTACTTGGGTCCTGGGGAATCAAACCTGGGTCCTTAGGCTTCTCAGGCAAGTGCCTTAACCTCTAAGCTATCTCTACAGCACTAATATATATTTAAAAAAAAAAAAAAAGAACAGTCCTGGTTGAAGCAGAAAAACAGAATAGGGGCTGGGGAGATGGCTCAGTGGACAAGGATAACTACTGAGAAGGCCAGAGTTTGATCTTCAGGACCCAAGTAAAACAACAACAACAAAAAGACCCAGACAAAATAGAATTTTCACAAAAAAAAAAAACAAAGACAAAATGAATCTGGGCATGATGGTGCAAGCTTCTAATCCCAGCTAAGGTAGGAGGATTGCTGTGGGTCTGAGGCCTGTGTGGAGCTACAGGTGAGTACCAGGTCATCCTGGGCTAGAGTGAGATTCTATCTCAAAAGAAAAGAAAAACAAAGATAAAGATACTATAAATATCAACTGAATATATAAACTCTGCAGACACACGATGTTTTATTTTGGGGGAAAAGGTTCACTGGGAAATAAGATTTAACTATTTAAATATACACATGCACACACAAAGTAATTATTATTTCTTATATAACCAAAACAGCATGTTATTTTACAATGTATCTATTTCAATTGCATTCATCTATTTATACTGTCTAGGAAGACACATTTTACTTGTTAGTCTATAATTTCATTGAAAACACAGATGCCGCCATCAGTTCACAACTTAATTTCATGGTCAGTGTCCACTCAAGGAAATAAGTGATTATTTGTGTGGCAGTGTCAACCTGTGGTTTACAGCAATGTCTTCCAATATATAGACTTAGTAATGTTACTAACTCACCTCACAATCTTGGAAAAGGCTTTGACTGCTCTACGCTTCTGTGCTGTATGTATAAATGCTATGAGGCCAAGTAATATATCTGCAGACTATTCATATCAAACACAGAGTTATACTGTACATGTGAGTATTCTGTTCAGTAGTCCAAAGACATTTCTCTTGATTCATACTTACAGAGACTTGATCTCAAAATTTACAGTCCTTCATGCCTATAAATTCACCTTACCAACTGTCAATGTTTCATTATCATATGTAATACTTTACATAAAGAAATTTATTTTAGCATTTTTTCCGACCTTAGTTTCAAAGTCTTTAAAAGTCTACATTCTTACAAATGTTATATAGAGCTGAAAACATTATTGTTGAAATTATATAATAGTTGATACAATCACACTCCTTATTCATAATAGTAAGTATTTCTTTTCTTACCCTTATTTTCCTGATGCTGGGAATCAAACACAAGGCTTTGCACAAGCTATTCAGGTGATCTATGGCTGTGCTGCACCCACAACCCACGGTTATTTCCATTTATAGTAAAAGCAAGAGCCAGGCATGTTGGCATACACCTTTAATCCCAGCACTCTGGAGGCTACAGTAGGAGGATTGCCATGAGTTCAAGGCCGATTTGGGACGACCAGGCCAACCTCAATTCCTCAGCCATCCACGTAAAGCCTATCTTCTTGCCCATGTATCAGCTAAAAATTGAAAAAGCAAATAATGGGTTGGATGTGTATCTCAGTAGTAGAATACTTGCCTAGAGTGCTGGAAACCCTGGGTTTGATCACTAGTACTATAAAATGAAACTTAAACAAGCCTTTAACCAGAAAAAATGTTTTAAAATAAACAGTAATAAGTTATTTAGGCACATTTTCTAAGATTATTCTACTAATATTGGTAATGTGAGATCCATATGCTAAGTACTTAAAGATGCTTCAATACAAATTTTTAAATAGCTCTTAGATCACCAGAAAATTGGAAATAACTATCTTTGGTATATGTGCAACAAAGAGTTTCTCAGATACTGACACATTTACCTTCAGTATCTCCAGTTTTCTGTCATTTTCTTCCAAATGTATAGCTATCTGTCCTTTTATCTATGGAAACTTGAATTCTGCCTCTTTCTTTGAATATCTACTTCACACATAATAACAAATAATTGTGTAATATAACAAGTTACCAAGAGAAAATGGCCATATTCATAGTTCATTCATAACATTTTCCACTTCAGACATTGGCAAATGAACCTTCCCTTTTTCTATTACAGAATACTAATGGATGGCTATGCTTGTCCTGGATTTTAATTGTCTAAATTGGGATGCACAAATACCGCCATGCATTGCAGATGGTTAGCATGCTTCCCCTTAATGTCAAATTTGCTTAAAGATAATTTCATTTACAATGGACAAGTGACGGAAAGAGTAGTGTTCTGGGGTATAATCTGAGGTCGGTCTTGTAGTAACTGACATGTGAATTAAAGTACATCTCATACTAACTACTCATATTTTCCTTTTAAATGTGACCAAATCATTTTGTGGTAGAAAAATTACATATCACATGCACAGCATAGCACAGTATCAAACAGATATTTTATTATAAAAATTAGGAAAAATTGGTTACATGTGTTTTTCAAATATAATTCTTCTAAGAATTGAAATCTATTACCAGAGTCTGAGTAATCATTTCATTCAATATCTTTATACAATTTTCTTGAGCTGTCAATTTGAATTTAATAAAATCCTGTTGCATAATTTTATAAGTCTCTAAGGAGTAAGAAACCAGAAGTTGTGTATAAATTTTCCTGGATAATTTTATAATTCATTATAAAGTAGGAAAGTGGAAACATATGTCCCTGGTTAATATCTATAGAAGACCAACTATACTAATCAAGTTAGTGCTTGTCAAAGGAATACAGCATGAGCTTTAGAAAATACTTGGTTTGCTCACTGATATCTACAGTTCTACCATTGCTGCTCAGTTCTATTGGGAAAAGCAACATTTTTAGCAATGAAAATTAGATACTGTTATAAATCATTTTCTTACTTTGTTTATTGACAACAAACTTTGATAGGAGTATGATGGAAAAGAATAGAAGACACAGAATAAAGATATGAATAATGAAGATGGGGCCTGGAGAGATGGCTCAGTGGCTAAAGGTGCTTGCTTGCAAAGCCTACCAGGCCAACCTAAATTCCTCAGCCATCCACGTAAAGCCTAATGGCCATTAATTCACTGTGGCAAAAGACTCTAGTATGCATATGTGCACATACACACACACACACACACACACACACACACACACACACACACACACGTATTTAGGGGCTGGAGACATGGCTTAGTAGTTAAATGCTTGCCTGTGAAGCCTAAGGACCCCAGTTCAAGGCTCAATTCTCCAGGACCCACATAAGCCAGATGCACAAAGGGGTGCACTCATCTGGAGTTCATTTGCAGTGGCTGGAGGCCCTGGCATGCCCATTCTCTCTTCCTCTGTACTTGCCTATTTCTGTATCTCTCTCTCTCTCAAATAAATAAATAAATAATAAAATATAAATATAAAATATATATATATATTTTTAAATAAAGATGAGACTGTGGAACTGACAAATTTGAACAAGTTCCAGTTTTACATTTTGATTAGAATTATGACAAATGATAAACAGAAAATCATTTCTGTTGAGGTATGTGCATGGAGGCTAACATGTAAAGAACACATCAACATATCCATTTCTAGTAGAATATAATTAAATAGAACAGTGCTCGAAACTTTGAAAGAATGATGATGATGGTGGTAGCAGTTTCCCTTCTACTTGTTATAACTTCAGCTTTAAAGCTAATTGTGAAGGCTGGACACTAGGTTTATTCCAAATTTCTTCCCAGTTTGCTAGTTTTATCTTAATACTTTCATTATCATTGTCAAGATTTTATTCAGGTGTGCCAAAATTTTAAGCGACGCTATAACAAAAACTCAGCTTTGCTCCTCATAGACTATAGAGCACCATTTACTACAGAATGGCCTAAAACTTCTCTTTGAGTCAAAATAACACCACACACTGAAGGAAGGTGGCCAATTAGCTATACGAACAAAGGTAGTCAGGACGTCAGGACGTCAGGACGTGACCTGCCTCTCTAACCAGTTCCCTCATTCATTAAATAATAAGGTGTTGGGTGGCATCAACATTTTCTCCCATGTTTGAAATTATTGTATTACATGGAAAAATTCAATTAGCTTGACTTTTAAAATCTGAAAATACAAGATGGTGTCAGCAATGTGTCTTGAGGCTCTTACCTCGATCATTTTCGATAAATTCTAGACAATGAAACAGAAGCTAAGCCATCTAGTCATGTGAGGAAGGTTGGGTGGAAACTGTGTTCATTTACGCTTTAGTTGCTCCTGGGTTTTCTGTAATATTTCAGTTCCTTACCATGGAGATAATCATTTCTTCGCTTGTATTAGAAACATTACACTTTGAGTTATTTTAACTCTAAATTTTCCATTAGAGCCTCAAGTATGATTTGTATCCTGTGCAAGTGGCAAAAATTAAATTCTGTTGAATGACATCTATTATGAGCACACTAGCCACAAAGACACAAAATATGTCAATATGCTAAGAAGTGAGAAATAAACACAAAATTAGTTTACACCACTCTACAATGAGCCTCAAGAAAGGATAATCAAGTTACCTGTCTGCCCTTTATACCCTTCTTCCCACGGATCCCAGGAATGCCCTAGAATACAGAAAAGTTAAGAGCATAAATTTCTTGAATGAATATTAAAGATCATTTTCTGTGAGTGTCTGTTAATGAAATATCAAAACCAGAGCTAAACTTTCCTGTAAACTAGTATGGTGTTCAGAAAAGCTTCAACACATTCATTGAGCTAAGCAGCCCCTTTCCTTCTCTAAAAATAGATTCCAGGTTTCATTCAAGAGTATGTCCCATCCAGACTTCCAAATGGGGTCCTGCTTTTATCTGGTGATCATAGTTATTTGTGCAGAAGTATACAGGCACACTACCAATAATTGCAAAGCAGACAAACAAGAATATCTTATTTTCTACAGCAAAAACAGGATGCTTCCATCTCTGTCGCCCTGCCCCCTCCCTCCCGCTTGGCTATAAACAAAGTTAATTTAACCCCTGCCCTGTCATCTTCCAGGTTGATGAGAAACCAGTTTCTGGTAAGGCAAGGCAGATAGCAGGATGATAATACTATGCTCAAGGTCATTTTATGCCAAGATGGCACCAAACCCTTGGATTTTTTTTTATTTTTTATCTTTATTTATTTATTAATTTGAGAGAGAGATACAGAAATAGGCAGGTAGAGAGAGAGAGAGAATGGGTGCGCCAGGGCCTCTAGCCACTGCAAACGAACTCCAGATGCATGCGCCCCCTTATGCATATGGCTTATGTGGGTCCTGGAAAATCGAGCCTCGAACCGGGATCCTTAGGCTTCACAGGCAAGCGTTTAACCACTAAGTCATCTTTCCAGCCCACCCTTGGATTTTTGATCATATAAGAAGAAGTGGGGTATGGTACTTTAGCACCCAGGCTTTGGAGACAGAACAACTGTCACCAGATTCTAACTCTACATTAATTACCTGTATATGATCAGGGGCAAGCTGCTTTCTCTGTGTACATCTCATTTTCTTTTGTTAAATATTTATTTATTTTGAGAGAGAGAGAGAGAGAATGAGAATGGAGTCCGAGGGCCTCCTGCCTCTGCAGATGCATGTGCCACTTTGTGCATCTGGTTTTATATGGGTACTGGGGGATGGAACCCAGATTGTTAGGGATTGGCCTTTAACCACTGAGCCATCTCTACAGACCATGAGCCTCATTTTCTTAATCAACACCTCAAATGGTAACAGTACCATAGATGTTATGGGCATTACAGAAGTTAAATTACATAAATGTTTGCATAATGCCCTTCATTTTAATAACTGTGCTGCTGCCATCATCATCATCATCATTATTAATATTTCCCTATGTCAAGCCATTTTGAGTTGGAATTTTCTATTAGCTGCTGCCTAAATCATCCTGCTTGACAGAATGGTCACTTTGAGATAACAGTCCTCTGGAAGACTAGCAGACTCAGCAATCTATCAGCCAGGTACAGGGACCCATAGGAGGTGCAGGCAGAGGCATTGCTTGAACCCTGGAGTTTGAGACTAAACGATACAGCATGGTGAACAGTTAGTAAAGAGAGGGGTGGCCTTGGATCAAGGAGGACCTGCTTAATTCTCTGCACAGATGCATCTCCTGCTTGCTATAGCACATGAAGGTTAAGTGGCTTGGATGTAATATAAGTAAGTGATGGTCTAAGTTGCTGCTAGAAGAATGACTGGCTAGGTTCACAATGGAAAAATCATCATCTGATTTCAGCAAAGACTGGGCAGTCTCACCGTCATTGTAGCATATTTAAAGTCTCTGAACATCCCCTCTCTGCTGGGGTATCACAACTAATTACACAAAGAGTTATTGAATGGACTCGCATATTTGAAAAATACATTTAGAAATGAATAATGTGATTTATCTTCATTTGCAAAAATCACTTTCTAGAAATAAAAGTTTTGGCCTGATCTATATTCTTATAATGATTGGCATGCAGGCTTAAATGTCTGTGTTCTGTAATTTCAACCTTTGTAACTATGTACTAATATCATTTACTTTTATTTTTGTACATTAATACTGAGTGTAAATGAATAAATGCACGTAGAAATCATTAGACCTCAAATAATACTAATTATGATGAGACCACATTGCCAGATTTCAGTATCTGATTAACCGTTTTAAGTATTAAAATTATTATGCAAAGGCTCATCTTTATTCATAAATATGTTCACTTATGATCAGCTGTGTCTTGTGTTAAATTAAAGAAAATATATCTCTTAAGATGAGAGTCCCCAAAACACATGACCTGTCAAGAATTAATATTCAAATCAAAATCAATGAATTTTTAAGTAAAAATTTCATAATTCA
Organism: Orientallactaga sibirica; assembly: GCA_036365145.1. Lineage (NCBI taxonomy): Eukaryota > Metazoa > Chordata > Mammalia > Rodentia > Dipodidae > Orientallactaga > Orientallactaga sibirica. Next base: position 16,215,928 of record JAEOAD010000027.1, on the reverse strand, counting down.
ACAATTTAATATTTTAACACATATTTTTAAAATTTTGAATTTAAAATGTTTAACCCTGTATATTTTTATCATGTTACCTACAAAAATGTCAGTAAGTTTAGGAAAAGTCTAATTACATTTCTAGCTGACTTTTCTTGGACTTCGATTGCTCACACAATGACTGCTAGCTGAGAGACGATCCCTGCAGTACATTATCACAGAGAGCCACTTCAGAAGCAATAGCTGAAGAAAACAACCTTACCCTTTCTCCTTCAGGTCCAGGTTGTCCTGCTTCTCCAGGAGGACCAATAAAACCCTTAAAGCAACAAAACCATCTACATTATTTCACTTGAATATCGACCCCCCCCCAGATAATTTTAAGTCAACATGCTTAGAATGCTATGTCTATTAATATTCAACTTTCAAATTTAGAAGCATTCATAACTTCCCCTCACATTTTTGCTTTTCTTTAAAAAGTTACACATCCATCTTTTTATTGATTAAAAAGACATAATAGCTAATAAAAACCAACAAGACCTTCACTGAGTGTTATAGTGATCAGAAAAATAGACTGCTCATAGAATTTACCAGACTGGAGCTATGAAAAAACTCCAAGTATAGAAAGGGGATGGGAGAGGGTTCAGTGGGAAAAGACAAACACAGGGAGCTGAGTTTAGCTACCCAGCACTCATGTAAAAGCTGGGCAGAGTGGATGCATAGTGCAGGGGAGGTGGAAATAGGAGGGTCCCTGGGACTTACTGGTCTCCAGGCTCAGTGACTGCTAGGTTCCGTGAGAACCTTATCTCATAAAATAAGATGGACAAAAACTGATGAAGACACCCAATATTGGCCTCTGGTCTCTGCATGTGTACACACATGCATACGCCCCCACACATGTGTATGCTCACAAGCAAACATACACACACACATTCCATGTACATATCAAAAAAAGAAGTCAGGCAAAGATCCCTTCCCGTGTGGCAGGGGCACCCTTGAGATAACTCTAAAGCAAGTGAGTGCTTGATCAGCAGAGACTAGGAAAAGTCTATTTCAAGATGAGCCATTAGCCAGGTGTGGTGGGGCATGCCTTTAATCCCAGCATTCGGGAGGCAAAGGTAGGAGGATCGCCACGAGTTCAAGGCCACCCTGAGATTACACAGTGAATTCCAGGTCAGCCTAGGCTAGAGTGAGACCCTACCTTGAAAAACCAAAAAATGAAAAATCCAAAAACAACAACAAAAAAAAAGATGAGCGATTATAGCAAGTGGAGACACAGGAGCTACTTAAGAATGATCACAGCCACAGTAATAACTTTTCTTTGATAAGATGGTCTAAACTAGCAAAATAATTATTTTAATTAGTTACTTCTGCCGAGCGTGGTGGCGCACATCTTTAATCCCCGAAATCGGGAGGCAGAGGTAGGAGGTTGCTGTGAGTTCTGGGCCACCCTGAAACTACATAATGACTTCCAGGTCAGCCTGGGCTAGAGTGAAATTCTGCCTCAAAACAACAACAACAACAACAAAATTAGCTACTTCTCCTTCCATTTCTCTCTCTCTCTCTCTCCCTCTCCCTCCCCTCCCTCTCCCACCTGGTGCTGCTGGGGGATTTTGGTATAATCTCTCAAACTCTCAAAAGACTAAATCAGAAAAATTGAGATCTGTGATTTTAACAAATGCTTTTTAAACCTAGTTGTCAAAACCTCAAACACAACATAAAAGGTATATGGCCTAGCTAACAATTTTGGATACAAAAGGGGAAGAAAGAACAACAAAAATGAAATATATAATATTATATATTATATAATATATAATATATATGTATGCACTTATATATTACACTGAAAAATGGTATAAGGAACTTAAAAGTTATATGTCACTGATGCATAAAGAGAACACAAGTCCAAAATAGTTCTATATGTTAAATATATATATATATTTAAATTTGAGACAGAGAGAGAGAGAGAGAGAGAGAGAGAGAAGAGGCACAGAGAGAATGGACGTGCCAGGGCCTTTCAGCTACTGTGAACAAACTCCAGAGGTGTGCCCCCTTGTGCACATGTGCAACATTGCATGCTTGCATCACTCGTGGGACCTGGAGATTCAAACAAGTATTCTCAGGCTTCACAGGCAGGCGACTTAACCACTAAGCCATCTCTTCAGCCCTCAAATATATTTTGCACACATGTATTAGGTTATTAGTTCATGCCCATAAGAAACTCTCAGATTCAAATAATTGTAGACTCTGGGTAGTGATCCCTGCCCTATGCTAGTCACTGGACTTTGAGCATGTAATCTCATGTAATCTTCATTGTGAACATGATTTAAGTGAAAGGCAAGTTCATCATTTCCATTGCATAGGACAGATGAAGCCCAGGTCAATGATTTCTAAAGGCACAGAGCCAGTAAGGAAAGGTTCCAGAATCGTGGTAGGCCTATCAACCTCCATAGATCATGTTCTCCACCACTCGTTTCTTCTTGCTTCCCAAGTGTAGTTTCTAAACAAACAAACAACAAACAAAAGAATCATGGCCTTTCCCCATTATATTTTTACTCAATGCAAGGATAAAGAGTAGAGCTAATCTAATGGTGGGTTGTTCTAGTTCTAGCCAGTGGTGATGGCCAAAGCTAACTTTCACAGCTCTTCTTTCCTTATCCAGAAAACATGGATGACAGACCTGTTCTCCTACTTCTGCAGGACTGATGGTAACATAAAGAAAATACATGCTGGGTTGGAGAGATGGCTCAGCAGTTCAAACATTTGCCCATAAAGCGTAATGACCCAGGTTTGATTCCCCAGTAACCACATAGCTTATGCACAAATGCACAAGGTGGCACATGTATCTGGAGTTCTTTTGTAGGGGCTAGAGGCCCTGGTGGGCCCATTCTCTCCACCACTCTCTGTCTGTATATCTCTGCTTGCAAATATATAAATAAATAAAATGTTTTTAAAAAAGAACATACATGCTAAAGTTGAATTCAAAGAATACAGCAAAATTGTTGTATATGTTGTTTAAATAACTGATGTATTTATTTCTGTTTTGTTAATAAAAGGCATAAATGTAGGTCTGTACAGCCATGAAAGTGAAGATAGCATACTTTGTAGGTTTCATTCTATTTTTATGCCAACATACATAACAAGTTGATGAAAATGATTACTTACACGTACACCTTTAGGACCTGGATTGCCTTCTGGTCCCGCTAAACCCTAAGGTAAACAGAGAATGTTATAATGCCACAGTACTTTTTTTATTTCTATGAGAGAGAGAAAGAGAGAGAGAGAGAGAATTGGTGCACCAGGGCCTCTAGCCACTACAATTGAACTCCAGACACATGCACCACCTTGTATGCATGTGTCACCTTGTGTGTCTGTCTTACATGAATTCTGGGGAGCTGAACCTGTGTCTTTAGGCTTTGAAGGCAAGGACCTTAACTGCTAAGCCATCTCTCCAACTCATGCCACAGTACTTTTAAAGAGTTAACAAAAGATTAGAAATATAAAGTATAATATTCAGAAATATAAAGAGGTGTCATTTTCAAAATTCAGAATGTTCCGTACCTAAAGACATTACAAATACCCAAAGAATTTTAGAATTTTAGGAGGCTTTGCAAATAATGTAAACATAAATGTATTTCAGTTATCCAAACAGCCTACTAACACATTTTTTCAGGCACAACAAACTTTTATTACTGTTTGTTTATTTATTTATTTATTTGCAAGCAGAGAAAGAAGAGAGGGAGAGAGAGAGGGAGAGAGAGAATTGATGTCCCACTGCCTCCAGCCACTGCAAACAACTCCAGATGCATGCACGACTCTGTGCATCTGTATTCAAGTGGGTACCAGGGATTGAATCTGGGTTGTTAGGCTTTGCAGGCAAGCACCTTAACTGCTGAGCCATCTCTCCAGCCTACAAGAAACTTCTTAAATTAAATTATTTTTCACTAGAAATTTATCCACGTTGTTAGACACTTATTCTAACATGTATTCTAACATGTATTCTGGTACATTTTTAACAGATAGATACATTTTAAACTTCACTATCCATATGCTCAAGTGTTCAAATTTTATTTTCCTGTTGACACATGCCATCAATTGGTGGTGAGAGTAGAATAAGCAATACCTGTGGACATTGTAAATGCCTAGAATCTATTGTTAACAATCAATTCATTTTTGACTTTTTCTTTTTCCTTTCTTTCTTTCTTTCTTTCTTTTTTTTTTTTTTTTTTTTTTTTTTGGTTTTTCAAGGTAGGGTTTCACTCTAGCTCAGGCTGACCTGGAATTCACTATGTAGTCTCAGATGGCCTGGAACTCATGGTGATCCTCCCACCTCTGCTTCCCGCATGCTGGGATTAAAGGCGTGTGCCGCCATGCCCAGCTAGATTCATTTTTTACTTTTTATTCCCCTTATTCTTGAGGATAATAAGGATAAATATAGCTTTCTGCATTTAATTAATTCATTCGAAAGATAATAATTTCATGAAAACCTGGGATGGGAAACTTATTATTAGTCTGTATAAAGTAATTAGAGAAAGAAATTAGAAGGAAATTACACATTTAATGACTAGAATAAATTTTTAAAATTATTCAAGAGGCAGAATTCCATTCAGGTGAATGTATCAGATAGTGGTACAGGTAGCACCACGAATTTCCCAAGAAATTACAATGTGTCATTTATAGAGTGCTTACTATAATGTCCTTAACACCAGTCAATGGCAATAGTATAGAGTCAACATGGGGCTGTTTTACAATTTTATTAAACTCTTGGACAATTGAATTTTGAAAGTTCCACTCCATAGTACTTCAAAAGGGAAACTTTCATTTCAAACAAAACTTTATGCAGTAAAAATTTTAGTAGTTACATTTAATTTTAGAACTATTTCTCTGTGAGTAATGCGTCATTTAATAAAACTAAAGTGACGATGACTTGAATATGAACTCTCCTTATCAGAACACACATGTATTAATAAAGAGGAGAACTTTAAATGTAGTTACTGCACCTGCCTGCCAGGGTAGCCAGGCGAGCCAAGATTACCAGAGAACCCTGGAAGTCCCTGGAATGGAAATAAAAACACAACGTCACAAATCCAGAAGAGATTAAAGGAAACACATTTAGTATATTTATAATACCCAACATTGGAAGGACTTTTTTCTCCATAAAATGACTGAGCCCTGCACATTTAATATCATATTGAAATCATTATTTGAAGGGGAATGAGACAACATGTCCAAATTTTAAAAAAGCAGATCTGAGCCCGGCGTGGTGGCGCATGCCTTTAATCCCAGCACTTGGGAGGCAGAGGTAGGAGGATCACCGTGAGTTCAAGGCCACCCTGAGACTACGTAGTGAATTCCAGGTCAGCCTGGACCAGAGTGAGACCCTACCTCGAAAAACCAAAAAAAAAAAAAAAAAAAAAAAAAAGTAGATCTGCTTGACTAGGGATATTGATCATTAATAATGTTAAATCTAGGGTATTAAAATCCATTGGTACCTGTATAAAGAAAAGAATATTACCAAGGAAGAGCTGCTACATTTTTAAGGGGGGGAAGGGTTTTGAGGAAGGCACTCTCTCTGGCCTAGGCTGACTTGGTATTCACTATGTAGTCTCAGGCTGGCCTCGAATTTATAGTGGTCTTTCTACCTCTGCCTCTTGAGAGTTGGGATTAAAGGTGTGCACCACCATGCCCAGCTAAAGATGATTGTGCCATACCTGGAGCATGAGAGATTTTTGTTTTACTTGTTAAATTGTGAGGAGAGAGGGGAAGAATTCCCAATGCTTGCACCACTTTGTCTCTCCCATGTAGGTACTGGGGAATCGAACCCAGGTGTCAGACTTTGCAAGCAAGCACCTTTAACCACTCAACCATCTCCCCAGCCCTACATTTCTTAATATGTAGTATAATTTTTGGATTTCTTTGTCTCAGTTGGCCAGGAACACTCCATTGTTTGATATTAGTTTATGAAAAATAGGAGGGATATGGACCTTCAAAACCAATCTCTTCTTTTTTCCTAAGGCAAACATAATTTTACAGAAAATCTGATTAAGTAAAGATCTTAAATTATCAATACCTTTATCATGCCAGAGGTCTATCTGTAATTCACATAATAAATTTGGATGATGATACTGATGGAATGTTTATTTTCCTCCTAAACTTACATGTTGAAATTGTAAACCAAATAGTCAAGCTTAGTGGTTTAAGAGTTAGGGTCTTTGGGAGATAATTAAGGCATTTGGGCGGATCCCTAGTAAGTGGTATTAAAGTCCTTACAAAATTAGACAGGACTGGAGAGATGGCTCAGCAGTTAAGGTGTTGGGGCTTGCAAAGTCTGACAGCCTGGGTTAAATTTCCCAGTACTTACATAAAGCCAGATGCACAAAGTGGGGCATGTATCTGGAGGTGTTTTACAGTAATAAGAGGCCCTGGAATGCCAATTCACTCTCTCTTTCTCCTTGCAAATAAATAAAACCTTAAAAAAAATAGGTCTGGACAGACTTAATGGTTAAGGCACTTGCCTGCGAAGCCTAAGGACCCAGGCTCAATTCCTCAGTACTCACTCACATAAGCCAGACTTTGTTTGCAGTGGCTGGAGGCCCCAGCATGCCCATTTTCTCTATCTCTATCCCTCCCTCCCTTCCTCCATCTCTCCTTTCCTCTCTTAAATAAATAAGTTAATAAAATATTTAAAAATTTTAAAAAGAGTAGACAACCAGTTATCCCACTTTCCACATGTGACTGCAAGGAGAAACCAGCAGCCTGTAACCCACTCACCAGAACCTCAAGTCCATCCATGCTGAAACTGATCCTAGACCTTCAGCCTCCACAATTGTGAGACGTAAACTTTGGATATTTACAAAACACTTAGCCATAGTGTTCTGTTCTAAGAGCCCATACTGACTTAGACACATGTGAAATTCATTTGGAATTGGCCCACAGTATTTTTGGCTTCAAACAAGATTTGCTCAATGAAAGCCTGTAGTCAATTGCATAAGAAAGGAAACTGCCTACTAAAGAACGAGCTGGAAAAATGAGAAAACACATATTCTTTTCTTGCATTTTCTTTCATTGACATATTATTTATTTATTCATTCATTCATCAGTAAATTCAGAATTAGTGCTCTTGTGGTGGTGCTTGCCTTTAATCCCAGCACTTGGGAGGCAGAGATAGGAGGAGCACTGTGAGTTCGAGGCCAGCCTGGGATTACATAGGGAATTCCAGGTCAGCCTGGGCTCGAGTGAAACTCTACCTTAAAACCAAAAAAAAAAAAAAAAAAAAAAAAAAATCTTACACCAAGCAAATGCCAAAAGAATGGGTGTTGAACTGAACTGCCTTTATTTAATTTCAAATTGTAAAAATACTGGAAATTATGGCAAGTTTTCTAGATTCCTTACAATGTAAAATTCACCTCCTGCTTCTCATTTGTAAGTGATAATTAAAGACTAGACTTTTGCTTTCCTCTTCTAAAGAGCACCTCTATAAAGTACCTCCAAAAACCCCATAGAGTTTCTAAAAATTTAGGAAATCCAGTGAAAGACTAGACCAAGAGAAAGGCAAATAGAGGCTTGGAATTGAAAGTTTCTTCTCTCACTTTTCTTAAAAGCCTTCTCTCAATTTTGTTCTCTCTCATTTTCTTCTTTCATTTCTCCCTCCCTTCTTTTGACCTAACAATTTTCACTTATTGAGAACTTTTTTTTTTTTTTTTTTTTTGGTTTTTCGAGGTAGGGTCTCACTCTGGCCCAGGCTAACCTGGAATTAACTATGTAGTCTCAGGGTGGCCTTGAACTCACGGTGATCCTCCTACCTCTGCCTCCCGAGTGCTGGGATTAAAGGCGTGCGCCACCATGCCTGGCTCTTATTGAGAACTTTTATGTGTGCCAATAACTTTGCATTTCTGAGATAAGCACTATTTGTCAGTTTCACATTTGAAGAAATTAAGATACAGAAATTATAACTGGGCTAGGATTAAGCATTGGCATTCTGGGGATTAAAGAAAACAGAAATTGTTCTTACATGTGGAGAGATTATTGCCTATGACTTTCTGAATCTGTTTTTATATGCCAAATATTTCTTTGTTAATATATATCACATAAAGAATTTTATACCTATAATGCTAATTGAGTACTTATCATCTGTCACATACTAAATTCTTTATATATACATAAAAGTATAAATATATGTATATATACAACATATATATTCATATATATAAATCCCTATAAAGTAGACATTATTATTCCTATGTTACAGATGAAGAGTAAAATGCCATATGGTTAAGTCTCCAGTCTCAGCTCACATAGCTAGTAAGCCAAAATTTAAATTAGTAAGGGGAAATCCAGAGACCACTATTCAAGGTTGACTCCTTAATGTGAGTTAAGGTGCAAATATTTCCATCAACACTCTGGGAAAGGCTTGTAAGTGTGAGATTTGCTTCATTATATTTAGAAAAGCCTTCCTCAATGTCCCATCTAATCCCAAAATATGCAGGCTAAGTGCAATGATTCATTTACTTTTCATTTGGATATGCTCATAGAAAGGTATGAAGCCATTAAGAAGACACTCGTGTGTATAGAATACTATCTCTCTGACTAATGCTGACCTACATCCCTTTCTCGTTTAGTTCTTAGCTGACTTAGGTTAAATGACTTCGATATAAAGGCAGGTCTGTTGTAGAACATGAGTGCAAGTGAATTCTGAATGGATTTTCACATGGAGAGATCGAACACATTCCAGCTGCACAGAGGACAAACCCAATAGGATTCCACTCATGGTCTAAGTTCTGCTGTATTAGACTAGCATCCGAGCTAACAAGCAGGCTTTCAGCATAGTCTTTAGAAGGCAAAGCACATTCTGTGCCAACCACACCCTGAAATCACTGAGACATTCACAGAATCTTCAAAAATAGTCAAAGAAATAAATAAAAACCACCATGGCTGAGTTCACTCTACACTTAAAAATAGATTTTTTTAAAAAAAAAAGGTGTGCTCACTTGAGCAACTGGGGTCAGTAAATTATGAAGTCTACTCCAATCTCACCCAAAACATTGGAACACTTGGACTGAGTTGGTCAGACTTGAGAATCCCAGGACAGTTCTTAAGGGTCTTCTCTGTACAATCTCAGTTTTCTCACTAGCAAGATAAAATAATAATAACAAAACCATGGGATTATCATGCTGAGAAGACAGAATACCATATAGGCATGTCTTTAAAAGTAAGATATGGACATAACTCAACTTACGTTGCCCAGCATTTACTTAGTTAACATATGTAAGTTATTAAATTATTCTATCGTAAGTTGTAGTTACGGTAGCCTAACAATTAATAGAGTCTCAAACAGCTGTTGAGCTTAGAACTCACACAGATGAGATAATGTGTTTGCTGGCCAACTTATGTACAAAGTTTCTAGAAATACATGAATTCCCAAAAATCAGTTTTGTTCTTCTTACAATGTCCACAGTATTTTCACAAGTAAAATAAAAAATTATTTCAGTTGTTCCTCAGAGTTAACATAAATTTTGACTCATTTTTTCCCAGAAATAAATATGACAGGAAACAAGAATTGATTCAAAAATATATTGTCCAATCTTTAAAACTAATGTTTGATCTTTCCAAATAGTTTCTCACCCTTATAGTAATAACCTGTGTGCTAGTGGAACCAGCTAATTAAACATTAGTAAGAGAACTGATCATGTGACATGGAAGTCTAACTTGAACTGCTATTAATTATTTTGCATTTCCTGATGGAACAGTCAGAAAACTATGATTTATGCTTTAGGGAACATGTAAATCATAAATATTCAGGTGTGTGTATGAGTATGCATATTGTTTGTGAAAGGGTCTGGAATATTTATAACATCCTTAAATAACAGAACTTTAAGAACTACTGTACTGAAACATGTTGGGCAAACAGAGAACATGAATAAAAATGAAATATTACCAGTGAATATTTTTAAAGGAATCTACGTCTGTTAAAATTTTTTATATTTTCACTACATATAATGAAGATCACTGAGAAGAAAAACTAAAAGAGAAAGAGAAAACCATCCCTATAGAGTCCCTCAATGTGTGTCATTTTCACTGGGGACACAAGTCTTATATAGAAAGTATTTACTTGTTCACCACGGAGTCCTGGAAGCCCTGGATGTCCTTTGAGACCCTGCAAGAAAATAAGTGAACATATGCTATAAAAAGTAAACTTAAATGAGCCAAATAGCATAGGTTCTGTTGCCTTCTCCTATACCCCCATTTTGAGGGACAGTATTCAGAGTCTTGTGTATGCTAGGCAAGCCCTCTACAACTAAGCTAAATTCAAAGCCCCTAAATTGCTTCTTTTAACCACCATTTTTAGTTCCTGCATCAACACAAATTTCTTCATAATTTAGTTCTTATTCAATTTAACCTTTTTTCTTGAATAAGAGCTTAATTTTTTAAACCAGTAAACTAAATTCAACCTTTTGTTTTAATTCAACTATTTTAATCGAACAATTAATTTTTAATTGTATTTGTCTGATTTGTTATCACCTAACATGATGACATAGCACTGAATAGAGAATAAATAAAGGCCATATCTCTTATAAAACTGCTAAGTTTACTAAGGCTTTTTAAAAGTTGGTTTTAGTTCAGTAAAGTTGAAACAGAATGTTTTCACACGTAATCTCCTTGAGATTATTGAAAATCTGGACCATACCCAGTCAGTTTCTATAAGCCAATCACCACCATGACAATTCATGAGTGAACTAATTCAAATGCAAGAAACTGTTCACAGATTCATCAAAAGGGGTCCTATAAAGTTTCTAGGCAATGAGCAGCAAAAATGTTTTCCAAGTAATAGAACTGAAATCAAATCTTAATTTCTCTCTTTAGCACCCAATATTATAGTTATAAAATATAACTCAAATGATGAGACAAATTATAGTTGTCAAATATGAAAACATTCCTAACAATATGGTGCAAAATGACCAAAGTTTTTAGAGTTTCAAAATAATAGCCTAGGGCTGGAGAGATGGCTTAGCGGTTAAGGCGCCTGCCTCCTAAGCTTAAGAGCGCTGGTTCCAATCTCCAGCGGTTCTAATCTCCAGATCCCACATTTAGCCAGATGCAAAGTGACGCAAGGGAGCAATGCCACACTTGACGACAAGGGGGCGCACGCATCTGGATTTCATTCTCAGCAGCTGAGAGGTTGCTGGCGTGTCCATTCTCTATCTGTCTTCCTCTCCCTCTCTCTCTGTCTCTCTCAAAAAAAATAATAATAATAATAATAATAATAATAACCTAGTGGGCTGATTCAGGGTTAATCACTGAAGGTTTACAAGGAAAGACAAATCTGGATTAATGGATTAGAGAGGGAAATGATGATGTGGTTACACAATGAGCAAATGGGGAAAAAAAGAGCCCACTTGAAAAACAAGAAAATGATTTCAGAAGCTTTGGAGACAGTGAACTTGAAAGGATAGTAAAATGTTTAAGTGGCAAGGTCTCTTGGGAAATGTTAGAGCTTGTATATGGAATGTCCCTGCCAAAACAGCTCAAGTTTGGTTCCCAGTGTAACAGTGATGAGAGATGGGGGGTACTTTTAAAGGGGTGATTAGGTCCTGAGGAGGAGTTAATGCTTTTCTTGCAGGAGTGAGTTCTCCCTCTCATGGACTAGATTGGTTCCCCCAACAACATGTCTTTGTCAACGCTGCCCCTCCTGTTGTGTATCTCTCACCTGTACTCCTTTTCTCTTCTGCTTTCCGGCATGAGTGGTGGGGGAGAGCCTGAGGCCCCGGCCAGAAGCAAGGAGACACAAGCACCATGCTCAGAGATTTCCCAGCCTCCAGAACACTGAGACGGGATAAAACTCTTTCTTTTTAAATTTTCCTACCTTAGGTATTGTTACAACTTGGAGACAAAACAAAAAACAAGAGAAAACTGAAGGAAAAAAAAAAGAGTAAGAGTTTAAAGACAAAAGAATTTTGTGTTATATGGAAAAGTACAGGGAAGAGGAAAAGGCCTACACTCTGAGAGCCAGTTCCTTACCATGTCCATTCTCATTAACAAAAAATACACAGCTCGGGCTGGAGAGATGGCTTAGGGGTTAAAGCGCCTGCCTCCTAAGCCTAAGAATGCTGGTTCCAATCTCCAGTGGTTCCAATCTCCAGGTCCCACGTTTAGCCAGATGCAAAGTGACACAAGGGCGCAATGCCGCACTTGACCACAAGGGGGCGCACACATCTGGATTTCGTTGGCAGCAGCTGAGACAGTGCTGGCGTGCCCACCTCTATCTGTCTCCCTGTCTCTCTCTCTCTGTCTCTCTCTATGTCTCTCACCAAAAAATAAAAATAAAAATATATACAGCTCATAAGCCATGTCATTATCAAAGTTACCTGCTTATTATGTCTAATCAGACATAACATATACAGTGTTTTCATTGAATGTGAAGCTGGAGAGATTAATTAATGGGTAAGAGTGCTTGTGTTCTAGCATGAGGACCCAAGTTCGATCCTTAGCACCCAAAAAATAAAAATAAAAAGCCAATCATGGTCATGTGTTCCTGAAACCCCAGTCCTTAGGGAGGCAGTGACATGAGGGACATTGGGGCTCCATGGTCTGGCCATCTAGCTGAAAAACAGGAAGCTCCAGGTTCACTGAGAGACTGTCTCAGGGAAACAAGGTAGAAGAGTGACTGAGGCAGATGGATGTTTTCCTTTGGCCTGTCTATGCACGGGGCATGAGCATTGCACACATGGTATAAATGTAAAATTGAACAAATAAGGAAATGAAAAGTTGCATAACAACATATATGGTTTTTCTCTGATGGACATACTGAAAAGAATGAGGCAAGAACATGCTTCAAGGAATGCCAATAGGAAAATTTTATAGTTGTTTCGAAACAGATTTAAAATATACTCCAATACACTAAAGACTTGTCTCAGTTGCATTGTGATGCAAAATTGCCTCAGCAGGAATTCTAATAATAAATAGAGCTTAAAAATTTCATTTTTCATGGACTTTAATACTTCTTTAAACGACAATTTGATCCCTAACAAGTAGGATCCATAGGTAACCATGTATAGAAAAGTTGTCCAGCAGACGAATTCTCAGAATGATGCCAAATGACAGATGGCAATAAATCCTGAGGACACAGACATTTCTAAACATAATTATGGAACACAAAATACTTTAAGCCAAATGAAGTAATTGCTAGTGTTGCATCTTCAGTTTTCATCTGAGCCAGCTTGAAGGAAGTATATGGTTACAGGGACGATTTCAAAGTCCTCCCACCTCCCAATGGCATTATTTTGGCAATCACTGGCTTCGTGTAGCAGTGGAGGAGATTCAGCCCTATTCTCAGCTTGCCCTCTATCTGCAGGAAAGGCAGAGGGCAGAGATAACAGTGGTAGCAGCACAGTGTCTAAGTAGGAGCACTTGTATTAGATGTTCAGAACCTCATCGGCTAGGGAACCAAGCCAAGGCAAAATAGTTGTGCAGATTTTTACAAGAATGATGGACCAGTGAGAGATGATCTATAGAGTTAGCTATGGAATAACTACAATCTCCACATTTGTCTCCTCAGGCATTGATTTTCTGCCAACCTCAATTCTTTTGCTATTTTCCCCACAGACACTTGGTATTGTTCGAGCTCCTTCCTTGTACCGCCCTTGCTTAAACGGTTTGTCAAAAGCTGCATACTTTATCAGTGTCTGAAAACTGACAATAGACACCAGAGGTGCTTGCAGTTCATTTTACCTTTCCAACTTGACATAGATTTTTTTTTTTTTGTAAATAAGTATTTTTTTTATTTTTAAAGGATATTTATTTATTTATTTATTTATTTATTTATTTATTTATTTGAGACAGAGAGAGGGATTGAGAGAGAGAAAGAGTGTGAATGGGCACTGCAGGGCCTCTAGCCACTGCAAATGAGCTCCAGATGCACGCGCCCCCTTGTGCATCTGGATTACGTGGGACCTGGAGAATTGAACTGGAGTCCTTAGGCTTCACGGGCATACGCCTTAACCACTAAGCCATCTCTCCAGCCCGATTTTTTTGTTTATACTATGTGTATCCTTTATGCTGGAAAGACTTTTTAAAATAATTAAAATTATTCTAATAAAATAAGGCAAGACTTTATATTCTTATTATCTTTAAATCAACTGTAATGCTTTCCAATATTAAAGTCATCTATTATAAAAGAATCTTTGGAAAATGTCACTTATTTCACAGTGGCTGAGTTGGGCTTTCGTGCTAAGACGTGTTTAACTGCTCACATTTGGCTTATCTTCTTGAACCTAGGAAAAGGGGTTTCAGTTGATTACATTGCTAATGCTCTTACAAGGCAAAATAGCAGGCTTCCAATTTTAATATAGCAACTGATCAGTTATTTATAAAACAATTTAAAAATTCATCATGAATCCAAGCTCAGAATTACAACTCTTGTCTTCTGGCCAACTCAACATGCACTCTGGATTCAATTTATCTGCCTTTTGGCAAAACTTTTAGACAGTGGGAAGTGAAACTATACTTTAGTTCCTAAGAAAATAAGAATTACATGAAGGTGGCTAAGTTGAGGCAATGTAAACAGCCAACCTGAGGGACACATATGGCTTAGCTAAAGACATTAATATTGCTTAAGAGGAAGGCTAACGGAGAGACAGGGAGAAAAAAGGATATAATTCTATTAAAGACTAAAAAAATACTGTCTTACTTTCTGTGCTATTTCTATGTCAATATTACTTATATTTTTTTCAAAATTTTTGGACTAGTCTGTTTATTTGTCTCAAAAGTTTTGTGAGTTCTTCATATACACCCCATAATGCCCTTGTGGTCATCTTAGCATTAAACATTACTCAAGTTTGGTTTATAGTAGAAGAATTTTAAGATTTCCAGATACTTCTCAGAGAAAGAATCATGAAGTCATTTATTATCTGCCATCCAAAATTATATTTATTCCCTTGACTTTTATGAAAAAGAAATCTTATTTCCTCTTACATACATGCTGGAGATAGAAATACTGGAAGATGAAATTCTAACAAACATTGCTTAGTAAAGATCGAATTCATAAGCAATGATAAGCAAAATGATTAAGAACAGAGTCATTTGTGTAAACAGGCCTAGATTAAGTCCTAATTCTAATGAGAGATCATTGTGTGGAGTCAAGTAAATGATTCAGCCCCATGAACTTATTTATCATGCATTGACCATAATATCCATCTTTTTTTTTTTACTCTTTTTTTTTTTTTTTTTTTTTTTTTGAGGTAGGGTTTCACTCTAGCCCAGGCTGATCTGGAATTCATTATGTGGTCTCAGGGTGGTCTTGAACTCACAGCGATCCTCCTACCTCTGCCTCCCAAGTGTTGGGATTAAAGGCATGCGCCACCACACCCAGCCCAAAATATCCATCTTTATGGTTTGTTTGTAACTGTTCATCAGAAAAAATACTGTACATAATAAAGAAGCTACTTTTGATGTTAGTAATAAGTTGCCATGATAATTCACAACTTAGTTTAACTGGTAAAGATACATAACTACTACATGTGAATCAAGACTCAAATATCTCCTTTGTATTTCATAGTGTGAAGACCAGATTCAAGACCAGAGAGTTTTCTGCCAAGTATTGCTATGGCTCTTTTTTAAAAAATATTTTACCTATTTATTTGAGAAAGATAGACAAAGACAGAAAGAGAGAGAGAGAGAAGGGTAATATCAGGGCCTACTGCTGCTGCAAACGGACTCCAGATGTGTATACCACTTAGTGCATCTGTCTGTCTTTATGTGGGTATTGGGGAATTGAACCCAGGCCATTAGGCTGTGCAAGCAAGTGCCCTTAACTGCTGAGCCATCTCTCCAGCCCCTGATCCTGCTATAACTCTGAGATGTTGAGCAATTCTCTTAGCATCTCTGGGCTCACATACAATTTCTCACTTACAAAACAAGTAGCTTAAGTTTTATCTTGATGCTAGGATTTCACCTACACTTCAGAAATAGCTAATATGAGTCTTCATTCTAGTTCACAGACCTTGGTTCTGTGAAGAAATTCTGTGAGTTCAATGGTACCCAACTATGAACCAAATTAGTTAATTTGACCAAAAAGGTCATAACTTATCTTCTGCTTTTAGCGAATACAACTTTAAAATGAAAATGATAATATATGCATTAGTGATCAAATCAAAATCTTATTTTTACCTGTAGGTGAAATTTCTTTACTGAGATCATATGTTAAGTATACGCCTCCTCACTATGAAGTTGACAATATTACTTCCATATTTTATAGATGAGGTAAAGGAGACTTAGGGTAGTTAAGCAACCTACTCAAGGTTGATGGAACCTAAAAATTGGCAGGTGAGATTTGAACCAAGCAGACATAAGCTGAATATCACATGCAGCCTAGATCTTCCAAGAAAATGTCTTATAATATTCATGAACTGTTAATACCTTGGAATAAAATTTTGTATCTCCATCTTATATAAATGATCAAACGTGTTTGTGGCGGGATTAGGGAAGGAGATGTTGTACAATGAGGAGAGAATTTACACTTATGTTAATCCTAGAAACTGTGCAACATATTTTGTACAAGAATGATAGTAGCTGGGTCAGTGTTCCTAGTAAAATGCTATACTTACCTGACTAGCTATGTGCATAGCACTGCTACAAACACTGTCTTCCAAACTTCCTCCTATGGACTGGATATAAAGTGTCCCACCAGAAGACTTACGAATAGATGGTGTTGGTTCACAGCTTGGCGGTACCATTTTAGGCAGCAGGGCTTAGCCGACATTAGTAGGTCACAGACACGGAGCTTCTGGGTACCTCTTACTGCCTTTTCTTATCTGTGATTCCTGGCTGCCATGAGGTGACCAGCTTTGTCTCTCTTTGACATAATGTTCTCTCTCACTACAGCCCAGAAACAGCAGAGCCAGGGGGCCATGGACTGAATCTCGGAAACTATGGGCCAAAATATATTCTTTCTCCTTTTAACTTACTTCTCGCAGGTACTTTTTCACAGCAACAAAGAGTCTAAACACACTACTTTTCAAAGACTACCTTTGCAGATATATCATGGCAGAGATTATTATTCCTAATAAATTAAAACTAACTCTGTAAAAAAAAATTCAATGGCATGATCAAGTGAACCTTATTATGAGCGTATGAAAGTTGTGAGGTGACTTCCAGGGCTCAGAGGTAAGTCACTGCCTTAATACACTCTAAAGGGGGGAAGCATCCATATCCTGCCAGTGACTCCATCTTCCTCCCACCTGTGAACTTTGTGTCCATCATTAACTGAAGGATATTTTACTCTTTCTGAGATCCTACCCTTTGTGGGCATCGATTTTCTGAATTAGCACAACTAATCTTATAATTAGCCTAATTTTCTTTTGCTGAGCAAAGAAATTTAAAACATTGGTTTTAGGGGCAATTTCAAAATGAGATTACGATAGTTACCCACCCCCATTACCATCTGACATTCAATTACTGTCAACGTAAAACTATAGCTTACCTTTTCACCTTGCAAGCCAGGGGGTCCTATTAATCCAGAAAGTCCTAGTTCACCCTGGAAAGGAACACAGACGTTTAATGTCATGGAAGAAAGATTTTTTATAAAACCTTTTCATCTGGGATGTCGAGCCACTATGACATTCATTTCTGATCTTTACAATCTGTTCCACCTTATTTTTCAGCCTTTTCCAGTCTTCTTTCTAAGCAGTTTCCAGCCTTCCTCTGAGAGCTCCTAACATCTTCCAGCATGAAACACCTGGTATTTTCCTATCTCTGTGCCTTTTTCCATGTTGTTCTTTTCTTTAGGAATGCCCTCACTCCCCAAATTACTATCATTTAAAAGATCCAAAGGAGTTTCCTTAAGAAAATTCAACCCTGCCTGTGCTAGGCACCTCCCTTTTTTGGAAAAGGTCTGAGATGTGGTTAGATTCTCAAGGACCATGGGAAACCAGACTGGGCTCATAGGATACATCAAAGAAGGATGTTTCTAGGACTGGTGTCTTCCCTCATGTGATATCCACAGCTGAGCAAGTAGAGAAGTGGGACTAGAGAAATGGCTTAGTGGTTAAGGTGCTTCCCTGCAAAGTCTAAGAACCTGGGTTTGAGTCCCCAGTACCCACGTAAGCCTGATGCACAAAGTGGTGCATGTGTCTGGAGTTCATTTGCAGTGGCTAGAGGCTGTGGTGTGCCCATTCTCTCTACCTGACTATCACTCTCAAATGAATAAATAAATATTTTTTTAAAAACAGAAAGAGAAGTTTATCCATTAGGACCAAATCCCTCCCAAACTTTCTTATTCTGAGAAGAAAAGAACAAGTATTTTTGTCATTGTTGGACTGTAGTTTAATCACCTGCAGTAAATCCACTGCAGAGTAAAGAGAGAGAATCCAATTTAATACAAATACAATTTCTAAGAGTTATTTCATTGTACTATTTCAGAAATACATCTCTTGAGCTGCGCCTGATGGTTCAGCCCGATAACCCCATCTTCTCTGGGGGCTGAGCACAGGTTCAAGGTCTACCTGAACTGCAGAATTCAGTGTTTCAAAATAGAAAGTAAACAGAAGGCCAGAGACAGCCCAGGAAGACACAGCTTGCATTGCATAGCATGCGAAAGGCCCTAAGTTCCATTTCCAAGAATGCGCTGAAAAGAGAAAAAAATACATTTTTCAGTTATAAACTTGGGCCTCACTTGAACTCAATGGCAACTTGCTATTAAATTTTCCATCTTACTGCATTTTTCTCGTGCAATATTAACCTCAGCATATGAATAACCTAAAAAGTGAGAGACGTTCATACTTCCAAGCTTCAACTCCCCTATTGAGTGACCCCATATTTTGTATAAAGAAACCACAGGGAAAGATAAAACCAATCATTTGATATAAATGTTTATGTTTAATCTAGAGGCTTTATTTTAAAGTCACCAAAACAGAGTAGGCCTCTAATTCTAAATTAAAATATGAAAGTAAGTATACTATATTTAGGTATTTTTTAAAGATGGCACTTATAATTCTCAGATTTCAAGATATTTTTACTTGTAATGATGAAGGGATCAGTAAAATCATGATGCTTCTGAAAACAAACTTCAATTCCATTTTTTGTTGTTTGTTTATTTTTGCGAGTTAGGGTCTGGCTTAAGCCCAGGCTGACCTGGAATTCACTATGTAATTTCAGTCTGGCTTTGAACTCATAGTGATCCTCCTACCTCTGCCTCCTGAGTGCTCATATTAAAGGCATACACCACCATGCCCAGCTCTCTTCCTTTTTCTATGACTCATAGACCCTGCAAACCCAGTCCCACAACAGAAATAAAATTCCTAAAATTTTAGATCAATAACTTTAGTATTACTTGTCAAAGACTTATTTGTGGATTCCAATTAATCATGGTAGAATTTTAAGCTTATAAAAGTACCTTTAAGCAAATTGAAAGGTAATAACCCAAAAATCACCAGAATTGTTCAGGGATTTTAAAAAACCTTTTAAAGATTTATTTTATTTATTTGAGAGAGAAAGAGAAAGAGAGAGAGAGAATGGGCATGCTAGGGCCTTCAGCCACTGCAAACAAACTCCAGACACATGTGCTAGCTTGTGCATCTGGCTCATGTGGGTCCTGGGAAATCAAACCTGGGTCCTTTAGCTTTGCAGGCAGGCACATTAACTGCTAAGCCATCCCTCCAGCCCATTGTTTGGGGATTTTTAGGGAATATATACAAAATTAGGGATTAAAAAAACATTTTATTATTGTTTCACATTTATCAAGTGCTTATTCCCTAACTAGAGTCACATTGTTCTCTTAAGGACTCCATTTGTAACCTAGAAGGACGTACATGCCTCTAGTCACAGGAGCCTGAAAATGTTACAGGATTACAAAGAGAGACTTCATCTCAAAAAGCCAAAAATTAAATTAAATTAAATTAAATTAAAAATTAAAAAGCCCCATTTTTATTTATCCATACTGGAAAACAGTATCCTACCCCCAGTAAGGAATTAGTTGCTAACTTTAAAACATTCATTTTACCCAAATATACATACTTATATTTCAGAGCATTGATATGACAAGCATCCTGAATTAGAAATCAGAAAACTTGGGCTGGGGTGATTGTTCAGCAGTTAAAGTCTGGCAGCCCAGGTTTGATTTCCCAGTACCCACACAAAGCCAAATGTACAAAGTGGCAAGAAGCCCTGGCATACCTATTCTTTTTCCTTCTCTCTCCTTTTGAAAATAACTAATTTTTTAAAAAAATAAACAATCTTATTTATTAACTATACCACTTACTATCCATGAGCAAGCCATTTAAAATCCATCCATTCTCTTTTCTCAACTGAAAAATAAGATACTGATGACTGCTTATCTCACAGGGATGTACTTTCCTAAAATATCTGCTAGAAGATGGCATTTAGGTTTATATATTATTGTATTCATGTGTATTAACAAAACCTTTGGAGTTAATATCACATGCTTGTCCAGGTATGGTGGACACGTGTAATCCCAGCACGTAGGGAGGACAGAGTCAGGAGGGTCAGGAGGTCAGGAGTTCAGTCATCCTTGGCTACATGGGGAGTTCAAGGACAGCCTGGGCTACATGAGTCCCTGTCTTAAAAACAAAAACAACTAACCAAAAGAGCACATTCCACTCTAAGTTTTTTAGCTTGTCCACCCTGTTTGACAGGCAGCACAATGACACACCATGACAGATACTCAATAAACTAATGATAAAAAGATATAAATCAACAAGTTAAACCAATAGAACATAATTTACTTAGTTCTTCCAATATTTCTTTGTTTATTAAAATCTCATAGTTTTCTACTATCTTCTCTGGCTAATACCATGAAATTTACATTTTAAAAATATTTACTTATTTATGTATTGGCATGCAGATAGAAGAGAGATGAGAAAGAGGGGGGAGAAAGGGTGCCCCAGGGTGCTTCCAACCATTGCAAAAGAACTCCAGATGTATGTGCCACTGTGTATCTGGCTTCACATGGGTACTGGGAATCAGACTCTGGTTATCTGGCTTTGCAGGCAATCTCCTTAACCACTGAGCCATCTCTCCAGCCCCCCAAATTTACATTTTAAACAAGAAAATGAGTTTCCAATACTCAAAGTAAGCGATTGAGATTTTGTTCCCTATAACAAATACTTTACCTTTTCTCCTGAAGCAGCTTGACCTGGGGAAAATCCTGGGTCTCCTTTGGGGCCCTAGATACAATCATTAAAAAGCTGATGAAGAATGAATTATATGCAATATATTAAGTTAGTTACTTGTCATCAGAGGCTATTCACATTCTATAGTATTGAAATGTTTTCATTGAGATAAACAAGGGCTATTTGCTTTCTTTGATGTGTTCATGTGTGTATGTCTTTGTGTGTGTGTGTGTGTGTGTGTGTGTGTGTGCATGTGTGTGATATGTATGTGTACATGACCACATGTGTGCCAGTATGGATATGTGCGCACATGCCTGCATGCATGTGGAGGCCAGAAGTCAATGCTGAGTGTCTTCCTCAATTTATCTCCAACCTAATTTTTGAAAATATGTTTATTTGAGAGAGAGAAAGAGACAGACAGAGAGAGAATGGGAGTCCCAGGGCCTTCTGCCACTACAAATGAACTCCAGACACATTCGCCACTTTGTGCATCTGGCTTTATGATGGTACTAGGGAATCAAACCTGAGTCAGCAGGCTTTCAGGCTTTGCAAGCAAGCACCTTTAATGGCTGAGCCATCTCTCTGATCCTCCACCCTATTTTTTGAGTTCAGTTCTCTCACTGAACCTGGAGCTCACCAATTGGGCTAGACTGACTAGCCAGCCAGCCCAGAGATGCACAGGTCTTCACCTCCCCAGCCCCGGCATTACATATGTGCACAATCACAAACAACTTTTTAAATGGGTGTTGAGGGTCCAAACTCAAGTCCTTATATTTACACCAAAAAAGCCCTTTACCAACCAGCCATCTCAAGGATGTGGCTTGACAACCTCTTTTTCTTCATCAAGGTTACAGAAACTGTGGTTTTTCATGCTGGCAACCTTCCTCTTTCTTTTACTCTTTTCTTTTCTCCCTAGCCCTCCTTTAGTTCTTACATAAAAAATTTGGCGCATATTAATTGTATGACATCTCTGAACAAAATCAATTCAAAATATATCAAAGATCTCAAGATAAGGCCTAACCCATTGCAACAATTTATCACCTAAGCACTTCAAAATCTAGGCATAGGCAAGGACTTTCTAAGTAGGATTCTAATAGCTGAGAAAATTATAGCAGGAATTGACAAATAGGACTGCCAAATTAAAAGTCTTCTAGACAGTGAAGGAAATGATTAACAGAGTGACAAGCGCATATAAGATTGTAAAAACACCTTTCTTTAGTTATCAAATATGTATAAAATTTCCCTTCATCTACCACTTGATTATTCTGTTCAATTTGATGAAAACAGAGGTGATTTTTAAAAGAAAACCCCAAATTTATCTTTTTAGTTTTTAATTAGAAATGTTTGAAATAGTGATTGTATACTTGTATAATAAAATATTGTATAGTATTTTATTGTATAATGAAATATTGCATTTTAACGATCTTTCACACAGTAGCTCAAGACGCCCTCAAACTTATGGCCTTCTTCCTCCTTCAACCTCCTAAATGCTGGGGTTACAGTCAGAAGCTATACCATATCTGGCTCCCAGAGGGCATTTTATGACCGAAAAAAAAAAAAAACATTCAGAGATGGCTTAGCAGTTAAGGCACTCATTTGCAAAGCCTAAGGACCCAGGTTAGATTCCCTAGAGCCCACATAAGTCAGATGCACATGGTGGCACATGTGTCTGGAGTTCATTTGCAGAGGTCCTGGTGTGCCCATTCTCTGTCTCTCTCTCTCTAGTAAATAAATAATAAAATATGTTTTAAAATATCATTTTCTCCACCGGAAAGGAAATACAACTCATTTTCTGGTGAACTTTTAAGAAGAACATTATTTATAGCATTCCTCTCCTGACTGAGCCCAACACTCAATGGGACTTAAATTGCCAGTTTGAGTCACTTTAGTTTTACTCATGCTGAGATCAAAAGACACTATACCTACTAGGTTTGGGTGTGGCCCCTTTATTCATTACTTAACAGTGTGAGAACACAGTTCCCAGGGCCTCAAGATCAGTCTCGCTCTTCACAGAGCTTGTGTTTTGCTCATCAGCAGCTTGTGTTTTATTCATCAGCCTACAATGAGGTGAAATCTTGGAATAGATCTATTTTCGTTATTTTTTATTGAACAAATTCAGGAAGTCTTTAACTTAGATAACCCCTACTCTTGTGCTTGAAACATAAAATGTCCCCGGTAGCTGCCTGTGTTTGAACATTGGTCCCCAGCTGGTGGTGCTCTTTCAGAAGGTTGTAAAATCTGTAGGAGCTGAAGCCTTAGAGGAAGATGATCACTGGCGGAAGGGCCTTAAGGTTCTATAGCCTGGTCTCATTTCCTGTTCTTTCTTTGCTGCTTGCCTGTAGATGCAACGTGAGCAGCTGGTCTCCTGCGGCTATGTATTGGCCTACCGTGATGGACTGTACTTCCTGGAACTGTAGGTCAGAATAAACCCTTGTCTTCCTTAAGCTGTTTCTTGTCAGGTATTTGGCCACAGAAAGTCATGGGATGTTCATTAGTCATCACTCACCTTTGGACCTGGGAGTCCAGGTAACCCAGGATTCCCATGTGGTCCTGGTATGCCCTGCAAATCGTGAAATGATCTCATTATTCTTAGAACATATACAAATCATAGGGTTTATTTTTAACATTCATAAAATATTATAGTACTTAGTTAAAATCAGCACTAGATTTGTTTCAAAGTTATCCTTTTTTTTTTTAAATATTACAGTTTGATATTTAAGCCTTAAAAACAACAGCTACATTAATTACAGAGCCTTGCAAGGCCCACTCACCCACACATATTTGGGTTTTGTACTCCACTTGTGGGTTTTTTAGCCATACCTACATCTTACATTTAACTAATAATTATTTCTCTCTTCAGTTTTATATTCATGAACAGGGCATTACATGACAAGCACGATGTAAATTATGGGGGACAGATTAGAATTTATGTCTTCAGTAGCCTTCAGAAAGTCAAGTAAATGGGGAAATCGTGGACATGAATAGATGACTAATGTAATCATACAGGCAATGGATACGAACGTACTTCACAAAACTCAGCAGTGAAACAGTGGGCCAGAGCGATCAATGGCTTTGGGGGAAAAAATTGATTCCGTGAAAGTTTGGGATTTTTAAAAGAGGAGTAACTTGTTTGTGGTCAAATGGGATAAAGTGGAAGGAGAGAAACATTGCAACTTTTAAATTAGATAATTGATTGAAAGGGATAAGTTAAGGAATACAATTAAGATAACTAGCCTGGAGGAGACTGCCCTGTTCTTACTTTAGGGGATAGTAGATTGACAGTTAAAAGTGGGGAGAAGGAAGTTAGGGGTGTAAACTTATGTACCACGAGTGCAGATGGAGATTCAGAATGGGATGTTCATCCTGTTGGGAGAACAGCCTTAGAGTGGAGAGGGAAGAGAATTGGTGCAAAGATGGACCCCGTTTCTCAGAAAAGTAGGATTCAGCCTCCTCACACAGAGGTGGAGGGATGAGAATAACTGAAGTGGCAGCGGAGAATGGCAGTGATTAGAAGGGGTATGAGAGGAGTGTGACGGGTCATCAAGTATAGCAGTTTAGAAAGCGCTAAACAACAGGTAAAACCCAATGGGAATTGACCTTAGCCTTCAAATGCACAGCAGTTTGTGGGTAAATACAGACAGCGAAAGGTAATATTTTAAGGTGATTAACTTCACATTATTTATAAGATAAAAATCCATAGACAAAGTAGATTGTATCAAAGCCATTTGCATCTGTCTGCTTAATACACAATTCATTTTCTAGTTCATTTAAAAAAAGACTTTAGTAACAATCTACATTTATTTTGCTAGGTTTGAAAGAAACCAATTCTAACATAGTAATAAATCTTTTGTTGGCCCTTGTAATGTGAGAAACTAATGCTGATCCTCAAAGCATTTTTTTTCCTTAAGGCAATTTTTTTTTTCCTAGTAAATAGCTCCAGTATTTTCCACTATGTAATCCAGGAATACACTATTTTAAGGCAGCCCAGTCCTCCTCACTTCTTAAATAAACTTCAAGTTAGACTATTGAGATCACTTTATAACTAAGACTAACATTAGAAGGAGCGCCAGAATAGCCACTAACTGCACATCTGATCATATTTCTTGGACATTTTCATCAAAAAGTTTTTCACTGTTTACACTCAAATAAACAAGGTTGCACGTGTTCTTCTCTGGAGTTGGCAATGGTAGTAGAGCTGGGTTTGAAGATCCAGGCAGGCTTCCAGAGGAAGTACATATTGTACGGTACTAGAAAGAACACACTGGAATGTTACCACTTCTGACGGAGCCCATCCACTCACCCGTGGGCCTCTCTTTCCTGGCGGGCCTGGAATACCTGCTGGACCAGGTGGACCCTGGGAAATAAACACCAAGGCATTAGGCAGGATAGTACATATCTTATTTCATTTTAATCAGATGTTCACTCCAAGATAACCCTTTCATTTTTCCATCCTCAGTTCCCAGCTGACGATAATTTTGAAGTAACATTAATCACCTCACTCAAATCAGCAGGGTGAGGTGAAGCTTTCCTGCCTGTCCTCTTTAATCTGGCAAGAAATGGCAGTAGGGAATCTATGACCCATAGTTATAGCCACTGTATCTGGCTTTTACGGAGACCATAACTAGTAGTTTTGTGGATGATTTTTACCTAAATTTACTTTTATTATGAAAGAAGAAATTTAAGTTAGGGTTTGGAAACCAACACAAACAGTTGTTTGGTTTGTTTGTTTTTTTAAAATACATTTCAAAAGAGGAGTTGGCCTTGAAAAATGAAAGCATGGGCTATTTTATGTAGTTTTAAAAAGATTATAACAAGTGTCTATGAAATGTGTTAGCCTGTTATAATGAGGCATTTCTTTTGATTTTTTTCTCTATGTGTGGGGTCCTGAGAACTCAGGACCATGCACTTGCCAGGCAGTCAATCATCCACTGAGCTAAAAATCCAACCCCATAATGAGACATTTCTCATCCATGTAGAAATCAGTCTGTTTTATACAAAATGCAGTATACCACGAAGTCACTAAAAATGCTAAATGATTTGTAAATCAAAGTTTGAAAGCAAAAGCAAAACAATTATTGGACTGGAGAGATGGCTTAGCAGTTAAGGCACTTGCCTGCAAAGCCTAAGGACCTAGGTTTGATTCCCCAGGACCCACATAAGCCAAATGTCCAAGGTCGTACATGTGTCTAGCGTATGTCTGCAGCTTCTGGAGGCCCTGGCTTGCCCATTCTCTCTATATATCTGCCTCTTCCTCTCTCTCTCTCTCTCTCTCTCTCTCTCTCTCCTTCCTCACCTCAATACAAATTATTTATTAAGGTGTTGAGGTGTTTACTTTGTTATTGTTAAAATATAGCAAATAAGGCTAGGCATGGTGGTGCATGCCTTTAATCCCAGCACTCTGGGAGGCAGAGGTAAGAGGATCACCATGAGTTTGAGGCCACTCTGAAACTACATAGTGAATTCCAGGTTAGCCTGGAATAGAGTGAGATCCTCAACCCCCCACCCCCAAATAATAATAAACAGATACAGCAAGTAAGAAATAGAAAACTAGGGGCCTGGAGAGCTGGCTCAGTGGTTAAAGGCACTTGCTTGCAAACCTGCCCAACAAGCCAAGTTCGATACCCTCAGCATCCACATGAAGGTTGACGCAAAGTGCTGCACACTTCTATGGTCGCTTCAGCAACAGGGGGTGGAGCTAGGAGAATTCAGAAGCTCAGGAGATTTTATCTCAAGAAAGGAAGGTCGAAGAAGAGCACCGTCCTGGAGTTGTCCTCTGACCTCCATATAGATACACACAAATCATATACCAGTGTATATACACACAATAGAAAAAGTAAAAAATAAATAGAAAAAAACAATAGAAAAATAGTTTTTAAAGAGAAATAGAAAACTATTATTATTTACTTCCTCATGTGGCACTTTGTGTGTGTGTTCATTTACATATTTTAATAGTCAGCTATGCAAAGATAAATATTTCCTTGGATATAGAGACATTCGTCTTTTCCTTTATTTAATTGTCCATGAGTATTCTGCTGATAGGGCATGGATCTTGGGCATATATGCCTGCCCCACTTAACCAGCTGTCACTCATAGTTGCAGTCTACACTGTCCAAGTCAAGCTTTAACATTAGGCCCTCACACATTAGCCTCCCCACCGGCAGGCAGTGTGACTCATGAATGTCTACAGAACTATGCCAAAAACTCAGGAAATAAAGGATGACCCCAGGTGGAAAACATATAATTGCCAATATATGACCATTCTTTATTTTATAAAAGTATGATTTCCTATGATTTAACCTATAGCAGTACTAAATACATTTAAATTTACAGTGTTTGAAGAGAAAGAAAAAAAGAATAACGGGAAACGGTCATTCCAATCACAAATCAAAGTGAGGAAATGAGTAAATTTTAAAAACTTGCAGTTAGGAAGCATTTTCTCATTTCTCATCCATCCTGATATGTATTCCTTGAAAGTGTCCCTTGTTGACTGTGAAGTTGTGTTGTAGTTTTCTGGTGTTCATTATATTTCAAACTGTCCTTTTCTTCCTTTCATTGCATTTTTCTTCTCCTATCCTGAACTTCATAAAACTTCTCATGTATTTCCTAATGTTGAGAGAGTAGTCGTAGTTCAACCAGAATCTTCTTAGGAAGGGCATCATCCTCCCTGAGCTGTTCCACTAGCTTAACAGGCATCAATTTATTCCTAGCTTCTGTTTATTTTTACTTATAGAAAAATTGATATCCATACAAGCCACACGTTCTCTCTCGTATGGGTATCCTAGCTTCAAAGTTTTAGATTTTTATGAGCTGGAATAAAAATCAATAGAAAAGGCCAAGAAGCTAGAAGGGGCCCATGAGGGAGGGTGGGATTAAAGGGAAGGCGTAGTAGATATGTGAGTAGGGGGGCAACACACTGTAGGAAGAATGCTGTAAGTGGGGTCAGGGAAGGGGGAATGGAAGAGAGGAGCAGGTGAGAAGAGGGTTAATCAAAATTAAAGAGTTTATAAATAAGTCATATTTCACTGCTAGTTGAGAGAGAGAGAGAGTGTGTGTTGAAAAAAGAAAGATCTGGGGCACCTACATAGCTTGTTACCCAGGCCAAATGTATCAATTGGCACAACGTTGGCATGTCTGCTATAGGAGAGACTGTTTTCTGACTGGGTATGAGGCCTGATCCATGGGAGAGAATCCACACCTGTACTGAAAACCTAGTCAAAAGCTTATAGGATGGGAGCTCATAAGCCCTAAGGGGGAAGAAACTTTTGTTGTTTGATTGCATGTATATTATTACTGCCAAAATGTCCTCGAAATGTTTACGTTTATGCTCATACGTTAATGCTAATGTCACTTTTAGTCAGTGAAGCTTCTCTTTTCAAACTGTAGTGACTACTGGGGAGACTCAACACTCATCAAAGTACTGAGAAGTGACAGTGGAGTGTTCAGCACAGAGACATCTCTATCACAGCCTCTGAGGCCCAGAGACCATTGTGGAAGAGGTGCCAGAAAGAATGTAAGAGCCCTCACAACTCATAACCCACAATTCCATGGTGAATATCAGCAATCCCACTAAGGAAGGCCCTCAGTCAAGTGGGGACCGGGAGGAGGGAAATGATGGTACCAACACATGATGTATCCATACAGAGTTTCTACTTAATAAAGAAAAAAGAAAGTGTAAGAGCCAAAGAAAGGGGATGAGTGCTTTGGAGTGGCGCTTTCCAAACCCAAAGTGGCTACTAAATTCATGATGTCCCAGGGTCTCATGCTACCTATACAAGACCTGCATAATATGAGGGCAAAAAGCAATGACATCAAAATAGAAGTGGTATATATAGAAATAAGAAGGGATTTATTGGAAAGGAGATAGGGAGGGAGGCTAACAAAGAATGTTGGTAGGGGCTTATGATCAGGGCTCATTGTATATGTATGGAGGTTGTCAATAAAATGTTTAAAAATTGATATAATTTTTCCGATTAGTTCTGCTGTTACTAATAAATAGTTAGCAGTGCTAAATACATTCAAATTTACATTGTTTGAAGAGAAAGGAAAAAAGAATAATGGGAAACGGTCATTCCAATCACAAATCAAAATGAGGAAGTGAGAAGTGACAGTGGAGTGTTCAGCACAGAGACATATAAATAAGCCTAGGCAGGAGAAATGAGAACTAAAAAAAAAGTAGAATTTTTTTCAATCTGATTTGATTTAGTGTCCTGTCACATCACTTTGTGACCAAAGAAAATACTATTCCCTCCACAGTTAAAAGACACAGTTGCTATTATCACAGCCATGTGCTATGGTCTGAATGTGTGGGTTCCCTCAAAAGTGATATGTTGAAATCCTAATTGAAAAGAAAATTCTCTTAGTGGTTGTGGTGGCTTGAATGTAAATGTCCCCATAGCCTGAGGTGTTTCTGGATTGAGCTTTTGGCTTAGTCCCTACCTAGTG
This sequence comes from Orientallactaga sibirica, assembly GCA_036365145.1. Taxonomy (NCBI): domain Eukaryota; kingdom Metazoa; phylum Chordata; class Mammalia; order Rodentia; family Dipodidae; genus Orientallactaga; species Orientallactaga sibirica. Next base: position 16,186,391 of record JAEOAD010000027.1, on the reverse strand, counting down.
GAGTCTTTGGGAGGTGGAACCCTCCTGGAGGAAGTGTGTCACCAGGAGAAGACCTTGCCTGGGGTGGAGTCTGCCTGAGTGTGTTCAGAGCCAGCTGGCACTGCTCTGTGCTGTAGATGTGTGAGGGAGTGAGCCAGCTTCCTCGGCAAGAATGAAGCTTTCCCTCAAAACTGTAATGCTGAAATAAACCCTTTCTTTCCATAAGCTGCTTCTGGTCAGGGGTTTGTTCCAGCCAGGAGAAGATAACTGTAACCGAGGTGGCGCTCTCAGGAGATGATAAGGCAACAAATGGAACAGGACCATGTAAACCTGTCTGGATGGTCTGTCCATTCCACCACACGAGGACACAATGATATGATTCCACCTACAAGCGGAAAAACAGGGTCCTCACCAGACACTGAATCTGCTAGTCTCCAGCCACTGGGACTACAAGGTAAAAACTTCTACTATCGCTGGGCGTGGCAGCACACACCTTTAATCCCAGCACTTGGGAGGCAGAGGTAGGAGAATTGCCGTGAGTTCAAGGCCACCCTGAGAATACATAGTTAATTCCAGGTCAGCCTGGGCCAGAGTGAGACCCTACCTCAAAAAAACAAACAAAAGAAGTCTGCTATCTGTAAATCTTGCAATTTGCAGTATTTTGTAATAGCATCCCAAACGAACTAAGATGTAGCTCATAGTAGATACTGGGGGGGGGGGAAGAGGGTTCTTTTGTGTTATGGTTGAAATTGCTGAGTTGCTTAATAAGCACTAAATAAATGTAATACCTTCACAATTTTGTACTTCTAAATTTTTGTTAATAAATTGTTAATAGGCATTTCTTGTTACATGTGTGCAAGTGTGTGTGTGTGTGTGTGTGTGTGTGTGTGTGTCTGTGCCACAGCTTACATGTGGAGGGTATCCTTGAGATGTCCATCCTCTCCTCCCACATTAGTATAGCATGTTATATTACCTTTTCTTAGTTCATTCATTCATTCGTTCACTTGCTCAATAACCATAAATCCCCTGGCCTTAGTGGAATTTAATGTCTGGAAAAACAAAACACCATTAATTGATGAACAAATTGTTACAAATTAGACTTATGTTGTAAAGAAAAAACCAACCAAGAAGGATTGAAACAGTGGTCCTTTATATCAGGAAATCAGAGAAAACTTTTCTGAAGAAATGTGTTTAATTAGCTCTAAAAGACAAATTACAACTGGAAAACAGGAGAAAATAAAATTTTAGAAAATAAAAATCAATGAGAGGATAGAGGGTCCAATAAAATGAAAACCGTGCTGTTATCGAGGGACTAACAGAAAGCTAACAGAACAAGATGGAGTTGAAAGGTAAGGAGACACATATCACACATATGCCTGCCCATGCCAGTTACCAATGTATAGACTTGTGTGTGAACTGGAACCAAAAATAGGTACCAGAAACCAGTAAGCTCATAAAAGGCTATAAGGGAGGGAGGAAAGGGAAGGGCTTAAGTGTATGGTAATGCACATATGTAAGTAGAAGAACTGATTACAGGGAGGGGAATGCCCTAAGCGAGGCCATGGGAAGAGAATGCATAAAAGAAGGGCAGGGGGAGGGTCAATCTAAACTCAAGATATGGTGAATAAGACATATGTAAAATTACTTTTTTAAGTAAGGGCACGTCTAGAAGCTGTAGACTGTTACTAGAAAATTTTCAGTGCCTGGGATGGGATACCTTCCAGTGAGTTGTTGGCCAAGGAGGTCCTGGTAGCCTCCAAAACATTAAAGGCTGTTGCCAAAGCCCTTGGTTTCCCTTGAGAAACAGATAGTAAGACCCTTTTGCTGAAGACATCTCTTGCCTGAGAGGCAAGGTCACTGAGAAAGCAAGCTGGTGTGGAGCAGAAAACCTTCTCCCTGTAGACCAGCCAACTGAAAGCTGGAAAAAGCTGCACTGCACGCAGCTTATGGGAGACAGAAGCCATCAACAGTGAAAACAGTGGACGCTGAATATTCAAGCTTGGCCAGACAGGCCCAATGACTGAATGGGTACAATAGTGGCATGTCTACTCTTGGGGTAACCAACTGCTCCATAATTGGACTGAAGGCCCTCTCTACGGGAGGGAATACATACCTGGTACTGAAAAACCTAAGTAAAAGTCTATGGTAGGTGAGGTCATGAGCCTTAGGGGTATAAGCCTGCTCTTGTCTGACTAAATGTATATATTATTCCCACCAAGCTGCCCTGAAAGCACTACACTTAATGTTCATATTCACATATTAACGCTACTCTCACTTCTGGTTAGAGAAGCTTCTCTTTTCAGATGGCGATGACCACTGGGATGACCCAAAAGGCAACATAGTGCTGAGAAGAAGGAACGGAGGAGTGTCCAGCACTGAAACACTTCTGTCACACCCTCCAAGGCTCAGGGACCATTGCGGAAGAGGGGGCGGATAATGGAAGAGCCAAAGGAAGGGTATGACCTCTTACAATGCAACTGCCCAGACAGAAATTGGCCTCGATATCCATGACCTTGCAGTGCCTAGCAATACTCCGCAAGACCCTCAAAATAGAAGAAAAAGATGATGTCATCAAATTAAAAGAGAGACTAATGGAGAGAGGGAGGGGATACGGTGGAGACTGGAGTTCTAAAGTGGAATGGGGGGAGGGGAGGGAAATATCAGGTGGGTTTTTTTGTATGTAAGTAGAAAAGCCAATAAAAAACAATAATAAAAAAAACAATGAGTGGATAAAACGTCCAATAAAATGAAAACTGTGCTGTTATCAAGGTACTAAAAGAAAGCTAACAGAACAAGATGGAGTTGAAAGGTAAGGAGACACACATATGCCTGCCCATGCCAGTTACAAAGCTTTATTTATTCTAGATGCTTCTTTCTTTGGTCTGTGAAGGACTTAAGGAAGTGATGTCATCTGATTTGTGATTTCCAAAGATCAATAAAGAATTTTGGTAAAGGATGAAAGAGAATGAACACTCCTTAAAACTACCCTCCTTTCCTCAAAACTGACTAACAACAACAAAAACTACCCAAAGCAGGAAACAATTTCTCAAATGAAACACAGAAAAGACTACAACTAGAAACAACCAAATATGAAGATTCTGTGTTGTGTGCTGAGAAACTATAAAGTATGAAAAGATCTTGAGATATGATCCAAAATTTAAAAGGAAAAAAAAAAAATCCCTCAGATCTCAAACCTGGGGCATGATACAGATGTTGCTGAAAGCAACATCCCAACAATCCTTCGATATATTTAAAGGGTTCACATCAGTGGTAGAGCACTTTCTTGATTGACAGCTAAGAGAATGGACAAGGAGACACAAGAGAAATAATTCATGAGCTAATGAGGACTAAGTTCCAAAACACCAAGAATAGGGAAGGTAGAGCTAAAGAGATGGAACTTGTTATTTTTTATCCTCTACAACCCAATCTCATTATAGGGTATGTCTATTTTTGAATGAATATGAACAAATGTAAATTACCACATCACTTTTCAGGCAGCCTGCAATGGAGAAGATTCGTAACATTGAACATGAAAATGAGAGGAGACATGCCCTGGGTGAAGGACATTGAAGGCAGCAAATCAACATTTGGCTCTTTATTAGTATTCTGAAACAAATAGCCCAGATAGAGTTGCCTTAATTAAAAAGAGTAATAAATGCAAATGAACCAGGATGGGACCTACATTCATAGATTTGGGGAGGAAGGGAGAAATGGGAGGATAGGAACTTAAATTTAAAGTAAATAAAATTAAGAGAAATTGCTTTATGCGATAGAAAAAGAGTTCAAACAGTTCTCTATATTATCAAAGAATCTCAATATTTTTTCTACAGAAAAGAGAGCTCAAAGAAGATTTATGAGATTAAAAGATCATCTTTCTGGTTCTGGAAAGATGGCTTAGCAGTTAAGCACTTGCCTGTGAAGCCTAAGGACCCTGATTCTAGGCTCGATTCCCCAGGATCCACATAAGCCAGATGACAAGGTGGTGCATGTATCTGGAGTTCATGTGCAGTGGCTGGAGGCCCTGGTGTGCCCATTCTCTCTCTCTCTCTCTTTCTCTCTCTCTCTCTCTGTCTCTTTGTCTCTCAGTCTGTCTGTTGCTAATACATAAATTAAAAAAATTTTTTAAAGATCACCTTTCCCCCAAAAAATGATTACAAAGAACCAAAAATAATCTATGAATGTGTACCAGATGAGCTTGAGAAGTATATGAAAGAACATAAGAGAAATCATTGCAGATGAAAGCCACATCACAGATGAGATCCCTGGTGTTCCCATTCTCTCTCTCTCTCTCTCCTTCTTTTTTTCTCTCTCTCCTTGTCAAAGAAATAAATAAAAATAAAATAAATTTTAAAGATTACTTGAAATAACTGATACAGATCCTATTAGAGTTAGTGAACTTCAAAAGTAATAACAGCAAAGGAGGCATTGCAACTGCTATCAACAAATTACAAAGCTGTCATAAACAACTATACATTACCAAAATGGAAGACTAAGATACATGGCTAATTTCTGTATCAACACAGCCTACATAAATTGAGCCACAAAGATATAAAAACCCCTACCAAGCCAATAATAAGTAATGAGATTGAAGTAGTAATAAAAAGTCTATCAAAACATAACTTGATGACTTGGTGCTGAATTCTACCAAACTTTTAAAGAACTGATGTAAACTCTTCTCAAAATGTTCCAAAAAATGAAGAAAAAAAAAAATAGGAACCCTTCTAAACTCATTCTACAAGGTCAGCATTACCCAGATACCAAAAACCAAAGACACAAGAGAAAGAAAACCACAGAACAGTATCTTTACACAGATGCAAAATCCTCAACAAACTGAATTCAACCATATCAGAAATGCCATACACCATAACAGAGTGAGATTTATCCCAAGGGTACAAAATGGCTCAAAATACATACATACATACATACATACATACATACATACATACATACATACGTACATCAGTAGAATGAAAGATAAAATCCATGCGATCATCTCAATAGATGCACAAAAAGCATCTGATAAAATTCAACATCCTTTCATGATAAAAACTCTCAAAAAATAGATTCAGAAAGAACATGTCTCAACATAACGACATAACGGCTGTATGAGACACCCACAGCCAACATCATACTGAATGGGGAAATCCTATAATCATTTCCTTTAAGATCAGTACTAAAACAAAGATGTCCACTTTCATCACTCTTACTTCAACATAATACTTAGTGAAAATAATTGGGCAACCAAAAATAAAGGCATCTAAATAGAAAAAGAGGAAGTCACCTTATCATCTTGGAAGATGATATGATTCCATACATAGGAACATCTAAAGCCTCCAAGAAGACAGACATGATAAATGGATTCAGTAACGTTGTAGTTTACAAAAAAATCAACATACAAAAACTAGTAGCATACTAGTAAACAATGAACTCACTGAGAAGGAAATAAAAAAAGAAATCCCATTAACAATAGCTAACAAAAAAATAGAATACCTTGGAATGAATTTAACCCCTGAAAACTATTGAGTGCTGATTAAAGAAACTGAGGAAAACAAACTAAAGCATGAAAGATGTTCCATATATGTGGGCTGGAAGAATTCATCTTTTATTTTTAAATTATTATTATTATTATATATTATTTTATTATTTTTATTTTTTTTATTATTATTATATTATATATATTATTATATATTATATTTTTATTTTTTATTTTTAAAATTTGCACAAAGCAAATCATATACTAAATGCAATTCCCATCAAATCACCAATGGAATCTTTCACAAACATGTAAAAAAAATCCCAAAAGTCATATAGAACTTCAAAAGATGCAGAATAGCCAAAACAGTTTCAAAAGAACACATCTAGAGGTATTACAAAGACCTGATATCAAGATAAATAGGGCTATAGTAACCAAATACCATAACTCAAGATAAATAAGCCCGTAGAAATCAAAACAGTATGCTACAGGCAGAGGAATCAATACAGCAGAATATTCAACAGAGAATCTATATATCTATACATCTTCAGTCAACTGATTTTTCAAGAATGTGTCAAAAATATACATTGGGGAAAGGAGGACCTCTCTGATAAATAGTGCTGGGAAAAAATTGACATGTATGTGCAGAAGAATGAAGTCAATACCCTGTCTCTCATCATAAACATCAACTCAAAATAAATCAAGTACACAGTGCTAGGAAATTTCTAGAAGAAAACATAAGGAAAAAATTTAAAGCAGAACTTTAGGTAGTGTTTTTTTTTTTTATTTTTCAGTAAGACTCCAAAAGCAGTGACAATTAAAGAAAAGAAGATAGGGCTGTCAAGACGGCTTAGTGGTGAATGCATTTGCCTGGGAAGCCTAGGGACCCAGGTTCGATTCCCCAGTACCCACATAAGCCAGTTGCAAAAGGTGGCTCATGTGTCTGGAGTTTGTTTGCAGTGGCTGGAGGCCCTGGCACACCCATGCTTTCTCTCTTTATCTGCCCTCTTTCTCTGTATCATCTCTCTCAAATAAATAAATAAATTATTTTTTTAAAAAAGAAAAGACAGCATTTTGTGAAAATAAGATGCTTCTGCACAGCACAGGAAACAATCGACAGAATGAAGAGACAATCTACAGCAGGGGAGAAAGTACTTTCAAACCAATCCTCACACAAGGGATCAATACCCCAAATGTATGACACACACACACAAAAAAAAACCTTCAAAACAACAAAATAATCCATAAAGAAACCATACCTTAAAAGATGATATACCAACAGCTATATGAAAACAGTGTTCAGCACCACTAGTCATCAAGGAAATGAAAACCACAGCCACAACGAGACATAGTTCGCCACAACTATTTTTGAAAAGAAAGTGCATGAAACATGCTGATGAGAATGCAGTGAAAACTCACAAAATCGTGTTGGTAGGATTTTGAATTAGGATTGTAATTAGTATAGCAGATATGGAGGTTCCTCAAAAAAAAAAACTTAAAAATAGTCCACTATATGATCCAACTATCATACTAATATCTATGTACACACACACACACACACACACACACACGCGCGCGCGCGCGCGTGCGCACAAAGAAATCAAGTCAGCATATGAGAGAGACACCCATTCTTCCATGTTTATTGCAGCATTATTAATAATAGCCAAGGCAGGCAGTTAGGCAAGGTATCCACCTGCAGATGAATAGGTAAGAAACGTGGCATATAACATTCAAAAGAATATATTAAACCATTATCTGCCACCGTGTAGATGGAACTGGAGGACATTATGTTATATAGGGCACATTCTCATTCATCCATGGAAGCTTAAAAGCGTTTGATCCTGAGTAGAATCATGATCTCTAACAGTCTGAAAGGAGAAAATGGAGGGTTAATGGAGTCTAGATACCAAAATACAATTAAACAAAAAAAATGTTAGTATTTTTCAGCACAGTAGGGTAACTAGTTTGTAAGCACTTGTTATATGTTTAATGACGAATTAGGTGTAAGGGTATAAAGGCTTAAAGGACAAGGAAATGGTAAGGAGATAGATATGTTCATTATTCTGACGTGATCATGATGTATTTTGTACACATGTGCAGTTACCACACTGGACAATCATGTTTGTCAACAAGAGAAAAATAAAATTATAAATAATAAAAGACAATGGAAGAGCTGTGTGGGAATATAGACAGAAATATATTGTCACCTAAAAGTGACAACTATTGGTTGGGCCGCAGTAACCTAAGGAAGTAATAAAATGACCTCAACCAATTCAGAAATCTCCCAGCATTCACTGTCTCATTGCCCCCTTCAAATCTGTCTTGAGTCTTCTACATGATGCTAAAGTTCAAGTCTCAAAGTACAGCAATGGTTTCTCATCAGAATAGCAAGGCTATTTTCCCACATTTCCAGTTCTTACTCTCTTTGATTTCTCTGTAACTTTAGCCATGCAGATATATTTCTTACTGAAAAAAAAAAATCTCCTTTTTATGGCTTTTGTCACAAGTATGATATTTTTTCTCTCCAATCTTTTTTTTTGTTTTGTTTTGTTTTTTGTTTTTTTGTTTTTTGAGGTAGGGTCTCATTCTAGCCCAGGCTGACCTGGAATTCACTCTGTATTCTCAGGGTGGCCTCGAACTCACGGTGATCCTCCTACCTCTGCCTCCCGAGTGCTGGGACTAAAGGCGTGCGCCACCATGCCCAGCTTCTCTCCAATCTTTTGACTACTCTACTTTTTTCTTCTATAACCAGAAAGAAAACTTTCCCTATGATTTGGCTCCTGGCCCTGTTTCACATCCTTTCTTTATAAAAAAAAAAAATTCATTTTCAAAGAGCAAGAGAGAAAGAGAGAGAGAGAGCACACTAGATCCTCTTGCCATTGCCAATGAACTCCACACACATGCACCATTTTGTGCATTGATTTGAGGTGGCTACTGGGGAAATGAACCTGCAGGCTTCGCAAGCAAGTGCCTTTAACTGCTGAGGAACTCAGTCCCCACCCGCCTGCCCACAAACACTCTTTTCTTTGAAAATATTCCCCAACCTTAATAGCGTCAAGTATGGCATGGCTGAGGAGAGTCTCAAATGTATCCCAAGCCTTGACCTCTCTCCTTCAGCTTTTCCAACTGAATGATCATCTTATCTTCTGCTAAGTTGACTTATTCTTTTCATGACTATTTCTATCAATGGTACTGCCTTTTTTTCATCTGCAGCCTTAAAAACAGGAAAGTCATCTTTCATTCTTTTTCCATTTGCTTAAAACCTAGCTCCAATTAATTTCCTAGTGCTATGAAATCTTCCTTCAAATTATCTCTTGAATCTGATCTTTCCTTTGCATTTTCAGTTCTCTCAACCCAAACAGTTAACAAATTGGTATTGGGAACTTCCTTTCTCTTTTGGGTACTGTGACCAGAATGACCTCCTTATTTCTTAAGAATACTTCAATTTAGAAATTTACAAAAAAAATCTCTACTGAGAATAACAGAGAATCGGAACTGTCAGTTTGACAGTTAAGACTTTCCAGAACCTGACACAGTAGCTTGCATGGGTCTTTGTGTGTCTATTATTATTTAGCCCAATATGAGTTTGGCCTTAGAGGCAAAAAAAAAAAAAAAAAAATCAGCATTCAAATCATGGCTCTGTTGTTTACCAGCAAAGTTCTTGTGGACAAAACAATAAATTCCTCAGGCCTTCAGTTTGTTAATTTGTTAATTTTACTCATGTTCCAAAGCTCTCTTGCTCTCTCTCTCTCTTTTTTTTGTATTTACTTGCAATTAGAGAGAGAGAGAGAGAGAACAGAAGCAGACACAGAGAGAATGGGTGTGCCAGGGCCTCTAGCCACTGCAAACGAACTTCAGATGCATGTGCCCCTTGTGCATCTGGTTTACGTGGGTCCTAGAGAATCGAACTGGGATCCTTTGGCTTTGCAGGCAAATGCCTTAACCACTAAGCCATTTTTCCAGCCCCCTCCAAAGCTCCTTTAAGATAATGTTATGTGAAGAACACAGCTTCCACAAAGACCTCCACAAATGACAGCTTCCAAACTGTTTTCCCTATTATTAGCAAAGACAGGGAAACCTGACCTTCTAATCTATCAAAACATTTATTCAATAAGCATCAGTCATAAATAACTTTGTATCCATAAGCATGTGTCAGGAACGGTGATCTTTCATCAAGATTCCTTTGAAAATAGTATTTTATTACCTCTGAATAGCTCTACCCACTTACCTTACTATATGTTTATAAATGCATTTTTCTTATTGCTGTTCCTGAAACATTAAGTTCCTTTGAAGCAAAAACTGCATTCTTAATTTGAGCACAGCAGACACTAAGTAAATACCTATTGAATAGACTGCTGCTTGACCTCCCAAAGCTGAATAAATATTTGGGGATTTACAGAAGAGATTGCAAAGCTCATCTCATTATACTGATTTTTTTTTTTTTCCCTGAGGAACATGAATGACTTCCATAACTGTGTGACAGGAGCTGTCTGGTGCTTCAGTAGTACCAATGCATTGAAAATTATTTACAATTGCTGGAAAGAGTCTAATACTTTGTAAGGGGATAGTCATCTGATTTTCCTTTAGCCTCCAACCATTGGCTCTGTATTTACCAGATTGCTTCAAATGCTCATCACACAGGCAACAGTGAAGCTTTATCTTATCCCTTTCCATGGTTTCTGGAACTAAGCCAGTGGCTCAAGTCTTATCTTCACTTAGTAAGGAAGTGTCCTAAGGGTTGATGGTGCCCCTCATGCCTGAGTACCCAAGTTAGGATCCCCAGACTGCATGTAAAAGCCACAATTAGAGGCAGGAATGTGCTACAACAACCGTGGAGTCACTTACCATGTCAGACTACGTTATGTTTGACAGATTGGATGTGTTCTGAATAGTGTGATCCAAATTCATTCTCTTTGACACATATAGTAAGTTAGTGCATTAAGACATAGTTTGACAAAGAAAACCAACTTACAGGAAGTCCAGTGTCCCCTTTTGGCCCTCTCAGATACTCCATTTCAAGCATTGCATTAAAATCTTCGTAATAGTAATAATCGTAAAGCTCGCTGTCATAGCTATTTTCCATGGGGTAAGCAGCAGTAGGGTAAAATTCCCCTTCCTTCCTTAGTTCAAAGGGATTGTCTAGAGAGGGCCCATCTGTCACTCTGTGAAAGCTCATGTTCAAAACTGGTTCCATTTCCATGAGTTCATTGGTGTGCAGATTTGCTGTGACAGCCTTCTTAAGATGAGTCATTGGATCTCGGCCTGCATGGGAAAGGCTGGATGACATCTTAAGGAGACCAATGATGCCATCGTCATGTTGTGTGACATTGCCTGATTCATTTAGAGAAGATCTAAATCTCTCCTCCATGTTCAGGTTTACCTCACTGAGGTGACGATGGGTCATTAACAGGCTTAGGTTTGTCTCTGTATGTTCCCCAGCGACGATCTGTTCGGCATGCATCCCATAGTTTGTGAGATTCCTAGTGGACGTGTTACCCAAGTGAAGGGAAACTACCTCGGATCCTGATGCCTGGTGCTCCTGTCTGGAAAGCACCACGGCAGAATCATTATTTCCGATACTTGGAATGCTTTCGCCTTCGGTCACTGTGTTCTCTGCAAGGTTTGTTTCGCCCAATCTTTTGGACAAGCCAGAGTGTGTGGATCCCTCGGTTGGAACGACAGGCGTGGGAGGAAGGCTGGTTTCAGGTTGGTATCTGTCCGTGGGGTGACACTGCCGTTTCACATGTCGACAGTAGTCTGCAGATGCTTCCATGGAAGGAATGACATCCAGCTGACATACGATTCCTTCGAAGTGGACAGAGTTATTAGTCATACTTCCCAAGGTCAACACGCTCTTAGAGTCAAAAGCCTGAGCTTCCGAAATGGTCTCACTGGTAAAATGTTTCCCTCCACACTCAACAAACATGGAGACACCTCGGTTCTGGATAGTGATGGCAAGTGAGTGCCATCGCTGATCGTGGACGCTGTAGTTGAAAGTTACCGACCGCTTTCCTCCAATATGCACCATTACTTTCTTAGGCAGCAATTGAACTCCCAGTTGCAGCCTATTTTTATTTCTAATGCTGAAGAGAAAGGCATTGTTCGCTCTATGTGACTGTAATCCAATCAGTATGGTAAATGGCTGCCGTAAGCTGACTGGCAAAATGTTCATGAGAGGTGACTCAATATAAGCATCATTTTTTAATATGACACCTGGTTCTGTTAAATGGACCCCTGAGGTAATGGTGTGGATGACAGTGGCACAGCAGTCACTGGTGATGAGTTTCTTACGTCTTTGTCTCCAAGGCCCAGTCGATGAAGGATATCTATGCCTGGGAATTAAAAGAGAGAGAGAATAAATTTAACTCATATGCATTCGGTTGTATTCCTACATGCATACAAATTTTTGAGAGTTTTTGAGAAACCCTTTGTTCTATGATAAGCATGCCTTATCAGCAACTAATTTCCAGGTAACAAAATAATTCAATAATTTGAGTCAAGTGTGTATGTATACAACCACAATCACTATCTTTTAACCCAAATATAGAATAGCTTAGTGAACTCTATGCTCTCTAGCATCCATTTAGTTATTAATCTCCCATCTGTATCTCTGTTTAATTGTGTTTGTAATCATCTCTAGGTAAAAATATTTAAAAATAGTCATATGAAATCATTTTATGAAAGTTGTAAAGAATATAAATGAGTCTCAATCTTTTCCATCAAAATATTCCTAAGAGTGGGATATAATTATGAGTACGTGCAGAGATGCAATGCCATAATTTAGAGCAACTCCATATAATTACCCAAAATACCTTGGGTTTCTCATGGTTTTTCATTATAATTAATGTAAATTATAATTATAATTCATAATATGTCTGTTTGTTTTCATATCAATGTAAATTGCTTACCAGCTAGATCTGTTTTAACTATACTTATCCCCCATCTTCAATGAAAACTTACACCACTGAAATTATGTCATGTTAGCCTATAGTTCTACATAGGCTTACCCAGTGCAGCCTGACTTCAAGGATGTGCATATCTTAGTTTGAGAAGTAAGTTATGGGAGAAACACTCCTTCTTTCAAAACTTCAAAGGTAGGGCTGGAAAGCTGGCTCAGCGGTTAAAGTGTTTGCCTGCAGAGCCAAAGTATCCCGCTTCGACTCTCCAGGACCCACATATGCCAGATGCACAAGGGGGTGCATGCATCTGGAGTTCGTTTGCAGTGGCTAGAGGCCCTGGCATGCCCATTCTCATTCTCTCTCTCAAGTAAATAAATAAAATATATTTAAAACTGCAATGGTAAAGTATATACATTAAGTATGTGGAAATGATTATTCTCTGGTATCAAATAAACTACTCTTCCACAAAGTAAGTCATACTTACATCATATTAAGGGCTGTTCTTTGCCCTGAGACAAAACTATTTTTGGACTAGCAAGAAGGATCAGCACTTAAAGGTGTTTGCTTACAAAGCCTGCAGGCCCATATTCAATTCCCCAGTGCCCACATAAAGCCAGATGCACAAAGTGGTGCATACATATAGAGTTTGTTTTCAGTGGCTAGTTTAGATGTCATATATATTTTTTCTCAGTATTCATATGTATGAAAATGTGTTTACTTTATTTTAATGTAGCATTTATGACTACTAACTGGCTTAAAAATCAAATGCCTTTAAACATTTATTACTCAGTCATTTCCCTATTAACTGAGATTGCATTCTTAAGCTAAAAAACTGCTTGCTGCTTATATTTACTATTGTGACATTTGGCTGGATGTTTGACTAATAAATTATTCAAATTTTTTAAGTATATAAAATTTGTGCATCAATATGAGTTTGGTTAGTTTTTATATGTCTTATTGTCCAACTTTTACTAGATGACAACATTATAATTTCATTATTTTCATGTTGTTGGGTAATTTAAATATTTGGGGGAATTATCTTTTTTAAAATTTATATAACTCATCTATAAGCAAAATTTATCATGTTGGCCTTTGTAACACTAGCTCATCACTCACCTTCCAAACCTCTTCTGTGGTAAAAGATTCATTCTGATTCATGACCACACCCTTAGCCAAATTTTAGAAATTTGAGTATTTCCAAGAAACAATAAATTTTCTCTAGAATTTCAAATGTATTACCCAAAAATATTCACATAATAGTCTTTTATGATTCTTTCTTTCTTTCTTTCTTTCTTTCTTTCTTTCTTTCTTTTTTTTTTTTATATAGGGTCTCACTCTAGCCCAGGCCGACCTGGAACTCACTATGCATGGCCTTGAACTCATGGCGATTGTCCTGCCTCTGCCTCCCGAGGGTTGTTGTGATTTTTCTTTGTTGTCCTGTTTTTATGGTTCTTCATCTCACTTTTCTGATTTGAACATGTTGTTCTGTTCTTCAGGCAGTGCTAATTTTGGCTGTTTTAAGTGTAACTTTTTAATTTGTTGACTTGTTTACTTCCCTACTATTTTTGGCTGTTTTCTGTATCATTAGATTCTTTTTATTCCATCATTATGTTTCCTTATTTTCTTTTTCTTTTTTCATTTGTTTGCAAGCAGAGATAGAGAGAGGTAGACAGGAGAGAGACAGACAGGAAGAACAGGTGCATCAGGACTTCCAACAGCTACAAATGAACTCTGGATGCATGCACCACTTTGAGCATCTGGCTTTATGTGGGTACTGGAGAATTGAACCTGGGTCAGTAGGCTTTGCAGGCAAGTGCCTTAACCACTGAGCAAACCCTCCAGCCCATCTTGTCCTGTTTTTTGTTCACTTCTAAAGTTGTTACTTTGTTCTTTTTTCATGTATAATGAAGATATGAAAATTAAAAACAATCCTGAGTACTGTTTTAGCTGTTGCCTCTAGGCTTCAATACGTGATACGTTTATTTCTGTTGTTTTCCTGAAACTATTTTTGTGTATTTCCTTAGACTTTAATGTTCCCTGTAGAAGGGGTTTTTGTTTGTTTGTTTGTTTGTTGTTATGTTTTATTTTATTTTCTGCTTCTATTGCTAAAAATCTAACTTTACAGCAGTATGATAACAGAGGGTTATCTACTTTTGATTTCTGGAACTTAATCAATCTAAGAACTGTTCAATTTCAGAAAGGGTGCTGGGGAATTAAAACATTATTTCCTGGAGGGAACAAGAAAGGCTCTTCGGGCTCATGAAACTCAGAAGCCTCCAGATTGCCCTTCCCTAGGCAATGACAACTGCTAGAAGAGAGGAGAGGCTTCTGTGGTATAGCTGCCTTCAAGTTGCACAAGGGACTCCAGTGATGCCACTTTCTTGAGTTATTTCCTGTGGTGGGTTTCACAGCTGTCCAAGTTCCTAATGCCCTATAAATTACCCCTTGCCCATGCCCTTTATAAATAACTGCAGTAAACTCACTAGTTCACTAAACGGCTCTTTGGTCTATTATTGCCCTCTCTATTTAGGGTATGCAGATACAGACATCCCAGGAAAAGTCACACAACACCAGTCAGCCTTGTTTAAAGTTTTCATAGGTAGATTAGGTAGATGCTTGAGTAGAAGTTGACAGAAGAGAGAATAGAGAACTCAAGAACAGAAGGCATAGGGCTGCAGAGATGGCTTAGCAGTTAAGGTGCTTGCATGTGAAACCCAAGGACCCAGGTTTGATTCCCCAGTACCCATGTAAACCAGATGCACAAGGGGGTACATGTATCTGGAGTTCATTTGCAGTGACTAGAGGCCCTGGTGGGCCCATGTTCTTTCTTTCTCTCTCTCTCTCCAATACATAAGTAAATAAAACATTTTTTAAAAATAGAAGGACTGTATGACAGGGATTGAAAATAACAAGGAAAGGTAAGAAGGAAGAACACAAGGGAAGGATAAAAAGAAGAAAAGAAGGTAGGAAGAAAGGACGGAAAGGAGGGAGGGAAAAAAGAAACTTTCACCCAGAGCATAAGCTCTTTAATATTTAGGTCTGGACCTTGATGTCACTAAATTATCATTTATAATAAAATGTAGATACTTAGCAACAATATATACAACAATGAATGAATAACTTGTCTGTAAGTTACTTGTTTCATGAATGGCCCTACGTATAACACAATCCAGTTCCTGTCATTGTTAAGAATTCAGTTTACCACTTCAAAATACTGATTACCAACTAGGTGCTACAGTTGGTTTAATTTTTTTAAGACTGAGAATAAGGGTGGCATTTATTAAATTCTTTCCATGATTCTAGCACTGTTCTAAGAACTTTATTGTCATATAACCCTCATAACAATCCTACAAGCAGGAACTACTGTCATGTCCAATCTGATAATAACAAGTAAGTCATAGAGTTCAATTATTTGTCAAGACAACCACCAGGAAGGGCAGAGGCATCATTTGAACACAGGCAGTCTAGTCGGTAAGAGCCAATCTCCTAAGTCTGTGACTTGTAGGCATGCAGATGTTCCCTCACAGCAGATGTGACTTCTCCGTCCTCTGCTTGCTTCTTAAATGTAGAAATAAATGGTGTCACCAAGACAACGCCTTGCTCTCTTTACTGTAAACACCAGGCTTAATGACTTCATCCAAACCATAGCTTCAACAACCACATATTCTGACTCACAAACCTCCCTTCTGGGTTTGCATATCTAATTGTCTATTGGATTTATCCAGTAGAAATTAGATGTCCCAAAAGCATTTCTACTCAATACATTGTCCCCAAACTTCATTTTACTTACTTCACTGTTTCTGTCAGTAAAGAACCCCACAACCACACAATAATCTTTGTGTAGCATAAATGAGGTCATGACCGTCCCGGGTCAAAGTCTCCCTGTGGCTTTGTGTGCCCTATGGACTCTGTGTCATGTGTTTTATCTCTGTGATCTCACCTCCCATAATTGCATTTCACTTTGGCTTCAGACAAAGGATTTTTTTTTCTTACTTCTTAAAGTCAGTCAGCTCGCTTTTTTTTTTTTTTTACACAGGGATCTTTGCACTCAGTGATCACTAAATCCTTCATACCTTGCACTAATTTTAAACAGTATATTTTGTTAAAATTAATCCTCATTGTGAATGTAACAGATTTCAGCATTTTCTGTGAGTCTTTCTAATGTTGTGAAACTGGGGGTGGTCTTGAGGAATTCCCCAAACTTAAAGCTGGCATCACAACTAAGGGTAGTTTGAAGAACTACTCCACTAATTTACACTCAGGCTTACTCGTTTTTCTCTTCAGGGATCCATCTCTTTACTCCATGACATCCTTCAGGCTATGCTTTTATTCATTCTGAATTTCTTGCTATGTCAAAGCTTATTGCTTTTTAAAAATAGTCAAGAAAACAAAAAAATTATCTATTTGCAAGCACAGAGAGAGAGAGAGAGAGAGAGAGAGAATGGGTGCACCAGGGCCATTGAACCCGGGTTGTTAGGCTTTGCCTTCAAGTGCCTTAACTGTGGAGCCATCTCTATAGCCCAAAGCTCATCACTTTTATAAATCCTGTTTCTTGAGTGCTACTGAAAGCAACCCTCCATGCCTAGGCTTACATGTTTGACAGGATTCAGTTGAACTGCCACTTTCTTTTAAAGTTTTGTTTTCATCTTATTTTTCTTTTTTAATTTTTTTTTTATTATTTTTTTTGGAGAGAGACACAGAGAGAGACAGAAAGAGAGAGGGAGAGGAAGACAGAGATGGGCGCACCAGCAGTGTCTCAGCTGCTGAACGAAATCCAGACATGTGCCCCTTTGTGGTCAAGTGCGGCATTGCGCCCTTGCGTCACTTTGCATCTGGCTAAACGTGGGACCTGGAGATTGGAACAGCTGGAGATTGGAACCAGTGTTCTTAGACTTAGGAGGCAGGCACCTTAACCCGTAAGCCATCTCTCTAGCCCTCATCCTATTTTTCTTATAGAGGTGGTATCTCACTATTTTGCAAGGCTGGTTTAAAACCGCTAGCGTTAAAAGAGTCTCCTGACCCAAGCTCCCAAGTAGCTGATATTATCGATCCATGCCACCCCTGCCCACCCCATCAAGTTTTACTCCTTCAAGTATTCAGTAGAATTGTTTTGTTCTCTCTCTCTCTCTCATTCTCTCTCTCTCTCCATATATATATATATATATATATATATTTTTTTTTTTTTTTTTTTTTTTTTTTTTGTGGTAGTGTCTCATTCTAGCTGACCTGGAACTCAATCTGTAGTTCCAGGCTGGCTCAGACTCACAGGGATCTGCTACTTCTGTCCCCCAAGGGCTGGGATTAAAGGTGTACACCACCACATCTGGCTCTCTTTTTGTTCCTTAATGAGAAACTGGTCTTTTCTTAATATGCTAATAAGCTCAGTTTTCTATACTTGAAAGTTAATTCAGATATAGACACATACAATCTAAATTTTCTTGCCCTTCATTTTAAAACCCATATTGTAAGAAGTATAACTAGTTTCAACAAAAGTTAGTTAAGGAAGGGATGGCTTAGCAGTTAAGGCATTAGCCTGCAAAGCCAGAGGATTCAGGTTTGATTCCCCAAGACCCATGTTAGCCAGATGCACAAAGGGGTACATGGGTCTAGAGTTCATTTGCTGTGGCTGGAGGCCCTGGCATGCCCATTCTCTCTCTTCCTCTTTCTCTCTCAAATAAATAAATAAAAATAAACATTTTTTCAAAAAAATTAAGGAAAGGAGAAGTGAAAATGAGAGAGAAATGAATAGAGAGAGGATGAAAGAGACGGGAGAAGTTGAGTCTCAGTAGATGATAAAATTATGACTTACACCCAAATCATTGATTATAATTCCTGTAATGATGCCATTAATTCTATCAGAGAGTGTGGTCAAGTACAGTCAATGCCTAAGGAAACAGATCTGGGAGAGCCAGTGGCTACATTTGTTTTACATGTACAGAGAACAAAAATATTTAACCTGGCAATATTCCATCACAGATTCGAAGAACTAGAGTAGTAGTAAATTTATTAATCAAAATGTTGGGTTGTTGTTTCTTAGTAATTGTAACTTTAAAGGATTTAAAAAATGTTATTGATTTTTAAACAAAAGTCGATATCAATTTATAAAGTTTAATGAATTAGAATATCACTCTTACTACTGAAGAACTAAATTAACATAGCATACCACTTAATAGTAATGAACTTTTAATGTTTTAAATTTTCATGCATCTTGCAGAAAAGAAAAAAATGATTATTTAAAATTAAACCATCAGAATTATAAAGAAGAAAGATTACATAAACCTCAGCACACTCTTCTGCTCTTTGCCAGTTTCTACAAAAATGACCAAATTAACTAGATCATTTCCTTGTATTCACTTTGTAAGGTTTAGTATAGCCAAATAATACTTTATGGACTTAAAGGAAAGGAAGTGGTTTAAAATCAGTTATTTTATTTTACCTTTTTAATATGAGAATATGGCAGGGGGAAGGATTTGGACTTTTATCTTTTTTTCTGCATTCAGGAAGCTGTTCAAGGTTACTGCTGCAGTTACCTTTTCACTGCTAATGCGAAGCCCCCAGCCAAAGGCAGCTTGTAGAAGGAAAAGGTTTATTCTGGCTAACAGTCTCAAGGGGAAGCTCCAGGATGGCAGGGGGACATGAGAACAGGCAGGACATCAGCTGTTGGCCAACATCAAGTAGACAAGAGCATCAGGAAAGTGTGCCTGGCAAGGAGAAGCTGGGTAGAGCACCCATAAGTCTGCTCCCAACAACACACCTCCTCCAGAAGAGACCCTATCCTCAAATTGACATCAGCTAGGGATCAAGCATTCAGAGCACACAAGTTTATGGGGGACACCTGATTCAAATCTCCACAGGCACAGATCTCCTAAGTCATAGAATTGCCCTCAGATTAAGACGTGGAGCCTGGACACTAACAGAGGCAAGGAATCTGCACATAAACCCAGGTCTCTGGTTCCAGAACACTTGAGCCTAAGCACTGGATATGTTTAAAGTAGCAATTGTTTCTTTGATTTTTTTTTCCCTTAGGGTAAATGACTCATATATCCTGTATAAACAGATAAATGAAACTTTTTTTTTTTGAGAGACACAGAGAGACAGAGAGAGAGGGAGAGGAAGACAGACAGAGATGGGCACGCCAGCAGCCTCTCAGCTGCTGCAAACGAAATCCGGATGCATGCACCCCCTTGTGGTCAAGTGCGGCATTGAGCCCTTGTGTCACTTTGCATCTGGCTAAACGTGGGACCTGGAGATTGGAACTGCTGGAGATTGGAACAAGTGTTCTTAGGCTTAGGAGGCAGGCGCCTTAACCGCTAAGCCACCTCTCCAGCCCGATAAATGAAACTTTTAAATGACATGCAAACATGTTGCTCAAGTGCCTTGTGGGTAGGGAGGTTGGCTTAGAATTTCTGCAGTTAGAATGCACTGCTCCTCTGTGACAGGGGACACGTTTAGGATTCATGTGTGCAGGTAACACTCTTCGTGGAGTTGAGGATTCTACACATAAATTTCTACACCTGGGTTTTTCACACTTAGGCTGGTGAGCCTGAGCTACGTACATGCTGATAATTTGTGACACATCTAGCCTACGGTGGATCACTGTGTGGTGGTCATGCAGCCTACACGAACTTCGCACTGGCATCCAGCCACCAAGCGAGTTAGAGAGCAACAAGGAAGGTAGACGGTGCCAGAGAAAAAGTGTACCTGTGTTTTTTTAAATTTTTGTTTTATTTATAAGCGGAGAGAGAATGGGCGAGCCAGGGCCTGCAGCCTCTGCTAACAAACTCTAGATGCATGTGCCACTTTGTGCATCTGCCTTTACGTAGGTGCCAGGGAATTGAACCCCAGTCGTTAGGCTTTGCAGGCAAATACCTCCATTGCCAAGCCTTCTCTCTAGCCCCTATATCTGTCTTTTAAGTTTGCAACAAACCCTGCCTTATTATAAACCTTTCTCTTGAAATGGAATCATTTATTCACTAGGTTATACCTAAACTAGGTTATAAGACCAATATAAAATTGATATCTATTAACCAGGTCCTTACAATGACATTTTTTGAGCTGTGTCAAAATATAAAGGAATAAGTGAAATTATAGAAAAACACATAGATGTTTGTTTCTTTTCAGCCCTGAACATCTTTCTAACAAAAATTTGGAGCAAAATCAAAACTGAACATAAGGGGTTGCAGAGGCAGATGCTAATGGCAAACATGCTATCTCTTGAAAAACATCCTGAATAAAACTCAAGAATTGAAGGTACAAAAAAACACTAAATGGGTCTGGAGAGATGGATTCGCAATTAAGGCAGTTGCCAGCAGCCAAAGGACCCAGGTTTGATTCCCCAGTGCCCACATAAAGCCAGATGTACAAGGTGACACATGCGACTGGAGTCTGTTTACAGTGGCTAGAAGGCCCTGGTATGTCCATTCTTTCCCTCTCTCTCTTTCTCTCTCTCTCTCTCTCTCTGCTTTTGCCTCTCTCTCTCCCCAAAGGAAAAATAAATAAATAAAATATTTTTTAAATAAATAAATCACCAAATGCAGAACTGAGGCTTCAAACCAAGGTCTGGGAATCTTTAGAAGTGGGGAAGGTTGAATGATTGTATAATAAACCTTGAGAACACAATAGGAAATGAAAGGTGAATTATGTAGAAATATTGGACCAATCATAACAGAGAAAAGAAAGAGAACGTAATGTCCACGTAATAAACTGGGAGACAACCCCTTCATCTTTGAACCTCTTTACATCACTAAACTTCAGTAGTAGTGTCAATCAGGCTCTTATTCTATAAGTAAGATTCTGGAAGATTCTTCTCTAGAAGAACTCTCTGTGACCAGACATTTATGGTCCAATAATGAAAAAATGGTCAGCCAAGTTCTTACTTAATGAACATCTCAATTGTCAAGGCTATGTAAATAGCTTCCAAGCATATTTTTAGTGTCTTACTTTTAAATGTAAACAGAGGTACTTCAGACTTATAAAGAATTTCTACAACATAAAATCAAATGAAAATAAAAATTTCAAAGATGCAGACAGTTTAGTTAGCATAAGAAGAAGTCAAAGTATTATTATTACTCTTAGGGAGCTAGGAGTAGATATGCCAGAGGGATAAGAACATGGTTCTATTTTAAAAGAGATACAATACAATCTGAGTGATAAAGCTATTGAAACACTTAAAGTAGAAATGAGAACTTTAAATGTTTGGAATCAGGGCTGGAGAGATGGCTTAGCAGTTAAGGCACCTGCCTACAAAGCCAAAGGACCCAGGTTTGATACCCCAGGACCCATATAAGCCAGCTGCACAAGGTGGCTGGAGGCCTGGCATGCCAATTTTTCTCTCTCTCTCTCTCGCTGCCTCTTTCTCTTACTCACAAATAAATAAATAATCAAATGTTTAAAAATATTTTTAAAATATGGAATAGTAACTCATGAAAATCTCACAAAATATAACATGAAACAAAGATGGAAAATAGGATAAAAGGAAATAAAACAAGGAATTCAATCTTGAAAATCCAAAAATCTATCAGAAATTTCTAACATAAAGAAGAAATAATTTATCTGAAAGAATAAAATCCCCAGGAAGTGGAGATCTCATACTGGAAGGGCCTACTGAGTCCCCAGGACTGAAAGGAGAAGAGCTCTAATAAGGCAAAGTTCTATAAGCTTCAAAGCATCAGGAATAAGTGGATGACCCAAAGGGCTTTAAGGACAGAACTAACAGGCCATGCATAATAATCAAGAATTAAGATAATACCTGAGCTGGAGAGCTGGTTCAGGGGTTAAAAGCACTTTCTTGCAGTGTGAGGACCTGGGTTTGATTCCCCAAGACCCATGTAAAGCCAGATGCACAAAGTGCATGTGTCTGGAATTCCTTTGCGGTGGCAGGAGGCCCTGGTGTGCCCAGACTCAATCTTTTTCTATCTGCCCCCCCCTCCTCAAATAAATAACTAATTTTTAAGTAGAGTATTATATCAGATTTGTTAACTACAGTTCTACAAGCATGGAAAAAAAAAGTCTTTAGAGACTGCAGCTTTGTTCTCAGCTACATCTCACTTCCAAGTCAGGGTGAAGTCAACACCATCTCAGAAATGCAGTGTTGTAAAACCAATCCAGCTCAGTACATATTCTGAGGATGTAACTGGATGCCTGTACTCCACACAAATAAGGAAATGGAAAAAAAGAAGTGATGATTTCTAAACCACTGGATCTGACATTCTGAGAAACGTCAGTATTATAAGAGTTGTGGAGAACTTACAGTGCACAGAGATCAGGAGACCACTGAACATTAGAAGGAAACACCTCTAAGAAAAATGAAAATCTAGTAAAATCTAGTGTGTCTGGGGAGTCAATGTTTTTCAATGAAGTTTTAGAGTTCTTTTGTATCTGAGAAAATGGTGAATAATGACATAGGACATGAACAAAGAAGGAGAAATCTTGCAGTATTGCTCATGAAAAATATAGATATACATGACTCAGTGACAAAAAATATCCATATGGACATAAGATATATTACAAATATTTGGCCAAAGATACTGAGAAAATGATGCTGATGTGATAGAAAGAAGGGAAGAATGAGCATAATCTAAAACATTAAAATCTTCATCATCAATAGCGGGAAGACAATAAAATATTTAAATATTTTATTAAGAGAACCAGGTTAAATCCCAAAGGTGCCAACCTACGTTGGGCAGAGAGATTGGGGTAGGTAGAAGCAAAGCATTCTGTGTTTGGTTATGTTTTATAGAGTACGCTTTCCTTTAATCCATGCACTTGGATTACTTTGCTGATTGTTGTAAGTTGCAAAATGTCTCATGAGTATGCAATTATTTCTGAAGAGTCTGTCTGTAGCTCAAGTAGCCATTCAACAACATGAAGGTTTGAAAATGATATTTATGATCACTACAAAAGCACATTTTCTTGAAAATGTTTTTTAATCATCTGATTAGAAATACTGCAAGCTACTAACGTGACTTAACAGTTGTTTTAGAAAAATTGTACTTTGAAGTTTCTGATAATATACTATCTCCATTGGCAGGGTTTTGTGTATGTGCTCAATAGTACTCAATTTTCTGAAGACGAAGAAGATGTTTTAGTTTAATTTATTTATTTGCAATCAGAGAGAGAGAGAAGGAGGAGAAGGAGGGAGAGAGGGAATGGGTTGCTAGGGTCTCCAGCCACTGCAAACAAACTCCAGATGTATGTGCCATTTTGGGCATCTGGCTTTATGTGGGTACTGTGGAATCGAACCTGCGTCATTAGGCGTTGCAAGCAAATGCCTTAACTGCTAAGCCATCTCTCTAGTCCCAAGACTGAGAAGATATTAAAGGGTTTTTGTTTTTGCTAAGAACTGGTAAGAATATGCTGTGGTTATAAGACCAAAAATTAAGTTTGTCTGGAAATAAAACAATGTATTTCATATTGTATAAACAAGAGTCTACTCATAAATGCCCATGTTCTTGTGTTTTTTATTACCTGGATTTCTAATATTTTAATAATGATACATTGAGTAAACTATTAAACTCATAATGTTAATGGCTAGCAGTTGGAAAGCAAGAGGATGTGGGGGCGGGGATAGTTTGTTCTCTGGAAATGGTCAGACTTAAGTTCAGGACTTGACTGTGTAGCCCTGGGCCAGCCACGTTGTGGGTCCTCAGTTTGTGCATGAGTAATACCCACTCTGCAGGCTACAAGGACAGGGATAATATAGACACAGTACCAGTGAAGGACATGACACAAAATGATGAATGGAATGAAGGACTACACTTCTCTTTCTTATCTTCTCTGAGGCTCTAAAAGACAGTGTTAAGGGGTTCGTAGCTTTTCAGGCAAAAATGCTCAAGTTCAAACCTTAGTTCTTCCATTTAGGAGGCAGTGATTTTAAAGTAGTTCCCTATTCTCCTGAGTCTTGGTTTCAGCAGTTCTATCATGGGTCTGATTTCACATGCCCTATGAGGGACAGTGGTGAGGACAGTGTATATGTTACTACTACAGTGCTTGGTACATGATGAGAGACACTACCTGTAATCATGACAAGTCAGAAGCTATCATTTCCCTCTTCCTTATGTCAGGAAATAAAAAGAAAAGTAACAGAAATGCCTTAGTCAAAAGTAGCATTTCCCAAAGTTGCATGTGCATTGCGACTTCCTGTAACCATTTCTCTATAAAGGAGAATCAGATAATGCTTTTCAAGAAATATTTGAATTCCTCTATGTGATATTTGGCAGAATATGGTTGTCTCATTGCCTGTAGAGAATTGACTCCAGAATTCTTCTAGACAGCAAAATGCAAGAGGGAATCATGTCCCTTACATGAAATGTAGTATTTGCATATAACCTCTGCACATTTCCTCACCTATTGTAATCTCTACATTGCTTATTATAGTCCCTAATACAATGAGAATGCTGGAGAAGTAGTCACAGTCGTGTATCGCATGGAGAATGACAAGGAAGAAGATCTTGTCCATGTTTACAGTTGAGGAAATGTGTGAAATATATCTGATCCTTTTTTGGTTGAATCCCCTGATCCAGAGGGCTGACAGGGCTTTCCCACATCCATCCACATGTGGACTGGGTCCGCCAACCAAACCACTCCATCCACCATGTCCTCTCTCTCCACTCCACACCCCTTCCGTTGTCTCCCCTCTTTACCCTACACACATGTCATTTAGAATTGGTTTCCTTGTTGTTTTCATACTGGTATTTGGTTGACTGACAAAACAGCTAGTTATGCTGATCCTTTAATTGAACAGCTGGTTGTCTCAGAATAAATAAACTTTGGCAGCTGCATACAGCTCTGCCACAAAGAAATGGGGGAGGGAGGATTACTGGGACCATGCATGGTGACCATGCCTCCAGTCCAGTACTCTTCCAGGGTTTTTCTTTTTTTTCTTTAAGAAAAATTGTTTATTCATTCATTTATTTGTAAGGAGAGAGAGAGAGTGAATGAATGTGTATCAGGACCTCTTGCCACTGCAAGCAAACTCCAGATGTGTATGCCACTTTGTGCAGCTGGCTTTATGTAGGTACTGGGGAGTCAAAACCAAGCCATCAAGCTCTGCCAGGAAGTGCTAAACTGCAAAGCCATCTCTCCAGCACCAGGTTTTTCTTTTTGACTTTACAATTAAAAAAAAAAATAACCTTTGACAAACCACATTTATCACTTTGAGGCCAAAGGTATTATATATTTATATCTCACTCATTGGATATTAAGATATCGCTTGGGTAGTAGACTTTAAAATGTTATTTAACAAATAAATGAGGGTTTACAATGTCTTCTGAAAGCCTTGTTATATGATCAGAGCAATGTCTAGGAGACAAAACCAAAACATAATAAACCTCTCCATTAAATCAAATAATGTCCCATGCTCACTAGTATGCAAATTTTGTCTCTTAATGAGGCAAATCCAGATGGCACACTCATTATATGCTTGTGTTGTTTCAAGAAGTGCAAAGGTAATTCAGTTACAGTTTGCCACCCCCAGGAACTCCCACTGAAGATGAAGTCACAAGCACGGCCTTTTCACTGTACAAAACTTCCCTTTTACAGAGTTTGCTTAAAAAATGTAAGCAATTTCACAGATGGAAGATCTGAGTAATTCCTCAAAGGTCATATTTCCCTCCAAAATCAACTTCTTTACCCTTACATTCTCCTGATACTGGGTGGAATTTTTTATTGTTGTTTAATGTTGAATTTAAGGTTATGATGACTCGGAGGTCATGTGCTTTTGATACTGGGAAACAGAAATAATTTCTTAAAAAACATATGTGTAACAAGCATATTCCCTTACCTTGTTCTTGTGTGTGAACAGTAATCCAAGCCACACATAGTACAATAAAATGAAGAATCAGTTTCCTAAGGAAAGTGAAAAGAACAGTCAGTTAGACATTTACAACTTAAAGGCCATCTAAAAACAACTCAGGAGGGGACTGTAGGCGTCTACTGAGAAACAATGTTTTAGAACAGATGATGTGTGAAAGAGAGGCTGGTTTGAATGCTATGTTTTTTCCATTTTACATTGACTATATATACTGGGATCATCTTCGGAGCTTAACAAACTGCCTGGACTCAGGTCCTGCTCAGTCCTCGAGTTCCCTGGAAACTCTGACTTTAATCTTTAAAATGCCCATGGTATAGGCATTTTTCAACACCAGGTGAGTCAAATGTATACACAAGGTTGAAGATCATTGTGAAATTAAACTGCTTTCTGTCTATAACAATGTGACAAAAGACAACATATGTAAGACATTTAGTAAAATTGGACAGGTCTAAAAGAATTTTAAAAATATAGTGACAAGTATTTAATAAAGTTTCAAACATTGCAATCTATGATATCTGAAGATGCATAACAAATTTATGAACACTGTATCTGTTTATTCCAATGTCCTCACATTCAGTTTGACATCAGCCATTTGGTCAAAACAGAACCAGACAAGTAAGAGGGAAGGCCTGCAGGAGATAAGAGAAAACCTGATTTACTGATCACACTCGGGACACTGAAGGGAATAATATCTATCCCGAGAGTCTTCTCTCTATGACTCATGACAAGTTTCTCTTTATCTTAAGGCCCAGGTTATTTTAGGGGAGTGACATGGGTCTCTGTTTAGGGACCTATGAGAGACTTGCAAACTGTCATAGAGAGAAAAGGTTTTAATAAGTTGGTGTCTCTCTGTAAAATGGAAATAGAAAATTGTGAACTAATCTGAAACACACACACACACATGCACACACACAACATATATTTTCAAGGTTCTCCTGAATTAGGCTTATATGCCAAAATTTCTCTGTCGTGACAGCTTTATATATTCTGTTCTAAACTTGCAGCTAAGATCCAGAAATAGTAAAAATTCGTGTTCATTTTCCCCAAAATAACTAAAAGGAAAGTTTTCATCACAGCAATGGGGATATAATTGGATGATTCAGGGAGTGAAGCATCGTCACCAAATTCCACAATAAAATTTCTCAGGCTATCAATTCGACTCGGTGGGCGGGGCTTATATAACTCAATTCCAAGTGCCCAAGTAATTAATGAGTGCAGGGAGATAAATGCTTAAAGATTTCAAGGGACCAAAGAGTCTAGACGTCTCAGTCAAAAGAAGGGAAGACAAATACCCTGAGCCCATATGGTACTGGCACAGAGATTGTTCATTGATTCTTGCCTAGCTTAGTGAAGTTCCCGGCATGTGCTAGTTTTAAAGATTTGTTTAACGAATCAGTCTAAGCCAATAAGACGCAAAGGTGGTCTCAAGTTTCGACAAATATATAACTTCTCCAGCATCTTCTACCTGCATGCTGATCTCAAAGTCAAGAAGAGTCAGGTACCCTAACCCTATATTTTTGTTTAGCTAATAAAATTGCATGCTTCAGAGGCCTTCTCTCTGTTTCTTTCTGTAACTCCAGGTCCAGCCCCTTCCTTCCAGAGAATATGTGTGCTCCAACTAACTTTGTATAGGTCTTCAGGTACACTGTGTCGTCTCACGTCTGAGACTTTTGTATTTTTTTTTTTATTTTTGGAGAGAGACACAGAGAGAGACAGACAGAGAGAGAGGGAGAGGGAGATAGATAGAGATGGGCGCACCAGCAGTCTCTCAGCTGCTGTGAACGAAATCCAGATGTGTGCGCCCCTTGTGGGCAAGTGCGGCATTGCGCCCTTGCGTCACTTTGCATCTGGCTAAACGTGGGACCTGGAGATTGGAACCAGCTTTCTTAGGCTTAGCAGGCGGGAGCCTTAACGGCTAAGCCATCCCTCCAGCCCATGTCTGAGACTTTTAAGAGCCTTCCTGTCTTGGAACTTCTGGGTCCTTTCTAGTTAGGTCTCCATCTCGAATCCTTTGGTTCACCTTTCCTTCCAGAACCATCCCTTCCTACCCTCCTCACCTACTCAGGACTTGTAAATGCCCTTCCTGAACATGTGCTGACCTTATTTCACTTGGTTATTCCATTTACTATTTCCTCTGCTGGACCCTGCACATGGTAGCCTTACCGCCCAGAACCATGCTGGGCTCTCTACACCTTGAAGCTCAGGTAAACCCCTGGTGAAGGAGCAAGTGTATGACAAGTAACTGAGTGACAGAATGTCGTCAAGCTTTCGCAAGAAAAACTGTGAAATGGTCTTTATTTCACCCCTCATTTGGAGTTACAGATTCTAAATCAGTCAGGATTGTGAGGCAGGACAAGGAAGTGGACATCCTAACTCTAAGGCCTGTAATAATTTTTTTTTTTCTCCTGCAACTTCACAGACTACCAAACAAAATACCTAAACATTCAAAATTACTTCCTGTGAACTGTTTCCTTCCCCTGAGGTATCTATTTATTTTAAACATTTATTTGGACACCCAGATTACTAAGCATAATTAAACAACAGAATTTCATGCCAGCTGGGAAGATCACTATGTCTGAAACAGTTTTGTTATTGTTGTTAAAGAAGCCTTTTCATTACCACGATAGTCTGCCCGGGAGACGTTTTGATAATGTCAAATCAATATATCCAACACTGACTGTAGCTTTCTTTTGCTGGTTCCAAAAAGTCACAGAAGTCAAACAACAGTAAAAGCAACCCTGTGAAAGAAAATGCCGGTATACAGATCCAGTTTTAAAGCTAAGTTTTGGGGTGATTAATCAGAACTGTGATTTTTTTTTTTTTTTTTTTTTTTTTTTTTTTTTCGAGGTAGGGTCTCACTCTGGAATTCACTATGTAGTCTCAGGGTGGCCTCGAACTCACGGCGATCCTCCTACCTCTGCCTCCCAAGTGCTGGGATTAAAGGCGTGCACCACCACGCCCGGCTCAGAACTGTGATTTTTAAAAAGCTACACTGGGTCATCCAGATGACATAAAGAGATGGTGGAAAAAGTGGAAACCTCAGGGGTCTCGTTAGGGACTCTAATTCAGTGGGCCCAACATTACCATCAGCTACACAGCACTCTTCCCAAGACCCCCGCCCCCAGGACTAGTGGGTGACGTGTTTCACTCTGATTTCCTGGTAAGCCCCTCATCCCCAAGTTCTCCAGTTTGTCCTTAACTACCTTTCCTCCACTTCGTGTGCGGTTGGAGTTGTGAGGTCCTGCAATCTGATGGAATTACGAGTTACCCTTAGCTCCCTGCAGCCCATCCTCACCGAGCCAGTTGAGTATCATTAGTTATCCAAAGGCTGCCAGACCCCTGGCCCCTGAGGAGGCCCTCTAAGAAATCAGGAAAATTCGGCAACTTCACCCAGAGCCAGTTTCCCACCTCGACACCTCACTACAAATGGTTTTTATTGCCCCCCCCCCATCCACGTGGTGTAATTTCTTTTTCCCCTCAGCTGGTGTAGTTGGTTTCTCTGTCTTCCGCCCCAGCCCCGCCCACCCAATCATCTGGACCCAATTTACAAAGCCCAAACTGCCCAAGAATTTGTGCAGGGCCTGTTCTGGGAGCGTCTGGAAGGGAAGTGTAAACCAGACCAGACAGGGACCGGGAGCAGAATTGCTGCTTCAACCCAGCAGGTGGGTCCCACTACCCAGGAGGAAGTATTAGTCAGCGACCCGGCCTGGAGCAGTGGCTCCGGAGAAGCGATCGCAATGGGAATGGGCCACTAGAGCAGCGCCGGGAGGCTGCAGTGGAGGTGGAGGACCGCACCCAGCCTCTTGGCGCGGCTCGGAGCCTCCAGGGACAGGAACTGCTGAGCGCCCGCTGTGGACAAGCTGAAGGATGCTCTCAGGCCCGAGGGCTCCTTTGTGCCCTGCCCCACCCTTGCCTGGCTTCCCCCAAAGGGTCGGTCCATTCATATACCCAGAAGAGTGATTTAGCATTCCTGGGAATTCAGCTCTAGGAAGGCGACCCACCAGAGTTTCTGGCAGCCCGGTCTTTTGTTTTTTTGTTTGTTTTTTTTTTTTTTTTTTTGGGAGGGGGGTGCTCCCAGCACTGTGATGCTCGGAGTTGGGAAGTCTGCAAGCTTTGCAAGAAGGGGGTGAGCGACCACGTGCATCCTGACCTGCAGTGGGGAAGCCTGGCGTCGCAGCCTCCAGGGACCCCCGACCCAGAGTGCACCTAGACCCTGCCAGGCTGGCTGCACGCGGCTGGGGAGCACATGTGCATACAAACACTGCCACGGGGCGGGCTTCCTCCACTCCCCGCCCCCGCCTGCGCTCAGCTGACTCGCTCCCCGCCCTGCTCCCACCCACTCTCCCCCCCCCCACTCCACAGCTGACTACTCCCAAGTCACCCCAGAGACCAGGGGCAAACTTGTGCGCAACCCACTGACCTCTTTCAGGGGGGTACCCAAGGCTGCATGCCCGCCCCCATCCTCGATCTTTTCCCAATGAATGGGTGGACGCAGGTATGCCTGCCCAAAGAGGAAAGTGGGGGACCAGGCTGGACCCGCCCCAGCTCTCCTGAGGGAGGGAGGGTCTGCCCCGCCCCCGCGTCCTGACTCTCCCATCCCCACCCCACTCCTCCCGCGGCAGCTAGTGCCACTTCCACACTGACAGGCCAAACATCAGGGCTCAGTCTCCTCTCCAGATTGGGACAGCATGTTTGTTGGCTTTCAAAAAAAGGGGGAGGTGGGAGAGGGGGCGCAATTGCCTCAGTGACCCCAAGAGTTAGTTGACCAGCTCCCTGGCGCTCTGGGTTCTGCAAACACCCCCTCTCTCTCCACCCAGGAACCCTGTCCCAAGTCTTTGCACGAGGAATCCTGGGGGACGTGAGCATCCGAACCACGGGCAAGCAGGGCGCCCAGAGGAGCCTGGCGGGAAGTAGCCAGGGCCCTGCGGGAGGAGAAGGGGAGGAGGGTGCGAAGGCTGTGGGAGATGGAGCCCCCGGGCGGCTTCCGAACCCCCTCTCTTATTAGAGTCCCTGGAGCAAGTGGCCTCGGGACGTCGGGACGCCTGCCAGAAAGCTTTTCCTCCCGAGCCGCAGCATCGCTTGAGCATAAAACTGTCTGAGACCCGCTGGCAACACAGCTGCCCTCCAAACACGGTATTTTACAAATTGAGAAGACAAGAGGTTGTTCGCCGGCTCCCACCTCCCCATCCCCCCCGCCCCGTCCCGGCGCCAAAAAAGTGCCAAGGAGCAAGGGACCCACACATCTCCAACCCATCTTGTGGATGAAGGGGGTGGAGTGAGGGGTTGGTCTAAAACCCCTACCCGGGCGAGTGGGCTACTTACGTTTTTGCGGTGGGGGAGACCTTTCCACGCCTTGTCCTGTGGGCTCCTAAATGCATTTGTCTGCATTTGTCCGTGCAGCGGAGCGCTACCGGAAAACAGAAGCCACCTCCGAACTGCTAAGGGTGCACGTACTGTCCATGAAAAAGGGGGGGGGAGTCACATGAAAACCCGCAACAAGGAGGGAGGGGAAGAGGAGGAGGAGACGAGGCGGTGTGGGGTATGAAGCGGCACCCTAAGGGGAGGACAGTGAGATTTCCCGGTGTCTAGCTGGAGGGGGGGTGCTCCCCAGGGAGGACCGATGAGCAGAGAGACCTGGAGGGCGCCGGCGACCGCGGGGAGCTCGGGCAGCCCCGGAGTTCACTTGCGGTTCAAAGGAGACCCGGTGACTCCCGGGGAGTCCTTCTGCTTTGGTCCTGGGAGGGGAAGGGGGAAGGAATAAGGGGAGAGGGGAGGAGGAGGAGGGAAGGAGATGAGGGGATGGGGGAGGAAGTCCGTAGGAACAGCCCGCGCCCGATCGTTTGTCAAGCATGCACACGCAGACACACACCCACTCGGAAATCAAGTCGGTGCGCGCGGGGGCCGGTGGCAACTGCAGGCGCTCGGCGCAGACTGCGGCCGGCTGCTGTGAGGGGAAGAAGAGGAGCCTTTGCAAATCCGGCCGGTGTTAAATTTCACCGCTCACTGACTTGCGATGACATCACCAAACACACTGCACACCTCCCCCCCCCCACCTCTTGCCCCGCAACCGTCCCCCATCCTAACGCCGGCCCCTGGTCCGCCTGTGGGGCAGGGTCTGCCTGGGCCTGCCGCGCCCTGGGCGCGCGAGGCAGGACGCTCCAGCTTTGCAGCTGCGGGTGACTGAGTGTCGTCTCTGCCTCTGTCTGAGATGCTCCTCTGCTCTGTCGTTGCAGCCCCACTAGGGTTATAAACTAGCTAGATGGTCCTTGAGACTACCGTCCTCTCCTTCACTATTTTACACCCCACTACTATTTCTCCCTTTGCCTGCCTTTTCACCTTCTCCTTGACCTTGACCCGGTTACAGGTGTGAATTAACGCTACCTGGTCATGCAGGGGCATCTCCAGTGTTGTGACAAATTTCCCTCCCTCCCTCCCTCCTTTCTTGTTTGCTTTCTTGCTTTCTTTCCTTCTTTCAACACAAGTCCCTATCTTTCCACAATACTCTCATACTGGAAAGTCCACCTTCTGATTTTGCACTCCTTATTTTCCTTATTAATAAGACTGGAAATTCCAAGAGGAATTTTTCATCTGTTTTTTAACTGAACTTTATTAAGTACTTGGCATATATGTGTCCAGTCAATGACAGCCTGTGTACCCACAGAATCATCCCTCCAAATTTTTGTCTATCCCTGTGCTAATGGTTCTTCCACATCCAGAGCAGGTTCCCTCACCACACCTATAATGAAGGTTAAAGTGACCACATGGGTAATAAATAATTGTTATGAGTCTCAAACTTGATAATTTTTCTCCTGGGTTATAGGCTGATTTGTCTTTTCCTCCTCAATTTTCAACTTTTCACTTTGAAATCATTTTGCATTTATAGAAAAATAACAAAGCTACTTGAATTCCTGTATGGCCTTTCATCAGCTTCCCCACAGCTCCCTGCAAAAGGTATTTTTGTTTCCTGCTGGGCATGGTGGCACATACCTTTAATCCCAGCACTCGGAGACAGAGGTAGAGGATTGCTATGAGTTCGAGCCACCCCCCACCAGACTATATAGTGATTTCCAGGTCAGCCTGGGCTAGAGTAAGACTAGAAATAGAGAAATAGAGTGGAGTCTTTTTCCAAAGAGACGTTCACAGATAACAGATAACAGTCAAGGATATAAATAGGGTCACAAAGAAAATAGAAATGGTGTAGAAAGAGGTAAACGGGAAACATACAGTATTATCAAGTGATAGCGTAACTGCTCAAAAGTAATATGCAAATATTTCATAGTGGAGCAGTATTGTCCTGTGCTGATGGAAGCTCATTTTATCCTCAACAAACCCTTAATAGACATTATTTGTATCTTCATTATACAGAGAAGGAAATTACAGCAGGAAAAAAGGAAATTGCCCAAGACCACAATGGGTGGTAAGATTTAAACCAATTCAGACTGATCTTGGATGAAAGGCGTGTGCACTCTCATTCCTTCCTTTCTTGCTATCATCCCTCCTTCCCCACTCTGTGGAAACAGAATACAGTATGCTGCCACACATCATTATGAGAATGGAAGATACAGTACACAATAAAGGTGACATTTCAAAAGTCTCTAGGAGAGAAAATCAGCTTTGTAAATAGTGCTGAAACAATTATTCTTAAGGGTAAAATAAAGTAGTCTTTATCCTAGGCTGAGCACCAAAGTAAATGCCAAATATATTAATGGGATATAAGAATGTTAAACTGTGTGAAGATTTAGAAGTAATAAATGTAAACGTAAAGGAAATAAAGGATTCTTTTTTTAAAAAATTATTTATTTATTAATTATTATTATTATTAGTTATTTGAGAGAGGAAGAGAAAGAGAGGCAGATAAAGTAGACAGAGAATGGGCAAACCAGGGCCTCCAGCCACTCAAACAAACACCAAGCACATGCGTCACCTTCTGCATCTGGCTTACATGGGTACTGGGGAATCAAACCTGGGTTCTTAGACTTTTCAGGTAAGTGCCTTAACCATTAAACCATCTCTTTAGCCCAAGGATTCTTTTAACCGTTTTAGTTTCTTTTAAAAAATCCATTTTATTTATTTATTTAGGAGAGCACGAGAGTAGTAGATAAAAAATAGAGAGGAAGAGCTGAAGAGATGGCTTAGCAGTTAACGAGCCTGCCTGCAAAGCCTAAGAACAGCCAGGTCCCACATTTAGCCAGATGATAAGGTGACGCAAGCATGCAATGTCGCACTTGCCCACAAGGGGGCGCAAGCATCTGGAGCTCTCTTACAGCTGCTGAGAGGCTGCTGGCATGCCCATTCTCTCTCTCTCTCTCTCTCTCTCTCTCTCTCTCTCTCTCTCTCTCTCTCGTTAAAAAGGGCGGGGGGAGAAAGAGAGATAATGGGCATGCCAAGGCCTCCAGCTGCTGTAAACGAACTCCAGAGGCATGCACCACCTTCTGCTTCTGGCTTACATGGGTCCTGGGGAAATCTGGGTCCTTTGGCTTTGTAGGCAAGCCTCTTAACTACTAAGTCA
Source organism: Orientallactaga sibirica (assembly GCA_036365145.1). NCBI lineage: Eukaryota > Metazoa > Chordata > Mammalia > Rodentia > Dipodidae > Orientallactaga > Orientallactaga sibirica. Next base: position 16,151,721 of record JAEOAD010000027.1, on the reverse strand, counting down.
ACTCTCCAGCGGGCTCAAGGATTCTTTTGTTTTAAAAGATATTTTATTTTTATTTATTTGTTTGTTTGAGAAAGAAATGGGAGGGGGGAGACATACCAGGGCCTCCAGCCCGTGCAAACGAACTCCAGACTCATGTGCCACCTTGTGCATCTGGCTTACATGGGGCCTGTGGAATCAAACCTGGGTCTTTAGGCAAGCATCTTAACTGCTAAGCCATCTCTCCAGCTCCCAAGGATTCTTTCAAGAATAAAAACAAAGCATGAAACTAAAAAGATGATTATTTATTATTTATTTGATGTTTATGGCACAACATGGTTCCGGCCACTGTGCTGAGAACCAGCAGTATGACCATTAATAGAGCCATGTCTGCTGCTGCAAACATCTATCTTGTCAGAGACACAATATAGGTATGACTTCCAATTTCCACGTCGTAAAATAAAGAAAACCCTCACACAACATAAATAAGAGATGAATGACAAGTGGGAAAATATTTATAGAGCTAAACAATTAATATCTCTTAGTAAAATTTTTGTGTTTACAATTGGCAGTGGAGCTCAGTGGTAAAGACCTGCTTAGCAGGCGGTGGGAAGTTCAATCCCTATCCTCAAAAGCATCCTGTGGCTGGATCGATGTCTCAGTTAAAGGCACATGCTTGCAAAGCTTGGCAGCCTGGGCTTGATTGCCCAGTACCCACATAAAACCAGATGCACAGTGACGCATGCATCTGGAGTTCATTTGCAGTGGCACCTATACCTTCCTTTTGTCTTTCCTTTTTTTTTTTTTTGCAGATAAATAAACTAAACAAAAAAAAATTTTTTTTCAAAAGTCCCAAAGAAGCAAATGTGGAACTGTATGGATGTCATCCCAGTACTCAGGAGGGGAGGCTGAGAGAGGAAGATCATCATGAATTTGAGGGCACCCTGGGCTACACAATGAGTTCCAGGCAGCATATATATATGGAGAGAGAGAACAAGAACTGAAACATCACATATATAATTACATATGTAAAATAATATACATAGATACATGGACATATATTTGTATTGAAATAATGTATAAATATTTAATGTTTTATTTCTTTATTTTTATTTCTTTCTATAGATTGCATTTTCCCTGTGCTTGCTTTTGTATGCTTCTATATGCATCACTTCTACTACGGATGAATAAGAAATTCTCACAGTAAAGATCTTGACATACTTTGTTTAAAAAAATGACCTGAACTCTTTGAAAATGGTCACAGTTATGAGGTGGTGTCATCTCAGGTTGCCTGGGATTCAGCAGGGTTCCTATGACATTAAACTTTCAATGACTAAATAGGAAAGTTAGGCAACTAGTGATGAGGTGGGCACCCGAGCTGAGGAAATGTTTCAGACTTAAAGAGACTGAAGGCATCTAAATGCAGGACAGGATCCTGAAAGGAAGGGTAGGAGGTTTCCATAATACAGAGATAACTAAAACTTGAATTGGTTTGTAAATTATATTGTGATTTTTGGTACTTAAACTGTGGCTGTGGAAGAGAATATCCTGGCTTTTAGACTATACATTCAAAAGGGATGGAATGAAAGGGGAAACTGACATAATGTCTGCCTTTGATTCCCAAATAATCTAGAAAGGGAGAAGACAATAAGATTAACATGGCCACGCATTACCCTTTATGAGTATGTCAGGTAGGACAAAATGTTCTTTACACTATGTTCTGCAACTTTTTATACTTTTGAAGTTATTTCAATACATGTAGAATACAAAGCAAATCCCAATTTCTGACTATTCAAAAGTGCTAACAAATGAAAGAGTGTTTTTAAAAACATTTTGCAGGCTGGAGAGATGGCTCAGGTGTTGAAGGTGCTTGCTTGCAAATCTTAACTGCCTGGGTTCAATTTCTCAATACCCAGGTAAAGCCAGATGCACCAAGTGGCATAGGCACCTGGAGTTTGTTTGCAGTGGTGAGAGGCCCTGATGTGCCATTTTCTCTCTCTTTCTCTCTCTCTTTCTTTGAAAATGAATATTTAAAAAAAAAAAAAAAAAAAAGCAAGCAGGAGAGACAAATTAGTGGTTAAGGCTCTGCAAATCCTAAGGACCTAGGTTCAATTGCCCAGTACATACTTAAGCCAGATGCACAAGGTGGCGCATGTGTCTGGAGTTCATTGCAGTGTCTGGAGGCCCTGAAATGCCCATTTTCTGCATCTGCCTCTTTCTCTCTCTCTCTCTCAAATAAATAAATAAAATATTTAAAAAATGAAAAAGGGGGGGGCTGGAGAGATGCCTTAACAGTTAAGGCATTTGCTTGTAAAGCCAAAGGACCTAGGTTCAATTCCCCAGGACCCACGTAAGCCAGATGCAGAAGGGGCACATGTATCTGGAGTTCATTTGCAGTGGCTGGAGGCCCTGGCGTGCCCATTCTCTCTCTCTGTCTGTCTCTCTCTCTCTCTCTCTCTCTCTGTTTGCAAATAAATAAATTAAAAATATTTTTTAAAATGAAAAAAAGGAATGCAAGCCTGCAAGGACTTTAGAAAAGAATGCATGTTGCATACATTGTAGAAAAGTAGCCAGGTGTGGTGGCACATGCCTTTAATCCCAGAACTCAGGAGGCAGAGGTCAGAGGATCACAGTGAGTTCAAAGCCACTCTCAGACTACATAGTGACTTCCAGGTCAGCCTGAGCTAGAGTGAGATCCTACCTTGAAAAACAAAAAACAATGAACAAAAAAAGATGTTATGAGAAGTGCATGAGAGGACTTTTCCTCATCACGCATCAACTGCGTGTCTAAAACTGCTTCAAGTCAAACTCAATATCCATTGTGTACTCGTATAGATGTATGCATATGTTCTTTACTATGTGAAAAGGAAACGTTCCACTGGGAAGAGGACTGGGTGCTCCTCCTCCTCTTCTCCTTCTTCCTCCTCCTCCATTTTTCCTTGTTGTTATTTCTCAGTAGCACAGTTAGGGATGCCATTTCCACTTGGCAGATTTTCCCTGTTTCTCATCTGCGCCTTCACATGTTGCTTTGTATATAGTTCTAAAGTGTTATTCGGTGTCATGTTTTTTCAGCCAAACATCTCTGTTACAGGAATTGTATACAAGCCCTGGGTTTTCTGCAACTTACTTCAACTGATCCAAATAACAACTTTTTTTCTTTTTTTTTTTAATATAACATCTAATGTTGGTGAGGGCAGAGTGGAATAGGTTCTCCTATAAATAAGTACAACTAGAAGGAAATTTACCAATATGGATTAAGTCTTTCAAATGCTGTATTTGGGGCTGGGAAGATGGTTCAGCTGGTAAAAGTGCTTTCTGTGCAAGAGTAAGGAACTGTTGAGTAAATGTTAGGTGTGGTCCTGGTGCTTGGGAGGTTGAAACTGCATCTCAAGGCTAACTAGACTAGCAAACCAGTTGAGTTTTGGGTTCTGTGAGAGACACTGCTTCAATAAATAAGGTGGAGGGTGGTTAATGGCCTCCACACTCATTAACATGAACATGAACATGCAAACACACACTACACACATGCACATGCAAAAAAATTAAAAATGCTATAGTTTGGTTTGGTTAGTCATTTTCATTCTAGAAATATGTCTTAAGGAATTAATCATTAGAAAATATGTATCTAAAGTTAACTATTAAGTATTATTGCATCTAAATATACATATCAATCTACTATAATATGCAACTCTGAAAAAATAATATTTAAAAGATATTTTCTAATGTGAAAGATTCTTGGGCTATTTTAGGTAGAAAATATTTCCTAAGACGTTATGTATAATACTCTATTTACATAGATGTGTATACTATATATTCTGTACCTGAGATATAGTGAAAGGAAGTATATCAAAATATTACTAATAGTATCAAGTAATTTCTGCCTAATGAAATTTTATTCCTCACTGTGTTTTACTTTGGCATTTTATTTTCCTCCCTAAGCACACACTGCTCATATAAATCAGAGAATAACTTTGTAGCTTAAAGATTGAGAGAACTAGTTGAACTACCTTTATGAAGAATATATGGACAGTTTTGAAAAACTAACATGGAAAATAATCTAGGGAAGAAGAAAAAAGACACTAGTAAATAAATTTTAAAAATTTATAGCTAAAGCAAGGCAGATGAACAAAAGAAATGGGTATTTTAGTTACATGCACACCTACATAATCATATCAGTGGAAAACTATATTTGAAATATCATGTTGAAAGTCTGTCTCAAGAAAAGGCTCCCAGGGATTTTTTCCTCTCTAGTGTTAAAGCCAACTGGAGCCTTCAACTGGAATTGTGTTCTGGGAAGGGCAGAATTTATATAGGAAATACTTAAATAACAAGATTCCACTCCTCTAACCAGAGGTCTTCATAGTCTTTCAAAGATTCACTTATTAACTGAATACTGATTTTCACAAGGTCATCTCATTCTTTTACCAATGAAGAGAGTTGGATGAATGGGAAGGGCCTACAGAGAGCTCACAATTATGTGAAATTTAGTTACATAGCAACTGGCAGATGTGTGCATGACTATGTATGCAATCTTTAGAAGTTTACAGACTCTAGTGGGCTGAGGAGGAAGGGAAACAAAGATCCTGAATTTCAGATGCAAGGGGGGATAATATGTAATCTTTTCATTTAGAAATCATTTCAATAGTTGTTGCCTTTAGGGATTAATAAAGCGCCACATAAAGCGTCTTGCCTCTCCACTATTTCATTCTACTGTTGTTTCTTTCATAGGAAAGTTGATTTTTCTCTATCTATGATTATCTCTAGGATTGTCCAATATTTTCCAAAAATTTAGTGTATTTTATATGAATAGTCATAAATGTTCCCAACTATTATCGAGAACCCAGTTTCTTGAAACTAATGATAATAGCAGCATCAAAGTTCAGGTAGACCAGATGGTGGTTATTTATCTGCCTGCAAGGACACATGAGAACCCCAGCTCAAACTCGTGGATCTCTGTCTCCATGCCTTTTCTTAAAATTCCTCTCATCTTACTAAGCATGATTAGAAAATTCATTGTGGAACATTGCTACTTTATCTTGTCTTAAAAATTCAGAATGAATACAGCACACAAACTTGTATTTTCAAAACTGGAAATAAGATTAACGGTGATATTTGTGAGGTGTGGAAGTGGAAGAATCTTCCCCCTATTTTGGAATAATAATCCTGCAGCAATAGTGGCATATTATGAAGGTTCATAAAAAAATCTGGTTTTCCATGGGAAAGGAGTGCTAGAGACATGGACTCCTGAAAGAAAAAAGGGACTGTAAGAGCCACATGGGCATCAGTAGCAGATGCTTTGGCTGTGGACTCTGAGAAAGTGACAAGAAGACTCATAAAAACAACTTAATATTCTTGTTGGGGAAAGAACTACATGCGTTTTGTCACATAGCTAATAAACAAAGATTAGAAATGATAAAATCCCCTCAACCCTTCTCACTGGGGAAACAGCTTAGCATGAGTGGTGACAATTTTTTTTTTTTTTTCAGTTCGAACCCAATCTGGATTTCAAAACTTTTATTACTCTTTCCCTTTACTATGTGTATGTGGTGTGCATGCATGGATGTACGGATGTAGGGGAACATACATGTGAATGCATGTGCACCAGAAGTTTGGAATTGAGTGCCTTCCTCCACCATGCTGCACTTTATTTACTGAGGCAGAGTCTCTCTCACTTGAAGATAGAATCCACTGATTTGACTAGCCCAGCTCAACAGCTTGCTTTGGTGGATCCCCAGTCTGCACCACTCTGAGCACTGGGATCACAGACAAGCTGCCACACCTATGTGGCATTTACGTGGGTGCTAGGAATCTAAACTGATGCTTCGTGCTCTTGTGGCAAGTGTTTGCTCCACTGAGCTACTCCTCAGTCCATTATTATTCAAATTACATAGATCTTCTTTGCTTTCCACGTTTCCTTTCCGAATGTTTAGGGACCCTTTGGTTTTGTTTGTGCTGTTAGCCCTTTGTTTGGGGACCTTTATTTTCAGTTTCATAAATGTACTCAAACGCGTTGAGTCTTAAGTGGTGTCGAAAACAGTCAGCAGAATAATCTTGTCTGTGTCCCCTAGTCAAGAGCCTTATAAGCACCACTTATTCTGTGTGCATATCAACTAGAATTAGACCTGAAAACCTGTATTCCCTTAGACTAAAACCCAATCTTGACGCATGTTGCGTATACCAAGAGTATTCAATTGTAATCCCACTCAGCCATGTCCCCTTGGAGCAGAATCTGAAGATTATCTACTGGAATCATTCCACACTGGCAATAGCCTCGCTTGCCTGGTAAAACAAGGCTAGAATGACCAGGGTCTAAAATGAGCCCACTGTCTATTAATGACTTACTGCCCTCTGCTAGCCCAGTTATCTCTCCCTCGTTCTTCCTGCATACTGTCTCACAGTTTTCACTATCTAACATAGGTTTCTTAGTGTCCATTTTGAAGTGGAATACAATGAGGTGGGGCTAATTAATTAGAAAGTGACTCATTTTTTTTCTGACTGGGAACCTTAATCAGTTTAGGTCCAAATAACTAAAATAATTTGAATCCAAACACCAAGCAAGATAAAATAAAGATAGATACATGTAGAGTGGATTTTATTACAAGCTATTGAAACTTAATTTTGGTGCTGCCTTCAAATAAGAGAGAGAGAGAGAGAGAGAGAGAGAGAGAATGGATGCGGTCATGAGAATGTTTGTTATATGGGCACAGCGCCTATGAAGTTATGTGTTACTGTGGTGCTGTTCACCTCTGAAGTTCACAATCTGTCAGCATTTCCATTTTAAACCCCTTCTGAATGACTTCCAAAAGCTACAGCATTACTAGAGAGCCCATTAATTTTCAAACATATATGTAAAGTTAAATTAAAACTGGTACTTCAGAATATCTTTTTGAAACTTTGGGGATTTCTGCCTTGATTCCCTTCTTCTATGAAAAGTAACTGCTACAAACTCTGTATCTTGGATAGAAGACATGGTTACAGGATAGAAGGCAGGCAAGCTGGGGTAAGCTCTCTCTAGAGACATGTTCATTTGTAAACCTTTTAGTGTATTTCCATCTCAACCCTTTATGTAAGTATTATTATAGAGCTATTTTATGGGAATAATAGGCATTTCAGAAGTGAAAGGAAAGTTTCTATCCACATTTGCTTTTCCTGAATATCCTCTGGCAAGTTCCCTGATTTTTCACAAGACAAAATTCCATTCCAAAAGTTTGTGAACAAATTTAAAGTTATATCTTATGGTTAGAGTGCAAAACCCTTCTAGATGTGTATAAATAAAATAATTTTCAAATAATAAAATGAAGATTTGCTAATAGACAAATGATCTGATATCATCAGCAGCAATTAAATGCTATCTTCTTTTAAAATATTTATTTATTTGAGATGAAAGAGAGAGTGAGAGATGAGGGGATAAGAGATGAGAGAATGGGCACATCAGGGCTTTTGGCCAACTCCAGATGCTTGCATCACTTTGTGCTTCTGGCTTTATGTCAGTAGTAGGGGATCAAACTCAGGCCACCAGGCTTTGCGAGCAAGTGCCTTTAACCACTGAGCCACCTCTCTAGCCACTTTAATGTTATCTCCAAATATTAAAAGCAATTATCATGACGGGGATGGAGAGATGGCTCAGCCTTTAAAGCTCTTTCTGTGCGATGTATGGACCTGAGCTTGGTTCTCCGATACCCAAGGAAATGCCAGGCACAATAGTACATGCCTAGAATCCCAGTGCTTTGGAGGTGGAGACAGGCAGATCCCTAGAGGAAGCTGACTAGCTAGGCTAGATAAACGAGTGAGCTTTAGGTTCAGTGACAGACCCTGTGCCAATAAATAAGGGGGAAAGTGAGAGTGAGACACCAGGCATCGACCTCTGGCCTCTGCACACGTGGACACACACACACACACACGCACATGCACACACCCACACACATATGCATGCCACACACATATATCTGCCAAACTATCCATGGATGTATCATTGAAAGATTATATCATTGTATATAAAACAAAAAAAAGTATGCTGAAAAGAGATATATTATTAGTCCTTTGAAATCCTCTGGGTCCCCTCCCCTCTTACCCTCAGTCCCAGCTTCTAACATTCAAGATGAACTTAAAACAAGATTTATGCAGAAAAAAATTGTTTTGAAGTGTATAAAGAGTCTGCATTTACTTGAAGGCTTTTGGGAAAGAGATAGTAGAGGTTATAATGTTGTTTTTCTCCACTGAAAACAAATTCCTTGGTTTTTAGCTTCAAACCCTCTGCATTTCTCTACACAATTCGTCCACAACTCCTCTAAGGCTCATCTAGGCTTTTGCTTGGGAAGGGTTCTCCCACTTGTGATCTCTCTCTGCCAGCCCCATCTGTCTGCCACAGTTGTTTCCTGGCAGACCTAAACATAAGAAGAGTGTGTGATTAATAGCAGGATTCAGGATAACTATGCTTGATTCCATTGGCTCTCATCCAATAGAGAAAAGTATTCCAAATGGTTATAGTTGACCTACGTGCTCAAAATAGTATTTCCAATATAGCCATTCTTGTATTTATGTAAATATCTCAAAGGTTTCATATTGGCAAAAAATTCCAACATGAAATTTTCTAAATTTGGCCTTTGAATTGCACCTTCTAAGGTTATTTATCCTGTCATACAATTCTTAAATCTTTAACATTTACTATGACATACCACAGCTATCCTCCTTGATCAAGCACATATTGAACACTGTACTAGCCATATGAATAATTCATGAGAAGATATTTCCTTTCTTTTTGTTTTATATCTATTTACACATAGATTATTAAATCAAGATTCTTTTCATGTAAGCTGGGTATGGTGGCTCATGCCTATAATATTCCCAGCACCCAAGAGGCTGAAAGCAAGAGGGCTTCTGCAAGTTTGAAGCTGACCAGTGAGATATAACATGATTCTGTCTCAAAAATAATAAAAATAAAGGATTCTTTCCCTGTGGACCAGACATATGCATCTATGTGCATGCACGTGTATGTGTGTGTGTGTGTGCACAGTGAGAGAGAGACACACACACATACAATTGAAGAGCCAATTTATCTGTTATTGCTGCATCTGATTTCAAATCTCTTCTGGTAATGTTTCCACATTTTAATTCAGGAAGTAAACTGGTTGAAAGACAGTAGTGGGATAACATACAAAACATCTCTCAGAGGAAACCTTAGTCATGTTTTAAGGCTCTGTAACACTTTGCCATTCAATGAATGGGGTTAGTTAAGAGTGGAGTGAGTTGTGTCAATGCAACTAAATCTAAAAGAAATGCAAAAATGCCTTGATAATTAACTATTTCAGAACCCTGGACCTTGTTTGGCTAGCTATTTTCTGTAATTTCTATTTCCCCTCCCCTGAGGTTGTTTGAGTATTGAAAAAAACTTTCCCCCCATTATAACCACTATACCATGGTCAGGTTGTTATTCTATAGCCGAGGACTATGACAGTATGTTATGCAATACATAATCAAGGGAAAAATATTTAAAATTCATCCGTGCCAGCCTGCCAACCCCAAAGTATAGAGCATGACGTTTCTTAAAGAAATATTAACTGTGGATAGAAACTATGTAGGAAATATGAGAACTGGAAAAATTGGAGCATGCTTTCAGAAGTAACCAGAATAATGCTAGGACAGATGGATGTCCTTCCTAAAAATCTTTGGTTTAGACTTTGGTTTGAATAAAATACAAGAGAAACACTGTTGGACAACAGTAGTTAAGTTGATTTTCCCCCCAATCAGCATTTTATAAAAGAAGGCATGTGAAAGGAAGATTTCTTAAACTTATGTGCCAGATTGCATAAAGATTTCTTCCCACTAGATGAATGTTAGGTGACACTTGAATATTGTGAATGAATACTGCTTCAGGTGGAATTCTTGTCTTACATGCATTATGGTTTTAAGCACAGTTATATAAATAATAGGTGATGGTTTTAAAATATAAAAATATTTTTGTTATTTAGTACTTTGAAAAGATTCTATTACCTCTTAGCTTTACCCTTAGGAAACCAGTGAATGGGCTTGAGGGATAGGTCAGCAGTTAAGGTGCTTGCCTGCAAAACCTAACAACTGGATTCCCCAGTACTCACATAAAGCCAGATGCACCAAATGGCAAATACATCTGGAGTTCATTTGCATGGCCTAGAGGCCCTCGTGCACCCATTCTCTTTCTCTCTCTCTCTTTCTCTCCCCCTCTCTCCTTGCAAATAAATAAATAAAAATATTTAAAAAAAGAAATCAGTGAAATCATTAGGAAAACCACAGGAATGTATAAAATCCCTCTTTCACTCGGAATGAGGGGAACAATGCTTTTTATACATACCTACATTTCAATAGGTGTCTAGATATATAGATTACAGCTGAAGAAGTCCACATATACTTACCTATGTGAGAGAGTGGAATAAAGTCCTAGCTTTGGTATATAGAAGCCATGAAACCTCAGTAACACTCCTTAATCTCTCTCATCTCCAGTTTCCATGTTTGAAAAATAAAGAGAGTGCTAACATTCTCAGAGAGGTTCTGTGAAATGCCCCACACAAGATTCCACACAGTTTATGCAGATAGCACAGCTTGCATAAATGTCACTGCCCCCTAACCATTCTTTGAGCCCTGTCCTCTAAGTCATTCTAATCCCAAATTTACTACACTCACAGAGCTAATGAACAGTACAGTCATTTCAGTAATAGAGATCTTTTAAATAAAAATAATAACAGCGATAGTAACTTTATAATTATTTCTACTATTATTAGGCAATGAAGTCCATGTTGATTGATACTATTTTACTTTAAAACAATATACATTAGGAATATTACTAAGATTAAGATTTTGAATCCAGTCATTGTACCATTTCACTGAAATTATTAGACCCTTATATATTAAATAATTATCCCTTCTTCCATTTCTTTTAAATTTACTTCTTTTTTTTTTTTTTTTTATTTATTTTTTTTGGTTTTTTGAGGTATGGTCTCACTCTGGCCCAGGCTGACCTGGAATTAACTATGTAGTCTCAGGGTGGCCTTGAACTCATGGCGATCCTCCTACCTCTGCCTCCCAAGTGCTGGGATTAAAGGCATGTGCCACCACACCTGGCTTAAATTTACTTCTTATGTGCAATTCTTCTGACACTTACATTTCAGGGAGGGAACAAACTATCCTCAGAGAGGGAATTGTCTCTCTTCTCTACTTGAATGGTCCAATCCCAGGCCAACCACAAACAACCCTGTTTTCATTTGGAAGCAAAACAAAACAAATGCTGCAATTACTTAAGCTATCAGCTTAAACCAAATGTATCTGCCTCCAAACCTCTCCAAGTGGTAACAATTATCGGTTTTAATGTTGCTGACTTACCACTAATGAAGACATGTATTTATATCCTTATAAATGAATGTGTATCCACATAGCTGGTTCAAATGGGAAATGGGCATTTCAATAAATCCTGGGGCTTATGATTGCCGCAGGCTCAGACACATCACCAGGTATTGGCTAAGCAGGGGTGCTGCGTGCGCTGGGACAGACTCTCAGTAAGGTAAAGAATACTAGCTACTGCCGGACGTGGTGGTGCACACCTTTAATCCCAGCACTGGGGAGGCAGAGGTAGGAGGATCGCCATGAGTTCAAGGCCACCCTGAGACTACATAGTTAATTCCAGGTCAGCCTGGACCAGACTGAAACTCTACCTCAAAAAACAAAACAAAACAACAACAACAACAACAAAAAAAAGAATACTAACTACTGAATCTACCACGGTCAGGCGAAGAAAAAACAATTTCCTGTATCGATGTCAATATTTTGGAAAACTTAGGACATCAATGACAATGAAGGTACAAGACAGAATACGGTATTTTCAGTGTTGGTCCCTGGCAAGGTTCAAATGGCTTTATTAAAATGATCGTTTATATATTCTCTGTGTGTGTAGTTGATTATGATTTGCTTACTGATTGGTGACCTTCAACACCTTCTCAAGAGCTTCTTATCCATTTGCGTGTCATCTGAAGAAAAGTTGATTCAAGTCTTGACCATTTTTACATTGTGTCTCTTGTGGGTTTTATGTTATTGACTAGTGTATGAGTTTGTTAATGTTATTGCTGTCAGAAGGAATATGTCTTCATCTCTAAAGGTGCTATCAGACACACTAAGGGATTATCTAACAGAATGAAATCATTTAAGAATTTTGAGCAGAAGACATCAAGATGGTGCCAAGAGATATATGTTTTGGGTGGTTCCTGCTAGAAAAGGAAATATATTAAGTGAGACAAGTCCAGAAATAGCACACCTTCTAAATTTCCATGTTATTTTATTTTATTTTATTTTGTTTTATTTTATTTTATTTTATTGATTGATTTGAGAGAGTGGGAGAGGGAAAGAGGCATACACTGGGGTGGGAAGGAGAGAGAGAATGGGTGTTCCAGGGCCTCCAGCCACTGCAAACGAACTCAAGATGCATGTACCACCTTGTGCATCTGGCTTATGTGGGTCCTGGGGAATCGAACCAAGGTCCTTTGGCTTTGCAGGCAACTGTCTTAACCACTAAGCCATCTCTCCAGCCCTTTTTGGGTCTTTATCATTGTTAGCCAAGAAAAAAAAAAAAAACTGAAGACACCTGGTAGTTGAGGAGAAAAAGATAAGCACAATATTTTCTTTTCTTTTCTTTTTTTTTTAATGAGCGAGGAAGAGTGAGAAAGTGTGTGAGAGAGATAATTGGCACACCAGGGCCTTAGCCGCTGCAAACGAACTCCTGTAGCGCTGCAAACATGTCACTTTGTGTGTCTGTGTATCTAGGTGCTGCGGAATAGAACCTGGGTCCTTAGTTGTCCCAGACAAGTGCCCTAACCACAAGCCATCTCTTCAACCCTGCATGTCATTTTTTTTTTTTTTTTTTGTCTCACTCTGGCCTAGGTGCCTGGAATTAACTGGAATCTCAGGGTGGCCTGGGTCTTGGCGATCATCACAGACAAGTGCCTTAACCACAAGCCATCTCTTCAACCCTGCCTGTCATTTTTAAGAAGGCAATATATATAGATCTAGAGGATTGACGGAAGAAATCTAGACAACTTCCTGGTTTCTTTGGAACCTGGGTCTGGGCAGTGGCATCATTCATAAAATTCAGAACTCTGAGGAAAAGTAAAACTAGTTTTGGATAATTTGAATGTGAGACATTACAATTGAAGGCTTAATATACTGACCATAAACTCAGCATTAAAGGCTGGGCTTAAGATATGCTTTCAGTATGGGAGGGCACCTTGAAAGTAGGCTGTCCCAGGAAAATGTGTGAAATTAAACAAGTATGTGGATTTCTGTTGAAAAACTAACTTTTCAGGTTTGTCAAAGGAAGAGGAGCCCACAAAAGCGATAACAAGACAAACTATTCACAAAGGTGAGATCTTTCAGCATTACATAAAAAGAAAGATTAAGAGTTGTTCAAAAATGGAGGGAGAATATTCTGAGAGTTCCCAGGCCTCAGAGCTGTTGTTAGAAGTGGGATAACCAGGGCCTGGGAGATGGCTCAGTGGTTTAGACTGCTTTCTGCTTCAAGCATGATGGTCTCTCTGCTGAAGACCACTAAATTCACCTCCCCTGAAACCCATGTAAAAATCTGGACATGTCACACCCAATAGTAACCCCAGTCCACAGAGGACAGGCCTGGGAGGGTCACTGAGGCTTTGGGTCAATAGTAGTTCTATCCCAAGGAAATATTGCATATGCATGATTAGAGAAGAGCACCCATCATTCTCCTCTGCATGCACACACATGGGCCATGTGTGTCTGCATACACACGTGTATACACCACATGTCACATACCACACAAACTACACACACACACACACACAATAATAAGGGCTGGAGAAATTGCTCAGTGTTAAGGTGATTGCCTACAAAGCCTATCAACCAATATCCATGTAAAGCCAGATGCACAAAGTGGTGCATGCATCTGGAGTTCATTTGCAGTGACTAGAGGCTCTGGCATGCCCATTCTTTATCTCTCTGTGTTTGTACATAAATGGATAACTAAATAATAAAATAACAAGTGAAATAACTACTTGTTTTGATTCCACAGGGGGGATTCATTCTCTGGGGAGAATTTGGTTTACCAGTATATTTTTAATAACTAGAAAAAATAAAACTAATGTTTCATCTGAAAACAAGGTGACATACCAAAATCCCAGTAGTTCTTTACTTATTTCATACTTGACGTTTACAGGGCTGATTGAGTTTATTAAGGAGAAATACCTGAGCCTTTCTGAGCTTTACAAGTCAAGGGCCAGGCATATCCCACTTAGAAATTGCTGGAAATATTTTGGGAATAAAAGCCAAAATCCTAACTGTGATTTTCTTATAAATAATGTTTGTTGAAAGACTCGGTCAGGGCCAAAACATTGTGGTTCCAGTAAGATGAGTAAGAGAACTTGCCAGCTCTTTAGAAGCAACTCCCCCGCATGCAAGGAAAGCTGTGTGGGTCGCTGTTTCATTTTTAATGGTTAACTATGAACATGGGGACATAATGAATAAAAGAAAGATGAATGAGAATCTCAAAGAGAACAGCTCTTGTCTCTGTCCAGAAACACCCAGTAATAGAATTGCAAGAAAACAGAAAGCAACAGAGGCAGAATCTCTCTAAAGAACAAGTTGATAAATGTCCTATCATCTGTCTGCAAGGAGACAGCAACCATTCCTCTGAGCGCGCTGGTTGTTTCCGTAACTCATCTCCAGGCCCACCTGCCTGCAGATGCTAACTGACAGCACAGCTGCATGCCTTCAGACCAGGCTGGCTCCCAAGAGCCTCCAGAGCTGGGTGAGGTTCAGATCATCAGCTCATGTAATCCCACTGGTGGTCTCCAAGGAATGGTGAGTGGCGGCTGAGAACCCTCCCTATTGTCCACACATAGACAAAGGAGCTGCTTAGGAATGAAGACAACAATAAGTCTTTGCTGACTCAAGACCAAATGATTCATTTTTCACACACTCAACCCTCATCTGTGAAGGGGACAAGAAAGTAAAGTTTCTATTGAAAACTGTCTCGTTCTGCTACCCTTTCAGTGTCCGTGAGGACTTGCATTAGAGTGTATGCTTGGATGTCCTTGCTTCAGTTTTACTCAGCTATGAGGGTTAGGTGAGTTATGACTCACAGAGATTGGAATAGTTTGGTCTTACAGTGCCCAACAAGAACTTGCAGGATATGCAGGGATTCTGTCTGCGTATAATTAAAATGCCCCTCACAAAGTGGTGTTACTCCTCAACTCGCGATGAAGGATGACCGAGGATGTTTAATAAATAATATCTGAGCAGGTTAGTCACTCATCACGTTATTATTGTGATCATCTTTTCATTCCATTCTTCAAAGGTGAGGGGTTTCCAGTATTTTTTTTTCTGGTGGAGAACTATTTATAACATAAAAGCAACTCTAAAATATTGTGATCGGGCTGGAGAGATGGCTTAGTGGTTAAGGCGCCTGCCTGCTAAGCCTAAGAACCCGGTTCCAATCTCCAGGTCCCACGTGTAGCCAGATGCAGTGACGCAAGGGCGCAATGCTGCACTTGACCACAAGGGGGCGCACACATCTGGATTTCGTTCACAGCAGCAGAGAGACTGCTGGCCGCCCATCTATCTGTCTCCCTCCCCCTCTCTCTCTGTCTGTCTCTCTCTGTGTCTCTCTCCAAAAAAAAAAAAAAAAAAAAAAAGTTTAAAATATTGTGATCTATGTGGCATCCTGGAATTTCAGGCAGTGATGAGTGTGGAGGCAAGAAAAAACAAGTTGATAAGAGCTGATATAATCTAATTAATTCATATTTCTAGCTAAAGAATCATTCTATTTTAAGCCATCACACTCTGGAAAATAATAGAATTTTAGAGCTGGAAAGCTTATTTGATAATTATCAAAACCAGTTCTTTCATTTTACAGCTTTATGTAGAAACTGAGATAATAGTTATTGTTCAATATTTCTGAACAATATTGAATCAATGTTTTAGAGGACTGAATCTACCTCCCCCCTTTGTCCACTTCTCTCATGTTTGTCCAACAATTTTTTTTTTTGGTTTTTCAAGGTAGGGTCTCACTCTGGTCCAGGCTGACCTGGAATTAGCTATGTAGTCTCAGGGTGACCTCGAGCTCATGGCAATCCTCCTACCTCTGCCTCCCAAGTGCTGGGATTAAAGGCGTGCACCACCACACCTGGCCAACAGATATTTCTTAAACTCTTATGAAGTGCACAACCACATGAGTCAAGACATGAATGAAACATTCGCTCAGCCTTATGCTAGTTTTCTTTTTTTAAATTATTTTATTTTTATTTATTTATTTGAGACACAAAAAGGTGGGGAGAGAGAGAGGGCACATCAGGGCCTTTGGCAGTTGCAAACTAACTCCAGACACATGTGCCATCTTGTGCACCTGGCTTACATAGGTCCTGGGGGACTGAACTTGGTTTCTTTGGCTTTGCAGGCAAGTGCCTTAACTGCTAAACCATGTCTCCAGCCCTAGTTTTCAACTCAAAGGAATAAAGACTAATTTTGGAGGCATCATTCCATAGTTAGTTACCCTTTGCTTTGGGGCCTGTGGCAAGACAATACAACATGTTGGGGAGAACATGACAGAGCAAAGATGCTCAGTTCATGGTGGCCAGGAAGGACAGAGGAAGAGGCAAGAGGAAGGGAGGAAGAAACACTTGAATCCCAGCATCCTATTCACGGGCATTCTCCTAATGATCTAATGTCCTTTCACTAAACGCCACCTCCTAAAGATTCTGTCTCTTTCTCAATACTGTCATAGGCTGGTGACTAATCCTTTAGTATATGGTCTTCAGGGGACATTTAAGATCCAACCCATTACACAGTTCTCGACAATCTTGTAGGTTTAGAGGTGAATTCTGCAAAGGACATTGACAGTTGTTATGAAGTGTGGTAACATACTCCATAGTGCAAAGCTGGAAGAGATGTCAGAGGGGCTTGTCACACTCTACTGAGAACTTCTCCCCATCACCGAGGAAGAGTACTGTTTATCAGCATTGTTAAGACTAAAAGGGGGCTGGAGAGATGGCTTAGTGGTTAAGGCACTTGCCTGAAAAGCCTAAGAACCCCCCTTCGAATCTCCAGGTCCCATGTTTAGCCAGATATGAAAGTGATGCAGGCACACAATGTCGCACATGCACCACAAGAGGGCGCAATCATCTGGAGTTCTTTCACAGCGGCTGAGAGGCCCTGGCATGCCCATTCTCTCTGTCTCTCTTTCTTGTTCTCTCTGTCTCTCTTAAATTAAAAAAAAAAAAAAAGACAAAATGGAAACAAATGTAGAAAGGGGCAAGCTCTGCAAAGATTATAAAGCTCATTACAGAGGCATCCCACGTTGCATGCATTTTGTAGACCGTGAAGTGATTAGGTGTTTAGAAGGCAGACGACTAAGCAGATGCAGATAGCATTAGAGGGCTGGAGAGATGGCTTAGCAGTTAAGCGCTTGCCTGTGAAGCCTAAGGACCCCGGTTCAAGGCTCGATTCTCCAGGACCCACATAAGCCAGATGGACAAGGGGGCGCACACGCATCTGGAGTTCGTTTGCAGTGGCTGGAGGCCCTGGTGCGCCTATTCTCTCTCTCTCTCTCTCTCTCTCTCTCTCTCTCTCTCTCTACCTGCCTATTTCTGTATCTCTCTCTCTCACATAAATAAATAAAAATTTTTTTAAAAAATCAATTAAAAAAACGATAGCATTAGACATTGAAGGAAACCATTTCAACACAGTATTCTGTGCTCCAAATTTATTTCATGAAGTCAGAAATACAATTCTTCATATCTCTTTCAAACCTGCTTCCTTCTTTCAGAATTATGGCTGTCCTTATGACAGTCTTCAAAACTTTATGAATTTTTACATTTTAAATGTAAGTGTGATAGGCTTAGAACACTTTTCTGCAATGTCTTCATTATATCTCCGACCTATCTTTTGCTCCCATCCAAGTACTAACCAAGCCTGACCCTGTTTAGCTTTTGAGATCAGATGAGACTGGGTGCATTCAAGGTGGTATGACTGTAGATCTAATTTGTCTTTTCTTAAAAGCTCCTTCACATTTACAAGAATTATCAAGATCATTCACCCATTTATTGTGCATCATTTCAGTCTACTTTGTCCCTGAACAAGTCCTTTTCCTACTTTAGACTCAAAAGTATTTCAAAATAAGTTCTATTTACATATTACATTCAATATGGGAAACTCAATATTAACTTTTAATTTAAATATTTTCCAAATAACAAAATTGTTGCAATATGTAATTACTTAAATATTTTCCAATATATATATTTGAATACAGGCATGAGAATTTTAACATGAGCATTAACATCTACTGAGAATGTGAATTATGAGAAAATACATTATTATTAGCTACCCAGACATTATTATCTAAATATGGATGAACTAAGTTTCCAAATAAAATATGAAATAATTAGCTAAAGTTGATTAAGTGAAAAATGATGTAATAAAATCAATATTTAGCTAGATATAACATGCTGAATTTCCTAGGAATCTTGTGTTTCCTTAAGAATGGCCAAAATAATTGCAATAAAAGATAACAGCGTAGCAAAACAATCATTTGAAAACATATTTCTAAATACTCATGAGGTTTCCCATTCTCTACATGACTTTGAAAAATAGCTACTTTCCAAGGAAAAGGATTTCACTTTAACAATCCACTCCAGCATTTTCCTTGCTAGGAAATAAACCAGATGGTCCCAACACCCAGAATTTTACTTGGGAAAGATTCAGAAATACAGGAAAAATGTCTTAACTCTTTTGCTATGACTACAGTTAATTCCAATAAGTTCCTTATTTAATGAAAGATGATATTGAATTTTTATTAGAAAGCAGACAAATGCAATCTGGTGAGCATCCAGATGTAGTGTGAGGGGTTAATAAGACACTCTCAATCTTGCCTGGGATCAAGGCACGGGGCCATCAACTGCTTACCAAGAAGGGAAAAGAATCCATAGACATGTTCTTAAATGTTTCAACTTAAATTTAATATTTGATGTTTTTGACAAATATATATACCTGTGAAACCAAACAAAAGATAAAGTTTTTACCCTCCCTCAAAAGTTCACTCATGCACTTAAACTCTAGCCTCCTTATGCACACATACTATAACTGCCCTAAAAAGCTACTAATTTTCTTTCTTGTGCTATATATGTTTTTATGATCTTTTAGTCTATCTTCAAGGATAAAGGTTTCTATGGTACCAGTTCATTCTGGATTTAGTTTTGTGTTTGTTTTCCCTCACTGTCACCTTTGCCTCCCCTCAAACCCTTCCATCCCTATTGTCTGGGCCTTCAGTTGCCTATCAGGTATGACAGCAACTCTAGCAGGTCCAGGTTAGGAACCACAGATAAATGACACCATGTGACATTTGCCTTTCTGTGATTGTGTGAGTTTGCTGAGTATGATATGTTCCACGTCTGTCCATTTTTCGACAGATTTCTTTGTATTGTTTTTTTCTTACTGCTGAGTAGAAATTCCATTGTGTGAATGTACCACAACTTGGTTATCCATTCATTCAGTGATGGGCGCCTGGGTTGATTCCAGTTCTTAGCTATTATGAGTTGAGCAGCTATAAACATGGTTGAGCAAATGTCTCTGTAATGAAGTATGGAGCATTTAGGATTAATGGCCAGTAAGGGAACAAGGGTCTATTGGTAGCTCTATATTCATCCTTTCCAGGAATCTCCATATTAATTTCCATAATGGTGGTACAAGTTTGCATCCCCATCAACAGCGGGTGAAGGTTCCTCTTTCCTCTCCCACATTTGTTGTTGTTGTTGTTTAAGATTGCCATCCTTACTGGAGTCAGATGGAATCCCAGTTGTTTTTACTTGTCGTTCCCTAATCGTTAGGGATGTTGAACATTTTCTTAAGTGTGTGTTAGCCATTTGTATTTATTCCTCTGAGAACTCCATATTTAGTTCTGTGCCCAATTTTTGGAGTGGGTTGTTTGATTTTTTTTTATTGTTTAGTTTTTTCAGTTCTTTGTAGATTCTAGATATTGGGCCTCTATTAGTGGTACAGCTGGCGAAAAGTTTCTCCCATTCTGGGGGTAATCTATTGGCTCTGATTGAGGTACGCTTGTCTGTGCAAAAGCTTCTTAGCTTCATGCGCTCCCATGGGTTGAGTGATTGTTTAATTTCCTGGGCTACTGGGGTTTTCTTCAGGAAGTGTTTCCCCACTCCTATATTGTGGACAATTCCTCCTATTTTTTTTTTTAAGTAGGAGAAGAGTTTCAGGCTTATATTGAGGTGTTTAATCCAGTTGAACTTGATTTTTGTGCATGGTGAGATGAGTGGGTCTAGTTTCATTTTTCTACATATGATCATCAAGTTGTCCAGCACCATTTGTTGAAGATGCGTCTTTTCTCCAGCCTACATTATTGGCACCTTTGTCAAAGATCAAGTAGCTGTAGTTACTTGACCTAAAGTCCAGGTCTTCAATTCTGTTCCATTCATCTATATTTCTGTTTTTATGCCAGTACCATGAATACATATGGCTAACACACACTTAAGTAAGGGGGGAACACCCAAAAAGAAGGGCCCTGGAGAGAGTGTAATGAAGCCTAACCTTAAAAAAAATATTTTTTGTCTCTGGCCTATAACTCCCAGTACCAGAAAGTGGTTGATACCCACAATGAACTGTTGATCATCGAGACCTACAAGGTCCCCAAACAAAGACAGGCTCTGTCAAGGCACTTGACTACTCATTTGAGGCAAAAGGTAAGACCCTATTGCTGAAGACACCATAAGCTGCTGACACAGAGCATGGAAACACTTGGCTGGAATCCAGAAGAGAGCCAGTCCCCAGACAGCCCATCTAGTGCTGGGAAGCACTACATGAGCTACTGGGAGAAAGTGGCCAACAACAGTCTGAGCAAGCAGAGGTCTAAGCTACTCAGAAGCAAATGCCCTGACAGGATGTACACGCCAATGCAATAGTGACACACAGCCATGGTGGGTAACCAATAGATTTCTGATTGGCTAGGAGAACTGCTCAGTGTAAAGGAACCCATATCTGGAATTGGGAACCCTATGGAGACAAAGATTATGCTCTCTGGTGTCAAGCTCTCACTAGTCTTTGGCTAAAAGAGGGGTTACATACATCAAGTTCTCCCTAAATTAATATTACTTATCCCATTTAAACTATTCTAACTTCACTCTCCATTGAAGAATTCTTTTTCAGAAAGTAGCAAGACTCAAAGAGATAAATGACCCCTTGCACCTCGGCCAAGCCACAGCTGGATCCACAGAGGAATTGGGGAGACAAGCCAGAGTGCTGCTCCCATGGTGAATATAACAATCAGCGCCAGGGTGAAGGAGACAGACCCTGAGGAAACTCAACACCGACCAAAACAGAGATCCAAAGGTTCCTAAGAGCTCA
Organism: Orientallactaga sibirica; assembly: GCA_036365145.1. Classification (NCBI taxonomy): domain Eukaryota; kingdom Metazoa; phylum Chordata; class Mammalia; order Rodentia; family Dipodidae; genus Orientallactaga; species Orientallactaga sibirica. The sequence continues at coordinate 16,130,349 of JAEOAD010000027.1, read as the reverse complement.
TCACTGAGGCAGAATTAAAACTCACCAACCATAGCTCAGGGAATTTTGCAGAAGAGGGGGTGGAAAGATTGTAAGAGCCACAGGTTGAGACATCATTCCCAGAGGCATTCCCTCCCCACCCCCAAATAACTGTCTGCTGCTCCCACAAAGCATAACCCACAACCTCATGGGGAATACATGCAACCCCACTGAGGAGGGTCCCCAGCCAAATGGGGCAGGGACGAGGGAAAAGCAAGTATCAACACATGATGTATCCCTAAAAAATATGTTGTTAATTATAATAAATAAAAAATATAATAAATAAATAAAATAAATGAAAAATGACCTAAAAGAGCAACAACAGTTTTACATCTTCTAGCATTCAGATAGATGGAATGATATAATTGAAATTCTTTCCCCTCACCCTGGATTTATTTCTCTCAGTTGGTTTTGAGATTTACCTATGCTGTTATGTGAATTAATTTTTTTTTCTTTTTGCTGCAGAAAATTTTCCACTTCATAAATATCCCACACTTCAGTGACTCATTCATTTGTTGACGGACATCAGCAATTTCCAGGTGGAGACTATTAAAATTAAAACTCTGTGTGGTTAATCTATCTTGCTATTTTTCCCTTACATTTTTTCATTTATCTTTTGCTCCTTGTCTGCTTTTATTTGGTTTAATAAAATATATTTTAGTGCTACTTTTTCTCTCCCTTTATTGGGTGACTTTTTTCCTTTTACAGTACTGGGGATGGAACCTAGGACAAGCACTCTGCCTCCAAGCTCCATTCATCACGGACTGTTTGTTCGTTTAGACAAGGCCTCCCAATGTTATTTGGGTTTGCCTTGAGCCCAGGATCTTCCTCTTTTAGTGAGCCAAGTAATTTGGATTACAGGTATGCATTAATACACGTCACTATGCGATCTGCCTTTTTTTCCCCTCTTTTTTCTAGTTTTTTGAGACAGACCCACTCTGTAGCCCATGTGGCCTCAGTCTCACAGCAATGTTCTGGCTTTAGCTCCCCAGATGCTGGGAACACACATGTGCAGCACTACACCTAGCTCCTGGGTTGTCAATTCCATACTTTATTGTTATGTGTAAGTAGTGGCTGTAGCACAAACAAGATGAAAGTTTATGAAACATATAGCACCTGATGCTTCCACCTCACTCTCCATCCTGGACACTTCATACTTCACTGGCCACTTGTCATGTCATACGTGTAATTATCACAAGCATGTAACTCCATTTTGTGTATTACCATTGCTATTATATCTTTTACTTTTTAAAAATATTTATTTTTATTTATTTATTTATTAGAGACAGAGAGAATGGGCATGCGAGGTCCTCTAGCCACTGCAAATGAACTCCAGATGCATGTGCCACCTTGTGCATCTGGCTTATGTGGGACCTGGTGAATCGAATCCAACCTGGATCCTTAGGCTTCACAGGCAAGTGCCTTAACCGCTAAGCCATGTGTCCAGCCCATCTTTTGCTTTTTTAGAGCTATCAACCTCAATCGATGATTAAAAGCCACATAATAATAGAAAAAATATTTGCCTCCAAATTGATCTGTCAAATACCTGAGGATTTTCTTTTCTTCATTCGTGTATTTAACTATTTGAGACAGGGCCTCACTAGGTAACTCAGGCTGACCAGCAACTTGACACCCTCTTGCTTAAGCCCATCAAGTGTTGGACTAACAGATAACACCCAATTCTTAATTTTTTTCATAAGTTTTCCCATTCTCTAATTCTTAATTTTTATAAGAAATGAGAGAGCATATATTTAGTGCAATGGTGAAACTGTTTCTCTCCTTTTCTTCCCATCCATGGTTATGTGTCTTGGCTGTAATAGATCAGACACAGCTTTGTGCCACACACAGTGTTCTAAGTGAAATATAATTCCTCCAAGTACCAACCACAAATATGATGGAATTGAAAGAACACAAAGAATAATGAGGAATATATTTGAGTGTTCCTGTGGGTTCAGGGATTAAGGAAAAAAAAAAACAACACTTCATTGAACGACTCTGAAACACCACTATTTCATTATGATTTTCAGTTTTACCAGTTGTAGAATAGAGGGCACTTGGGGATTAGATTGGAAAACTCCCGTGGCAGTTGTTCATGAGCAGCCACTGGCAAATAGAAATTATCCATGTGAGGTTCTGCATAATTGCAGGGCAGCTTCCTGTTCATATCCAGTTCATAACATTCCCAATAGGTAGCTGGCAACTAAGAGTCCTGCAAAGTTGAGCTCACAGCCCACAGTGACTTATATCCTCTGTCCCCCCTGCTATAGAAGCAGTAGATGCTGATCACAGCGTGGTCATTTGGTTACAGGCAGACAGAGAAGCACCATGTCTTGGTTTGAAGGTTAGAGAAGAAGGTTGGATAAAAACAGAATTCATATTGTTGCAGCACATTTTGCTTCTATCATTTATTTTTAGTTGGCATACAAAATAGTGAGTTTCCATTATGACTCTTAATACATATGTATATGATCTATATGTGTATATATCATTATATTTTGCTCGTGTTTTCCCTCTCACTTCCTTCTCTTGTCCCTCCCCTTCCTCTTGCTGCCCTCTTTCCTCCCCACAAAAAGTTGCTGTTACATACATACATACATACATACATACATACATACATACGTACATACATACATACATGATGTGGTTTTTGTCTTTCTTTTTTGTTGTTGTTGTTTTTGGTTTTTCGAGGTAGGGTCTCACTGTAGCCCAGGCTGACCTGGAATTCACCCTGTAATCTCAGGTGACCTAAAACTCATAGTAATCTTCTTACCTCTGCCTCCTAAGTGTTGGGATTAAAGGTGTGCGCCACCACACCTGGTTTGATTTTTGTCTTTCTGAGTCTGACAGATTTTGCCTAACATCCAGATCCCACTATTTACCTGAAGACAACCAAGTGAATTCTTCTTTATGGCTGAACAAAACTCTACTGTGTATGCACTCCATATTTTCTTTATCTGTCCATCTGTTGATGTGTTTCAAGGCTGACTATACATTTGGCTATTCTGAATAGTGCCACCATGAGCACAGATGTGCTAGCATATCGGCAGAATGCTGACTCAGAGTCCTTTGGGCATATACTCTGGAGTGTTATAGTTGAATGATATGGCAATTTTACTTTTGGAAGAACCTTTCTCCCAATTTCCACAGTGCTTGAACTAGTTTATAAACCATCAGCAAAAGTTCCTGTATCCCCCATATGTATGCAAGCTCTTGACACTATGCTTTTTTTTTCTTATTTTATTTTTTTATTGACAATTTCCATAATTGTAGACAATAACCCATGGTACTTCCCTCCCTCCCTCCCTTGACTTTCTCCTTTGACACTCCACTCTCCATCATATCTCCTCCCCCCTTTCAGTCTCTCTTTTATTTTGATGTCATGATCTTTTCCTCCTATTATGATGGTCTTGTGCAGGTAGTGTCAGGCACTGTGAGGTCATGGATATCCAGGCCATTTTGGGTCTGGAGGAGCACATTGTAAGGGGTCCTACCCTTCCCTTGGCTCTTACATTCTTTCCGCCACCTCTTCCACAATGGATTCTGAGCCTTGGAAGATGTGATAGAGATACTTCAGTGCTGAGCACTCCTTTGTTTCTTCTTCTCAGCACCATGGTGCCTTCTGAGTCATACCAAGGTCACTGCCATCTGAAAAGAGAAGCTTGGCCAAGTGTGGTGGCACATGCCTTTAATCCCAGCACTCGGGAGGCAGAGGTAGGAGGATCACTGTGAGTTTGAGGTCACCCTGAGATGACATAGAGCATCCCAGGTGAGCCTGGGCTAGAATGAGACCCTACCTTGAAAGAGAGAGAGAGAGAGAGAGAGAGAGAGAAGCTTCTCTAACCAAGTATTCACATCAAGAGAAGTGCTTACTAGGTGAGCATACTATATACATTTAGCCAGACTCCAGCAGACATCGTAACCATAGGGCTCATGACTACCCCTTTTGTAGGTTTGCAATATCAGAGATGAGTTCCTCCTATGTATTCCTCCAGTCCAATTAGAGAACAGTTGGTTTCTCCCATAACAGACATGCCACTATTGCACCCATTGGCTCATTTGGCCTTGCTGGCCAAGTTTAAGGCTTGCAGTGTCCACTGTTGAGTATCTTCACTAGTGATTTCTCTCTCCCCCGTTGAACTGCATGCAGCATGGCTTTTTCTAGCTTTCTGTCAGCTGGTCCACATGGAGGAGGTTTTCAGCTCAGCTCCAGCAGGATTTCTCCATGACCTTGCAGCCCAAGTATGTGGAGTCTTCAGCAATAGAGTCTTACCATCTATTCCTGGTGGGAAACCAAGAGCGCTGGCAATGGCCTGTAATGTTTTGGGGGTGTCTGTGACTTCCCTGGCCACTGGCCATCAACTCACTGGAAGGTATTCCATCCCTGTTACTGAAAATACTACCTCTGCCTCTAGAGGGCTGGGATTAAAGATGTGTGCCATCACAGCCTGCTGAAAATATGCTTTCTTAATGATAGATGTTCTGGCTGGGGTGAGATTCAACCTCAGTGCAATTTCAATTTGTGCTTCCTTGATGGCTAATAATGATAAATATGGAATAAGTTTAGCTAGCTTGGAAGCTATGAGACAGTAGAATGCTGGTTTAAATTTTTCTTTCATTTTTCTCTTTTTCTTTCCTTCAAATATTTTATTTACTTATGTACTTATTTGTATGCAAGCAAAGAGAGACAATAAGGAGAGAGAAAGAGAAAGAAAGAGAGAGAGAGAGAATGGGCATGCCAGGGTCTCCAGCCACTGCAAACGGAATCCAGATGCATGCACCACCTTGCGCCTATGGCTTACATGGGTCCTGTGAAATTGAACCTGGGTCCTTTGGCTTTGTAGACAAGTGCCTTAACCACTAAGCCATTTTTACAGCCCTCTCTCTTTTGTTCTTTCTTCTTCTTTTTTTAATTTCTTTCCTTCAGGTATCTGACTCAGTTTCTATAATAAGTTTTTAAATTTTGTTTATTTGTATTTACTTATTTGAGAGCAACAGACAGAGAAAGAGGTAGAGAGAGAGAGAGAGAGAGAGAGAGAAAGAATGGGTGTGGCAGGGCCTCCAGCCACTGCAAGCGAACTCCAGTTGCATGAGCCACCTTGTGCATCTGGCTTACATGGGTTGCATGAGCCACCTTGCTTCACAGGCATCTGGCTTTCAGGTTTGCTGAGATGAACTTCCAGACCAGGCACAGTTATGGAAGAAGGGATAATTGAGCCTTACAGATCCAGGGGAAGTTCCATAACCAGGGAAACAGCCTCCTTCAGGACCAGTCAAGAGAGCAAAGGCAAGCTACACAGCACACTGAGCAAAACTAAGCCAAAAGGTCACACAGCACACTTCAGGAACTCCTGCTAACATTTGCCATCTCTCACAGCCCATGACATTGCAGTTTGCTAAAACATAACAGAATGTTTGCTTAACAAACTACAGTGTTTCTCTCCAGCCCATTATTTTCTAAATCACAGAATGTTTGCTTAACCAGTGTTTGTTATTTAGCAAGCACCAGGGGAAAGCATAGTCTCAGTTCCTTCAGCACAGGAGACTCTAAATATTAAAGATAACATGTTGGTACTCCATCACCTTTGGTCCACACTTCCCCAATAAATTAGTTCCTGATGTAGTGGAATAAAACAAGAAATAGATGTTGACCAAACTTGAACCTTGACCTCATCACTCAATACTTACCTGTGTAGTGATGGACTATTGACTATCTCTTGTTCTCAGTTTTCTCATTTGTAAAATGGGGACAATAAGCATACTGACTTCCTGTGATCATTATTGCCTCACTTTGCCCAGGAGTCTATGTCTATTCACCTCAAGCACAGACGGCAGTGATATTCAAAAGAAATGGTTCTTCACAAGTCCAGCTTGGTTAGCTAACAAGTTTAATTGATGTTATATACATGAGCATGAGCGTGGAATTACTTGTAGGAGCACAGACAGCTTATGGTCAGCACCTTCCCGGTCTTGCAACTGTTGACTGCTTATTTATCGTGGGGGGAGGGTCTCATGAGCCATGTGAGTCCTCAAGTCTTGCCATGAAGGAAGGTTAATGGCCCCAGATTTTTGAGGGTCTCATTCAGGTAATCTCAGCTACTTTGATTTCAAGACATCAACAGACGTGCCATGGAAGTTCCACAACAATATAAACATTAAAAGACTAGGAACCTTATATTTATGCTGGGCATAATAAAAATATTAATAGGTGGTCACTATTTTAATTGTTATTGAACCATTTTAAGAGGATAAATTAATTTAAATGACCACACTTATAAATTCCACCCAGAAGTAAATACAGATACTTTAGTTATTAAGCAAAAGTATGACTATAATCTATGGTTTTTCATCTTGAAAATAGTTCTTATAGAAGCAAAGTCTGAAAAAATATTTACAGACTATTCTCATGACTGAAGTAAAACTTGCAAGTGTTTACTTGATAACTATAGTTGGTTGACTGTGTCCCCTAAAGAGTTTTAAGTACCAGGCTGGAGAGATGGCTTAGTGGTTAAGGCGCCTTCCTGTGAAGCCTAAGAACGCCTGTTTGAATCTCCAGGTCCCACGTTTAGCCAGACGCAAAAGTGACACAAGCTCGCAATGTCGCACATGTGCAGAAGGGGGCACACACATCTGGAGTTTGTTGACAGCGGCTGAGAGGCTGCTGGTGCTCCCATTCTCTCTCTCTGTCTCTCTCTCAAAAAAAAATGTTTAATTTCTAACTCCCATTACTTGTGGAAGTGACCTTATTTAGAAACGGGATGTGGGGAGACAGAGACAAGGAATCCTTGGTGCTCATTGGCCAGCCTCTAGCCAAATTGGTGAGCTGTCGGTTCAGTGAGAGTCAACCAGAGGATCCGTTTCAAAGAATGAAGTAGAGAGTGATTGGGCCTCCACATGCACACATGCATGTATGTGCAGCCATACACATACACACATGCATGCACACCCCTCCACACACACACACACACACACACAGATGGAGGTAGAGATTGGGACAAGGCAGCTGAATGACAAGTAATGACAAAGACACTGAAATACACCAGTGGCTAGGCTGGTACAAGGAAGGGTTAGTTCCTATAGCTATCACAGAGAACATGGCCCTGCCAACATCTTGATTTCAGGCTCTTTGAAGTTTCTAGAACTATGAGTAAATAAGTCTTTGCTGTTATTCTTAATTTGTGTTTATTTATTTTTAAGCAGAGAGAGAGAGAGAGAGAACGGGCACACTAGTGCCTCTAGCCACTACAAATGAACTCCAGATGCATGTGTCTCTTTGTGCATCTGGCTTTATGTGGGTACTGGGGAATCGAACCTGGGTATTTGGTTTTTTAAGTAAATACCTTAACCACTAAGCCATCTCTTTGACCTATTTTTGCTGTTTTAAAGTCTCAGAGCTTGGGGAACTTTGTTATGCCCTTCCTAGGGGAACTTAAGAACTTAAGGGTTATTTTTTCTCCAATTTTCAAGTTCATTGTGAACAAAGCTTTAAAAATATGTAATTGAACTCGTTTAAAATATATTGTTTGTAGGCAGGAACTTCGTACTTCATTTTCAATTTAAACTTTTTTTGGAGGAGAACGATATTTATAAGCTATGTAAAGACAACAATAGGAAGAGGCGTTTGAAACGTGAGGCTATGTTTCAGTAACATTACTGATCAACAGGCATGTGAATTACATTCTAATACAGTGGAAGTTCTTCCTAATGTTTTCCAGGAGAGTAGATTTTTGAATTCTATATTACATTGAGGAAAGTATTGCTTTATGGATCTCTGGCTGGATCTTTGAAGTGCTGTGTGTGAAAAAACACTGAGACTGGGTGAAGGGAGAGCTATGATTTTATATTATGCTCCAAAATATCAATTTATGAAATATTAACTCAAATTCATTCTTCTTTGATTGCTTTTGTTCATTGTTATTGAGTTGATTTATATATCAGACAAATCTATTTAATATGAGGATAAAATCAAATATAAATATAAAGCCTCTCATCTCAAAGCATAGTGTGCTTCCTGAAGGATTTTCTTTCCACATAGAGAGGGTACATGGACAGCTCCTTCAATTATAAACACACACCAGGCATTAAGTAGAAAGGGGCATTTAGGGTTTAGGCCGAAGGCAGTATTGGGGAGGAAAAAGATTGAAAGTTAGAGTCCAGATAATTATATCACATTTAAAAATTCAGTTACAGGCTCATGAGATTGCTCAGTGGTTAAGGCAGTCGTCTGCCAACCTAAGGACCCAAGTGGAATTACCCAGTGCCCACAAAAAGCCATATGTACAAGGTGGCACATGTGTCTGCAGTTTGTTTGCAGTGACTAGAGGCCCTGGCATGCCATTCTCTCTTTCTCTCTCTCTTTACCTGCCTCTTTCCCTCTCTAACTCTCTCTCAAATAAATAAATAAATAAATATTTACAAAAAAATCAGTTACATCTATTTATTTATTTATTTAGGTTTTATGAGGTAGGGTTTCACTCTAGTCCAGGCTGACCTAGAATTTACTATGTAGTCTCAGGGTAGCCTTGAACTCATGGTGATCCTCCTACCTCTGCCTTCCAAGTGCTGGGATTAAAGGCATGCACCACCATACCCGGCTACATTTTTTTTTTTTTGGTTTTCCAAGGCAAGGTCTCACTCTAGTCCAGGCTGACCTGGGCTGGGATTCACTATGTAGTCTCAGGGTGGCCTGGAACTCAGGATGATCCTCCTACCTCTGCCTCCCGAGTGCTGGGATTAAAGGCATGCGCCATGACGCCTGGTTTACATTTATTTTATATGAGAGAGAGAGTGAGAGAGTGAGGGAGAGAGAGAGATAATTGTAAGCCAGGGCCTCCAGACACTGCAATCATGCATCTGGCTTACATAGGATCTGGGAAGTAGAATGTGGGTCCTTACGTTTTATAGACAAGAGCCTTAACCACTAAGCAATCTCTCTAGCCCATTACATTTATTTTAATTTTAGCTTTCTCACCTCTGAAATGGGATAGTTGCTACACTATTGGTAAAGCTGGCATGAGCTAAGAGATTCTATTGTGTTCCACCTCACACAAATAGAATGATTTTTTTAATTTAAAAATAATTTAGGGCTGGAGAGATGGCTTAGCAGTTAAGGCATTTGCCTGCAAAGCCAAAGGATCCTGGTTTGATTCTCCAGGACCCACTTAAGCCAGATGCACAAGGAGGTGCGTGCATCTGGAGTTCATTTGCAGTGGTTGGTGGCCCTGGTGCGCCCGTTCTCTCCCCCTTCCTTTCTCTCTCTCTCTCTCTCAAATAAATAAATAAAATATATTTAAATAATAGCTAAAAAAACAAAAGGTGGGGTTGTTTGGAGCAAATACTAAAAGTAGACAGAATAGGGTTTTCAAGCATTAATAGAAGCTTAGTGAATATCTTTTCTTCTTCCTGTTTGAAACACACATTTGAACTCACCTTTCTTCTGAATGCAGGCGAGACTGGATGCAGTGCTCAGACTCAAGTGATGGCTCAGTGACTGGACATTCCAGGATCTGTCTTAGTGGTGGGACCTGTGAGGTTTCTTTAGGATGGCACTGCTTGTTTCCATCATGCTGGCCACCACTGTGGATGGCTTGTTCATGTGTAATCAGATCTGCCCCAGTACTGGAAGGAGGTTCTGTTGACTTTGCAATTTGGCATGGAAGGAAGGAAGGAAGGAAAGATGGCTGACCTGGGAGTTGGAGGTAAATCTCTTCAATCTATGTAGTCTTCTATTCGTTCCACTGAAAAGTCAGTGGGGGAATAGACTGAACTCCAAGACTATGGTTGTTTTTTTTTCTATTTGATATTTGTGAGGCTGGAGAGATGGCTCAGTGGCTAAGCCCCTTGCCTGCAAAGCCTAATGACCCAAGTTCAATTCCCCAATACCCACAACCCAATCTCCATTCTCCAGTACCAACTTAAAGCCAGATGCACAGTGGCACATGCATCTGGAGTTTGGCTGCAGTGGCTAGAGGTTCTAGCATGCTCGTTCTCTTCCCTCTCTCTCTCTTATCTCTCTCTGCTTGAAAATAAATTTATAAAAAGCTTTTAAAAAACAAAAATATATATTTGTGTGTATGCACGAGTGCATGTGTGGGGGAGGAGGGATGTACAACACATGTCACTGAGCACTTGTGGAGGTCAGAGGACGACGTCCAGGTTGATCACCTCGTCTGAGGCAGGCTTCTCTCTGAATATCATTCTGCCATTGACTGCAGAGTTTGCTGTGAGCTTCTCGAAATTTCTGTCTCCACTTCCTACCTCACAGTCATTGTGCTGGGATTACAGAAGACTTCTATAGCTTCTAGCTTTGAAACCCTTTCCTATTTCATTTCATTTTATTTTATTTTATTTTATTTTATTTTATTTTATTTTATTTTATTTTATTTTATTTTATTTTATGAGACGGGGGGGGGGATTGGTCCACCAGGGCCTTATCCACTGCAGTTGAACTCCCGATGCTGGTGCACCTAGCGGGCATGTGCGACCTTGTATTTGCCTCACCTTTGTGTGTCTGGCTTATGTGGGATCTGGAGAGAGATAGAACATGGGTCTAAGGTAACACAGGCAAGCACCTTAACCACTAAGCCATCTCCCTGGCCCTAAAACCCTTTTCTAAAAACACTGTTGGGCAGGGAAGATGCCTCAGGAGTTAAAGGCACTTGCTTACAAAGCCTGCTGACTAGGGTTCAATTCCCCACTACCCACGTGAAGATGCACAGATGCACAAAGTGGTGCATACATCTGGAGTTTGTTTGCAGTGGTAGGAGGTACTGGGGTGCACATTCTCTCTCTCTCTCTTTACAAATAAATACAAAATAATAAAATATTAAAAATATATTTTCATGATGTGTGTATACACATGTGCTCATGTATGCAAAAGTGTGGGCACACAGGTGTTACAGTGCTAGTGTAGAGGTCAGAAGAGAATTTCTTTGAGTCAGTTTTTGGTCCTCCTGTTCAACCTCACTTGAAAGAAGTTTGCTCTTGATCTCACTTTGTTATTGTTCTTTTTGGTGCACTTGTCAAGAGGTTCCAGGGACTTCTCCTATCTCTGTCTTCCATCATGTAGTCAGAATTCTGGGATTACAGAAGTCTACCATGGTCTTCTGACATTTGTGGTGTCTGAGGATTAAACTCTGGAACTCAGGCTTGAGCAGTGAGTGCTTAAATTTTGACATATATTAGCTAAAGTATATTTTGAAATCAAGCAACCACTGGTTTAAATACTCAGTTCCATTATTTCTAGGTGGGTGATCCTTCATTTAACTTCCCTGAGACTTAACTACACCAGTTAAAGATAGAGAAAATACCTAATCGAAAGCTTATTACAGAGATTCATTTAGAAAAGCTTACTGGAAGTACCCCATAGAAAGCAGACAACAGACATTAGTCCCCTTTCATTACATCAGCAGGTCTTGGCATGAATCAGAATTCCCACAGGGCTCGCTAAAACCACAGAAATGATGCTCTTAGAGTCTTCAGTTCAAGAAAACTAGGACGGAGGGCCCAAATATTTGCATTTCTAATAACCTCTTTGAAGAAACTGCTAACCTATGAGTTCTCATTGCTGGAACACAATGCCTGACCAGAAGCAACTTTTGGAAGGAAAGTGTTTATTTCAGCTTACAATTTCAAGGGGAAATTTCATCATAGCAGAGACGGCATGTCAGGAGCAGACAGCGAGGCGTCACACCTCCACAGCAGCAAGAAGGAAGTCGCAAGAGTGATCTTGCTAGCACTGGAAAATCGGGCTATCAAATGTCAAGGCCCATCCCCAGTGTAGAGAACCCATATGAAGTTTAATCACAAACACAAGAAGCTATGGGTGACATTTTACATTCAAACCAACACACTACACACTAAGCTTCATATCTTGAAAATCTGTGCTCTGGATCATGGTTTGGCAATGTATAGTACTTACACCAAATTTGGCCCACTCTATATTTGTAAAAATACAAAGAGTTTTATTAGGAGATAGCTATGCACATTGTCTATGGCTGGTTTTGTACTGTAGTGCCAGACTTAAGTAGTTCTGACAGAGACGAGAAGTAAATCTAAAATACTCCTTCACTGAGAAGTCAGCAGTTCTACCCTGGGTTGTCACCAGCGTTCTTCCCAAGAAGTTTCAGGGCTCTGGCAACTTGCTTATTTTCCAAAGCTTGGTGTGGTGATGCACACCTTTAATTCCAGCACTCAGGAGGCAGGGATAGGAGGATGGACATGAGTTTGAGGCCACTCTGAAACTGTGTTGTGAATTCCAGGTCAGCCTGGGCTGAAGCAAGACCTTAACTTGAAGAGCCTACCAGCCCAGGTTCAATTCCCCAATACTCATGTACAACTGGATGCAAAATGTGCAGGAAGCACCTGGCAATCATTTTCTGCAGCAAGAGACCCTTGTACATCCATACACACACTCACATGCACACACACACACACACACACATACACACACACACAAAATAAGATAAAATAAAAATTACTCTTCTGTTAAGAAGCCTAGATATTTCCCCAGGTATTAGAAAACTCAGCTTTTGTAAGCTTGAGAACTTCACAGAATCCAGAGACCAGGTGGCCTTGCAGAGCACAGTTGTTCAGCAGTCTCTTGTATTTGCATGCCAGCGCCATCACTTAATACTGTGTGACCTTAAATATGTTATGTCATGGATATGTTAAGGAATACTAGTGCTGCTTCGTACGGAGTTATAGCCAAGATGAAAGGAGTTAATACATTTGAAGCAGTTCAAAAAGAGTCCCTTGCTTACAGAATGCCCCCAATACCTGTTAGCCATTGCTGTGATTATTATTACTGAGAGAGAGAGAGAGAGAGAGAGAGAGAGAGAGAGAGAAAGCCAGTTGTAAACGGTGCATACCAGTAGGCAATGGGTGAAGAGGCAGAGGCAGGGGACCAGTGTGGGCTGCACTTTCAGAGCTAGGGGTATGGCTCAGCAGGTAAGAGCACTTACAGCTTAAGCATGAGGAAATGAGAGGAACTGGGCAGGCCTGAGTTCAATCCCTAGCACCCACATCCAAAAGCTGGGTGAGTCTACTGCATACCTGTTACCCCAATGCATACTTGCACCCCTCAGTCCTGTGGGGGTGGCTCAGAGACAGGAGAAACACTAGGGCTCTTCGGTCAGCCTGATGATTAAAAAGTGGCAGCTCCATGTGTGGTGAGAGACTCTGTCTCAAGGAGACAACGTGGGAGAGCAATAGAAGGGGACAGTCATTGTTATTGTTCCTCTGGCCTCTGCACGTATGTGCACGGGGCATGCCCATCTGCACACACGTGTGCCTATGTCATATGAACATAAACAGGCACGCACCTGTGCCAAAAGAAAAGAAAAGAAAAGAAAAGAAAAGAAAAGAAAAGAAAAGAAAAGAAAAGAAAAGAAAAGAAACAAAAGAAAACAAAAGAAAAGAAAAGAAACAAAAGAAAACAAAGGAAAAGAAAAGAAAAAAAGAGAAGAGAAAAGAAAAGAAAAGAAAAGAAAAGAAAAGAAAAGAAAAGAAAAGAAAAAAGAAAAAAGAACACGAAAGGTGCTCTACTCTCAGAAAAAAAAAAGATTTCTGTCAGGTCTTTGGAAACTCTGTGTGTAGGTAGGGCCTGAGGCCATTAAATGTATTCATCGTATGATTACACTGGCGATGCAGACACTTACTCTGGTTTTAAAATACTGATGGAAGATCCTGCACTATCTCTAGTGACTATCACGAGCAAAGAGACAGAACAGCATTTTTATGGGGGTGATTCATTAGTATTAGTGACAAAATTAACCCAAATCCTTTTCTTTTTTTTTTCTTTTCAGCAGCCCTTTGTGGAGCCGAAAAGGCTTCTCTAAAGTGGGAAGCAGATCAAAGGTTCTTTAAATCAGAAAATCCAGCGTATCATACTGAGGAATCTCTGCGATGATTTCTACCCTGAGATGTTTGTCCCGACTCTAAGGCTCTCCAGAATAGTTTTGGGCAACGGTTTCCATCGTGTTTCTGGTACAACTTTGCCTTCTACTAATGTTTGAGCTGAAAGTGCCAAGTAAACAAATGACAAAAATAGAGAGGCTCCCACTGTGATATGCCCAGCGGCTGCCAGCTTTCCCATGGCATCCCCGCTGCAGCCTTGCTCCTCAGCAGTGCATCACTCTTTTTCCTCTTACTTCCCCAGTTTGTGATGGTCAGGGAGAGAAAGGTCTGGATTCCGGTGTTCCATTTTCCTTCTCCGTAGTGCTTACGTGGGCTTCCGTTTCCTGTTCTCCAGAATAGGGTGACTGAGTAACGGAAGGCATTGTGAACATTAAATATGCAAGCATATGAAAGGGCCTTGCAGGATTCCTGATAAATGCAGTATCTCCATAAACTTTCCTTTTTTAATACTTGCTATTTATTTATTTATTTATTTATTTATTTATTTATTTATTTATTTGTTGTTTGTTTGTTTGTTTGTTTGTTTAAGACATGAGAGAGAGAGAGAATGGGCAGGCCAGGGCCTGTAGTCACTGCAAATGGACTCCAGATGCCTGCACCACCACGGGCAGCTAGCTTAGATGGGTTCTGGTAACTGGAATCTGTGTCCTTAACCTTCACAGGTAAGTGCCTTAACCGCTAAGACACCTCTCCAGTCCTCCATAAACTTTCTTTTCATTTGCCACTATGGTTGAGATCTTATTAAGTAGTTCATCTTTAGCCCTTAAAAAAAAAAGGTTTCCTGGGCTAGAAAGGTGGCTTAGCTATTAAGGCACTTGCCTGCAAAGCCAAAGGACCTAGGTTCAATTCCTCAAGACCCACGTAAGCCTGATGCACAAGGGGATGTATGCATTTGGAGTTTGTTTTCAGAGGCTAGAAGCCCTGGCGTGCACATCCTCTCTCTCTCCACTGTCACCCTCTCTGCATTCCTATTTCTCTCTGTCTTTTTCTCAAATAAATAAAAATGAAACTTTTTTTTTTTAAAGGGTTCCTAAATAATCTGGGCCTTTGAAGCTGAACTGCAGCCCTCACTGGGTGGATACGATTGTCCCCAAAAGAATTAAAATTAGCTGAGAATGGAATGAGCTTTCCTTCAGGAAGGTATTTCAGGAGAAGCTGGTGAACCAGCTTATTAGAGGAATCCCTTAGGCTTGGGAGCAATTAATTGGGGTAGGAGAAATCTTACAGTGTTAATGAGGTAAAAAGAGTAACTAAATTCAAGTTAAAACAGATGGGACTAGAAGTAGTGATGGTGACCAGAATTGGTTATAGGTAAATATAAGGTGAACACACAAGTATTTAAAAAAAAATGAAGCACTAGATTACAGAGGTACTCCCAAGATTTTTATTCTTTGCTTGTTAGTGCATATGAATGTGTGTGGAGAGGAGTCAGGGGATGGGGGTTGTGCATATAAGCTAGGGGACAATACTGTCACTTTAAAAAAAAATTAAGACAGGGTCTGAAACTCCCCTGTTAGGCTACACTGTCTAGGTAGCAAGCTCTAGGAATCCACCTGTCTCTGCCACTCTAGCATTGGCATTGCAAGATGCTGTGCCACTCTTGGCATATATTTTATGAGAGAGAGAGGGAGAAAATTGGTGCACCAGGTCCTCTAGCCACTGCAACTGAACTCCAGATGCATGTGCCACCTGGTGCACATGTGCCACCTTGTGCACATGTGTCACCTTGTGCATCTGGCTTACATGGGTTCTGGGGAGTCAAACCTGGGTCCTTAGGCTTTGCAGGAAAGTGCCTTAATCGCTAAGCCATCTCTCCTGCCCCACTCCTGGCATTTTTATCTGGGTTCTGGGGATGGGATTTAAGACCTCAGGCTTCCAAGACAAGCACTTGACCACTGAGCTATCTCCCTAGCCTCATATAAGATTTTTTTTAAAAAATAAAGGCTCTCTAGCCATGTTATTATATTAGAAGGAGAATAAAATGTAAGTGGTATTGGAGAATTAATTTTGATTTTAAACCATGGAGGCTGGACATAGTGGTACATGACTGTAATTCTGGACATGGGCACCAGAGGCAGGGGGATTACAAATTGAAGGCCAGCATATCATAAAAAATAATTTTCTGTTTTTAATGAACAACTAAATAATTGAATAATAAAAAATGAAAGTAGGCATAGTGTTACATACCTTGAATCTCAGCACTGGGGAGGCTGAGGTAGGAAGATCGCCATGTGTTTGAGGCCACTCTGAGAATACAAAGTGAATTCCAGGCTAGCCTGGGCTAGAGCAAAACCCTACCTTGAAAAAAAACATAATAAAAATAAAAACATGGTAGGTGGAGAATTTATTCCTGCATGAATACAAGGGTTCTCCATTCTAGAAGTCAAACTATGGGGCTGGAGAGATGGCTTAGTGGTTAAGGCGCCTGCCTGCTAAGCCTAAGAACCGGGTTCCAATCTCCAGGTCCCACGTTTAGCCAGATGCAAAGTGACGCAAGGGTGCAATGCCACATTTGCCCACAAAGGGGCGCATGCATCTGGATTTCGTTCACAGCAGCTGAGAGACTGCTGGCGCACCCATCTCTATCTGTCTCCCTCTCCCTCTCTGTCTGTCTCTCTCTGTGTCTCTCTCCAAAAATAAAAAAATTTAAAAAAATTTAGAAGTCAAACTACATTTCCACTATTTTCCCAATTCTACATTCCCTGGTGATAGCAATAAACATTGCTGGTGAAACCTCCCTAGGCTTGTCCATTATTGTAGTGGAGCCAAAGATGTCGAGCAAAAACATGGATCACTTACATCTTTCTCCTGAGTACACTTGAACGATTTAATCTTCACTTTCCCTCTATTTTCAACTGGATAAAATTATCTCCTCTCTCTTGGTGGTGACTGAAATTCTTGGTTCCTGGTTGGAAAAACCGGATTCATTTGTTCATCCAAAAACACTGCAAACCCTACTCTAAACACATCGCAGCAGGAAGGGCCTTGACTCAGCATTTAGCTTCCTCGTGATGAATGACTGGGAGGTGTAACCCACAGGATTTTTAAATTAGAACAAAGCTTTATGCCATGTTTGACTAACAATGTGGTCTTAGCAATAACTCATTAATTCTTGCTAAAAGCTTCATACTTACTTGTTGGTTTTAAAATTAAAATTATGATTAAAACATGAGATAATTCATTATTTTCTCACGAGCAGAAAAGTTTTAAAATCTGAGGGCCAAAATACTTTGAATTCAATATTAATTTTATAACAGATTTCCTTCATGTCATTTTAAAGTTTCATGTAAACCTTGAAATAAACAACTAGAAACTTTTACAGGCACTGGAGAGCTAAATTAAGAATAAAAGCTTCAAATATGCTTTGTTTGCTAGAGAATGTGGTACTTACACAAATTCATCTGGTTTTGAGTTTTAAATTTCCATCCTAGGTCTAATTAATCAAGAATTTAAACTTCAGAAAGCAAGGAAAATTTGACTAGGTTGGTTTGACCAAGGTTGGTCTGACCAAGATTTTTTTTAACTCAATTATTCCTAATGTATTGCAGAACCTTTGTTCCTGAAAAGGGTTTATGTTCAGTTGGCTGTGAACAGCAATCAATGAGGCCAGCTGCTGATAAGATAACTTACTAATTATTTAGTTGTTTTAGAGCTATCTTAGAAATATTTAAAAAAAAAAAAACATGCACAGGAACAACAATAAATAGTTCGGAATTTACCTAACATTCTCAGGAAACCAATAATAGTGTCAAAGGATAGCTGATGTGGTCCTGTGTAAGGCTTTCAAAAAGAAATAAGGCAGGGCTGGAGAGATGGCTTAGTGGTTAAGGCGCTTGCCTGCAAAGCCAAAGGACCTCGGTTTGATTCCCCAGGACCCATATAAGCCAGCTGCACAAGGTGGCACATGCATCTGGAGTTTGTTTGCAGTGGCTGGAAGCCCTGGTGTGCCCATTTTCTCTCTTCTCACTCTGCCTCTTTCCCTCTGTCAAATAAATAATAAAATATTTTTTTGAAAGAAAGAAAGAAGGCACAAAGAAATCACCGAGCAGAATTGACGGGCAGGTACTCTTTCCAGCAGCAATGCCTTACGTGGCTGTTAATTTGTAGTTCTCATCTTTCAAGTTTAAATCATGTATGCTTAATTTCTCAAAAGAACTGGCTCAGAGGCAAAAAAGAACTTCTCGAGAGGGTCAGACAATTACACAATGATCTTAGGACAAAGTGTAAAAAGCATCTTGATGATTACAATGATGTCTTTGTTTCGTGCCAGAACATCTTAATTTTATTTGGCCTCCTTGGTGCTTGGCATTGGGAATCACAAACAGCTGTTTTACATCCAAACTCATTTGGTACATTCCACACAGTCCATCAGTTGTGAAGTGTAATCAATCAATTCTCCAATTTTGTTAACAAGCATAAGGCCAGCTAAGATGGACTTACCTAAAACAAAACGGTCTCTACTCCATGGCTAGCAGTATTTTATATTTGCATTGTGCTTTCCTCTTCTCCGCTCATATAATTTTACCCATTGCTGTTAGGACCCATGACTAATAATACCATGTGCCTAATTTCAGGCTGGGCCCTCGTCCTCATCTCAACTTTAAGAATAGTTCAGCCCCAATCTTCTTTCTTTGAGTGAACATCACAGATGGCATCTCCTATAATTAGTGCACTGGCCATACAGGCTTAATACTGTTCAGTGGAGGGAAGAATTTATTTTTCTCTAATGGCTCAAGTCTACTTTCTCTTCCTTTCACTCTGGCACTCTCACTTATCAACATTTCATGTTTGCATTATTGAGGAAGCTGGAAAATTTATGGGAATAGATTTCTCCCCAGGAAAAAATTGACTACATAAATCCATGCAATCAATATGTTCATTAAGCAAGGTAGGTGAAACACAATAGGCAGCTCTTACTGACCCAATAGAATAAATTATGATGAAGGTAGTAAAATGCCTGATAAACATTTGCTTATTAAATTCCATTTAAATTACAGTGTCTAAAATCACTTTTGATGCAAGCTAAACACAAGGAAAAATAAAATTAACTACTTTGGCTATTAATTCTTCTAAATATTGGCTAATTGTACATGAGATAAATAATTTATTCCTATGAACAAACTAATGAAATTCTAAATAAAATTATGATCTATGAATTCTACAATAAGTAGAGAATCAACAAATAGAGACACAAAAATAAAGTATAAATTAAAGTGCATGGGGAAAGAACTGAATTGAAGAGATCTTTTTTGTTGTTTTGTTAAAATATTTTTATTTATTCATTTGCAAGCAGAGAGAGAATGGGCACTCCAGGCCCTCCAGCCTCTGCAAATGAACTTCAGATGTATGCACCAGTTTGTCAGTTTGTGCTTCTGGTTTTATGTGGATACTGGGGAATCAAGCTCAGGCTATTAGGCCTTTTTTTTTTTTTTTTTTCTCTTTTTTTGCAGAAAGACACAGAGAGAGACAGAGACAGAGGAGAAGACAGATAGAGATGGGCGTGCCAGCAGCCTCTCAGCCTCTGCGAATGAAACCCAGATGCCTGCACCCCCTTGTGGGCAAGTGCGGCATTGCGCCCTTGCGTCACTTTGCATCTGGCTAAACGTGGGACCTGGAGATTGGAACCGGCGTTCTTAGGCTTAGCGGTTGGGCAGGCGCCTTAACCACTAAGCCATTTCTCCAGCCCAGCTGTTAGGCCTCTTAAGCAAGTGTCTTAACTGCTGAGCCATCTCTCCAGCCCTGTTTAATTTTTTTTTGTTTTTGGTTTTTCAAGGTAGGGTCTCACTCTGATCCAGGCTAACCTGGAATTAACTATGTAGTCTCAGGGTGTCCTTGAACTCATGGTGATCCTCCTACATTTGCCTCCCGAGTGCTGGGATTAAAGGCGTGTGCCACCATGCCCAGCTTAGCACTGTTTAATTTTTGAGGCTGGGTCTTACTATGTAACTCAGGCTTGCCTCTATCTGGGAACTCCTCCCTCAGCCTTTTAACTGCTAGTATTACATTACCATGTCCACCCGGAAGCCTTCACCTTGAAGAAAGCACATGCAAGTGAGGTATTAAATAGGTAAAGTATGTCTCCTGTGACTTATTTGTAAGGTGGAGGGCGCTGACATGGTTGCTGGAGAACAACTGACTCCACTATAACCAAGGACCTCTGTTTATGGAAGAGTATGGCTCATGACCCATTATTAGTGACACCGTAGACATGGCATCCTTCCTCCAGCATTGATAATAGCAGGACAAAACTATCCAAGGACCTCTGTTTATGGAAGAATTGGCTCATGACCCATTATTAATGACACCGTAGACATGGCATCCTTCCTCCAGCATTGATAATAGCAGGACAAAACTATCCAAAACCAACTCCTCTGAAAGAATGCCGTGCCTACTGATTTCCTCAAGATTCACTGTTACCCCGTGTTGTTGGATCATTGTTCTTCTGCCCAAGGTGACCTGAGTTTATATTTCAGTTTAAAATTCTAGTTTCCAGGAACTGGAGAGATGGCTGAGCAGTTAAAGCACTTGTCTGCAAAGCTTAATGACCCAGGGT
Organism: Orientallactaga sibirica; assembly: GCA_036365145.1. Lineage (NCBI taxonomy): Eukaryota > Metazoa > Chordata > Mammalia > Rodentia > Dipodidae > Orientallactaga > Orientallactaga sibirica. Next base: position 16,109,864 of record JAEOAD010000027.1, on the reverse strand, counting down.
TCGATTCCCCAGCATTCATGTAAAGCCAGATGCACAAAGCAGCACATTCATCTAAAGTGCATTTGCAGTGGCTAGAGGCCTTGGTGTGCCCATTCTCCCCCCCCCCCCCACCTCTCTCTCTCCTTGCAAATAAATAAAATATTTTTTAAAACAATGCTAGTTTCATTAATTGGACTCTGATTTGAGAAACTATCTTCCAGTCAAGCTAATAACTATTGGCACCTGTTCCAGGGAGAACAGACTTTAATTTTGATGCCACTTGTCATTGATGACAGCCTGTATCTGCACATGATATCTACTACATCTCTGTTCTCAGAGGCCAAGAATATGATGCATCCCATAATCCCAGAACTTGGGATATTCAGGCAGGAAGACTGCAAGTTTGAGGACAGGCTGGGATACACAATGAGACCCTGCTGTGTTTTCTTTTTTAGTTATTCTCTTGCCTACATACCAGCTCTTGATGAAAAGGATTTAGCATTTGTCATTGTTCAGTCCAAAAATGATGTAATTATGCCTCCAATTGCTAATAATTTTTTTAAAAGGTGAATGAAAAAAAGTGAATTAACTTATTTATAATCTGAAATTTGTAGGCAGCAAGCCAATTCTGAAATAGATCTCTGTAATCAAGATCAGCTGCATTTGTTGGAAAGAAGAAGAAGATTCAGTAAGAAGAGGCTGACACAACATGACATGAGGAGGAGAAGCTAGAAGAAAGGATGTCCCCTCACTTTCGTATTTTCGCAGATGTTCATGAACTATGTTTAAGTCAAGACAATATCTCAGGTTACCAAAGCTCTGTGTCATCAATGTGAAAAGCTCAGTGGGATTCCCATTCTAAGGGATTATATTGGCAATGCTATTATCTAAGAATATGATACTATTGTGATGTAGTGGGGGTGTTCAGCAATTTGAAGTAGGTCGTGGATTCTGCAGTGCTGCCAGCAACGAGACTTCTTGTTCCTAAAACCCTCAGCATCATCTTCCGAAAACCTAAATGTTTTCTGACATCTGTGTCCTATGCCTAGACTTTGCCACATGACCTTCCCATCTAGTTAGAAAAAAAAAAAAAAAAAAAAAAACCTGATTTTGGCCCCAGTTTAGACCTTATGTTTTCCCATCTCAACCCACAGATGCCACGCTGACCCATCTGCTCACAAGAAGCGACCTGATCATTTGGAGATTGACTCATGACGTTACTCTGTCACAATGACCCAGGCTCCCAGTCCAGGCCTCGACACCTCATCTTGCTACCTGGCCCATCAACATGAGTGAAGAAACCACACCCAGCTGGGCAACACCTAAGGCTTCACCTCTTAACAATTCTGGTCCCAAGTGGCCCATACCACCAAGTGATGGAATCCTCCTTGGCTTATCTGAGGGGAATTAGACCACTCTATCATTACAAGTAAAAACATCAGGGAAATTAAAAGGTTGGACCAGGTAATATACAATGACTCTTTCTCATTTCAAAGCTGGGTCTAGGGCTGGAGAGATGGCTTAGCAGTTAACGTGTTTGCCTGCAAAGCCAAAGAACCCAGGTTCAATTCCCAATGACCCATATAAGCCAGATGTGCAAGGATGGCACATGTGTCTGGAGTCCATCAACAGCAGCTGAAGGCCCTGGCAGAACTATTCTCTCTCTGCCTCTTTCTCTGTCTCTTCCAAAATAAATTGAAAATTAAAAAAAACGGGACTGGAGAGATGGCTTGTCTGCTAAGACACTTGCCTGTGAAGCCTGAGAACTCATGTTCAAATCATCTCCCACATAGCCAAATGCACAGAAACACAAGTGGGCAATGTTGCACATGCACACAAGGGGGCACACGTTTCTGGAGTCCATTCACAGCAGGCTGAAGGCCGTGGCATTTCTATTCTCTCTCTCTCTCTCAAAACAAAAACAAAACAGAAAAAAACTGGATTTTATCAGAAAACTGAGGTTCGGAGAGGTTGATTCTCCAGCAAAAGGAGTAGAAATGAAGTCGCATGATGGTAAGTGTGGAGGAGCCTGTGGGAGATGTGCTAGGAAATGTCTATCAATAAAAAGCATTTACAGCAGTGATTTGTAGTGTCCCTGTGACGTAGTTGCATGGTGCTCCAACCACAGTTTATTTCAAAATACTAAACTCTTTCAGAAACTGGTACCACTCCATTTCCTTTGTGGCCCCCATTCCAAGCATAGACCTGGAATCACAGTGATACTTGGTCCCATTGTCCTGTATTTTGGGCCATGACAACATTCCAAATTTTGAAACTATTCTTATCCCCAGACCTGAGCGCTTGTGTTTTCTCCACTGGTGATTTACCGACTGAGCCTTGCATTCTTCAGTCCTCCTCACAGCCGGGATCTGGCCTTGTTTCCTGGTGCATGGTGAGAATATCCAGTCTCTTTGGGACTGGCTTACTTCCAAAGAACCCTACTGGCCTGAAAATGTAGGCTTCCATACATGGGCATTAAAATGCATACAGAGGCACATTTATGGGTTTATTTTGCTTTAAGGTTTTATCCAATCAAGGTGATCATTGAGACAGTGAGTCAATGGCAGTAGAATTGGGGAAAGTAGGATAGGGGTGTTCTGAGAAATACTAATGATGATAAGGCTTCTAGATCTGTGTTATTTCTAAGGATGTCGAGATCCTTTATCTTTGACTTCTGACATGTAAAAGACAAAATAAAATGCTTAAAAACACTTTCTCTGGTTTCTCTGAGTCAGAGAAACCACAGATAAAGTTGTGTGCCTCCTCTTGAACAAAAGACATCCCACTATGATGTCACCAAAGATAGGCTGAGTTCAAAATGTAACCTAGGAAACTGTTCATGAATAGCTGTGGTTTTGATACTTGAATTTAAAAACTACTGAGTCTAAAAGAGTCATGGCTATACATCATAATTCACTGCACAGTCCTGAGAAAAATCAGTCTAATGATACAAAAATGAGTACTAAGGAATCCAGTAACTGACCAGTGTGCAAATTTCAGTTGTGAAGCCACATAGTCACACAAAGAACGTTCATAATTTGTTGGGTAAAATAATATGAAATTTAACAATTATGTTAAAATGCGCATATCAAAAATGTCCTTGAGAACTCAACACTAAAGTAGAATTCAAGCATGGCTACCAAGGCTCAGGGTAGTTTGTGGAAGAGGGGCCGGAAAGAATGTAAGAGCCACAGGGTGGGAAGGAATAGCCAGAGACATAGCCTTCCCCACAATGATGGACTGCTGCTGACACATCTCATAGCCCACAACTCCATGGTGAATACCAGTAATCCCACTAAGGAGGGCCCTCAGTGGAGTGGGGGCAGGGAGGAGGGAAATGACATGCCCAACATATGATGTGTCCATACAAAGTTTCTACCTAACAAAAATAATAATAATAATTAATAATAATAAAGAAAAGAAGAAGAAATGTGCTAGCAGGACTACCCTCCATTTAGAGTTGAGAGAACTAGTATTTTGTTCCCTTTTCTTATTTTTCCATTTTTTTTGCAATGTTGCTACAGTGTCCTTCTGCTGAAATAATATTCAAGTTAAAAAGAAATAATAAGGGCTGGAGAGATGGCTTAGTGGTAAGTGCTTGCTTTTGAAGACTGAGGACCCCAGTGTGAGGCTCGATTCTCCAGGACCCATGTAAGCCAGATGCACAAGGTAGCACATGCATCTGGAGTTCGTTTGCAGTGGCTGGAGGCCCTAGTGTGTCCATTCTCTCTCTCTCTCTCTCTCTCTCTTTCCTCTCTCTCTCTCTCTCTCTCTCTCTCTCCCCCCCTCTCTCTCTCTGTCTGTTGTTCTCAAATAAATAAATAAAAGTAAACAAAAATTAAAAAATATATTTAAAAAAATAAATAATAAAAGTCACAGGCATCTTGAACCCCTAACCAGGCCCTGACCATTTCTCTGTATACCAAAAGAGCCCTTCTCTTCTTCAGATGGGACCTTTGTTGCTTTCTCAAGCCATGGGAAGGCCTCATTACATCTCAGAGGCCAGAAATACCAGATGTTCAAAATATTTGGGACACATTAGGTGACAGCCAGGTATGATGTCCTCATTGCCTGGAGCTTCTTTCTCACTTCTAGTGCCATCACTATTGACCAACTCCCTCCTTTTGTCCGGGACTCTATATTCTTTATTCCACAGTTTTGTAAACCATGGTTTATGACAACATAGACGGTCATATAACAAGGTGTGAGTCGTGACAAATTTGACAGCAGTTAAAGTTTCTGAATGTGCAATGAACAAAAGTTAAAATCAAATGCGTGATGAGTCTAAGGTGGTTCTGTTCAAGCCCTCCTGTGTTGTGTCGTGTGACTTCACTGCAGCTTTGTTCTAAGCACACAACACTCATACTTTGCACTGAGCAAGCAGTCACACCATGCAATGTCAAAAACCGCTGCCTTGCGCTGGAGAGATGGCTTAGCAGTTAAGGCATTTGCCTGTGAAGCCTAAGGACCCAGGTTCTATTCTGCAGGCCCTACATAAGCCAGATGCACATGGTGGCACATGTGTCTGGAGTTCGTTTGCAGTGGCTAGAAGCCCTGGGGTGCCCATTCTCTCTCACCCTCTGTCTGTCTCTAATAAAAAAAGGGTGCCTGAAACACAGTGGCTCACATTCAGCATTATTGTATGTTGTGAATTACAGTGTTTTCACTGTACATTCAAAGTTTTATGCTCTTAGACAAACTTGATAGTTTGATTACAGAAAACAGACTTTTACTATTTTTCTGTCATTACCCCTCAGCATGTATCCAATTGGTTTAGTGGTTTAAATATAAATTATATTTGCATTTATATCCTTATAAATTATAAATATATTTATATATTAAATATATATTGACTTGGAATGTACACAGAACTTCTAAAATTTTCTGAAATGACCCTAAACATATTTGTACTATGTATTTATACAAAGCGGTCCTCATCATTGTCCATTATAAAATCAATATATTGATAAACTCTGAAAAATGTTAAATGGCCTGCAGGATCAAATATTTAGCTAACTTTTAATTCCTTATGTATATCTATTAAGTATATCTATCTCATTAGTATACAAGTTTGCTCTAACCTTTAATAATGGAAAAATTATATGTATGCCAAAGAATTCTTTTAAAATAAATTTCTTCATGATTTATTATCAGTAAGTGATTTGTACACTTATTTTATATACCTATGTTTTCAGGTCCATATTTTTTTTTTCAGACAAAAAGGGGTTATGCGTGGAAAATGTTTAAGAAGCTTTATTCCATTGCAGAGCAGCTTCCTTAAGCTTTGAAACTCTTCAGAGGATTGAAGCCAAGAGGACTTAGCTTCTCCTGGCTTCCCTCAGTTACTTACAAATCTCTGATGAGCCCAACTTTAGTAACAGGGAATCGTTCTTGATGCTCAGGTAATTCCCCTGTCCTTTTCTATAACCCTCCTTGGTAATGTCATTTGCAGCCTCCCAGAGACTTTCTTTTTCAATGGAGACATTGGCACACAGCGCTTCCACTTCCTCTCCATCACCAAAGCCCACGTCTGAATTCCCTGTTCTTCTACTTGCCTGGCCAACAGTTCCTGAAAAAGCAAGCGTCTCTGCAAAGTGGAATTATTGCAGATTCATGACCTTGTTTCCTCAACCCTATCTCATCAATCTTCCCCAGAGATGGAGAGAAAAGTCGCTAAGGAAACACAGCAGTGAATCGGATGGAGTCTGGGCTTATGTCAACTGGCTGTCAGCTCCCAGTCCGCCCTTTGCTATACGTTCTGGGTAGGTTGGGGTTACTTTAAGCGGCTCTCTGTCAAAATGAACACAATGTTATGCATTCCTAACAGAGATTACAGGAAGGACAATGCTGGAAGGAGCTCTCCCAAGGTTTCCTGTCAGCAGAGAGAGTGTGAGGTCATCCAATGGTGCTTGGCCTCAGCCAATCACTCAGAAGGCACTGTCCCCTCAGGTGACTAGCAGCAGCAGTTTGGCCTGGTGGTCACCTTCATGCAGGTGACCTGTGGTCCAGGCCTCCTGTTGGCACAGGCTCACTGAGAGCTCACACTTCCTGCTCCTCAGATGTCTCCTGTGTTGTTCTTAGATGCTCCGCTTCTCTCATCCTCCTTTTCTTCCTGTAGGGTCACCAGACTACCTACAACTCGCTAACACATACACTCTCTTTCTCTCTTCCGTATCCATTGTCTGCCCATCTATCACATATGTATCTATCTATAACTATCCATCATCTATCTAAACTTTCACCTGCCGACCTATCTACCTGTCACCATTCATATTCCCTGTATAAAATCATGTGGAATTGGTCTATTTATCTGTCTAGTCCACCTTCAGCATCCATGGAGTCAGCCCACTGCAGATTAAAAGGGATTTTTGTCATTTTTAAGACTTATTTTTATTTATTGATTAGAGACAGAGAGAGAGAAAGAGAGATAGAGAGAGAGTGAGAATGGGTGCGCCAGGGTCTCTAAGCCACTTCAAACGAAGTTCAGATGCATGCGCCACCGTGTGCATCTGGCTTACATGGGACCTGGAGAATCGAAACTGGGTCCTTAGGCTTTGCAGGTATGTGCCTTACCTGCTAAGCCATCTCTCCAGCCCCCTAAAAGTTATTTTTTAATTCATCTGTCTTGAATGTATATTTTTTCTTTCAATTATTTCCTAAACAACAGAGTGTAGCAATGGTTTTCATAGCCTTTGTCTTGTATTGGGTATCCTAAGTAAATGAGCTACGATTGAAAGTACCTGTAGGTACATGTTGGAGATATTTGCAAATATTATGCCATTTTACACAAGAGAAATGAGCATTTGTAAATCTTAGAAGTCTCATTCATGGATATCTAGAGATGACTGTGTGTGTGTGCATGCTCACGTGTACACCACCCCCCCGCACACGCACATACACACGTACGTGTGCGCACATACACACACACTTCATTTAGGAATCTTAACTGATACACCTACAAGAAGTCTGCACTTATTCAGCTTGACGGATGGTAACCCCATAGATGGGTTTAACTCAGCATCATATACTCTGCAGTTAAATCCTTCCACATTCAGTCACATCACGTGATATGAAGAGAAAAGATCATAGCTTTCAAGTTCCCTCTGTAAAATCATGTGGAATTTGTAGTAAGAGCCATATATTTTAGAAATAAACTAGAAATAGACTTTCTTGTCATGTTTGTGAGACAAGAGGAAACAAAATATGTTGGAGAAAAACTTATTTGGTAAATAGGCAATGAGTTGGCCTAACTGCTTTAGGCAACATTAGCAAGTAATTTCTCCTTGGAGTAAAAAAAAGTAAATATTGAGATTTGTTTGGCACATAGAGGAGAGGAATTCAGGAGCTAAAGTCCATTTCTTGGCTACTGTCCCAAGACTCAATACTCCCTTTATTTTTAGACGAAAAGAAGGGAGAACAAGGAGAAAGTGATAAATACCACAGTGGCTTGCTGGTATATTTCATGTAATTTCTGGTGTTCAGAGCAAGCAGAAAGGAAAAGAAGTGTAGTAAGATGGCATCTGGGGCGGTCAGGAAAGATTAAACTGAGCAGTGCCTTGAATGTGGTCAAACATTCATGTGTGTGTGTGTGTGTGTGTGTGTGTGTGTGTGTGTGTGCAGGTACGCATGCATGTGTGTGCACAGGTGACCAGAGGAAAACCCTTGGCGTACCTTTTTTTTAGAAAATATACATGTGTGCACAGTATGTGTTCAGTGTGATGTGTGCTATATGCACATGTGTGTGCAGTTGTGTGCACTCCGTGTGCAGGCATGTTGAGACCAGGGGACAATATTTGATGCCCTTCTCTTATCACTCACTTATCCACATGTTTTGTTTTCTTTGTTTATTATTAATTATAAACTTTCCAATTAAAAAAATTAAACATGTCCAGAGACTTGGCCCATAACTCTTGACTCCCCCACAATGCATGACCCACGTTCCCCACTGATGAGGGTCCCTATGGAAGAGGGAGGACGGGGAGGAGGATAATGGAGTCACCATTATGAATGTAAAATTAGAATAATATAAATAAAAATAAATTATAAAACAATTAAACATATTGTATATTGGATTATACTCTTACGTGCCCTCTATCCCACCCTCATTCCACTGAGGGCTCTACTCAGTGGGTTATGGGTATTCAATGTGAGGTCATGAATGCACCAGTCAGTCCCTGTGGGGAATACAACACCTTAGAATACTCCTTCCCACCTTGTGGCTTTTACAATCTTCCTTTCCTTTCTATTTTCTTTTTGTTTATTTTTTTTAATTTTTATTTTATTTATTTGCAAGCAGAGAGAGAGAGAAATAGAAGAGACGCAGACAGAGAGAGAATGGACACGCCAGGGCCTCCAGCCACTGCAAACAAACTCCAGATGCATGTGCCCCCTGTGCATCTGGCTTACGTGGGTCCTGGAGAATTGAACCGGGATCCTTTGGCTTTGCAGGCAAATGCCTTAACTGCTAAGCCATTTCTCCAGCCCTTTTTGTTTATTTGTATTTATTTTTTAAATTGTATTTGAGAGTGACAGGAAGACAGACAAAGAGGCAGAGACAGAGAGAGAGAATGGGTGCACCAGGGCCTCCAGCCACTGCAAACGAACTCCAGATGCATGTGTCACCTTGTGCATCTGGTTTACATGGGTACTGGGAAATCGAGCCTCGAAACGGGGTCCTTAGGCTTCACAGGCAAGGGCTTAACCACTAAGCCATCTCTCCAGGCCCCCCTTTCTATTTTCTTGATGAGATTCTCTCTCTCTCTCTCCCTCCCTCCCTCCCACCTGCAGTCAGTGTTAGGGAGCCACCAAGCTTTTCATATGTCTTCTGGGGGGTCGTACTCAGTGGTCACTGTACCAAGAGGCCCGTCATGCTGAAGTGGCAAGCACTGTTAACCACCGAGTCATCTCCCCAGTCCAAGCTGTTCCTTTTTGCACATGGGTTCTAGTGATGAAACTCCAGTCTTGTGCTTGCAAGGCAGATACTTTCTGGAGTGAGCTATGTCTCCAACCCCTGAAAAGGGTTAAACATTAATGGATCAAACTTTGAAGAACCGTGCAGCATATGCTCTTTACACAAGGAACATCCAGCAGAACCAGTGACCCCCAGATATGGTGTCGTGACTCATGCTAACCCCGTGGTTCCTGCAAAAACTAGGAGGCATTCCTATGTTCATTAGTCAGACAAACATTTTAAAGACTTGGGTTTTTATCGCCCACTTTCAGGGAAGAAATGAGGGGGAAAGCCCAGAAATTTTTTTTTAAAGATTTTTAGTTTCTAGTAGGACAGCTAGTTTGGGATTACACAAGATAATTAAATACTTAGATGAAAGTCTACCATAGTATAGATTTTTAGCTTCCTAGCACTCAAAGTATGCATTAAAATAATTTAGAGGGCTGGAGAGATGGCTTAGTGGTTAAAGCATTTGCTGTGAAGCCTAAGGGCCCAGGTTCAATTTCCCAGTATCCATGTAAGCCAGATGCACAAGGTGGTTCATGCATCTGGAATTCATTTGCAGTGACTGGAAGCCCTAGCATGCTCATTCTCCCTCCCTCCCTCCCCCCTTCCCTCCCTCTCTCTCTCTCTCTCTCTCTCTCTCTCTGCCCCTTTCTCTCAAATAAACAATAAAATTAAAGTTAAAAATAAAATAATTTAGAATGCAATACCTTCGATCTAATCATCAGTGGAATTGCACGAGCAGTGACAGAATATACTCAGGAAATCCTTGATAATGGTATAACAGTAGAAAATTAAAAATTTGGAATATGAGCTGGGCGTGGTGGTGCACGCCTTTAATCCCAGCACTCAGGAGGCAGAGGTAGGAGGATCGCCATGAGTTCGAGGCCACCCTAAGACTACAGAGTGAATTCCAGGTCAGCCTGAGCTAGAGTGAGACCCTACCTCAAAAAAGCAAAAAAAAAAAAAAAAATGGAATATGGAAAGCCATTCATGACGGTCTCAAAAGGAGTCTTCCAAATTCAGTTTTCTTGTCTGAAAATTTCAAGTAAAATCCGATTTGACCTTTTTCTTAAAGATCAAAATCTAGCAAACAATCCAGTTTGTAGATCCCCTGCTGGTCTTTACAACATATTTTTGTGGTATATGATTATAAGAGTCAGAGGCTAAACAAAAGCCAGGAATTTTTCTGGTTTCTATTGTGGAAAGTTCCATTTGTGAGTCTCATCTTAACATTACCAGCACCACACAATCATTTTGGGGTTATAAACATTCTGGAAAGACACAAAGGGTGAGCAAAACAAGGTGTCACAAGTACTTTTCCCTAGCACTCCTTTTGTTAAGTTGAAATAGTAAGAATTGATGAGATTTGAGACACAAGAGAATTAAATTTATTTATTCATTTTATTTTATTATTATTTATTTATTTATTTTTATTTTTATTTTTATTTTTATTTATTTATTTATTTATTTTGGTTTTTTGAGGTAAGGTCTCACTCTAGTTCAGGCTGACCTGGAATTCACTATGTAGTCTCAGGGTGGCCTTGAAATCACCGTGACCCTCCTACCTCTGCCTCCCAAGTGCTGGGATTAAAGGCGTGCACCACCATGCCGGCGAGAATTACATTTTTTGTAGGCGCACTGACTCCTTATCCTAACCTGAAATGCAGTTGCCTCCAAGGCTATGGTGCTGGATACAAACAACAGGCTTGCTTTGCTCTAAGACTCCATTCACGGAACCTGATGCTACTCTAGACAAAGACCTGAATGAATGTTCTCTATCTTGGCATTGGTGAAAGTTCAATAATCCTGTGAGAAACAGCAACATGACATAGATTTAGTTACACTGTAAATATCACATATATCCTCACTTAATGGGGTAGCACACAGTATGTCTCTGTAAGTAGAATCTGGTACATGATACACACTTGATATATTCTTGAATATTTACTCAAACTTAAGATAGACTGGGCTGGAGAGATGGCTTAGCTGTTAAGGTGCTTGCCTGCAAAGCCTAAGGGCCAGTCCCACGCAAGCCAGAAGCACACAAAAATCACTCTGTTTCAATAGATGTGTCCAACCTTGGAGCTCCAGCCTTGCATTGGTTTTGAATTAGTTACGCATTTACAGGGGATTGTTTGGCAGTGTGTGTCAATTTTGACCCTCAAGGAAATGACATGGAGTCCCAGTCTGCATTGCTGAATTGAAAAATATGACAGAGAGCCCCTCCCCCTGCTTTCAGGAGTCCCTCATCTCCAGAAAGGAGGGGATAGCACAGGCAAATCTTGATCTGCCAAGATTTGCTTCTTGGCAGCTGCTGAAGCCTTGCCAAGAGCTGGTCTCAGGCATGGCTATTCTGAAGACTAGTCATCACCACCACTGGGGAAGGGCTGGGGTGACGGCTGAGCTCTCTCAGCTTGGCCCATGTCCTGGAAGGATGCTGGAAGTAGAAGGAGTGTGATGGGGAAGGATGAGGCAGCCTGGAGCATAACCGTCCCTGTCAACTCCCAAAAGGTTATATTTTTCCCAAGAGGGAAGCCAAAGACAAGGTCTGAAAACCTCAATCGTGATAATAAGAGGGTGGGAAGCAATGCTCTGTCAAAACATGGAAGGATCTGGAATGATTTATTCTAAGAAGGGAAGACTGAGCAACATTATTGGGGCTACTTATGACTCACTGGGAGAAAATAACCTGCAGCTTCCTGAGTCTGCACAGTGAGCTGGGTACTTTCATATTCGTTCCTTTTCATCTTAATAGCAGCCCCGTGAAGGAATACTTAATGGTGAGGAAATGAATTCTTAAAATTCAGCCACTTGCCCAAAATGCCCGGCCAGTATGGACGGAGCTAGACTTCTTTCTTGTCATTGTGACTTCCATGGACTGGGTTCAGCTGTGGCCGCTCTATAAAGCATGCTCTGCACCAGCACAGCCCTAGACTGAGCTCGGGGCTTCCATGGACAGGAAGGTTGTCTGTACAAACATCTCGGGTCTGGAGTAGTCTTGTGTCTGGTCTCAGCCACACACATCTCACTTTTCCTCAGCCTTTTCTCTTCAGCCATGCCACGCTTATTGACAGGGTGCAGAAGGGCCCTCAGCTTAAATGTCTGAGTGACTCCAAGGCATGATGGCAGTTTACACACATACACATGCACATATAAACAGATATGCACTTAGACACATGCACACATATATGCATACTCAAGTACACACATGCATCATATACACTCATGCGTATACACATATGTGCACACATGCACACACATATACATACACACACACACACACACACACACACACACACACAAACATACTTTCCCTCTGAGCTTTTGGGCTGAGATCATAAATTTTGCAAAAACAGTCAATGTTTTCCGGTAAAACATGTAGGAATCTGACTTAGCCAATGTTTCCTGGAAAGTTAGGCAATAAAATAAAATAAAATATAAAATAAAATAAAAGTCACAAGTGTAAAGATGCTTCAGGCAAAGACCTGGTCTTGTTACTCAGTGACAGTGCATTGACCTAAGGCCATGGGTGGCAGCATTACAGAACGACGTTAGTTCCTGGTCGGATAGTAAAACCAAAGAGAGGCAGAGAAGGATCTGGGGTCACATGGACTGGTTCCTACCTCACGTTTGAAGAATCAGCTATCAAAATTATGGTTCACACGATACAGAACTAAGACCCTGGTTTCTGACTACTCCACGACTGTCCCACCTGGCTGTGACGCAGTAGTACTTTCCAGGTCCAAGAAAATGTTCAGAATCCCTCCCATTTTCTTCAGGCCAAGAAGATAAGTTCTACTTGTTTTCTTTATTAGTTATGTACATACTCAGTGTGTAGACAGCACATTCTGGTACCATCTTTACCCCCCCTCCCTGGCCTCTCCCCTCTGAAGGGACCCTCCTCGTTGGGGATGCCAGTTATCGCCATGGGGATTGTGGGTCGTGCATTGTGGGGGTAGCCATCAGTTATGGGGAAGAGGCGCTGTCTCTGTGTGTAATGTCCCATCTTGTGCACAACGTGGCGCGTGTGTCTGGAGTCTGTTTGCAGCGGCTAGAGGCCCTGGCATGCCTGTGCTCCAACGCCACCCCCGCCTTTTCAAATAAATAAATATTTTAAAAAGGAAACGGCTTCAAGTTCAGACATCGTCATGGAAAGGAAGAAGATAAAAAGTGCTAAGAAACTCTAGTGAGTTTTGCGGATGGAGGAAGGTATTCGGAGTCGGGAGGTGATGAGGAAAGGATGAGAGGCAGTAAAGAAAGCTGAGCAAACAGCTCGGTTGAATTCCCCTGACTTCCCCAATTTTCCGGGGTGCAGCTCTGCTCACCACAGGCTCTGCCTCTTATCCACAGGTCACTTGTCAGAGAAAGGAACGTGTGACTTATGAAAGCCTAATGAGCCCACTGTCATGGAAGAGGATGTCATGTGTTCCAAAGCTGAGCAGGGGTCACAGCGCCATTGTGAAGGAGCACTGCCCGGGACCAAGCTGCCAGTTGATCCTCTTCTTATGGGGACAACAAGCAAGCCATGTTCCAAAAACCATACAGAATTTTCTCATGATCACACTGCAAGCCCCAAATCTTGCTCTAGCCATTTGATGCATTGTGCTCTTTCTCAACATTAAAAAAGAAAAACTAAAACTAAAAACTTTATATAAAATATTTTTTTTCTACAAACCACCATTACTTTTCAGGATATTAGTCTTTCTTTCAACTCATAAACATCACTGTTTGTCATAATCACTCTCTTCCCTCGACAAACCGCTTCACCCTAAAATGCACTCAGGGCTTGGGAGTGGTTTAGTGCGTTCATAGGTAGCATGATTTGGTAACTTGGGTTCAAATATTGGCTAAGCTCTGTGGTAAACTCAGGCTTTGACTCACTCTTCTTTTTTTGTCAAAATCCTCTTTCAGAGGGTGGGGACTGCAGAGATGGCTCAGCGGTTAAGGCATTTGCCAGCAAAGCCTAATGACAGAGGTTCGATTCCCCAGGGCCCATGTAAAGCCAGATACACAAAGTGGCACATGCATCTGTAGTTTGTCTGCAATGGCTAGAGGCCCTGGTGTGCCGATTTCCCCTCTCGCTGTCTCTCTTTGCTTGCAAAAAAAAAAAAAAAATCCTCAAGACAATATTATGAAAATCAGTGTAAGAGGCATAGAAAATACTTGGTGTAGTAGCAGGTATTTATTCTCAAGAATTCAAATATTATTTACTTGTCCCTTCTTTCACTGGCTTTGCTTCAAATTTTTCAAATTTTCTTTCTTTTGTAGTAGGTACTAAACTTCTAGTCATTTTATTTTAGCATGCCCAGCTAGGCTCGCTTTAGATACATTGCTCATTCCATCAGCAACAAGCTATGAGAGCCCATGATATACCTGGCATTGCCGCAAGGTAATGCAGTAAAAGCTCTGGGGGAGCTGGCTCGGTAGGTAAGAGTGTTCGCTACACAAGCATGAAGACTCCAGTTCAATCGCAGCATCCACGTACAAAACTGAACATTGCCTCTAACCCCAGAGTTGAGGAGGGATGGAGACAGGCAGGTAGGATTCACTGATCAGCCAGTCTAACTGAAAAACAGCCAGCTCTAGATTCAGTGAGAGACCCTGTTGCAAGGAAATCAGGCAGAAGAGCAAAGAGAAGGGTACCCGATGGCCTCCTCTGGTCTCTGCAAGCACGCACATACCTGCACACACATGCATACATCAAATACACACACCACATACACGCACCAAAAATTAGTTCAGTGTTCTAGAATCTTCTTCCAAGTGCCCAGGTTCACAGTTAGAGGCTTTCTGATCCACTCTGTTCCTCCAACATTTGTCTTCCAATCCAAGAGAAGTGATGGCTGCCTCATATTAACATCTCACTACACGAAAGTGTGTTCTATGCCATGGTGAAAGGGGATGGTTTAACAAAAGCAAAAGTGAAAGTATCTGCAGCAAAGCAGAAATTTGTTTCTCTCTCTGAGCTGTTAGGTACTTTAGGGGTGTTGGTGCAATTATGACTACTGTGTGTGTGGGGGGGGGTCTAGAGACCAAGGATGGTTCAGTTTTATTGCTTCTCATCCTCTAAGCTGTGGTCGTCATTGAACTCATCTACTAGCATCCTTTCACAAAATGCATCTCCTCCCGGAAGCAAGAAAGGGCAAGAGGGGCCTTTGTGAGGGCCCAATTGGGAAGTGCCTATGCGTTTCTTCTGCTCCTATCTCAGGAACTGAAACTTGGCACATGTCCATATGCTACCGCATGGCAATCCAGGAAATAGAACCACCTTCCAGCAAAGGGGAGGCTGATGCTCCAGTCAAATTCCTGGGACCGACTACACACTGAGGTGGTCCTAAGCTAGCCAGTCAGCTGGAGCTTCCTCGGCACTGGAGTCTCCCTAGACCATGGATGAGGATGCCCACACGATGACACACAGACCACAATGAAGCAAAATGAACCTATACTTGTTAAAAATGTCACTTATTTGAGAAAATGTTACATCAAAGAACATTTTCAGGGCTGGTGATGTGGTTCAGAAACATAATGATTATCTACCATGCACAAGACCCTGGGTGTTTTATCCAGAGCAGTGTGTGCATGTACACACACACACACACACACACACACACACTACATGACTGTTTCACTAAAATTGTGCAATACTCACTCCCTTGTTGGAAATACACTTCAATGTTAATTACTATATTTATTTTGCTTTGGTTTACAAATATTTCCATATGCAGTCAGATGTTGTACTATATATTGTTTTATGTCTGGAGTATGTTATTTATAATTTTATTCATAACAATGCACATGAGTTTGAATCTCCAGAACCCATGTAAAAAGTCAGCTGTTGTAGCAGATGTTGTGCCTATAATTCAAGCCTGCCTACAGCAATATGGGCAGCAGAGAGGGGGAAATCTCTCGTAAACTCAGAGGCCAGCTAACCTAATAAACAGAATGGTGAACAACAGAGACTTTACCTCCAACAAGTAGAAGGTGAGAACTGATACCTGAAGTTGTCCTCCGGCCTCCAGATAGGTTCTGAATGTAGGTGCACCCACACCCATACACTCAAGGTTTCAAACACAGGTGCACCTATACAAGCATGTGCACACACACACACACACACACACACAGGAATAAAAAGAGAGAGAAATATGTATTTACACATATATGTACATGTTTTATAAATATATTTTGCATACTGTTTTATAAATTCCTTAATTCACTTAACAATTGATTACGACCATATTTTATGACAATAAACATTTTTCATCATTGTCACTTAATTAATATATTTATCCTGTTTCAGACAGCAAGCCACCTGCTACATCCGGCTGAGTGATTTACTCTACGTGAGGTGTAGCATGATAGCCATCAATAATGCAGTGTGTGTTGTAGTTACACTTCTAAGCAAGTCTTGGGTGGTTCCACTCAGTACATTTTTTTCAGGAGTAATTGTCTCAGTGTAGTAGTTACTTCTTTTCTCTTTTTAATCAAAAACCTGACAGAAACAGCTGGAAAAAAAAAGAAAGATTTCTTGTGATGCACAGTGTGAGATGGAATAGCTGTTGTCATTTGGCTCCTGGCACTTGGATGCAGAAGGTGTGGTGTGGGCTATTCTTTACTTCATCGAAAATAAGAAGCAGAATGCAAGCTAGGAAGAAGCCAGGGATGAAATAATCCCAAGGACTCACCTGCAGTGACCTATTTCCTAAAGGTCCAACCTCTTGAAGTTTCCATAACCTTTTGTAATAGTGCCACCAGCATTCAAAACATGAGGCCTATAGAGGTTATGTCATATGCAAACCCTAACCCTCAGTAAGGCATCATTGGACTCAACGTGATGGACAGCACCTGAACTACTCAGTCATGGAAGGAGGATCATGAGACAAGATCGGGAGCCACAGTGGGACTCAGGAAGTCCCATTGCTAGAAATCCATGTATATCCTCTGCTTGCTGTTTCATGATTTCCTGCCTCATTATGATCTCTCCTTGAAGAACAATATTTCTGTGCTCTGTGGATGGGCAGAACTATCAAAGAACACTCACTTCACGTGCTTCCATTCAAGAAATGGACAGTGGGCTGGAGAGATGGTTTAGCGGTTAAGGCACCTGCCTCCTAAGCCTAAGAACCCTGGTTCCAATATCCAGGTCCCACGTTTAGCCAGATGCAGTGACACAAGGGCGCAATGCCGTGCTTGACCACAAGGAGGCGCAAGCATCTGGATTTCATTCACAGCAGCTGAAAGGCCCATCTCTGTATGTCTTCCTCTCCCTCTCTTTCTGTCTCTCTCCAAACCAAAAAAGAAAAAAAGAAAAGAAAAGAAGAAGAAAAGAAATGGACAGCAAATAACCAGCATGTCAAGTCAGAGCTCCATCTTCAGCCTCCTAGACTAAAGAGTCTGCTCTGCCCAGCTTGAGTGATAGGGCCTCCCTGGCTTCATTCTGCTCATAGAATGGTGGTAGAACACGTAGCCTGTGGGCAGAACAATTATCAAGGTGTGTCTTGAGCAAGTTATGCTAGAGGCAATGCAATATAATTAACCCCAGGTGCAAGTCTTGGGGAGCATGAGGCATAAATGAGCATACAGATGCTACCAAATGAGGCATATAATAACTTTCCACAAGCTTCCCCAGCATGAACGTATCTGACAGCTTTGTGTTTTCCAGGGCTTCATCCTCTGCAGGATTGGGAAATGGGTCAAGTTCACCAGCTTCAATTTCAGAGCCCCACTCTGCCAAAATAAGGCCCCTTTCTTCCTGTTATGCAGAAGCTCAAACTGTGGCACAAAGGGAGCATCCCCAAAATAGCATTCCATCCCCTCAGCATACTGTTCTTGGTCTGCAAGCCTACTGAGTCGGTTCTCTGCTAGGTTAGAGACTGGTGACTTTTTACATACTCCTCTCATTCCAGGAGGGCTTAAGGGCAACTTGTGTGGATACCTAGAATATAGCAAATAGCTTAAGTAGGAAAGAAAAACAATGATGGGACATAAAATGAAGCCAAGGATAAAGCTAATTTTAAAAATATTTCATTCTACTCAGAAAAGCCTACGAGTTCCCGCCCCCCGGGACAAGTTCATTAACTTGGCTCAAAGTTTGAGTAATAAGCATCAAAAGAGAAATCGAATTATTTTGTCTAAGTCATAGTATTTGAAACATCAAAATAGATCAATTGCTTAGAGTCGATCTGGTAGACATTTTCCAAGGATCCTTGTCAAGGAAAAGAAAATAAAGTAGCATTGATTCAGGGGACTTAAAATAAAGACAGACATGTTCAGCTGAGACATGTTAAACTTGGTCTCAGACGTGTCACAAAGTGAAACTTGAAAGTAGGCCATATCCCCATAGCAAGCTGACCTTTGGACTGAGCTAAGACCTCAGTTTCCTGAACATTACTAATGTATTCTGACCTTCCTTACAATGGACCCCGCCCCGCCAACTCGGCCGACTAAGGCCACAGCTAATCTCTTTCGTACAAAGTAACTTGAACTTTGCTAGCACCATTCTTAACTGCTATCAAGTGATGTAATTTCTTTTCCATTTCTTTGTGGTTTACGATATCAATACAGCCTTCATTTGCTAAAACTCTTGAGCCATAGTTTCAAGATTGAATAGTGCAATAGGCAGATGCTCTTTAGTAGAAAAGAACCAATAAAATGCCTATATATAGAGAAAGAAAGAGATTATATAGATATATCCATTAAATTCTATATATGTATATGGAATTCCATATATACATATATGGAATTTATTGCATTAACTTATATGAGAGGGGCAAGGTAATCCAACAATGGCTATCCACACATGGAGAGGCAGGAATTGGGTTCCCAAACCTGGTAGCAATCTCATACCACTGTGGTAAACTGGAAGGTCCCTGGACAGTTACTGATGCAGTTTCTGCATTGAAAAGCTAAAGAAGCTACAGTCTAATATAAGTGATGGAACCAGTGATAGGTACACACAGAAAAGAAAGAGGTTTCCAGATGTAGGCTCTGACTTCCTGTGACTTTATTTTTTCATCTGGGCCCCAGACTATTGGAAGGTGACACATGCAGTGCAGGTCTTTTCTTGTCAGTCATTGTCCCACAGATCCATGCTCTTTGGAAAGCACTACAGACCCACTGGTGTGTTTCACTAGTCCTAGGTATCTCCTAATTTAGTCAAGTTGACAATGAAAATCAGCTGTACTCATCATATGTGAACATCTATTCTAATTAGCCACAAATACAATGGGAAGGGAATCACACCTTGTCTGGAAGCCAATATAATCTCTTGTGGGTAAATTTTAAGCTATACTATAGCTGTACCATCAGCTCCAACACAGATAGTTATCTCTTAGGAACTTATAGTTAAATTTTTGAATCTGAGTAATGTATGAGATTGAAGGGTTTACTGAGAAGAGATTTAATTATTTTCATTCACACTTTGCATAATTTAACATTCCATCCAAGAAATCTAATTCTAATAATTGCATTTTATAAATATGCCTTACAAATTCTTTATGTTAAACATAAGGTCAGTAGTATTTTATTTCCATTATTACAAACCTTTTTTTCTTCACAATGTCTACTAATTGATTAGTGAAAAATTACCTTGAACATATTGATTTAATGGGCTGCCCCACTGTTACTAAGGACAATGGTTAATTGTCATAGTCAACTTGGTTATATTGAGAAACACCAAGGAGATTAGTAAAAGAAAATATGCACTTTCTCCATAGGCTAAAATCCAGATGGAATAAAAGAGGGAGAAGGAGAGAGCACGTGAGCTCAGGTATCCCCCACCCCCCGCTTCTTGGCTACCATTATGAGAGATTGCTTTGTTCCACAATGTCCTCCCTGTCATGATAGACTCAGAAACCATGAGCAAGATAAATCATTTCTTCCTTGGTTTTTCTGATATTTTTTGACAAGTGATTAAAAAAACATCTGAGTACCACAGTCCCCAACTTATTCCTGCCTAAACCTGATTATACCAGCACTCAATTAAAAAAAAAAAAAAAAACTAGGCTGGAGAGATGGCTTAGCAGTTAAGGTGCCTGCCTGCTAAGCCGAAGAACCCGGTTCCAATCTCCAGGTTCCACGTTTAGCCAGATGCAAAGTGACACAAGGGCACAATGCCACACTTGCCCACAAGGGGGTGCATGCATCTGAATTTCATTCACAGCAGCTGAGAGACTGCTGGCGTGCCCATCTCTATCTATCTCCCTCTCTCTCTGTCTCTCTCTCCAAAAATAAATAAAGTAAAAAAAAAAAAAAAACTGCTGTATAGGCATGCCAATGATTTAATTTGGTGCTTCTCCCACAAAATTCTAGACTAAAAAAAGAAAATAGATTCTTATTGAACACATAAATGCCCGTGTATCCATTTATTTACTAGTGCTGAAGTCTGGGTAGAATGTAACTTGACAATGATCAAATATTACCAGAGAGGAATCTAATTTGGGAAATTATCAATAGCTTCTTGGAGCCAAAAATGAAACAGATCAAGTAGATCAGATAGCAATTCAAAGAACCTAGATTTGACTTTGTAATTAGGGTCACCACCACCTAATGACTCAGTGGACAGTCAGGAATCAGTCAATATACATGAGGCCCCATAGTCACAAACTTCTCAAGAAACTTGGAAGGAAGGATGCTTATCGTATTGAAAAATGTTTTAGACTCTTCAAAGAAATAGTAAATGTTATATTTAAAAATTTAAGGTGAGACAATAAAAGTAATGGTCCCTCCCTTCAAAACAGCTTGGAAATCTAGAAATTGAACTTCACAACCTCACTCCTCAAATTCTGCTGAGGAAAGAAAGTATCAGCTATTTCTGGATAAGGAGTAACTTCCAAAAACATTTAAGAACAAATGTAGCCAGCTTGCTCTAGCTTTTACATTTAAAAAGTGAAAATAAATATATTTTAGAAAAGTAGTTGGAGTCAAAATACCTGAATCTTCATCCCTGAAGGAATTTTAGGACCCTATAAATCTTTTTTAAAGTGCTATGACTCTCCAGAGAATTGCTACCTACAATAACATGCCCTGTGTTTTCACACACCAAATGTTGAGAAGAAAAACAAAAACATATGTGGCTGGGATTTTTTTTTTAAGAGAAGAGAACCATATTTAAGGTTTCCTGTCCAGATGGATCAGGGAGATGTGCCGTGCTTGTCTGACTGAATCACATCTGCTCATGGTACACAGTTTTTTTTTGTTGTTGTTGTTTGTTTTGTTTTTCTTGTCAACTGACATTCCTTTCACAGAGGAAGGCTGGGAAGTTCTGGAATTATGTGTTAACTTACACCATAAAGGTAGAAAGTTAGGCTTAAGATGATGATTTGTGTTCCCACTTAAGTCTCTAATTTAATTCAAACAGGATCATAATTCTGGTTAGATGATAAGAGATAAATGGGGGTATTTTGAACTCAAATTTGAGTACTATTTTTGGCCATGCCCCAAAGGCATTTTAAGTTAATGCAGAAAAGGAGTCTCTGATCTCCACATCCCTCAAGAACAGATTGAGAGCAAAGACCATGCCATAGGATGCTAACTTTCTAGGCTGTGGAAGTTAACAGCGGGAAACAGTGTGGCTTGGTGTCTAAATTTGGAGGCTGTGGTGTCGAATATTTGAGTTATCTCTGCTGACTGCTATGTGACCTCAGGCAAGCTACTGATCCTCATTAAACAGTAAGATGGATCAATCATAGTGCCTATGTCATAAGGTAGGTATTAAAGTGAAGTCAGGAAAGGCACCGGGAACATGCAACTATTCACAGTATGTTAATGGAAGGTTAAGAAATTACTCATGGGCTGCTTTTCTCCCAGAGAGCTGGACAATATAAAATTAAGAAAAAATGCTTGAGGAACTGGAGAGATAGCTTAGTGGTTAAGGCGCTTGCCTGCAAAGCCTAAGAACTCGTGTTTGACTCTCCAGGTCCCGTGTAAGCCAGATGCAGTGACACAAGTGTGCAATGTCTCACATACACACAAGGGGGCATACGTGTGTGGAGTTTGTTCACAGCAAGCCTTGGTGCACCTATTCTCTCTCTCGCTCTCACTGCCTCTGTCTCTGAAATAAATAATTTTAAAAATGCTTGAAATATGTTGGGAAGTGATAAAGGTAATAAAGAATTTAGTGGGAAATACCCAGAGGAAGAAGCAAATTCAGAGAGCTGGGCTTGACTTTTGGGGATCTTTTCTCTCTTTCCCTCTCTCTCTCTCTCTCTCTCTCTCTCTCTCTCTCTCAGAAGGTTCTTCCAATTCTGGAAGTAGTTGAGAAGGTGATCAGAGGTTCTGTCATCCTTATGGGGCTTAATGTAGCAATAATCTAAGGGCTTGCAAAGGAGGAGGTTTTATATGGCAAGCTGGGAATAAGGGTGAGACTATAGTTGTGCATTGTTAAAAGACAAAGGTTTGTTAAGAAACACATCATGTGGGGCTGGAGAGATATCTCAGTGGTTAAGGCGCTTGCCTGCAAGGCCTAAAGACCCAAGTTTGATTCCCCAGGACCCACATAACGCCTGATATACAAGGTGGCACATGCTTCTGGAATTCATTTGCAGTGGCTGGTGGAACTGTAAGCCCATTCTCCTCCTTTTTATCTTTCTATGTTCATCTCTCTCCCAAATAAATAGATACATAAATAAAATACTTTTTAAAAAAGGAAAAGAAACACATCATTAGGCAATTCTGTCACATTCAAACACCATAGAGTGTGCTGACACAAACCTGCAAGAAAACAGATATGGTGGAGTGGGCCAGGCCTGACTGGTGAGGTTTACCTCCTTTGTAGCCCTTCCTTACTCCCATATATTTATTTAAGAGCAACAGACAGAGAGAGAAAGAGGCAGAGAGACAGAGAGAGAGAGAGAGAAAAGAGCAAACGAATTCCAGGTGCATGGGCCACTTTGTGCATCTGGCTTACATGGGTACTAGGGAATCGAGCCTCAAACCAGGGTGCTTAGGCTTCACAGGCAAGTGCTTAACCACTAAGCCATCTCTCCAGCCCTTCTTTACTCCCTTTTAATTTGGTCTTTTAATTTTGTTTCCAAGTCAGTCACTCAATATGGCTTCTTCCTGGCAAGACTTGCAGTGGATTTTACCCTTGGTAGCCATGCTGAACAAGAGATTAAATCAGAAGCAAAAGAAAATAGTGGAATCAAGACAGGTGGAAATGAGATGAAGGAGGTTGCTCCTTGTGTAAACACCAGTGCTTTACAGTTAATTTCATCTCCTCCCATCCAAGTCCTAACCAGGCCTAGTCTTGCCTAGCTTCTAAGATCAGACACATTCAGGGTGGTATGGCTGTAGACATACAATTAATTTTATCTTCTATAAATAAAAGAAGTGTACTTTAAAATAATAAAATAAGGTGGGGGTGGCTGGAGAAAAGGTTCAGCAGTTAAGGGGCTTGCCTAAGAACCTGGGTTTGTTTTCATGTAAAGCCAGATTCACAATGTGGTGCATGCATCTGGAGTTCATTTCCAGTGGCTGGAGGCCCTGGCAAGCCCATTCTCTCTCATTCTCTATCTATCTATCTATCTATCTATCTATCTATCTATCTATCTTCCTCTTTATCTCACTCTCTAATAAGTAAATAAATATATAAAACAATATGGTAAGTATTTAAACCAGTCCTATGTTACTTGTGATTCTTAGCAAGTGGTACTCTTTGTACATCATTGTACTGCTATACTTTTAGTCTTGTTTAATATTTGATGATATGGTGCTGTAGAGATGGGTCAGTGGTTAAACATACTTCCTGTGCAAAAATGAGGGCCTGAGACCACCAGTTCAAGTCTCTAAATCCCACATAGTCAACTGGGATAGACAGCAGGATGTAACCACTTGCTCCTATAACCCCAGTCCTGCAGGGGAGCAGAGATTCAAGAATCTTCTGAACTCTAGAAGTAATAAAGAGACTCCAACTGGGCACATCTTTAATCCCAGCACTCAGGAGGTGGAGGTAGGAGGATTGCCATGAGTTCAAGGCCAGCCTGGGACTACAGAGTTCCAGGTCAGCCTAGGCTAGAGCGAGATCCCACCTTGAAAAAAAAAAAAAAAAAAAAAGATTCCAGCTTAAAAAAAAAAGACCAGCTGGGCGTGGTGGCACACGCCTTTAATCCCAGCACTCGGGAGGCAGAGGTAGGAGGAGCACCGAGAGTTCGAGGCCACGCTGAGACTACATAGTTAATTCCAGGTCAGCCTGGACCAGAGTGAGACCCTACCTTGCAAAACCAAAAAAAAAAAAAAAAAGACCAAGTGGAAGAGCAAGGAGTGGACACTTGACCGTCTACTCTGGTCACCACAGGCAAGTGACCCCTGCCACAGGCGAGCATATGGGGTG
Source organism: Orientallactaga sibirica (assembly GCA_036365145.1). Classification (NCBI taxonomy): domain Eukaryota; kingdom Metazoa; phylum Chordata; class Mammalia; order Rodentia; family Dipodidae; genus Orientallactaga; species Orientallactaga sibirica. The sequence goes on along the minus strand of JAEOAD010000027.1, from coordinate 16,085,604 downwards.
CTGCATATACATTGTATATAACACACACACACACACCACTGTACTACATTACACACACACAAGCAAAAGACACATACATACATAGATGTAATATTGAGGGCCAAACCCATGGCCTTGTCCATGCTAAGCATGTGCTTTGCCTTTAAAAGAGCAAAAGTGCATTTTACACCAACATCACCATCAACACAGAAATAATGCAGTGCTATAGTGGAATGGAAACGAAGATAATGCATGCATGCATCAAGTTATTCAAAGGAGGCATGTGACACTGTAGAACAACACATGCATAAAGAGCACATGCATAATAATATCCATAAATGAAGTGACTGCAGAATTTCATAGGATCAGAGTCACTTACACTGAATGACTTTTCATGTACATAACCCCCGTATAACATAATAGTACATTTGGAAATTTCTGTAAATAATGGGTGTAGATAGGACTCAGACAAGTTGATATGCTTGATTCCTCCAGGAAAATATTTCAGCAGAATTAACATTATAGAACTTTCCAAGTGCTGAATAATGTAGGTCAGTGACTAGATTTTCATGATGTAGGTTATGAATTCCTATAAATTACTGTAAGACAGTCTTGAAAATATTCATATATAAGACATGCAAATTATACGGCCCAAGTGTTTGAATATGGACCCTCAGGAGGCTAACAGTCCCCGACAACACTCACTAAACAGTAAAAGGCCACCACAGACTGCTACCGAAATGGCTTTTCCATTTCATTTCCTGATGTAACAATCTCAAGTTATATAACATGTTTAAAATGAATGAATTTGTCTCCTTGATGAGTTTCCCAGTGTTCAGTTTTAAAGAGGAAATGGAAAAGACTGTGGTTCCTGCGTAGAAAAAGGTTGTGTGTTTAAGCTTCTCACATGCCTCATTTTAATTCAGTCCAAAATAAACTTTGACCCACTGGTACTGAAGGCGGCTCCTTGGGGAAGGCTGCTGGATCAAACCAGATCATAATTACGGTGTGTAAATGAACATTTTGGGTCAGGCCCTTTCAAAGCCATAGTACTCCCACCCGCTCTCTCCTGTGCAGATCCAAAACGCCTCACATGACTATTTAAAGTCCTTCCTATTTCTCTGGATGTCTTAATCAGGAAAATTTAAATAAATAACTTATCCAGACCTGATTGGTAAATAATTGCTTTTTGAGCCGGGCACGATGGCACATGCCTTTAATCCCAGCACTTGGGAGGCAGAGGTAGGAGGATCACCGTGAGTTCAAGGCCACCCTGAGACAACATAGTGAATTCTAAATCAGCTTGGGCTAGAGTGAAAGCCTACCTCAAGAAACAAATAATAATAATAATTATAATTGCATTTCAAATGCATGCAGCATTTTGACACTGGAGTTAGGCAATCTAAAAATATTTTCAGAGAAAAATGACTTTGGATCTTCTCCCATCTAACGTCATCTCACTTGCTTCTTTTAGGATGGATGCGTAGGGCTTATTCAGCTATAGATTCCAGGGATGTCCCTATGTGGTGTACAGTGTCAGTCACGAGAGCTATTCAAGCTCTGAATTGAAGCCAGCGAGTCACTCACAACACACATCCTGGGAACTCATGAGCTGCACTGAAGCTCATCTCCCAGCCCAGCTCTCTATGCTCCCATGCGGGGCGTCGCTGTCTGAGCATCCACATCTGCAGGAAGGCTCCCCTTTCTTTCTTTTTCAACGAGAGCGTTCAAACATGTCAGTTTGCTCAGAGGCCTCTGTGATCACAGCCTCCTTGAAAGGGTGTTCGCCTTATTAAGCAAAGCTGTTATTCATTTTCTTCTCTCTTTCTTCTCTCCACCCTCTTCTTTCCAGAATTCCTCAAAAGCAATTTCTTCTAGGAAAATGCCTTGCCAATGTAAAAAAAACCCAGGTCCAGCCCTGGGTAAGAAACCTTAAGTTTGACTTCTTGTATTTTCCAGAAGTACCAGGGAACATACCTAAGTTACTTAAGCTATTTAGGATTTATTTTGTTTTAGTATAATTTTAATTAGAATGATAATAGTGATCATGATAGTTTATACTTGCTGAGTATTTAGTAGTATGCATTAAATAAGTCAATACTATTCCTACTTGACAGGTAAAGAAATGGAAGTTTAGTAGCTTTGGCAACTTGCCTAACTTAGATTCTTGGCCATAAAGTTTTATTAGTTCGTCGTCCCCCCTCCCTTTTTCTTCTCTTGCCTTGAGGATAGAGATGTTATTTTGAGCATATCCCTAGCAAGCTGGTTGAAGCTGTGTTTTCCTCTATGTAAACTTATTATTAGCCCATAAAAGAAAGCTGTAAGTAAATTTTAGAGCATGACCATCAGGTTGCCATGTTTGAAAACCACTGTACCACCCAAAGCAGAGATGACACTGTTCGAACCTTAGCTAGTCCTAGCCTCCGTCATTCTGTAGCTGATGTTGCCTACCTAAGCCACCTGATCTATCTGAGCCTCGATTCTGTTCTCACCTGTCCTGGGCATATTGCAGGCTTAGTAATGACAGGAGTATTTTATAAACTCCGAGGTGCAAGCCAAGCGTCAAATGGAATGATCACTACCAGGAGGGTCCTGGGCACTGGGGGACTAAAGGTCATTCCTCTGCTTTGGTTTATTGTGGAAGACTGAACATGAAACATAGGCTAAGCTCAACAAGCTCCAGTCAGCCTACATAACAGCATGAGCACAGGGGTGTGGGTGGTGATTTCTCCTGATTGAACTGCTCCTGAGTTGGCTCCCTGAGACTGGGATGGTGGCGTGTTTATGGGATGCCAAAACCCTTATACCTGCATATAGTAGGCATTAGGTAAGGATTATTTAAATCAAACCATTAAAAGAATGAAATCTGATCATGGATCCAGATGAGGATATTAAGTTTCTCCCCAAACTCACAATTGGGGAGCCTGCTCATTCACTGCCACAGAAATGCGAAACTTGGCAGAGTTGGTGGGTTTTGAAGATGGAGGCTCTCGTGCCTGACCACTCTGTTGCCCTTCTCTCTAATTTGAGCCAGCTCCTTGCCGAGTCTGATATTTTAGCCTAAGCAAATATCAAAAATAGAAAAACCACCATGGCAACAGCTCCCGATGAATGTAACAGTGGGGCAGAAAAGAACAAGGAACGAAAAGTGATTGTAAGAAATCCTGGGAAACCGTCAAACCCACAGCTTCTAGGAGAGCCAGAACGTTCCTTGGGAAAATAATGGCAAATGACGCTGGGGCTGCCTTTTTACAGCATTCTATACAAAAGGCACTTGTGCTCTGATCACAAGGGCTGAAATCACAGGCCAAGCAGCACTGGAGGAGATAGGTTGGAAAGTCATGGAAGGCTATGATGGAGCAGAGCCTGCTGTCAGGAGGGCTCTGCTGTATAGTTTTAACATAGGATGGTTCCGGGCAGGAGGGGCTTTGCACAATTTACTAAGAAGAGGGTTCATCTTAGCCCCCACAAAGTGTTGACAAAATTTCACCCAATCCCCCAAGTGCTCTCTGAGTAGACAAAGAAATATTTCAGACAAGGTGATCCTAGAGCAATCCTCTGGCCCTCCAGGACCCGGAGAGATCAGTGTCTATTCAGCTGTGTTTTGGTTCTAAACTGAGCTTAGGTAGGTCAGTGAAGAGGGATGAAGTGGGGGGAGGGGGAAGGAAGAGAGGAGGAAGAATTGTCAGTGTCTGATAAAGTATTTATCTCATGTTTGACATCAGGTTAAACTCTAGAAAATCCTACCCAGGAGAGAGTTTAATACATTCCAAATGTCACTGTGATTTCCCTGCCAAGCAATGCCCCTATTCAACACCTCTGGGAAATAGGAAAAATGAAGCAGGAAGCAGAAAAGCAGAGAAAAAAACACAACACTTCTCTCTCCCTGGAATGTAATGATTGCACAGGATTTTCAGCCTAGAGATAGCCCTGTGTCAGGGAGACATGTAGGCTACCTGTAGGAATGCCATTAGTATTCATTCTTATAACATGGCCATTCTTAAGCTTATTCACGTCAATAAATTCATTTAGTCACGTAAAAGACATCACCAAGAGGGTGATTTTATTTCTCTACTTCTTCTATGTTATGGATCCTGGTATCATCACAAAGATGAAGAAATGGGCTTAGTAAACTCAGGGAATTTGACTGAAGGATTTGAATTCAGAACTGTCAGTTTCAAGGGCACATGCTCCCAGTGACTGACTCTGGCACTGCCTTTGAACCATGAGAAACTTGGCTTATACATTTCACCAATGTGAAAAATGATTCAGGAGTTTCCCCTAAGTTAAAAACCAAGAATTCAAGAGAGTTTTCAAAATAATTCTCTCTCTCTCTCTCTCTCTCTCTCTCTCTCTCTCTCTCTCTCTGTGTGTGTGTGTGTGTGTGTGTGTGCTCTCATGTATTTGGGGATCAGAAGATAGCCATAGAATATTGGTCCTCTCCTTCCACCTCAGTGAAGACACAGTCTCTCTTGCTTGTCACTAGGATGGCCAGAGTGCTGGCCCACAAGCTTCTGGAGTCTCCTGATTCCACTTCTCACTACTATCACGTTAGGGTTATAGACCCACACACTGCTTTGCATGAAGCTTTCTGTGTGGCGCTGGGGAGCTGATTTCCGGTCAGCAGGCTTGCTAAGCAAGTACCTTTAACCACTGAGCCATCTCCCAGCCTTGAAAGGATTTTTTTTTGAATTTAATCTTTTTTGATCTTGGAAGCTATGCTCTTTCCGCTGCATCCTGATAAACTGCCAAGGTTTACAATGGAAAGAATGATACTTTCGGCTCCCTTGGAACAGCTGATATAATTTGGATGGACCCCGGCAAATTAAGCACTACTGTTTGCTAAATGTTCCCCTCTGATGTCCCTAACAATTTTATATAGCACTGGCCATTGCCCCCGCATCTCCAGAAGAAATCCAACCCACATAAAGAACATGATAACTTGGGCGTCTGTTCCTCATCTCCTCAAACTTAAAGCATTCACCAACACTGAGAAAGTTCTGGCAACAGTTACTTTCCTACAACCTTAGTATACATTTTTTTTCCAGCAGGATGAAAAAAAAAAAATCTGGCAGTTTCTTCTCTCCCATCTCTCTACTAACCTCAAAGCTATAGTCAGCTGGCTGGTATGTGATGTACAAATGGCTTACTTACATCACTGGAAGACATGACTTTAGCACACAAATAAAAAGGGCAGATAAAAGATAGCTACCTTCCTATGTCTACTGTTGGGCTCATTCTGAACATAGGACATTTTCATCTCAGAGCCCGAGTGCTTAAAAAGTGGCCACAGATCTAAATGAATGGTCTGTGTGAATGGTCAATAACTACCCTTACATATTGATAAAAATGAAATCTTTCTCTCACAGAGGAAAAACTTTGTGAAATCACCATTGGGTGGGAGATGACTCCACTGCATGTGATAATACAAGTTGAAATCAACTTGAGGCAAAGAGCAGCAGGAAATAGAATTATCTGTGCTTCTTGAAGTCATGGGTCTGCTCTTGTAGGGTGACATTAACATGGAGGCAGGTTCCATCATGGAGAAACTTAATTCTGCCGTGGTCAGTGTGGTCACCCACATGAGGTGTTATGGCTTGAAGAATGTCATCCCCAAATAAACATATGAAATCCTACCTAGCACCTCATACTGTGACTCTCTTGAGAACTGGATTTGTTGCAGATATTTCTTTCAGATGGGATCTTACTGGAGTAGGGTGGTCCTCTCGTTCAATATATCTCTTGTCCTTCTAGGAAGAAAGTAACGTGAAGACAAGCCCTCAGAGACACTGGCTGGTGGTGACAAAGGCAGAATCTGGAATTGAGCAGCTGCAAGCCAACAAGCACAAGAGATGGAAAGCAGCCACCAGAAGGTAAGAGGTGTCAAGGAAGCGTTCCCCTACCTGATCTGGGTGAGAAAGACGCTGCCAACAATGTAATCTTGAAATTCTTCGCCTCCGGAATGTCTACTGTTATAAGACACCTGGGCTGTGGTACTCTGTTGAAGGGAGACTTTGGATATTATTAAGTAGTTGGCAGCAACAGTGGATAGCACACTCTTCTCGTGCTTTCCACAGGCAGTAGTTCTCATTTAAAGATCAATGCCCACGATTTAATAGCTACCATGGAGACCCTCACATGTCAACTTCACAAAAGCAGGAGAGGGACACAGATCTGGGGCATCCCTGGGCTTGACTCTCATAGTCTACCTCAGCCTCCCCTCCCTCCAAGGACCTAAGAAAAACAGTTTCATGTGAGTTAGTCCTACTGTGAACCCCACTACATTCTTATATATCACTGTTGAAACTGTGAATGTGTATGAATGTGTGTGTGTGTGTGTGTGTGTGTGTGTGTGTGTGTGTGTGTGTGTAAGCCACAGTTCAATGTTGGGTATCTTACTTGATCACTCTCAACTGTACTATCTGAGAAAGAGTCTCTCGCTGAACCTGGAGCTCTCTTGTCTGGCTTCCCTGTTTCTGCCTCCCCACCAGTAGGATGATAAACACCATCATGCCCAGCAAATTGTAATTTGAGAGAGAGAAGGGCAGAGAGAGAATGGGTGTGCTCGGGCCTTTCAGCCACTGTGAACGAACTCCAGACGTGTGTACCCCCTTGTGCCCGGCATTTTTCCATTGGTGCTGGAGATGCAAACTTGGGTCCCCATGCTTCATAGCAAACATTTTCATCCCTGAGCCATCTGCTCAGTCCCAGATAGCTTTAAGAATATCTAACTTTGGTGGGGCTGTAAGTAATAAGTACTACAAAACACCAGACCTTCCTCTCCTGGCTTTTAAGATCATTCTGCATGTGTTTGTGAACATTCTAGATTTTACTAAAAGTTTATTCAAAGCAGAAAGAGGAGACATTTATACACAGAACTGCAGATGGCCTTAGCTGGTCTAGCAGGTGTCACCACAGCCTGCCACTGTCGTTTCCTATCTTTGTCCTTGACCTTCTGAAGTAACTGGGGAAGCTTGAATAGTAAGTAGCCAGACTTCAAGAAATGATGTAAAGCCGGGTGTGGTGGTGCATGCCTTTAATCCAGCATTCAGGAGGCAAAGGTAGGAGGATTGCCATGAATTCGAGGCCACCCTGAGATTACATAGTGAATTCCAGGTCAGCCTGGGCTAGAGTGAGACCCAACCTTGAAAAACAGAAAAATTAAAAAAAAAAAAAAAAAGGAAAGAAATGATGTAAAATAGATGGGACCGATACAGTCCTTGGATATCTGGGGTAAAATACACTACCCTGTTTTTTTCTGAGATTAATATCAATTCAAGTTGCAGTGCCTATATTCAGAAAGCAGTATCCCAGCTTTCCTTAATCTCTTTAAACTCTGAGATCCTGACATCAAATTATTATTTTGTTTTGTCTCACCATTTCATCTGCCTTTAATCTGGATCACACTTCCTAAGCCCAGCTGGTTCCTCAAACCTGTGATTTTCCTACTTCTAAAGCTTCCAATTGTGTTCATTGGAGTGTTCTTTCTCTCTGTGTCTCTCTTTTTTCACTAGCATCATTTGCTTGCAAGTCTTCTCAGTTCATTGATTCCAGGAATGAAGTGTTTAATACATTTCATGGCAACATCAACATTCATTCTCATTTCCCACTGGCGTCACTGTGTATAAAGCCAGTTCAGTTCGACAATATTTCCAAATGCATAGAGGGAAATATGGCACTATGTTTTTAAACTTGGAAATATTTTTATTAATAAATTGCAGTCATCTTTTAACTTCTTTCCAAACGATTACTATATGCATTCTTTGTACCCCTCGTTTGTCCTTAAATTGTAGTGTTTCTTGATGGTACCTTTGACATTAAAACTTGTACTGTATGAAAGAATTCAACTGCGTTCCACATACTGCTGCAGATGATATAGCTAGAGCATGGGTAAGTCAGAGAAGCCCCTGAGGTTTGAAGGGCTCATGGGCCAAAGCAAATTCCTGTGAGTTGCCAAATCTAAATGCAGCACTAACTGCTCGCAAAACTTAACCTTGGCTGTCCTTGAGAATCAAATCACCTGGGAGCTGTAACAAGTCCCAATCTCAGGGATTCTTATACCACAGAATAGTCTGAGTTTGACTAAACTCACTGGAGATAACTTGAAAAGCTAAACGAAGTATATAAAACAACTATTTGAAGGTATTAGCGAACCAATCAGTCTGATGGGACACGGGGACCTGTAATGCCTGAGAGAAGTGAAACACAGTTTATATTTACCCTGGCTTTGTTTCCCAGAGAGGTGAAAATTGCAGGAAATGAAGTCTTGTGTAATTCACCCATAAATTATTGATTGACTGCTAAGTTGTGCATGTATAGGTCAAGATTCCAAGAAGCTCAAAGAAGATGGCAGATGAAGCCTAAATTTCTCAGCAGAGACTTCAGTAACCATGCTGTGCCATGGAGATGGACTTCAAGCCCCACTGATATGCTTCCTGTGAGGAGAACATCCACACAAGTGCACTGGAAACAGGGGAAGAGCTGTGCTTTGTGTTTCTATTTTCAGAAGACCAGGCTGGGGAGATGCTCAGTGGATAAAGTGCTTGCTGTGCAACTCTGAATACCTGAGTTTTCATCTCCAGATCCCACATGGAAGCCAGAAGCTGAAGCATGGAACAAGGAGAGTCTCAAAAGTTGTCCTCTGACCTCCACATGTGTGCTGTGACATGTGTGCTTCACACACACTGCAAAAAGAAAAATAATAAATTGAAAAGACTTCTGGCCTGTAAGGGTGTCTTAGCAAAATCTATTGACGTGACCCATATAAGGGGTGGTGGTGGTACAGTTGAAGAAGGAGGCATAATCAGGGCACTTCTCATGGCATGAAATAAGATCTAAGGACACCCAAGTCCTGAAATGCAGGATGTGCCATGACGGCTTACGAGGAGACGAGGCTGAAAGAAGCGGGTTTCTTTGTTTAACCAAGCCAGTCTCAATTAGGGGTCATTCTGCCTCCTACGAGACACATGGGAAAATCTGGTGTGTAAACATCCTGCAACCCAGTGTCAGCAAGAATTATCTTGTCCAAAGCCGGGCGTGGTGACGCACGCCTTTGATCCCAGCACTCGGGAGGCAGAGGTAGGAGGATCACCATGAGTTCAAAGCCACCCTGAGGCTACATAGTGAATTCCAGGTCAGCCTGAGCTAGAGTGAAACCCTACCTCGAAAAAGAAAACAGGAATTATCTTGTCCAAAATGTCAATAGCACTGCTGTAAAGAAACTCCACTTGCACCTCCACAGACTGGACATATCTGTGTGTTCAACTACACTGTAAAACGCTAGGGAAATAGAACACCAGATCTTTCATTCATCTTCACCTCTTCTGCCTCGCACCTTTAAAAATATGACCCAAGGGCTGGGGAGATTCTTAGTGGTTTAAGACACTTATAAATCCTTCAGGATCAAGTTCAATACCCCAGGACGGATGTAAAGAAAGATGCAGGAAAAAAAAGGTGGTGCAACCACTCCTTACAATACAATTGCACAGACAGAAATTGGCCTCAATATCCATGACCTCACAGTGCCTAGCAATACCTCATAATAGGAGAAAAAGACGATGACATCAAAATAAAAGTGAGATTAATGGAGAGAGGGCGGGATATGGTGGAGAGCAGAGTTGTGAAGGGGAAATGGGGGAGAGGAGGGAAATATGATTTATTGTCTATAAGTATAGAAGTCAATGAAAAAATTTTTAAATTTTTTTAAAAGGTAGTGCAAGCAAAAGACGCTGCCACCATGTGCAAACAAATAAATGCTATTTTAAAAGTGGAAGAAAAATGTTAATAGAGGCTGAGTGTAGAGGTATGCACCTTTGAGCCCAGCACTGTGGACTCTGAAATAGAAGGATCGTGAATTCAAGGCTAACCTGCAAAGAATTCATGGGCTTTATCTTTCCAACAGTTTGGGGCTTGTTGAATTGAAGGTACAAAAACTTCTAATCATATCTCTCCCCTCTCATTAGCTTCTCTTATTATCAGCATCTTACATTAGTTACACATTTACTGCAACTGACAAATTTGAAACATTATGATTTACTAAAGTCCACAGCTCATCCACGTTGTTACATAAAGACTGTGTCAATACATAACCAATTACGAATTTGATCATCTTTCCGAGAAAAGGACAATAAAAGAAAGAAGGGAAATAGAATGAGCATCTTCTATGGACCAGTCACTCCACTGGGAAACTCATATGTAAATATATTCACATGTATATATAAGGATGACTATCGTTGCTGTATTTATTAGTTTTTTCATCACTGGGGCAAAATACCAGACAATCTAGAGGCAAAAGAATTAGTTCAGTTTCATGACAAGGACAGCAAGTGGGTGAGATTTATCCATGGTGGTGGGAGCTTGTATGGCAACACATTACGTCTCAGTGGATATATCCTTTTATCTACCATCTAGATTCCACATCCAACAGGTTCTGCAAGTCTCCCAAAACAGCACCTCCAGCTGGAGACCAGGTGTTTAAGTACATGATCCTATATGGGATGCTTCACATTTCAAACCCTAACAGCTGTAATCTATAATCATGCCATCATGCCAATAACTGAGTATTGTCATCTTAACTGTAAAGATGAGGGAATTTAGGCACAGAAATTTTAAGTGATTTTTTTCCTCAGTTACGTGGCTATTAAATGGAAACGTTTTGACTACAATGGTTAGGGCCCCTAGTCACATCAAGTACCCCTGTTTCCCTCCGATTAGGGAAAGTTTGCCTGGATTTTCCTGTCTGACAGTGTTTTCACCTGCTTCGGGAGTATAGTCCCAACGAGCAAACATTTCCCGTGAACCCTTTTCCAGCCTCAGCTTCCAGCTCCACCATTGGAGGTCCATGTGGTTCCCGCGGGAGCCAAGTGGCTTCCCCACCCCTGATACATTTAAGCCAGGCTAACACACCCACACAGACCCATAAAACCAAGCTGCAAATTCTAGCAGATGTTCAAGTCTCTCAGCTCCCCCTCTCACCTCCCTTTTGATCCTTACATAACTGTGATCTTTCTCAGTGAGCTAGCTCCGAACTTGGCAAGGGATGCTTTTTGTACTCACTCACTTTGTGCCCCAGGTTACTGACTTTTCCTTAGAGACATTCTCTCCTGGGTTCCCTTGCATGTTTTCTGGCTTAGTTTGAATCTTCTACTTTGGCGTTTCTCTTTGTATCAGAAGAGTCAAGGAAAGATATCTTGATTTTCCTCCACCTTGGGTTAGGTCTGAAATCTCCATCTAGAGTGAACTCTGATTCTTAAAAGGTTATGTTATGTACATTAATATTGGGTGGGGTTGACTTATGAGATAAAACATGAGAGGAGAGTGGGAAGTCTTTATTGTACACACACACACACATTTAGTATATAGGGTCTGGGGAAATGGCTCAAAGGATAAAGCACTTGCTGTGCAAACATAAGGAATGACAACCAGGTTAATGCCTAGCGGGTGTGGTAGCCCTCCTGTAATCTTATTGCATGGGAGGCAGAGTTGAGGGTCTCCTGACCAGCTGGTTAACAAGACTAATTGAATCAGTGAGTTCAAGTGAAAGACCCTGCTTCAGTACAAGAAAGAAGAGAACAAGGGAGAAAGATACCAGATAACAATTTTGGCCTCCACACACACACACACGCACACACACACACGTGTGCCCACGCATACCACACTCATACACACACATACAAACCTTACCATACTAGCATCAGAAATAACTGATAGGAAGAGTCGTAGTAATAATAGTGAGTGTCTACTCTGGACCAGTTATTGTGTGGTTTGTCTTTTTTTTTTTTTTTTTTTTTTTTTTTTTTTGAGAGAGAGACAGAGAGAGAAAGGGAGAGGAAGGCAGGAAGAGAGATAGAGATGGGCGCGCCAGCAGCCTCTCGGCTGCTGTGAACGAAATCCAGATGTGTGCGCCCCCTTGTGGTCAAGTGTGGCATTGTGCCCTTGCATCACTTTACATCTGGCTAAACGTGGGACTTGGAGATTGGAACCACTGGAGATTGGAACCAGCATTCTTAGGCTTAGGAGGCAGGTGCCTTAACCCCTAAGCCATCTCTCCAGCCCTGGTTTGTCTTTGGTTGCCTTACTTAATTCTCACCAGCATCCTATGAAGTAGGCACAGTAATTGTCCGCACTTCGACGTCTAGGAAGCGGAAGGCTAGAAAGGTTGTTACTTGCCCAGATTGATGAACAATCAGCAATTGTTCCCTTAAAATATCTATCCCCTGTTCCACATATCACTACAGTAGAGTGAATGAAGTCACTTCATGTGAAACTGGAAAGGAGATTTCTGCCCTGGTTACTGGGGACCAGATCCTGGCCTCAGGAAAATTAGTTGGGATTTCATAAAGGCACAGCTGTTGATATTGTCTAGTTTAAGGTACATAATACACTGAAAAAAAAACCTCATGATCCTGTGAAAGACTCACTGGAGGGAGATTCTAGAAAAACCATCAAGTGGGATTAAGAAGTGCATGATACTGTGCTGGAGGTGGGGTGACTCTAGTGAAGGTTGGAGAAAGGTTTTGAGAATTAGAGTGGGCTGATGAAGTTATGAGAGTAGAAAGCAAAAGCAAAAGTCAAGGAACCAAAGTTAAATGAAAAAAAAAAACAAATAAGCAGAAGCATTAAGTGGCCACAAATAATAGAAGTATTTTAACTTGAAAGTAACAGTTCTCAACTCTGGTTTCACATTATAGTCAGATTTCCAGCTCATCTACTTAGGAATCTATAAAAATATAGATGCCTGGTCCCGTGATGCTCTAAAACCAGCTTGTATCAGTTCGTGAATGATGTGACTATTTACACCATGGAAATAGGAAAGTGTTACAAATCAGGAATTTTTTTTCCTATAAAACTTGGCTTTTAGACATTATGAGTATTCTACTCTCTGGGTCCTAGTCTCATAAGTTCAGATGATGTACGTAGTGAGTCTGAGGCCAGCCTGTGCCACGTGAGAGCCTGGCACAGAGAAAGAAGGAGAGAGAAAGAGAGAGGGGAGGAAGGAAAGAAGAAAGGAAGAAAGGAGGGAAGGAAGAAAGGAAAAGAAGAGGAAGGGAGGGGAGGGGTGTGGAGTGGAGAAGAGAGAGGAGAGGAGGGAAAAGTAAAAAGGAGAAGACGTGAGCCTAGGACTCACTTGCAGCGTTCAGCTCTTGGATCCTCTGGGAGTTTGTGGAAAATCTGTTGGAAATGCACCATCCTGCCCCACCTCCCACCCTTGGGCTGCTGAATCAGAAGCTGAGCTTTAATGACACGTGGGCACTGGATTTTGGGACACACTGGTCTAACACATTTGTAGCAAGTGAGTATTTATCATCCACTGGCCCAGCGGTATAAAACTGAAAATAGTCACATGAGAGAGGAGGGTCATATTTCTGAATACGAAGAAGCAAAACTCGTCCCTAGAACACATGCATCAGCGTGGGACTATCTGAAAGACTGTTTTATTCATATGCTCTTATATCTACACATTTTCTTCCTTCATGAAGCTTTTTTAAAAAAATAATATTCTGCCAATCATCTTTGCTTCTCCCTTTAACAATAAAATTCAAAGAATATTATAAATGTACCTTAATTAATCAGTGCTGTGTTTCACATAATGGCTTTTCAAAGCATTCCCTAACTCATAAAATTGGACAAGACCAAAGTCCCAATGCACAAAACTTTAGAAATAAGTCTAGACATGCTGGTGATGAGCACTGGATCAATATGTCACAATTTACAGTGTTTGAAGAAATTGCTCTCCATCCAAATAATGCTTACTGTTTGGTTTTTTTGTCAGTTGGACTCTACTACTAAATCGATTAAAAATAAAACACAGAAGACCTCTTTAGCTTTCTGGGTTTTGTTTGCAAGCAATTTAAAGTCAAGGTCAAGGAGACCTAGATACTCTGCAACCTCTACCCAATGCAATGTTGAAAATTCGATTATTCACACTCAGAGCTGGGACTGGGAAGATGGAAGACAGCTCAGTGGAGAAAGAGCTTGTACAAGCATGAGGACCGGAATTCAGATCTTTATTATCCCTTTAAAAGCTGGGCATGGTGACACCCAACTATAATCCCAGACACAGGAGGATCATTAAGGATCCCTCACAAGCTCATCCAGCCAAACTGGTTAGCTGTAGTTTCAGTGAGAAACCCTGTCTGGAAAAAATATGGTGGAATGTAATTGACAAAGACATCTGACATCCACCCCTGGAATCCACATGCATGCGTGAGCACGTGCCCATGTACACAGAGGTGTACCCACACACATACAAACACACACATACATGTCCAACACACACACACACACACACACACACACACACACACACACAGTTGCATGAAAAAAGCCCTTAGTGTTGAAAAGAATTATAAAATCATAAATCAAGGAGAGACCTTACAAATGCACCCTGAATCACTCCTGAATCGCAATGAATTCTGTTCCTTTCAAGAAGTGTACACGCCGTTCCCTGACTTTTCAGTCATCTTCTACTGGAAGCCATACAGGAAAGTTCATTGTGGAAACAAAACATTTATCAAGAACCTACTTTATGCCAGGCACTGAACAGGGTGCTTGATTATTCAACGATGAATGAGATCTCTCACGTTTTTATGAATTCATAGGTGATCCAAAGTTCATAGGGTTATAACCACCTCCTTCTTAAACTACCTTAATATGCTCACAGAGACTTTCAAAACAGAAATCCTGAATCTGAAACTCTCACTGGGAAAAGAAAAAAGAATGCATAATTATGCCAGAACATTTTGGGGGCATTATTTAAAAAAAAAAAAACCATTTGAGCAGAAAAAAATAAAATTATTGTCAAAATAGTGGGACTAATGAAAGAAATGATAATGATTCTAGGTTATTTTGACAAAAATATTTTTAATTGATTGATCAAGTGTGGCAGTACTGACCTCTTCATCTCCACGTTGACACTTTATGGCTAGAACGTGTAATTCAACTTGATTGATGCTTTTGTTTTGAGACTAAAGCTACCGAAACAACACAGTGTGAAGGATGAGGCGTAAGAAATGCACGAGAATCCATTCTACTGGGTGGCTCTTTGCCAGACAGGATCATAAATAAAGTAATGATCAGGGAGGAGGTGTTCATTTCTAACATGGAAAAATCAATAACATTCTAATTTGCCATTCCAGTCCATTCAGACAGGTCTGGAATCTAGAATTTCAGCAACTTCCGGCTTGAATACCCTGAAAGCATGCTGCTCAAGCGTGTCATCGACCGAGGTGTTTGATTTGAAAGTATACCTTTAGTAAAAAAAGTCAGTCTTCTAAGACATTTCTTTTTAATTTACTCTTTACCATGTCCATAATTATTTTCTCCTGCTAGTGTCCCCAACCTTGTATCTTGGGCCACAGAAGACGAAAAAGCCTGAGACTGCTTTGTTGAAAAGTGGAAAGGCAGCATTCCTTCATAGACAAAAAGAAGTGGGCTGATTCCTTCCTTCCTCTTATTTGTGCTGTTCATTCAACAAGAATACTAAAAGGGGGATAAAAGGTTTTGTTCCCCCCCCCCATATGTAACCTCAGACCGGACTGTAGACTTCCCAACTGTTTACAATAAAAATGTGAATGGTCTGTGAGCCAATCCAAACACACATTGTCTGGATTGTGTCAAATCAGATTCTTTCCTCACTTGGAGCAGAGACCCTAACGTGGCCCTGGCGCTTGGCTTTGGCAGGCAGAGGGGGTTTGCTGCTCTAGCTGTGTTGATGAGCAGATGATGAGAGAAAACATTTGCTTCACTTGGGTCCTTCACTAGCAAAAGCAGCAAAGTAAAGGCCTCATTGAACCAGGGCCTTTACCTGCTTAAAGAGAAATACTCCTTGCAGATCTACGGAGTCAACTCCCAATTCTTCTCATTTATATCCTTGATTATAAATATTAGACAGGTGTGGTGGCACATGCCTTTAATCCCAGAACTCAAGAGGCAGAGGTAGGAGGATAGCCATGAGTTCAAGGCTACCCTGAGACTACATAGTGAATTCCAGGTCAGCCTGAGCTAGAGTGAGACCCTACCTCAAAAAACAAAAAACAAAACAAAAAAAAATTAAATAACCAAGTGTCTCAAAGTCTTTGAAACTTCCTTTAACAAACTAAGACTGTTGTATTTTTTTTATTCAGAAATATATACAGAAATAGCCCAAAATTAGATAGATCCACCATAGTGAATTACTATTTACCCAACGTTCCTGATTTCCACTAAGCTTTATATTGTGTGTGACATTTTTTTTTCATCCACGATAGATTAGGTTGGGGCTCTCCAGAGACAATAAATGAATGGGATATGTATAGATACATAGAAAGAGATATGTCGTAAAGGATTGGCTCACAAGACTATGGAGACTGAGATGGCCCCTTATCCATAGTCTTCAAGTTGGAGATCCAAGAAAGCTGGTTGTGGAATTCCAGTCCAAGCCCCTAATTCTTTTTTTTTTTTCTTTTGAGAGGGCTAGAGAGACAGAAAGAGAAAGAGAATGAGCACACCAGGGTTTCTCAGCTGCTGTAAACAAATTCCAGACACGTGCGCCCCCTTGTGGGCAAGTGCAGCATTGTACCCTTGTGTCTTTTTGTGTCTGGCTAAACATCGGACCTGGAGATTGGAACCAGCATTCTTAGGCTTGCCTTAACCTCCAAGCCATCTCTCTAGCCCCAAGCTCTAATTCTTAAGAATTGGGATCCCAGTGCTCAAGGGCGAGAAAAGCCAATGCTCTACCCTAGGGAGCAGAGTAACCCTTCCTCCCTCTTTTGTTCAATTTGGGCCCTAGATGGATTGAATCCTGTGCACCTGCATTGGAGAAGTGCTGTTCTTTTTTTTTCTACTGACACAGAAGAGTAAAAGAAGAAATGTTTTGAATTAAATGATAATGGAAACCCAAATATAAAAATTTATAGGATGCTGTTGAAATATTAGGATAAAGGAGAAATTTATAGCATGAGACACCTTGTGGTGGTTTGATTCAGGTGTCCCCCATAAACTTAGGTATTCTGAATTCTAGATTCCCAGCTGATGGAGATGTGGGAATTAACACCTCCTGTAGGTGGTGTATTGTTGGGGGCAGGCTTATGGGTATTATAGCCAGTTTCCCCTTGCCAGTGTTTGGCACTCTCTCCTGTTGCTGTTGTCCACCTGATATTGGCCAGGGGATGATGTCCAGCCTCTGCTCATGCTATCATTTTCCTCTGCCATTATGGAGCTTCCCCTCAAGTCTATAAACCAAAATAAACCCTTTTGCCAACAAGCAGCTCTTGGTCAGGTGTTTTCTGCCAGCAATGTGAACCTGACTGCAACAGTAAAGTTAGTATTGAGGAGTGGTGTCATTGTTGCATGATACCTGACTGTGTGGCTTTTGGCCTTTTGAAGCTGATTTTTGTGAGGCATGTGAAAGGATTTGAAATCTTAGCCTAAGAGATGCCTTGCAGTGCTGCAAGTACAGCTTGATGGACCATTCTGGTCAGAGCTGAAAGACCTGAATACATTTAGAACTATGGACTATAAGGTTTGGCTTATGAGGGTAAGAAAGAGCTTTGCCTGGACTGGACTAGAAGTAGTTTGTGTGAGAGGCTTGCTGTTATGCCTGTGTCCTGAGAACTTGTGTAGGGTTGCTTTGCATAGAAATGGACTGGTGTGTGCAGAGGGATATGCCACAGAAAAAAATGAAATCTTTGGGTGAAACTTCTGCCCTTTCAGCTGCAATTGAGAGATTACAACCATTGAGATTGGGCGAGCTGACCTGCATTGGGAAGACAGAAATAATGCAGTCTTTTGAAGGAGCCTGAATGCTGAAGGAATGTCCTATTCTTCAAAGTCTGCTTTATTCCCCCATGGATTAACAAATTGGCATTCCACTTTGTATTATGGAGTATCAGAAATGCAGGAAAGAGAGGGTAATTGAATTTGTAACACAGTCTTGTGTTTTGGAAATGGCCATGGGCAGTGTGAAGCAGGTTTGCTGGATTGCCTGCATGTAGACCCAATGATCCATAAGGATGGACCATGAGTTGCAGTGGAGATGCTGGGACCATGAGATAGCTGCTAAGGAGAGCTGCCAGCCCTAGATGATGTTTTCCAGGACTGTGTATAGCCTAGCTGGAGGGGTGGAATTGGCATTGTTTCTGATTAGAATTATCGGACTTGGAGATTTGTCACTGACTAGAGTTGTTGGATTTGGAGCTACAGAGTCTGATGTTTGTCCTGTTTGAATCTTGTATTGGTTGAATAGTTCTTTGCTATGCCCAGTGCCATCCTTTCAGTGTGAATGTTTATTCTGTGACATTATGGATTCAGGGGCGGGTTTTTTGGTATTGTGGCTCAGTTAAAAGATCTCAGACGATGAGGATGTTTGAACATCCTCTCCCTCTCTCTCTCTCTGTCTCTCTGCTGTGTCTCTCTCTCAAAAAAAAAGAGTACTTTCTACTTAACCATGAAGGCCTATCTGTCACCAAGTTTGACTACCCAGAATCCATGTAAAAAATCTGGACATGGCCATGGACTTCTGTAACCCCATTCTCAAGGTAGTTGGTGGACTGAAAGAGACTGAGAAAAATAGCTAGGACTTGCTGATCCTGACTCAAAGATAGAAATATGCAGGTGAGTGATCAGAGGATACCAGATGGTCTCCTCTGGCCTCCTGGTGTACACACATTCATGGTGTGCACACATCTGCACATGCATCTGCGTACACCACACATCACACATATCATGCACTATGCCACCACACACAATTGAAAAAAAACTCACAATGGGCTGGAGAGATGGCTTAGTGGTTAAGGCATTTGACTATGAAGCCTAAGAACTCATGTTTGAATCTCTAGGTCTCACGTAAGCCAGATGCACAGTGACACAAGCGTGCAATGTCACACATGTGCACAAGGGATGCACACATCTGGAGTTTGCATTGGATGAAGGCCGTGGCATGCCCATTCTCTCTCTCTTTCTCTCTCTCTCTGTCTCCCTCCCTCCCTCCCTCTTTCTCTTTCAAATAAAAGAAAAATAATATTAAAAAACTATCACAAGAGCTAGGAAGAGAGAGAAGTTGTTGAGTGGATAAAGGATATCTACAGATATCAAAGCTTTAAGTTAAAATATCTATGCAAAAGCAGAGGAAAGCCAAACTGCTATTTGAGGAAGTGCCATCTCTCCTCCAAGCCCTCCCTTCAGAAGGAGACTACAGGTGTCCCACTGAGGCTTCTGAGGCTCCGGGGAGCATGATCTCAGATTCACTGTATGTGTGAACCATAGGGCCAAGTCATCTGCTCAAGGAAGAGTAAGTAAGCTCTCCCTGTCTGAGGGGTTGTGTCAGGTCTTGGCCAATGACCAGCCTCAGGATGGTGGTGGTAACAGCACCCTAGTGTAAGACCAGAGTTTGGCGTTATCCTTGGGGGGGGGGACTGTGTTCTGCTGGTCTCCTCTACACGCAAAGGATAAGACCACAGAATGATGGAAATTGAAGAATGTAACTCTGCACAGGGCTGCATAAAACCATTGAATAAATGCCTACTCTTCTCTTGAATTATCATTTGATGTGAAAAGTGGGGATAAGGTTTTGCAGCTGTACAACTTGTGAATGTGTAGCAGAATGGACTGAAAATTTATCCACATTTTAGTAGAGAAAACTGACATTTCAAAAAACTCAAGCTTGTAGCCAGCAGCTTTGAGATCAGGGAGTAGAGAGTTTACTTTTCCATGAAGGATTCCTAAATAAAGTGTTTTGAGAAACTTTAAATGGCCACTGTGCCTTTACTTTGAAGGTGAAGAAAGTCCTGCCCAGACAGTTGGTAGTTCTTCATGACATGTTCTAGAGCCTACCCCTTCAGAGTTATCTGGAAAAATGATGAGATGTTCAATGAGCAAAAAATTAAATTTGCAACTTTCTAGATACCAGTTGACCAAACGGCAGGTGGAAGGGGGCCCATGTGGCTAGAGCTCAGGTACTTATATTTCCAAATTAATTGGGAATATCACATAAAATAAATAGAAGACAGATGTTAAATACGCTGAGCACTGTGCATAAGAGCTACATTGTAGAGAGCAGGAGAGTGAGCAAGAGAGAGAGGAAAAGGGAGGGAGGTGGGGGAAACTTCCAGCTGGGATGGAAACTTGCAATTTGGTAACCTGTCAATGAAAAGAAGAAGAGAGATTGACAATTTATTTAACACATACCCAGACGATATGATGACAATTTTTATTATTTGCCTAAGCTAGAGGCAGTATACCCTCGTAGAATGTGGTTGCCACAGACAGGTAAGGATCACATAATCTACTAGAGACCTTTAAATTTCTACTGATTCCACAGACACAGAATGGTCCACCTGTATCTGCTGTGTGGTAACTTGCTTTGTGTTTGCCTCATGAGCATTTTCAAGTTAATCTTCAGTGAGACTATCAGCAAATGTTTAAAGAGATACAGTCAGAGAGGAAATCCATGTGTTTCATACAACAGCACATGGATGGGAACAATGATAAAAACTCACCAAAGCTCACTGAGGAAGGAGCACAGAAGAGCCTCTGAAACAGAGCTGACATGGCATCACTTAAAATACCACAACAGGCACTGTTAAGAAAAGACTCTTGGGCTGGAGAGATGGCTTAGCGGTTTAAGGTGCCTGCCTGCCAAGCCTAAGAACACCCATTTGTTTATCCAGGTCCCACGTTTAGCCAGACGCAAAAGTGGCACAAGGGTGCAATGCTGCACTTGTCCACAAGGGGGGGCATGCATCTGGAGTTCATTCACAGCAGCTGAGAGGCTTCTGGCACACCCATTCTCTATCAGCCTCTCTCTCTCTCTCTCTCTCTCTCTCTCTCTCTCCAAAAAAAAAAGGAAAGGAAAGGAAAGGAAAGGAAAGGAAAGAAAAGAAAAGAAAAGAAAAGAAAAGAAAAGAAAAGAAAAGAAAAGAAAAGAAAAGAAAAGAAAAGAAAAAGACAAGACTCTTAGCAAATTCCCACACTGTGAAAGTTCCTAGTTTACCTTGAATGGAAGACGGTTGTTGTCTGTATGGTTGAGTCTCCTACCACCACCAATGTGAGCCCTTTGTTCATCCAATTTTTTTTTTAAAGGGACAAAAACACTTTCAATTAAGAGTCTTTCCCCGAGGGCTTCCACTGGGCATCCTGTTCGCTGTTCTGTCATGCAGCTGTTCACTTGGTTAGCGCTCAAGAAAGAAGCAGACAGATTCATTAGGAGACACGCAGACATACAAATTCCTCCGCGGAAAATTCACCACAGGATTTTCTTGAGTGCCTGCCTTTTATGATAGCTGTCATGGATATTGCACTTCAGAGTACAGCCATGCCTCTTTCATTTTGAAAGCTACTGAAGGATTGCATCGCATGCCAGCCTTCCACAAGTAAAGCACTGGGCAGGGCAGGGCAGGGCAGGGCTGGGCTGGAGAGCAGCAGGCCGGGTAGTAGGCATTCTGGCGCCTATGCCCTATCCTTACACTGTGTTCCATTCTCCCTGGCATCACCCTCTTTACTCGTGAGTTGTCATTAATTCCTTCCAGCTTGTGCTCCGAGAAAATCCTGCCTCCCTGATTACATTCTGGAATTTGTTCTCTGGGCCAGAACCTAGCTTGGTTACACATGTGTAGCTACTATTGAAACTTAATATTGCACAGTAGAACGCTGGACTGTAAATTGGATTACTAATCTGTGGGTTATTAGGTGGAGTCGAAGACAACTACCTCTCAACCAAAGACTTGTGCTTTCTATTACCGCTTAAAGGACTTCTCTGGTGTGCATTCAAGTCTCCAAGAAGGAAACAAGGACAGCTAAGCCCATCGACTTTCCTTCACATCAGCACATTCTCCCCACAGAGCTAGCCAGCCTTCTGCTTTACAGCTCCTTCAAACGCCCTCTGGATGCAGTCATCTTCTGTGTGGTCTTAGGAAGGAGTCCCTGGGAACATCAGAGTAGCCACTGGGAGTTAGAGAAGCGGGTGTGTGTTACAGTCTATATCAAAAGAAAGTCCTCCATTCTGACTGCAGCTGAGTGTGATGTTCCCGAATCTTCTGGGCAGAGGTGGGGATCATCTTCAAATGATACAAGCAGTGCATCCATGTGAGTCAACTCCTGAAGGCTAGGACTTGGAAGCAGTGAGGCAAGAAAAACACGAAAAATAAATCAAGAAGTTGAGTAGAAGCCCAGGGGCACATTATTATGGAGGGCACTTATCAGATCCTTAGGAAGCTAAAACCTTCTTTTCTGAAGCTCTTTGCAACCCACTGCGATTGGTTCATGGCACATAGCTCTGTGTACCACCATCCCAAAACAGATTCAGTGCGGGCAGGTTACAGCATCTATGTTTGCATTATCACTCAAATTGTGAAACATATCAAGGTCAATGAACAGTTCTCCTTGAGGGAACTAAGGAGGAGGTGATTACCCAAAGTGCTCATTTGACTGACCTGGTGAAATCTTTTAATCTACAGACAGCCATTTTTCCAGTGAGTAATTGAGATCTGTGATTTTGAAATTTTCCTTCGTTGCCTTCTTGGGTTCCTTTCTTTGATGTGTTCCGTGGGGAAAGCTTGTCCATTTAGAGAATTTCCTGAAGAAAAAAAAATTACTCTCAACCTGCAGACCAGACATGTTGCCACATTCCTGGTGCGAGTTGTCAAGATCCTGTGTTCTCACAGATCCACTTCCTTTCTACCTACCTCCCACCTGCAGCCTTCTTCTTCAGAAAAACTGACTCCATTATCAGCTTTCCGTTGACTTTCACAGCAACTGAGAAGGATTCAAGGAAACGGGCCTTTTTCTAGAAGCTTGTATATCTACTAAGGGACAAGTTGGTCTTCCCTTATTTTTTAGATTTAAAGGATTTCTGAGTAATGGTGAATGTATCTGAAGAAAAAGATATTTTATTTTGTGGCTTATATAATATGCTTAACTTATCTTTGATGAGCGTCTCCTTCTCCACACACATTGTCTGAGGAAGGACCTCCAAAACAATTGAGGAGGAAACGGAAAAGGAGACATAAATGGGTGACATATGGGAAATAGGTTTGGGTAGTTTGTCTGAAAAACTGGATTGAGTGTAAAGGCTGGATTACGTGACATTTGGAAGCAAAGAGGCAGGTCACGTGTGAAAATACATCAAGAAGTTGAGAAACCCAAAAACACTTGTGCTGCAGAAGACAGCTACTCTGTATCTCAGGAACCTTTGCTGAGACCCATGTCGCAGCACTTCGAAAACCCTCTTCCAGGGTCAGAAGCTAGCAGGACAGTCATTTGGAGGAACATGGGTGTTGCAGTTACATTCTCATTGCTGGGAGAATCCACCTGCCCAAAAGCAACTGATGGGAGGAAAGGGTTTATTTTGGCTTATGGACTCGAGGGAAAGCTACATGATGGCAGCAGAAAACATGACATGAGCAGAGGGTGGACATCATCTTCTGGCCAACATCAGGTGGACAACAGCAGCAGGAGAGTGTGACAAACACTAGCAAGGGCACCTGGCTATAACACCCATAAGACCACCTCCAACAACACATCTTCTGAACCAACGCTCTAACTCTCAAATTGCCACCTGCTAGGGACCAAGAACCCAGAACACATGAGTTTATGGGGAACACCTAATTCAAACCACCACAATGGGTTTAAAAGGCCCTTTGTTGAAGGCTTAAAGTTATCTCTACATCCTCAAAAACCAAATCAATGTTTTAGGATTTCCTTTTGTTCAATTTCAGTGGTTATTTATAAATGCAAAGAAACTTATGCATGTGTAGAATTGCAGTTTATTAGAATAAAAGGAAAGGTGAGACTCTTAGAATACTGTGTTGGTTTATGAAGGGTTTCAGCAGAAATTAATAAAATAGACCCTGAGGAAACAAGCATTCATTGAGGGAAAAAAACAAGAAAAATTATGAGCCTTTAGCTGACTGATTAAGAAACCAGAAAAAATAAGATTAAAATCAAGAACAAGAGGGAAATTCCTACTGACACTACAAAAATGAAAGGGAAGGATTTTTGCCAACGAATTAAACAACATAGATGGAATAGAAAAATTCCTAGAAAGACAGAAACTACCAACTTGACCCAGAAAAGCACAAAATATAGCTAGATTGATAAATATATTTAATTTATTAAAATATTAATTTTACCAATTTAAAATTTTCCCAAAAGAAAATCCCCAGACTTTTGGCCTTTTTCGTGAATTATATAAAATAATTAAAGAAGGTAGAATGTCATCCTTCTAAACTTTCCAAAAATAAAGAAAAATCCTCAATTAATTTTATGAGAACAGTATTACTTTGACACTAAAGCACAGACAGCGGAATTGGAAACAGAACATCGCATGCCTCATCAGTTGCGCTAATCCAGGAAGGTACACACGTGACAGGTGCCACTACGCTAACAGTGATCACTTATTCTAATGACTGATTTCCACTGTGATGGGGATTTACCTTTGCCAAGCAAGGAAATATAGTATATGTATTTTTCTTAAATAAATATATTTTCATCATATCATATAGCACCATTACTTTGTGTTAAGATTTGTATTTTTAAATATTATTATTTATTTATTTGCAAGCAGAAGAAAGATAAAAGAAAGACAGACAGAGAAAGAATGGGCATACCAGGACCTCCAACTACTGCAAATGAACTCCAGATGCATGTGCCACTGTGTGCATCTGGCTTTACATGGGTCCTGGGGAAATGAAGTCAGGTCATTAGGCTCTGCAGGCAAGTGCCTTAACCATTGACCCATCTCTCCAGCCCAAGATTTGTATTTTTTAATACCTACCTAGGGAAAGTTTTAAATGATACCTCTATTAACTACCTGGTCTGAAGGGATTTCTCCGTTTTGAAAAAGTAGTAAAGTAGGGCTGGACAGATGGCTCAGTGGTTCTTACACAAGCATGAAGGCCTGAGGGGCCCTGCTGAGTTTGACTCTCCAGATCCCATGTAAAAGCTGGGCATGGCCACTCATGCTTGTAAGCCCAGTCTCACAAAGGAGACCAGAGCCCAGGGAATCGCCAGGCTCACAAAAAGCAACAAGCTCTGGTATCAATAAGAGACTCCATTCAAATAAGACTCTGGCAGAAGAGTGATGGAGCAGGCACCTGATGTACTGCTTCAGCCACCATAAGCAAGCATACAGGGCACATGCACATGCATACAGCACACACATACACACCACACTGCCTAGACACATACACATGCATACACCACACACACATACACACCACACTGCCTAGACACATACACATACATACACCACACACACATACACACCACACTGCATAGACACATACACATGCATACACCACACACATACACACCACACTGCATAGACACATATACATACATACACCACACACACATACACACCACACTGCATAGACAAGTACACATGCATACACCACACACACACACACACTGCACACTGCATACACACACACATACACACCACACTGCATACATACACACACACACATACACACCACACTGCATAGACAAGTACACATGCATACACCACACACATACATACCACACTGCCTAGACATGTACACATACATACACCACACACATACACACCACACTGCATAGACACGTACACATACACACCACACTGCATACACCACACACACACACACACACCACACTGCATAGACACATACACATACATATGCATACACCACACACATACACACACACTGCATAGACACACACATACATACACCACACATACACACCACACTGCATACCACACTGCATACACACCACACTGCCTACACATGCATACATACACCACACACATACACACCACACTGCATAGACACACATGCATACACACACACACACACACATACACATGCATACACCACACACATACACACACCACACTGCATAGATACATACACGACACACCACACATGCACACACCACACTGCATACACCACACATACATACACACCACACTGCATAGACACACACATACACACCACACTGCATAGATACATACACGTGCATACACCACACACACACACACCACACTGCATAGATACATACACATGCATACACCACACACGCATACACACCACACTGCATAGATACATACACATGCATACACCACACACACATACACACCACACTGCATAGACACGTACACATGCATACACCACACACATACACACCACACTGCATAGACACGTACACATGCATACACCACACACATACACACCACACTGCATAGACACATACACATGCATACACCACACATGCATACACACACATACATACACCACACACATACACACCACACTGCATAGACACGCATACACCACACACATACACACCACACTGCATAGACACATACACATGCATACACCACACACACATACACACCACACTGCATAGACACATACACATGCATACACCACACACACATACACACCACACTGCATAGATACATACACATGCATACACCACACACACACACACCACACTGCATAGATACATACACATGCATACACCACACACATACACACCACACTGCCTAGACACATACACATGCATACACCACACACATACACACCACACTGCATAGACACATACACATACACACACATACACACCACACTGCATAGACACACATGCATACACATGCATACACCACACACACACATACACACCACACTGCATAGACACGTACACGTGCATACATACACACATACACACCACACTGCATACACACCACACACACATACACACCACACTGCATAAACACCACACACATACACACCACACTGCATAGATACATACACATGCATACACCACACACATACACACCACACTGCATAGATACACCACACATGCATACACACACTGCACAGATACATACATACACCACACACATACACACCACACTGCACACACATACACACATCATGACACCACACACATACACACACTGCATAGATGCATACACCACACACATACACACCACACTGCATAGACACATACACATGCATATACACACACACCACACTGCATAAACACCACACTGCATAGACACAAACACATGCATACACACCACACGCATACACACCACACTGCATAGATACATACACATGCATACACCACACACGCATACACACCACACTGCATAGACACATACTCATGCATACACCACACATGCATACACACCACACTGCATAGATACATACACATGCATACACCACACACGCATACACACCACACTGCATAGACACATACACGTGCACACACATACACACCACACTGCATAGACACATACACGTGCATACACCACACACGCATACACGCCACACTGCATAGACACATACACGTGCATACACCACACACGCATACACACCACACTGCATAGACACATACACATGCACACACATACACACAACGCTGCATAGACACATACACACAAGCAAACAAAATTTAGTGAAGGAAATGCAGGCACTTGTCTCAGTGCTATTCAACAGACATTTATGATGATGCATAGATTGATATCATACTTTAGCCATCTCAGAGCTCAATGAAGTTTATTGGTGAAGAGTGAAATTTGAATTGAGCAACCTCATCCCAGGGCTGCCCATGAATTCCCTTGGCCTCAGCTGTGCCCTTTCACTGACACCTCTGCCTGGTTGTCTTTCTGTCTCCCTCCTGTCCTTACCTCCAATCTTTCTTCATGTGTCCACACTAAACCTAGGCAGGGAAAATTCATACAGTGAGTGACATAAAAATCTGTGAGAGAGAATGACTCATGCTTGCATATAGAATCCTTCGATCAAATTGCCATTTTGATTCATTTTATTTGCGTATGCGTTGAACATGCATGTGTATGTGTGTGCATATGCATGTGATTAACCATTCATGAACACACAGTGGAGGCCATTAGATGATTTCCCTTCTAGCTTCTCCATTTTAATTTTATGAAACAGAGTCTCTCACTAATTTGGCTAGACTAGTTAGCCAGCAAGTCCCTGGGATTCTCTCGTCTCCAGCTCCTTAGCCCTGAGATTACAAGCATGCACCACCGTGCCTACCATTTTTGCTGTGCATACAGGGGGTTTCAACTCAGGTCCTTATGCTTATACAATAAGCACTTTACCTATTTATATTGAATAAAGTTGGCGAGAATGGGCATCCTTGTCTCATTCCTGATTTTAGAGGAAATGCTCTCAGTTTTTCTCCATTTAGTACAATGTTGCCTGTAGGTATGTTGCTTACATTCCTCATTATGTTAAGTCTGTTCCTTTAATTACTCATGTTCTTAGGGATATTTCACAAAGGGATGCTGAACTTTTTAGAAGGCCTTTTATTGCATTGATTAAATGACTCATGTGATTTCTGTCCTGAAGTCAACTTATGTGGTGTGCTCCGTGTATGTGTTAATTTGCATTTGTTAAGCCAATCTTGCATCCCTGGAAGGAAACAAAACTGGGCATGGGGAAAGATCTTCTTAATATGTTCTTCAAATAAATTTGCCAGAATTTTATTGAGAACTTTTGCATCTATGTTTGCCCAGGAAATTGGCCTACGGTTTTCTAATTTTTGTTGTGTCCTCTGGATTTGGTATCAGAGTAATGCTGGTTTCATAAAATGAGTTCAGTAGTGTTCCTTCCCTTTCTATTTTATGGAAAGCTTAAAGAACATTGATGTTATCTATTTATTAGGGGTTTGGGAAATTCTGCATGGCATCCATTCTGTCCTGGACTCTTCTTTGTTTGGACAATTTTAATTGCTGCTTCAATCTCATCATTTATTATGGATCTACTTAGTTTTCTTCTATCTGCTTGATTTAATTGTGGTAGGTGATGTATGTGTAAGGATTTATCCATGCCTTTAGGTTTGCCAGGGTTTTTGTTTGTTTGTTTGTTTGTTTGTTTTTTGGTTTGGGTTTTTTTTTTTTAATAAAAGTTTTCAAAGTCCTCCCTAACCATTGGAATCTGTAGTAACTTCTCTCTTTTCACATGCACCTTAGTAATTTCGGTCTTCACTCTTTTCGTTAGTTTGGTAAGTGGATTGTCAATCTCACTCATTTTTTTTTTCAAAGATCCCCGTCTTTGAATGGTTCTGTGCATTGATCTTTGTGATAGTTTGAATGTGAATTGCTCCCTTAGCCTCATGTGTTTTGAATACTTGGTCCCCAGGGGCGGCAAGTTGAGAGGTACAGCCTTACTGGAGGACACGTGTTGCAAGGGGTGGACCTGGCAGTTTAATAGCCCAAATTGCCAGTGCTAGCTCACTTCAGACTAACTTCACCCAGATATGTGACAGCTTCCTGCTCATGTCATGCTGTCCCCACCATGATGACCCTCAAAATCGTGAGCCTGAAATAAACCTTTTTCTCCTATAAACTGCTTCTAGCCGGGTGTTTGTCCAAGCAACAGGAAGGTAACTACAACCTTTTAAAGTCTCCTTTCCATTAATTTCTTCACTGATATCTATTATCTCTTACTACTTATTGTTTTTTTTTTAAGTTTGGAATGTTTTTCTAGGATGTTAAGGGACATCAGTAAGTTGTTTATTTGAGATCTTTCTTATTTTTTTTTAATGTAAGTTCTCCTAGCTATAAACTGCCTTCTTAGAACTGCCCTAGCTGTATGTAAAAGGTTCTGGTAAGTTGTGCTTTGATTTTCATTTGATTCTAGGAATTTAAATTTTTCCCCTCTGATGTTTTTATTAACCCAGTGGCTCTTCAAGCATGTGTTATTCAGTCTCCTTGTATCAGTGTATTTTTGGTAATTTTTTTCTTGTATTAGTTTCTTATTTTGTTGCTCTATGATCTGATAAAAACATGAAGTTATTTTGATTCTTCTCTATGTAAGACTTAATTTGTGGCCTTGAATGTGGTCTCTTTTAGACATGGTCACCAAGCCTGTGTGTATTCTGTGTATGTTGAATAGAATATTCTGGATATGTCCATTAAGAGCATTTGGTATATAATGTAACTTAACTTGGAGAGTTCTATGTTGACTTTTTTTCATTAGATGATCTATTTAGAGCTGAGATCTAGAGCTGAGAGTCAGATATTTCAGTCACTCACTGTTATTGTATCAGACCATATTTGAACTTTTATGTCCATTAAGTGTGTTTTATGATACTGGGTGCCTCAGTATTTGGTGCATATATATTTATAATTGTAGTATATTCTTGATGAATTGTTCTCTTTATTAAAGGAATATTGTGATAATGAAAATATTTTAAAACTGGATCTGAATTTCAAGTACAGTGGTACAATTCTATAAATTTAGTAAAGAAATCATTTGAGTTACACAATTATAGTGGGTGGATTTTGTGGTATGTAAATACTATATCACTACCATTACTTTAAAACAAAACTAATGGGTAAATAAGTCATTCTATATAAGTTATAATAAAGCTGAAATTTTGTATTTATCGAAATTCAGCCTATTTATTGAACACCAAATAAGTGTGAGCTGCTGTTAAAGTCTTAATGGAAATTTTAATTGTTACAATAACCTTCTGTGGTAGGAATTACTTTCTTACTTTAAATAGGAAGAGAGTCTCATAAAAATAAGCAATTCTCTAGTCCCTTGGGTAGTAATCTGAAGAGCAGGAGTGACAACATTTTTTGTCTGGTGGCACAGTGTCGTATGACCTGTTGGTGACCATTTTCTTACAGTAGTTCCCGTCGAGCTTTTCAGCACTATGAAGGCTAAAGGCTCAGGATCTTAACACTACATCTTAGTACCTGTTTGTAGACTTCCAAGCAAATTAATTCTGACTTCGTCTCACATGTGAAATAAACTACATAACTCCCTACAAGACACCGTGAGTTTATTCTCCTTCCTGCCCAGGCCATTCCCTCTCCCATCTGCTTCTGTGTCTCCTTCTATTTTAATCCTCGGCTGTGTTTTAATACTTACTCACTTGCATCAGGTAACTGCAGCAGCACTTGACATCTTACATCAACAAAGGAGTGGATTCCAGCTTATGAGAGAAATTTCTTCTCTAGAGTTTGGAAAAGAAAACATTCCATAACTTAAAGTTTGCTTTAAACACTGGGCCTACCAAGTCTATTGAATATGACAACATTTTTAGAGAAATATAAACCAATCAATTCAGTGTATACTATAAAAACCAGTGTGTCTCCAAATGGGTCAATGTGAGACATAGTTTATTACGCAGGTTAACTTTCTAAATTAAATCCACCCTTAAAATCAAAACACTAAGAAAAACCAGATTTCATAAATGAATAATGCTTTTTTTTTTCAGTAATAACAAAAACAGCTTACAGTGGATAGGTCTGCTGGGCAGGTCTGAAATGTGGGAACAATTCATAATTGAAGGCCCAATGTTCCATTTTCTTAAAAAATAAAAAAAGATTCTTTGAGGTATCATCGAACTTAAACATTCTCTCCCACTAGCCCTTAACGGGTAAAGATGCCAGCTTGACCACACATTTTAAACATGTATCTGGAGAGTTAGTTCTGTATAGCTCCTTTCACAAATTTAAAGAGAAATATATTCTCTGTTACCAAAGAAAATTAGCCTTCTGGGAGAATCTAGAAATGGGAAAAATGTAGAAAATAGTCTGCTAGTAAACACAAAGGCAGTTTCTACCTGTACCCGTGCCCATGGTAGTAACAAGCTTGCCGTTTTTGAAGACTACACACATGCCGTGCATAAATGCATCCTGGAGGAAAGGCAAGAAGGAAGAACCCCTCACCAGTGGGGGATACGATAAAGAATATGGACCAGTTCTCTGAGCCGTGGTTGCCAAAGCCACTCTTCAACTAAGCATCCCATGGGGGGGACTAGAGCCCATCGAAGACCACAGTGCCAGCCACTCAACAGGACAACAGCCACAATGGTGGCATTGTTCGCACAGCAGTGACCTGGAAATTACATCCTTGTCCCAACACAGGCGGTGATTGGGACTGTCTTTCATTAACAGGTATTTTGTTTCCACTTACCACTTGTTTTCATTTCAATCCCATCCTAAGAACTCCTGGACTCGGGATTTCTATCAACATCTCTCTTTCACAGGATGGGGAGTTAAAAAAAAAAAAAATCAGGGCTGGAGAGATGGCTTAGCGGTTAAGGCACTTGCCTGCAAAGCCAAAAGACCTCGGTTCGACTCCCCAGGATCCACATAAGCCAGATGCACAAGGGGGTGCATGTATCTGGAGTTCGCTCCCAGTGGCTGGAGGCCCTGGCATGCCCTTTCTGTCTCTCTCTGCCTCTTTCTCTGTCTGTCACACTCAAATAAATAAATAAAAATAAAATATTTTTAAACATCAGCTATCTCAGCGACTGTGAACCAGGGGTTTAGGATCTGGCAAGTGTCCAAGAGTGCAGGTTGCTAGGTGCCAAAGGGCCTCCATCCTGCAGGTCCCCTCATACCACCGCTCCAGATGATGTCATGATAGGTAAGCCTCCTGGTACCATCTGAGGTGGGATTTGCTCTTGGTCTTCTCAGTCTCAAGGTAGGAGGGGTCGCCACAGAGCCCCACAGAAGAGTCATATTCAAATCTACACTGGGAGATGATTTTCCCTGTTCTGGACAAGTGAAAACAGACATGACCCAGAGAAAGAGGAGCAGAGATTAAATCTTGATATGAACTTCAGGAAAACTGGGCTCTCTCTTCACAGCACCCTAGTATGAGAATCTGCTGGGCCTAGCTCTCCTCTCCTACGTGTGAGATCCTGGAGTAATATGGTACACTTTGCAGTATAGTGTGTGTTTTTCAACATGACCTGTGACGTAGGGATATCTGCAAAGATCAACGTATACAGTTAATGCTTCCAAATGCCAGGGAGGTCATGGGGCCTGCTACAAAGTATTTATGGCATCCGTGATAGAGCTGGGATAAAACCCTATTTACTCTCCCTTAAATCACATGATAACCCTGAAGTCAATATTTTTAGTGAAGTTCACTGTTTATTCTTTTAACTGTAGTTATGAGAGAGAGGGATTGAACTTTAGTGAAAAAATAACAAGAAGGGGGCTGGAGAGATGGCTTAGCAATTAAAGTGCTTGCCTGCAAAGCCAAATGATCCTGGTTCAGTTCTGCAGGACCCACGTAAGCCAGATGCACAAGGTGGCTCATGCATCTGGAGTTCGTTTGCAGTGGCTGGAGGCCCTGGCATGCCCTTTCTCCCTCCCTCTCTCTCTCTCTCTCTCTCTTTCTTTCTTTCTCCCCCTCCCTCTTTCTCTCAAATAAATAAATAAAATATATTTTAAAAAGTAAATAACAAGAAGGACTCTATTGTACCCCATAGTCTAGAAAACCCATCTCAGTACAGATGGTTTTAGCATTTCCCCTTGTATTCCTTCCTGGTTCTTTTTCTTGGTTTCTATCCCACTGTGTGTGTCCTTGGAGACCATGGTAGAGCTGCCAATTACCATTGGCTAAGAGGCCCCATGGTTTCCATTCAGAGGTAGGGGTTATAATTCTACACTTGAAATTTGGTTTGGATTGAACATGGGGACAAATTTCACATATATTCAAAAAGAAAAAAAAATCTCCACAAAGATTTTTTTTTGGGGGGGGGAAATACTTTTCAAATTATAAGTAAAGAGAAGGGGAAACAAAACAATTTATAACTTATTATTTTTTTATTTTTTTATTTATTTTTGGAGAGAGACACAGAGAGAGACAGACAGAGAGGGAGACAGATAGAGATGGGCGCGCCAGCAGTCTCTCAGCTGCTATGAACGAAATCCAGATGCGTGCACCCCCTTGTGGGCAAGTGCGGCCTTGCGCCCTTGCGTCACTGTGCATCTGGCTAAACGTGGGACCTGGAGATTGGAACTGGGTTCTTAGGCTTAGCAGGCAGGCGCCTTAACCGCTAAGCCATCTCTCCAACCCTAACTTATTATGTTTCTCTATGATTATTTATGAGTATCATCTCGTAAAGATCATTGTTCCAATGCACAGATCATGATGGTTAGAACATTCTTTAGGGTTTGCTCTTCTGGAAAGTGCAGGAAACATGACATGACCAGGAGAGGAGTTCACCATCAAGAGTATCTGTGTTATAAAACACCGTCTCCCACCAACCTAAACTGAATCTGTCTTGCATCTGTGTCCATAGTGACATTTCTTGTGTAAGTAGCTCTTGAAAAAGCACACTGATAGCTAGCTTCAGAGGATTGCAAATGTTAATTACTGTGTATATACCATCTTAAAGTTCAAAAAGCTGCTACACATACACTTAAGTGGCTTTTATTGTCCTTGTTATATGGACAAGATATGAAACAGGATGAACAGAGCAAAAAAATATGCAGCCCCTCACATAGCTCACCAGTGATGGAGCTGACTCAGAAACCCAAGCTGTGTTCATGGCACCTCAATGCTTCTCACAGAGAATTCTTTAAACATAAAAGGCCTCTTATGAGTTAGGGGTCTGTGTGAAGAACAGGGTCATTTAGAACAAGAGCTTCTGAACTGGCCCAGGCCTGTATTTTATGCCACCTGTGAGGTAGAATACACACATTTCTTGCCACAGCACAATACCTCAGATTGGGTTTGTGACTCTCAGCTTCTCAGTCACTAGAAATACTTCTTCGATCTTATTTTTTATTATTATTAAGTAGAAACTTGGTATGGGCACATCATGTTAGTATCACCATTTCCCTCCTCCCTGCCACCATTCCACTGAGAGGCATCCTCAGTTGGATTTCTGGGATTCACCATGGGGTGGTGGGTTGAGTTGTGAGAGCGCCAGTCAGTCATGGTGGGGTCTAATGACTGGCTATGCCCTCCCACCCTGTGGCTCTTACTGTCTTTCTGCCATCTCTTCTGCAAGATTCCCCAAGCCATGGTGTGTGTATTGTAAGTCTACTTTAATGTTGACCTCCTAGCAGCTTCTGGATTTCTGCTTTAGTTTTCTGTTGTATGTTTCTGTGTCGTATCTATCCCTTTGTTGAGTTCAATTTCAGGTTGTGGTGTGATTTTCTTGATGCTTCTTGGAATTGGTTCTTGCATTTAATCAGCTGATTATTGAGATCCTCGATTTATTGACTCACCTTCAATTTATTTATCTCTCTTTTGAAGTCTGTCTGGTTTTTGTCAATGAACTTAAGCCTACTGATGAAAGCTGTGTGCCGCAAGAAATGATTTCTGCAGTTTCAGTTATGCAATTGTTGGGGTGTTTTTGATGATTTACTTCCAGTTTGGTGATCAGCTGGGTCAGCGTCACATAGTTTATTGTGTTTTCATTTTGGGATTCAATTTCTATTGTCTCCTCTATGTTTTCATTGGAGACTTCCATTGTGAGACTAGGTAAGCTTGGTGGAGATCTCTCAGTTTGCTTTTTATTGGGGGGGGTGCTGGGGTCTACCCATCTCAGGGTGAAAGTTTTATTTTATTAAGTAGGAAGCAAGTATTTGCCCTTATAGGATCTCCAGTGAGTGTTCTCTTTGGGGTTTGAACCACAGATGCATAGATTGTGGAAGTTGCAGGTGTGCACCAGCAGCTCTGGGCTGGTGTCCAAAAACAGAGCTGTGGTTGGAGGTCAGGAATCTGGTCTATGGAGCAGACCAGACCCCAGTCAGTCCACAGAGTTGGCTGCTATGGGGGCCTTGGTAGGGTGGAAGTGGCTAGCAATCAGAGGAGGCAGCTGATGGCAGACAGATCAAAGTGAGGGGAGCAGCCACCATGGCTTGCAGTGGGGCAGTGTGAGTGTGGGGTGCCAGCTGGGCACATG
This sequence comes from Orientallactaga sibirica, assembly GCA_036365145.1. Taxonomy (NCBI): domain Eukaryota; kingdom Metazoa; phylum Chordata; class Mammalia; order Rodentia; family Dipodidae; genus Orientallactaga; species Orientallactaga sibirica. The sequence goes on along the minus strand of JAEOAD010000027.1, from coordinate 16,049,964 downwards.
CAGGGCAGCACAGGGTGTTGGGGGGCCCTCCGGTGCACCCAGGGCGGCATAGAGCATTGGGGTCCTTTGGCATGTATGGGGTGGAGGCGAAGGAGGGGGGTGGACTGCAGATGTTGAGCATGGGGTGTTGGAGGTGAGGGGGGAAGCATGTGTCCTGGCTCCCGCACTGTGTGGACCCGCTCAGTGGGTTGTTTTCCTATCTGGGTGCTGGAAGTGTGGGGAAAGGCTGATCAAGGGAATTCCCTGACAGCCTGCTACAGACACCTGAGTTAGGTAAACACAGACCGCCCCAGCGTGAGCGGCTGGGACCAAGGGTTCGAATCAGCAGATTCCTGAATGTGCACCCCGCACCCAACCAGAGGAGGTCCAATGGGGCCTGCGTACTGGAGCTCTAGCGAGGTTACAAGTTGGCTATCCTGACCGGAAGTGCTCTTGGGTCTTTAACACCCCCTAGTCTGCTATGGAGAATGAGAAGTTGGGAACCTAAATTGCCTGTCTCCTTCTGTGAAGCCTGTCGCTGGTCTAACAGAGTTAAGCTATTCTCATTCTAACTCTGCTCAGGCCGACTCAGGTCCCCTTCTCTGCAGCACCTTAGCACTTTATTTGAGTTTTCTCATGAGTATTGTACATTCCACTACGATTCTTCTTTCTGACCGTCTCTTCTATCTCACATTGCCTTTGCTTAGGTTATATCCAATGATATTATGATTCTTTCTGGGACAAGGACTTTTTAGTGCCTAAGTGTCCCGGCACCTGGCACAGGTAACATGCTTCGTGGACATTCATGTCGTCAGTGAGCATGGAAACCCTGGCAAATGAAGAATGCAGGGACGGAGATGCTGCATTAAAGCAGCCCCATGAGGCAGAGATGTGTTAGACTAGAGGGATGCACAAGGCTTGGTCAGCTGCCTAAACCATTTTTTTAAAGTATATTTTACGGCTCGGGAAATGGTTTAGCAGTTAAGGCGATTGCCTACGAAGCCTAAGGACCCGGGTTCAATTCCCCAGGACCCACGTAAGGCAGATGCACAAGGTGGTACATGCATGTGGAGTTCGATTGCAGTGGCTGGAGGCCCTGGCGCGCACATTCTCTCTTTCTCTCTGCCTCTTCTTCTTCTCTCTCAAATAAATAAATAAATAAAAGGATATTTTATTTCTTTATTCGAAAGCAGAAAGAGAGAGAGAGAGAATGGGTATGCCAGGGCCTCTAGCCACTGCAATTGAACTCCAGATGCATGTGCCTCTTTGTGCATCTGGATACTGGGGAATCAAACCCAGGTTGTTTGCCTTTGCAGGCAAAGTACCTCAGCTGGTGATCCTTCTCTCCAGCCACCTCATCCATGTTAGACAAGGAGGAAATTCTGTTCTAAAGTTAGAAAATGAAGGCCGGGCGTGGTGGCGCATGCCTTTAATCCTAGCACTCGGGAGGCAGAGGTAGAAGAATCACTGTGAGTTCGAGGCCACCCTGAGACTACATAGTGAATTCCAGGTCAGCCTGGACTACAGTGAAACCCTACCTCAAAAAACCAAAAAAAAAAAAAAAAGTTAGAAAATGAAATTCCTTTTCATAAAATTTGCCCTTCCATGTCGCAGTATTTGTTTGTGGAGGTGACACTTCCCTTTCCATTAACTGAAAGGTCATTGCACCTCTGCCCTCCCAGTAAGAGGGACTGGACTGCAACAAGTGACAGGTTCTTTATCCATTTCTCCCAGTTGAACAGTAGCACTGTTTGCAGGCCGACAAGCCTGGAGTGCAGTGCAAGCTGGGACCGGTAAACCAAAACTGCCCAAGATGAAGAGGCTCAAGCAGCCAATCAGACTCAAAGAAAGGGAACAGCTGTAATGATTGGATTAAAAGAGGAGGCCCTTATTGTGATGACCAGAGATGGTCGGCAACATGAATCTGCAGTATTGTGAGTGAAATCCTGGGGTATAAGTATCTTAACAGATCTAATGTGCAGTGCTGAAGAGATGGACTGGGTCTTCTCAGTCAACTTCCCAGCTCATCACCAGCATGTTCACAGCATATGTTGCCGCTTCTCCTTTGTGCATTTTCTCAATCCATCCTCTTGGAAGAAAGCATGACATCACTGTTAATAATCATATAGGTAATAGTATATAAGTCAGACTGGCCTGCATCAGAGTCCTGCCTTCTGCGCAAGTGACCTTGGGCAAAGTTAAGCTTCTTTAAGAGATAATAAAGTACATATTTGGAGAGTTGTTAAGATTAAATAAGATAGAAAATATTTGACCCAGTGGCTGATATAAAATGTGTGCTTAATGAATGTCATCTCTAAGTGATATAAATATTATTATCATTTACGAAGATGCCTGCCTCTCTGCTGTCCCACTTCCAGGGAACTATGCTGATAGGCAAATGAAGAAAGACCTGTGTTAAATGCCAACTCTGTGCTATGCCCCAAGCCATTGCCTCAAGGCCCCGATAGTCTCATTTAGTCACGGTTCCCACTGACCTGAGTCAGCCTCCTGTCTGTGTCAGGACCAAGCCTACGTTTCCCCCAGTCATGTGACTCTTCTCTCTAACCTTCTCGTCTATATCATACTGCCTTGTCCTCAGCTTGAGGCAAGATATGACAGGAGCCACTGGAGCAAGATGTTTCATGGAGTGGGCCAGGAAAACAGCTTTTCTTAGAGAGACTTTTTTTTGGAAAAGAAATTTCTCCTTTCAAGTAAAATACAACACTGCCTGAAATCACTGCTCTATGCCAACCACATCAGGGCATCATTAAAAGAAAAGCTTTGACTAAGCAATGTTTATAATTTCAGAGTTGTTTAGAGTTTACGGTCTAATTTATGCCATGTGTTCTATCATTAACAGTTTTAAGACCAACCTTTTTTTTAATTCAACTTAATACAAAATACCTATTTATGGATCATGTATAGGGTAGGAGACACACTCTTTCATTGAACTGGAAGGTTTCCTTTGTGCCATTATTTGTTGATTAGCTGCTCTTTTCAACCATCTAATTGGATGGAGACAAAAGAACAACTTAGAGAGAGAAGAGGTCAATTTCAGGTTCTCTTACCTAGAATTTGTATTATAAGCTGTCTCCCATGGGATAGTCTGGTTTTCTGGAAGGAGCCTCCCTTGATTTATGATTAAGAAACTGGAACATGATCTGACTAGACAATCTCAAAAGAAGACATACAATTAGCCAGCAAATATACTAAATATGTAGTATTACTAACCATCAGAGAAACGCCAATCAAACCACAATGAGATGTTCTTCTCAGACCAGTTAGAATGTCTCTCATCAAAAAGAGGACTAAGGGCTGGAGCAATGGCTTAGAGGTTGGGGCATTTGCCTGCAAAGCCAAAAAACCCAGGTTCGATTCCCCAGGACCCATGTAAAACAGATGCACAAGGTGGCACATGTGTCTGGAGTTCATTTGCAGTGCCTGAAGGCCCTCGTGTGCCCATTCTATCTGTCTCTCTCTCTCTCTTTCTGGCTCTGTCAAATAAATAAATAAGACTAAAAAAAAAAACTAATGTATAAACTACTGGTTAGGAATATAATTAATGCAGCCATTGTGAAATATAGTATGGATTTTCCTTTTAAAAAATGGAACTAAGCCAGGTGTGGTGGTGTACGCCTTTAATCCCAGCACTTGGGAGGCAGAGGTAGGAGGATCACCATGAGTTGGAGGCCACCCTGAGACTACATAGTTAATTCCAGGTCAGCCTGGACCAGAGTGAAACCCTACCTCGAAAAACCAAAAAAAAAAAAAAAAAAAAAAAAAAAAGAACTAGCATGTGATCCAACAATCACACTGCTGTTAGATATCCAAAGGAAACAAGATAATGATGATGGAGAGATGCCTGCACTCCCATACGGATGGTAGCACTATGCACAATAATCGCAATGGGGAATTGACTGAGGTGTCTATTGTTAAATGAATGGATAAAGAAAATGTTATATATGCATGCCAGGCGTGGTGGTGCACACCTTTAATCCCAGCACTCGGGAGGCAGCGGTGGGAGGATCGCCGATAGTTCGAGGCCACCCTGAGACTACATAGTTAATTCCAGGTCAGCCTGGGCTAGAGCAAGACCCTACCTTGAAAAAATAAAAAGAAAGAAAATGTGATATATGCAATGGAATACTATTTATTCATAAAAATGAAATCTTGCATTGTGTCTAAATGGATGCAACTGGACAGATACCATATTAATTGAGATAACACCGGCACAGGAACGCAAGGTGGATGTTCCTACTCATTTGTGGAAACAAAACAATCTCATCAAAGGGAATCAGTCCACCACAATCACGGAAGACTGGAGAGCAGACAGGAAGGGGAAGGGAAAGGTCAGGGAAAGAGCACCAAGACACAGGAGAAATTCATTCTAATGTTTGGTACTGTGAGAAGGTGACCATGGTTCCCAAGTATCTATGATATACTACAAAATAACTAGACAGGTTCAAAGTTCCCCAACAATCAACGCCTACTATTTGCAGAGATGAAAATGCTAATTCCTCTGATTTGATCCTCACATATTGAATACACTAATCAATTGTTGTACCGCACCTTAACTGATATGTAAAGAAATCACAAACAGAAATTAACCAGGAACATCTCTTAGGCTAAGCACAACTTAGAATATGTTGAAGAAAGCTTTGAGGGGCAACAAGGATGTTCTCTTTATGAGGTGTTTGCCAGAAGCTGTAGGTATAAGGAGATGAGCTCTGACTCCTGTCCACAGTGTTTCCACCACTCCACTCAGTGCCTTCTCAGACGTGTGGCTATATGGAAGATGTGATATGGAGAATACGTATCTAAGAAGAAAAAAGTAATTAAACACATAATGCTCCGGGCATGGTGGTGTACGCCTTTAATCCCAGCACTCGAAAGGCAGAGGTAGGAGAATTGCCATGAGTTCGACTGAGACTACACCTGAGACTACATAGTGAATTCCAGGTCAGCCTGAGCTAGAGTGAGACCCTACCTTGAAAAACCAATACATATATATGGCAGCTTTTTCTAAAAAATCTACCAACAAAACTCTTTGAACATAAAATAACACACACACACACACACACACACACACACACACACACACACCCTCATCTCTGCCTGGGTTTCACTGGCTGGAGAGGAATAGGATTAAAAAGTTCCTTGGGGCTAGGGAAATGGCTCAGCAGTTAAAGGCTCTTGCTTGAAATAGTCCTTCATTGATAACATCATCATATGATCAGTTGCTAATGTGACCCCCTCCTCCCTCCCACCCCTCTGATTCCCTCCCACCATTACCCTCCCTCCATCCCACCCTCCTTCTTGTTCTAATGGGTGGACTGTGATGGAAGGAAGCTATCGGTCCCTGTGTTATTTCCATGTTTGTGTTTTACATGCAACATAAGCATGATCTCAGACACCACCCTCGGCCCCAGACACTGACCCTCAGTCCTCCGAGGTCACAGGAAATTTAGGCATAACAGACTTGACTTTAGAAATCCCGTGACAAACACTGGGGCTGGGATTAGGAGAAGCATTTGAGATAACAGACATTTAACCATACATCCATCACTGGAGTCATCAGTACCTCCCCTCCTTTACTCCCACAGCCAGCCATTCCCTAGGTTCTGTCTGCCTCTTATCAAATACTTTGCATAGATCTCTTTCTCCCTGTGTTGTGCCCCTGCCATTATTTCCTGCTGAGTATACTAAAAGCTTCTTCACCGAGCTCCATGAATTTTCTTTTGTCCTTTTCTACCCTATCTGTTCTGTCTACCCCATAAAACATAAATCTGCTCTTTTTACTTCCTTGCCTGGAAATCCCCAGAGTCTTGACATTGCATACAGGAGAGTTCAAACTCCAAGAGACATTTCATAGACTCGATCCTGTCTCCTAGGGTTCTGCCATTGACTTACATTTGCCCTTAATCTTTCTGAGCTTCCCCCTTCAGGATACGAACAGCAGTGATCATTATAAGGTGTCAACAGGGATTCTATGAGACATAGGAAGGAAAAGCATTAGCACAATCAAACACAGAAGAAATGTTAACTGAATGCTGCTGTAATGGTTCTCGGCACAGCTTCAGTTTCTGGAGTAGGCTGTAATGCTTCTCTCTTACCTCAGAAACTTCGTAGCCACTGTTTGCATTAACCCATTGATTATCATTCACCAGCTAGTTACTGAATTCCTGCACATATCTGTAATCTGAACACCAACCAGAGACAGTGAGTGCCAAACATGAACAGGACAGGATATAGCTGCTAGCAGACTTACACTTCACAAGTGATCCATGGGCAACTGAGGGAGACCCTTCCTCAAAATATAGCAAAAAGAGGGCTGGGGATATACATAATTATTTTTGTAAATGGTCAATATTATAATGCATTTAATACTTAATACTAAATTAGTGAATATACTGGAAGACAGTAATTCAGAGCATTGAAACTTGGTAATAGGCTGTCTTTTCTTAGAGATCAGAGTTGCTTTCTCTGATAATGACAAGCAGGACCCTGATGTGCAATGTCTAGAGGCTCTGAAGTCACAAAGATCTAACACAGTGCTTAGTCTCAGTGAATGCCTGTAGCAGACAGCTTCAGGTTCGCTGAGATGAACTTCCAGACCAGGCACAGTTATGGAGGAAGGGATATTATTTATTGAAGCTTACAGATCCAGAGGAATTTCCATAACAGCAGAAGAAGCTGGCCTTTCTTCACAGGACCAGGCAAGAGAGCAAAGCCAACCAGCCACCACAGCACACAGCAGAACTACAGCCAAAAGGTCACACAGCACACTTCAGGAACTCCTGCTAGGCACATTTGCATATCTTTTACAATGGAATCTCAAACCATCACCACACCTTAAGACAGTGAGTGCCAAACATGAACAGTGACCTTGCCTCTAGCAAGGTGATTGCAGATGCAAACTATAAAGTAATAAAACATTGAATATATTGGGGGACATATATTCAAACTACCACAATGCCAAACACACATGCAAATAATTGATACGTTTTTCACTCTCAGATGAATTGTGACATCTGACAATTATTGTGACAATCATTACCAAAAGCATGCTTTTGGAACTCATTTGATTTGCATGTTTTTAATCTGTATTACCATAGTTCTTAATTTTTACTCAGATGTTATAATCTGACTGTTCACATATTTAATTACACATAGAGTCAGGCAATGTATTGCCAATGGTGGGTACCACTGATTAAACATCTGCTTTTAAGCAAAGTGCAGGGAGCTCCTTGATTATTATTTTAAAATCATAAAAGAATCATAAGCATGGATATTATTAGCCCCGCTTAATTAGGCCAATAATATTCTGCAGAGAGTCATGTTAAATAGCCACAAATATTTAAACTCAACTTTGACTCTGAGGATATGATCTTGTCATGGGGCTGGCAAAGATTGTTTTAGTTAATGTTTATTGTGTCAAAGTAATGGCTAATGAAACATGAAAGCAATAATAACCAGTCAGTACAAACATGGTAATAAAAGGTCATCCTCAACTTAATTAGGCAAGATGAAAATTCAAATAAAATCACAATAGGATGTCATTACACACAAAAAATAGTGAATAAATTAATAATGATAATGAGATACAAAGTGCAGAAGATGCCGGGCATCTGCCATTCTCATGCATTGCCAAGGAGTGTGGAAACTGGGGTAAACAATTTGAAAACCATTGAAGTTGGAAAGTAAGCATATAATTAGCATATGGCCCAGCAATTCTATTAGGCTGTTACCCAGATCAAAGCAACGCCTATGTTCACACAGAACTGCTATACTAATACTTACAGCAGCTCTATGTGTGACCACTCAAAACCGGAAACGATGGAAATGTCTGACGAGAGGTAAACCCAAACCATGGCAGTCTGTCCCTAAATGAAATACTCAGCAATGAAATAGGATGAATGAAGATAATCCTCAAAACCTTCTGGCAGGCCAAAGAAACCCAATATAAATGAATACACAAGACTTGATTGCATGCATATGAAATTCTAGAGGAAACAAAATAAACTTGTAAGGATAGAAAACAGCCCAATTGTTCTCTTTTTTATAGAAAGACAGGAAAAAGGAAAAGGAGTGAGAAAATGTGTATATTCACTGAGATGATGTGTCCAGTAAGTTGCACACTTGTAACTGAGGCATTTTACTAGTAGCAAATATACTTAAATTTTATAAGTGCACTTAACTATTTTCCAAAACAATTATTTAAATGATTTATTTAGTTAGTTAGTTATTTTTTAGAGAAAGAGGTATATAGAGAAAGAATGGGCCCATCAGGGCCTCTTTCCACTGCCAACGAACTCCAGATGCCTGCACCACTTTGCACATCTGGCTTACATGGGTACTGGAGAATTGAACCTGGGTCTTTGGCTTTGCAGATAAACACCTTAACCACTAAGCCATCTCTCTATCCCCAAAACAAAAAAAATAAAATGTTTAATATTTAACAATGTTTAAGTGCAAAGAAACCCATTATGGATATGAACAGTGATGTCAGGCATTTTAATCAGTTCTGTTAACGATGACCTCATACTTCAACTGAGCATTGCAGTGTCTGAATTCAAATAAATATAACCCAGCTAGTACAGGAAGCCTGAATTCAAAGATTTTTTTTTTTTTCTTTAATGGTTTCTTCTGTGACAACAGTGTGTTTGGCCTTTGGGCCATATAGCAGTCTTCATGGAGAAGATAAAAATAAAAACAGAATGATAGGGCTGGAGGGATGGCTTAGCATTTAAGGTGTTTGCCTACAAAGCCAAAGGACCCAGATTCGATTCCCCAGGACCCATGTAAGCCAGATGCACAAGGGGGTGCATGCATCTGGAGTTCTTTTGCAGTGGCTAGAGGCCCTGGCACACCCATTCTTTTTCTCTCTCTCCCTCTTTCTCTGTCAAATAAATAAATAAAATATTTGAAAAAATAGAATAAGTATTGCAATGAAGTTATTTCCAAAGTGTTAAGGAGCACAAAGGACAAGGTACAAGATTCTGGACTGAGCAACTGGATGGCAAGGAAACAAATTGGGATAGTGAGGGTTCTTTTGGACAAGCAAGCTTGAGACGCTACTAGTACATGGAGTGTGGATGTTGATAAGAGATTGGATTTCAGAGCTGAAGGTCTCCTGTGAAACAGATTTGGACGTGGTCATTAGAATCATAGCAATGGAAGCTGGGCGTGGTGGCGCACGCCTTTAATCCCAGCACTCGGGAGGCAGAGGTAGGAGGATCACTGTGAGTTCAAGGCCACCCTGAGACTACATAGTTAATTCCAGGTCAGCCTGGGCCAGAGTGAGACCCTACCTCGAAAACCAAAAAAAAAAAAAAAAAAAAAGAATCATAGCAATGGATATTTCTAAGAGACGGGGGCAAGAGTGAGGAGAGAATGGTCAACAAAGACCCCGAGGCTCAAAAGAAGGAGGAAAAAATGTGAGAAGAGCCTGGGAAGGAATCATCAAAACCAGACCCATCGTGGAAAACAAGACAGAGCTTCTGGTTGGGCAGAGGCAAAGAGGCAGAGGCTGTCAGTTGGTGCAGAGACACAGAGGGGAATAAGCATTTGATAACTGCTAAGAACAAGGCAAGGCCAGTGGAAACGGGAGCACCCAGGGCACAAGCGAGTGAGAAGGAAACAAGCTGGAGAAGACTGGTGGGGCACAAGTCAGAGAGGACCGTGTCACAAGGCGTTTCCATAAATACTGTAGAGGCAGACAGTGTCATGAGGTGAACGGCTGACATTTCTAGGAGGCTTGATGGTTAACATCCAGGCAAGTAGAAAGACATCATCCCTACCTTTGCGAACTCAGTTAGCAAACTTCACTGTGGCATGAAATGGAAATCTTACTCTGGCACCTGGCCCACAGACCCGCCTCTCCAGCAGCACTCTTCTTCCACGATATAATTGTTACTGTGATTGAGGACCTCCACGTGCCTGGCCCTGGGCTCACGCCTTCTATAGAATTGCCTTTGTGGCTTGTCTGCCTTGGAGTTCTCTGGAAAATATGAATTCCAGGCACATTTGATTTAAAAAACTTCTTTGAAGTGAAAGGAAGGAAAAAAAAAGAATGCTGAATCCAGAGACCAAGCACCCATTAGAATAAAGCTGCTCTTGGAAGGCGCTTGATATAAATTATATCCATGCAGAAACTCAGCTTCTTAGTGGCATTATCCATGCATGCGTGATATGACCTCAGGCCTGTGTTTCCCAGGGCCAGGTCAATAGCTTCACTGAACTGTCCCCTTTCCAGCCACGGCATTGCCATGGTGTGCTGGCTTCCTTATGAAGGTGGCCACTGCGGCTGACAGTGTTTCCCTGTGGGTGGTACAACATGCTGCAGCAAAAATAAGCTTTCTCCTGGGCAGTGAGATACGGTTCAGTGTCACTTCAGCTCCTCCACAGGTCAGGGGCTGCTCCACATGCTTGGCTATCAAGACCCTTATTCCTTCGTATATCATTTGTTTTACTATGTATTATTATTTTTAATATATTGATTTTTTTAAATAAAAAGGCCACATACATAGACACCCCCTCTCCCCTGTCCCAATTCTGCTGAAGGTCTTCAGTGGGGTTTCTGGTATTCACTGTGAAGACCAAGAGGCCTCAGTCCGTCTCTGCGGGGGAGGGGAAACATGGTGTCTCCGGCTATTCCCACCCACCCTGAGGCTCTTACAGTCTTTCCACCCCCTTCTCTGCAGTGCTCCGTGAGCCTTGGTGGGCGAGATCAAGATCTAATTTAGTGTTGCTTTCCCTGCTCTGCATCTCTGTTTTTATGAAGTTTGAGGGACCACAGTGCCTATTGCCATTTCACTGGAACTGGTTTGCTGGTTTTCACATCACCACTTCCCCTGAATGACTTCTGAGCCTAGGCAGATGAGGTGGAAGTGACCCCTCTCTTTGTACATAGTCGGCTCTCTCTTCTTGACGTATTGACTTGTCCTTGTTCTCACTCATGTTCTCCACCATCTGTAAAATGGAACAGATTCTCCAAACAAAAGTGAGAGCCGTTTGAATAAAAGGGAATAAGCCTAGTCATTAGAAAGATATAACCCTTATTCTAATATTTATCACTCGTGCCAAGTCTCAATTTCCAACTACGAAATGAAAGGTCAGGGCTAAGGGTGATGTCTCTGTCCATGCAGTGCTAACCTTGCAAGCATGAGGACAGGTTTTAAGACCCCCGTTGTCATGGAAATGCCAAGTGGATGTGGTGGCCCTCCTGTAATCCCAGCATGCAAGAGGTAGAGATGGGACCCCGAGGCCAAAGGGGCTAGCTAGACTTGTGAAGATGAGCTGTGGGTCCAGTTCAGAGACTTTGCCTTGCTAAACCGTGTGGAGAGCAACGGAGGAAAACACCCACCATCAACCTCTGGTCTCCACACTCATGGCCACACATAAGCATGCATACCCACATGCATAAAAAACACATACACACAGAGAAAGAAAAAGAAAAGAGAAGATAAAGAAAGGGCATTGTGTAGTGACCTATTTTTATGAGTATTTGTGACCATATGCCACCAAAATTCTATTTATACTCTGAAATCACACACATTGCACAGTGTAATTTTACATGGAGACGTTGTTTACTTTGAAAAAAGGGAAGCTAATAATTTTGTTGAACCAAATCATGCAGTTTAAAAAAATTCAAAGTAACTCAGTAATCCAGCATGCTTTAATTTAGTCTAACATTGTCTGCTTTAATTTATATTTATTCTTTCAATGTGAGTCAGTAAAATTTTAATTAATTTTAATTTATTATTAAAAAAATAAAATTTTCATTAAGGATGATAACTTTGATGCATGATCTTAATGGTTCCATGAAGCCAAAGAGAAATTAAATAAATAAATAAAATTTAAACCTCCACAGCAGTACATTTAGTATGTAAATCAAAAGTTATGCACAAGAGTCCTGTTTTACTGAAGGGGCTGTTCTAATTTATCTAATGTGTACAGACCCAGACTCATGCTAAAGCAAAGTTTCTAATGTTTTGAGGTTAGCTATCTATCACTAAATGACACTGCTTGACGAAATAATTCCGAGAGAATGACTTTTAGGAAGGAAAGTTCTGAGAGAACCAATAAATTTTACCTTACAATTTAAAATGAATAACTGGATTGAAAAGAGTAGTGGATAAACTACTGACCAGTTGATAAGGAAATCCAAGAGAAAACACTTGATATTCTGCCTCTGCAACTGATTTACATAAAATAACTCAAGCACAGCCAATCCAAAGGAACTGTCAGGATATACTAGACTTGAGAACCAGTGAAAGCGAGTCAAGTTCAAGGGAGAAGGGAAAGACACATTGGTCTCACTTATGAACTCTCAAATTTTGAGTAAATTTTTAAACTCATGACTTATAGAAATGAATCTATTCTCTAACTGCTTGATTTTTAAATATAAAACACACCTGAAAAGAAAGGATAAAAAAGAAAATTATAAAAAAATTCCAATTAAATATATACAAGAAATGCATATACAAAAAGAAAATTCACAATATTAATGTTGAAATCCAACAATAAGAATTCAAGGAAATACCAAGGAAAGGCAAAATGTACAATTCACAAAGGAAGATATAGCCATATTTTTGTTCCAGGTAATATTAGTACCAAAAAAACCTTAAAATAACGAAAATATTAGAAACATAATTATATATCCCTATAGGCCATAAATAGGTACATATAGAAAGATTGTTCTTACAATGCTGGGGAGATGATTCAGTGGTTAAAGGCATTTGCTTGCAAAGCCTGCAGGCCCAGTGTTCAATTCCCAGCACCCATATAAAGCCACATGCCAAGTGGCATGTGCATCTGTGATCCCAGTGCATGTTCATTTGCAATCTGGCAGTTTATTTACAGCAGCAAGACACCCTGCCTCAAAGAAGGTGATGCACAGACGCCTTGAAGTTGTCCTCCGACCTCCACACATGCACCATGGTGTGTGTGTGCCCACACACTCACACAAATAAATTAACAATTTTTTAAAATATGTATCTTACAAAAAGAGAACACTCTAGTCCTCTAAATATATTCAGTTATGTATTTGGCTACAAAAACTTTACTATATTCCAGAAGGCAGGCATTTTTTCCAAGCATTGCTTTCTGATTATAAACAAATATAACTAAAGATCAATAATTAAAAGAGAAATTAAAACTCAGCTAGTGATAACTAAGAAATATACAAAATAACCTGAGACCAAAATAAAAACAATTTATAAAATAATAACAATCACTTTATGAGTTATAGCAGGCTAAATTCAGAAAAAAAATTCTTCAATTTCTATTGCTAATAAAGACAAATGAGGCTGGAGAAATGGCTTAGCAGTTAAGGTGTTTGTCTGAAAAGCCAAAGGACCCAGGTTCAATTCCCCAGGGCCCACATAAGCCAGATGCACAAGGGGGTGCATGTGTCTGGAGTTTGTTTGCAGCGGCTGAAGGCCCATTCTCTCTATTTATATCTGCCTCTTTCTCTGTCTCTCACTCTCTCAAATAAATAAATGAAATGAAAATGAAATATTTTTAAATCTTTTAAAGTATAAAGACAAATGGTTTAACTCTAAATATTAGAAAAATGAATACCAAAATATCCCATAAGAAAATAGGAGCTATGAACTAATATTAAAAAAATAAAGCATTCTGTGACAGATACAGACAGGGTGGCAAAACCCTGGCCTTTGGGCCTTCTGCACCTCTTGTTCTCTTCACCATTCCCAGAAGGAACTGTGCATTGCTGGGATCATTTCAACAGAAAGTGGCTCCGCCTGGTACAGACTCTTCAAAATACCACAGATCTCTAGGAAGAGACGAACTTCTTCAGCCAGTTCTCACCTCCTAACTCTACACTTCTGGGTCCACTGAGAAGAGAATGGTGAGCAGAAGAGGTGGAAGAAATTGGTAGTTTATCAGGATAAGTTTCAGCACACCTCCCTTCGGTGACAAAGTCCTGATCTCATCTGTTGGTTTTTGGTATGTCTGGTCCTGGCCTATTGTCAGAAATAGCATGTGTGCCTAAAACACAAACATAACCTTAAACATATAGAAGCCCAAGTAGTTTTTCTCCTTTTTTAAATGACAGGATTCTTTACCTCTCCACAGCTATTTATGTATTGTTTGTCTCAGAAGAGTTGCTCAGGTAAAACATCAGCAGAAGTCTGAAAGTCGACATTTGTTCTCCAAATGTCTGCGTTGTCCATATGTACTTACTTAAATCTTTATTGTTCTTAAATTTTTGAAAGAAAAGTGATGAGCTCCTGCCATGCCACATATTACAAAGCCAAAAATTAATAAAATAGATAGCATGCTTAGATGAAGGAATTTGAAAGCATGGTGATTAAGAACATAAGCTTTGTGGAGAGACCCAAGGAATTCTTTGAGCTTTCGGCACATTCATTAGCTGATCAGTACAAGAGTGCGCATGCTTATTTCACAAAACTGTTCGACAATTAACTAAGAGGATGCATGCCTGTGCTTAGTACACGCTGACCCATCATGGCAAATGTGGTGTTACCCAAACGTTCTTATTATCTATAATTTTAGTTGTAGAAAACAAATGACTAAGTGGGAGATGTCTTTTTCACTTTCATTGTGTGGCTTCCGGGGAATTCTGGGAACTGAGAAAAGGATATGGATGCTTCCACATTGGAAGCCTGCTTGTCTTACTTGGTCTGAAGTGATGAGTGTTAGAGTGCCGGCGCTCTCTATCCGGCTCTCCCTTCCCCCTACCATCTGGCCATGCTCTGGCACTCTGGGACTATCTCCTGGTATGGTAATTTCAATTACCTCTGGGCTAAGAGGAGGGAAGGTCACCCTCCCCCAGCCTCTACCTCCTCACACCACCCAAAGCCCCTCCCTCACAGAGCAGTTTCTCGCCTGTCCATAAAATCCTCTCTCTCTCTCTCTCTCTCTTGATCTCACTTCACTGTTTTCAGCTGTCCTTCTCCAGGTGTGTGCCTCCTCCTTTAGTCTCCCATTCTCTATCCCTCTTCCCTCTCTCCAACACATACCTCTATTCTCTTTTCACTTTTTGTGCCCCCTCTCTCCCTCTCCCCAGGTACAATAAAATCTTTAGATCCAAGGAACTGTCTCTCTTCATCCTCCTTTGTGAATCCTGAAAGCTTAACATATGGCGCCAACACCCAGGACAGGTGCTTGGAGCAAGGATCCCCTGACAACTCAGGGAGCAAATGAGCAGCAACAGCCCATGCCAGGCTAACTGCTGGATACTGAGGTGTCCCTGGCTTCCCCCTGCCATCCCCTACCCTGCTCTCCTTTTCAACCTTGACCTAACAATCAGCAAAAGTCTAGGGTTCTGACGTCCATTTGTAATGGACAACTCAATGCTTATGCCCCAGCTCGTGCAGGATAAGTCTGCTTCTAAAACATGGGTTGAGAGTATTTTTAATTCAAGGGTATTTCCTCGGAAGCTTGGTGAGTGTCCTAAGGCCAATCAGTAAAGAGCAAACCCAATGCTTCAGAAACATGACACCTGGCAGTGATGCCATGCCCCTGTAACCCCAGCTCTGGGGAGGCTGAGGCAGGAGGATCACAGTTGGAATCCAGCCTGTGGTATGTTTTGACCTTGAAGACAGCTTGAGTGACATAATGAGACCCTACCTTAAAAGCCAAAATTCATCCACTATTTAGGCTTCTTTGAAAAATATTCTAGTTGTTTTTTGAAACTCAGAGCCAACATTTCAAAGATACATCCATTAGCGTCAAACTATCCTAATTCACAAGATGAAAAAATATGTGCATAAACTTTGAAACACCATTGCATTTAAAATTTTGTTCAAAAGTTTGCCTTGCTATCAAATGTCCCGTTTGGTAATAATTTTATTATACCCAATAAAATCCCTATCACTAGGTGTTAAAACACTTACAAATGCTCCTTTGAATGGTTTTGCCACCACAGATGGTGTCAACATGTTGATAAAATGTCATTCAGGAAGGCAAGTCCGAGAATCTGGCTGGCATTGATATTCTGTCCAGGCAAGGTGCACAGACCAAAATGTCAAGCCACATTTGGCTCTGATGCATAGTGAGTGGAGACTCAGACATTTAGTGCTTCACAGTATGGATCCTAATAAAGATTCAGTGCAGTTTTATAATCTTCCCACATGCTTCACTCTTTCTATTGCTTATACAATAGCAGTTAGTGGTTTTATAGCGTCTTCATCCCTCTACCTGCCACAAATGTCACATTTCTCATTTGTTTAGTATTATACAGCTTACAAAATGCTTTCCTTTACATTTTTTGTTTAGCTCTCACATCCAAATGACATTGTTGTGAAGCTAGCAAGGAAGTATTATTCACATTTTTGGAGCTATGAAAGTTGAAGTGAAAAAAAACATAGAAAAACAAACAAACAAACAAAACCCATGACTTCCTTTTGAAGTGTTCCAATCATCTGGGCATGAGCAATAATTAAGACTAGCTCTCTGGAATGTAGTTGGATGTTGAGAGAACTTCAGCTCACATACCTGGAAGCCAAATTGGGTCCAGAAATAATAAGGAACAATGGGATCCTCTTGAAGCCTATTTAAGACCAGTGGAAAGTGAGCTGTCTCTCGAGCTCTTGAGCTCTGAAAGCAGGTAGGGGATATTGATTCTTAGGTGTTGTATTAAGTTATATCATCCAACCAAGTCACTAATACCGACACTGTCAACTAAAAAAAGAAAATGGAACTTAAGCATCTGCATTTGCTTATATATGGCTAGGTCTCAACTATTTCCAACCATATGTGGATTCAGCGTGGATTTGATGAGACAATATAGCTGCCTTGTGATTTCTGGGTTGATATTTTTGTTTCTGCTGGTTGGAAAGAGAACCGGAAAGGCCAAATGAAAAAGATTAGTGCCAGAAAAATGCTTTAGTTCATCTTTTTTTTTCAAATCATTGGATTTAAGAAGTCAGTCTTGTTTTATTGAGTTTATAATTTCCTGATGTTTCTGCTTACTTTTACTTTAACAATGTGACTGAATGCCTACAAATTGTTCTTATAAGTTCATCTATAAATGATATAAGGCATGACATGAAATGCAGGTTTATATGTAAATTGTAGACCCCAAACTTTAAAATGTGGACATTCGGATGACATAAAAGAATTTAGGTATTGTATACCCTAAGAAGGTAAAAATTATGCCATTTAAAAATTAAAAAAAGAGGGGTTGGAGAGATGGCTATGTGGTTAAGGCACTTGCTTGCAAAGCTTATGGACCTGAGTTCAATTCCCCAGTACCCACCTAAAGCCAGATGCAGAAGGTGGCACATGCATCCAAAGTTCATTTGCACTGGCTAGAGGCCCTGGGATGACCATTCCCTCTCTCTCTCCTCTCTCTCCATTTACATACATACATACATACATACATACATACATACATACATACGCATATTATATATATGCATCTTTCTCTCTCTCACTCAAATAAATAAATAAAATATTTTTAATGAGAAAAAGAATGAGAAAGAGACACTGAGTGTGGTGGTTTGATTCAGGTGTCCCCCATAAACTTCAAGTGTTCTGAATGCTAGGTTCCCAGCTGATGGCAACTTGGGAATTAACACCTCCTGGAGGCAGGGTATTGTTGGGGGCGGGCTTATGGGTATTATAGCCAGCTTCCCCTTGCCAGTGTTTGGCACACTCTCCTGTTGCTGTTGTCCACCTTATGTTGACCAGAGAGTGATGTCCACCCTCTGCTCATGCCATCGTTTTTCCTGCCATCATGGAGCTTCCCCCTCGAGCCTGTAAGCCAAAATAAACCTCTTTTTTTTTTTTTCCCACAAGCTGCTTTTAGTCGTGTGATTTCTGCCAGCACTGCGAACCTGACTGCAACACTGAGTAAAATACACTGATTTCTTCTTATAGGGTATCTGGAATAAAAGAATGTCATTTAAAATTACACATTTAATAACATATTAATAGTTCACAACACAAAAGTAAATTCTGAAGCTAGAGAATAACGATGAAGTGAGACAGATAAATGTTCATTGTTCATGTATTGGATTTAACAATGTCTAAATAAATGAGCAACTAAGAATATTAGGTAAGGCTATGTTTATAAATGTGGTGGTGAGAATAAAATTGAAGCTCTTCTTAATATCAGCGGGATCACATACAGACAGCAAACTGAGGTAAACAGAGACTATGCCTTATACAGCTCTGCCTCTTTTTCCATCCTGCGTCTATGGTCACATGGGAAATTTACTATTATCACCTGACAGAGGATGAGAAGACTCAGGCCTAGTTCCCAGATGGTTCTACACGACACGCAGCGCCACCCAAAAGCAGACAGCGGCAGCACTACAGAAAAGCAATAGTGAAGAGAATTCCTCCCAGGGACCAAACGGCTGGGCAAAGAGTCCACCCGTGTACTTATCTTGGAAAGTGAAATGACCACATGCTTGATTTATTCCAATTCATGGCCCAATCAAACGGTGAGAGTCTCGGAAGAAACATCACTGGGAAATTGGTGACAAGGAAATCGGAGAAAAAGGTATGCAGCTAGACCTCTCTGAATGGGCAAAAACAATCCCCCCCAAAAAATAAAAGGAACATCCAAGAAGGCATCGATTCCCCATATGAGTGCTTTCTCAAGTGATGTCATCAGAGGAGGATTTTATTATTATTATATTATTATTATTATTATGACAACTTCTTTAATTGTAGACAATATCCCATGTTATTTCCCTCCCTCCCCCACTTTCCCCTTTGAAACTTCACTCTCCATCATATTCTCTCCCCCTCTCATTAAGTGGGTGAAATGCCCCATTCTGTGGGTACCTGTCTCCCTCCATCCCTACTTACCACTATCAGTTCCAATAAAATCAGGAATAAGTTGGCCACGGTAGCAGGGATGGAGGCTAAACATGGGCCCAGCAGCTAATGTTCAGTGATCAGTCGGCCAGCAGCTGACACCAACCCTGAGTCCTAGTATGGTATCATCGCCCAGCGGGAAGCCAGCTATCTAGTGGGGATTGATTGCATTAAAGTTCTTCCATCATAGCATGGGTAGTGTTTTATTCTCACTGGAATAGGTACTTACTATGGATGCGGATTTGTTTTTCCTGCATGCAGTGTTGCCTCAAAGCTCTACCACCCACAGACTCACAGAATGCTTTTTCTACCACCATGGTATTTCACACAGCATTGCTGTTTGTCAATGAACTCGCTCCATAGACCAAGAAGTGAGACAACAGACCCACACTCATGGGATTCACTGATCTTACTGTCCCCAGCTATCCTAAAGTAATTAGTTAGGGGCTGGAGAGATGGCTCACCAGTTAAAATACTTGCTGGCAAAGCCAAAGGACCCAGGTTCAATTCCCCAGTACCCACATAAGGCAGATGCACAAAGTGGAGCATACATCTGGAGTTCCTTTGCAGTGGCTGGAGGCCCTGGTGCACCCATTCTCTTTCCAGAGGACCAACAACCAAAAGTGGCCCTCTGAATCTGGGCGTGGTGACGCACGCCTTTAATCCCAGCACTCGGGAGGCAGAGGTAGGAGGATCACCAGGAGTTCGAGGCCACCCTGAGACTACATAGTGAATTCCAGGTTAGCCTGAGCTAGAGTGAGATCCTACCTCAAAAAAACAAAAAAAAAAAAAAAAAAAAAAAAAAAAAAAAAAAACAGATCTGGGCTGGAGAGATGGCATAGTGGTTAAGGCACTTGCCTGTGAAGCCTAAGGACCCATGTTCAACTCCCCAGATCCCATGTAAGCCACACACATAAGGTGATGCATACACAAGGTCGCATATGCGCACAAGGTGACACATGTGTCTGGAGTTTGATTACAATGGCTGGATGCCCTGACATGCCAATTCTCTCTCTTTCTCTCTCTTGCTCACTCACTTTCATTCTTGCTCACTCACTCTCATTCTTGCTCTTTTTCATAAAAAAGACCAGTTTGAGCTGGGAGTGGTGGCGCACGCCTTTAATCCCAGCACTCGGGAGGCAGAGGTAGGAGGATCGCTGTGAGTTCAAAGCCACCCTGAGAGTGTATAGTTAATTCCAGGTCATCCTGGGCTGGAATAAGACCCTACCTCGAAAAAAAAAAAAAAAAAAAAAAAACACAGATCTGACTTTCGAGGTGAGTTTCCGACCCCTCTTGCCTCCCTGGGCAGGAGCTCTGCCCTCTTCCTTCCCGGGGCTTCTCAAACCCCCTCCTGCCTCCTGGACAAGGGCTTCACCTTGCTTGCTTCTCTTATGTCCTAGGCTTAAGCCCACTTCTCTTCATCCTCCTAAAGCTTTAAGCTATAAGAAAATCTTTCTGAACCTTAACCAGGGGGTCCATGGGTTTCATTCTTTGCATTCTTAGAACAAGAACCTGGGAACACCTGAAATTATTGGTGCATTGGTGTACAGGGGACGCAAAAGTCCCCTATCACTGTCCTCACCGCCTTATTTCCCTAGGGACTTAGAGGGACATTTCTAAAAGGAAGAAAGCTTGCACCCAAAGGCTCCTGACACCTCTGGCTGAATAAGCAAAGAAGGGAGCAGCTGAGCTGTGTGCGGTAGTTGATCCTGACTATCAAAGGAAAGGCTGACTGCTGCTCCACCATGGAGGAGGGAAAGATGACTGACAGAAATATGGGAAACTGCTATGTCCTGTGGTTTAAAAACCCAAACAGCACTGCTCCCACATGAGCCAGTAAGTCACAGAGGACTAATGGTCGGTCATGTTCCCTTCAGGAATGAAGACATGGCTCATGTCACCAGGGAGGAAGCATGCCCAGCCAAGATGTTTGCTGAAGACAGGAAACACAAAACAGGAAGTGCAAAGCAGTCATAAAATACCTGAGACAACCACACGCAGTAACAGAATCGAGAACTATCTCTGACACGGTAACTCCACCTCATTTGGTTATGCAAGGAATGTGTGTTTAATCAGGCTTTCTGGAGGCCCAGAACCTACCAACAGAGGGAATTGTATTACAAGGGGGATTTATTTCACCAGCTACGGCAGTCCAGCAATAGCAGGTTGCTGGCCCGAGAGTCAGGGAACCCCGTTGCTGCTCGGTCCACTAGGCTGGATGTCTCAGCAGTCCCAATCTGGCACTGAAGGCTTGGAGGCATCCTGGAGAGCCTGTGGTCTTCAGGCCACGCTGGAAGGCAGCAAGCAGCACTGGCAGCCAGGTGGGAAAAGGGTTTCTTTTCTCCCAGAGCATCCTTAGATAAAGCCCTCATCTGAGAAGGCAGCCCACTCTGGGGGAAGGGCCCACTCTGGGAAAAGGACTTCCTCCTTCAGTTAATCCTTCCAGGAAGTAGCCTCAGAGACCCACTCAAGAGGAATGTCTGTGGATTCCTAAACAGATCCAGCTGACAATAGAACTTAACCATCACAGAGTGCAAACATATTCCAAAGCACTTTTCTTCCGTGTGAAATACAAATATATTTATGACCACACAAGAAGGAGACATACAGATACCAAATAGCTTTGTTTTATTCCCTCTCTTATTCCTTTAATTAAAAAGTTTTCATTTTATAGCATACCACTTAATTAATTTTACATTATATTTGTTTCCATTATGCGACATCGAGGACTTTACTTTCTGTCGAGGAAGGTCTCTGTGCTTCTTCAGTTACCTCCTGTCTAGTTGCACCATGTCAGAAAGAATTATGACCTTGTTATCACCCTTATTTTGAGATTAAGTAAGGTTTTAAGGAGATGTATAAGGAGGGCTGATTTACCAGGGGTAGATTTGTGATGTCCAGTTTTAAGATATCAACTTCATGACTTGTGTGCCCAGAGATTGGTTCGATGTGATCCTGCACGTGTCTATGATGGTGTTTGTGAATGAGATTTGCCCTTGAGTCTGCACCCTGAGCAGATCGGATTGCTTTAGCAATGTGGGTGGGCATCATCAAGTCTGTTGAAGGGTTAAACTGATAGAAAGGAGAGATCAATGAAGGATTCTCTTCTCCCCTTCTTCTTTCTTCCTCTCCCTCCCTCTCTCTTTCTCTCCACCTCCCTCCTTCCCTTCTCCCCTCCCAAGTGTTGATTATCTTGGACTTGAAGCTTTTCCACTCGAATGAAATTACCACCTTGCAGTCTTCTGAGTTTCAGGTTTTCACACTGGGCTGGAACTGCATTGCTGGCTATCATGAGTTTCCATCTTGCCTACTGAAACTCTTGAAACTTATAATCGTGTGAGTCAACTCCTTATACTTTATCTGTGTATTTATCTACCTACCTATTTATCATATTGGTTCTGTTTATCTGGAGGATTCTTACTAACATAGATGATTTAGGAGGAATTGAAAACACTAAATAAAGCTATTACTATGAAATAAGAATGAAAACAACCCATAAATCTCTCCTTTAAAAAACATTTATTTATTTATGTATTTATTTATTTTTACATTGTGGGGGCCAAGCCAGGGCCTCTTGCCACTATAAATAAATTCCAGACACTTATGCTACTTTTCTGAGTCCAGCTTATGTGGGTGGCTTGACAATTGAACCTAGGTCAGCAGGCTTTGCAAACCAGCACGTTTAACTACTGAGTCATCTTCACAACCCCAAACCTCTTAATATAAGGAGAATCACTAAAGAGAGAAAACAGAAAATAGTTTAGATGTCAGACTTAAAAATAATCAATAACTTCAGATAGTATAGTATCAAATAATGAAAACAAAATCAAACACAACTGTGAAATTGATAAGTGTAGGTAGGCTTAAATAAAATACAAAAGAATTTCATGGGCTGGAGAGATGGCTTAGCGGTTAAGGCGCCTGCCTGCTAAGCCTAAGAACGCTGGTTCCAATCTCCAGCCGTTCCAACCTCCAGGTCCCACGTTTAACCAGATGCAAAGTGAGGCAAGGGCGCAATGCCGCATTTGCCCACAAGGGGGCGCACACATCTGGATTTCGTTCACAGCAGCTGAGACTGCTGGCGCGCCCATTTCTGTCTCCCTCTCCCTCTCTGTCTATCTCTCTCTGTTTCTCTCTCCAAAAATAAATAAAAAATAAAAAAATTTATAATTTCACATTGGCTTATTAAACCTACTGTACACTATTTTCAAGACACATATCCTAAAATAAGGTATTTCAGAATGGCCAAAATAGGAGAGTGTTATAATGTCATGCTAAGTAGATGGAAGAAAGAAGGGAAGTGAATGGAGGAAAGCAGAAGGGACAGAAAAGGAGGGAAAATGAGAGAGCAAAGACTCAAATCAAATAGCATACAAGGTAGAAATGAGGCTAAAGGAGGCAAAGAAAGGGACCTCGTGTTACGGAGCATAATTTGCAGTGAAGACATAATGGCTGCGATTGTTTATAACCCAAGTTAGTAATGAAGACACAAGGAAAAATTAAATGCTACTAATTGGAGAAAACTGTATTCCTCTATGTCCAGCTATGACCAATCAAGAGGAAACCATCCTGGGTCTGCATCCAACTTTAGTGTCTATGAAATTGTCATGTAGAAAACCTCAGTACAAGTGATTTGTTTAACCATTGTATATGATGATTATATTATATTAAGTATGATTGCATAATCATTATATAATCTTTAATCATGCAATACTAGAAACTAATAAAATCAGAAAACAAAAGACAATATCTTTTTTTTAGCATATGTGCTTCTGAATCAAGCACGATATCTTTTTTTAAGAAAGCCAGGTGTGGTGATGCATACCTTTAAATATTTTATTTTTATTTGTTTATTTATTTGACAGAGAGAGAGAGGAAAGAAAAAAGAATGGGCACACCAGGGCCTCCAGCCATTGCAAACGAACTCCCAACTCGTTTGCCCCCTTGTGCATCTGGTTAACATGGGTCCTGGGGAATCAAACCTGGGTCCTTTGGCTTTGTAGGCAAATACCTTAACTGCTAAGCCATCCCTCCAGTCTTTAAGTAAAGGTAGACACAGTGAGAGAATGGTCATGCTATGGTCTCCAGCAACTGCACGCAAACTCCAGATGCATGTGCCACCTTGTGCACATGTGCAACATTGCACATGTGTCACCTTGTGTGTCTAACTTACATGGGATCAAGGGAGTGAAACATGGGTCCTTAGTCTTCGCAGGCAAGTGCCTTAACTGCTAAGCTTTCTCTTCAGACCCAAAGGATAATATTTCTTAATGTTATCAACCTCAAACACTTTTTACATATGAAAGGAGAATATATAACTGAAACTACAAAATATATAAGAGAAATGTTCTGAAAACAGACCAAGAAATTCCATAACAGTCATAGCCATGTATATTTTTGTTACAAATGTGAAGCAATGAAAGTCAGTGAATTCAACAGTCAACTTCTTAAATTATAAAATAAAACATAGATGAACAAGACCCAAAGGAAGTAATCAAAAAGGAAGTAATCAAAGTAAGTAGAACTTAACAAGTTAGAAAACAGAAACTGAAAGTTCCTAATTTTGAAAAAGTCTGTTGAGACAAAATGCTAGCTAATTTTTCAAGAAAAAAAAATGAATGAATGTGCCAATAAAATATAGGTAATTATGGAAATAAACACAAAAATCAAAACAGAAAAATTATAATAAAATGGGTTGTTTTTAAGAACTACTGTTAAAACTGACTCTAGAGAGGTCACAAACTCTAAAGAGCTGCAATGTGACTTAGGGGGAATGTTTTTACCAGACAGGCTCGAAGTCTTATTTAGAATTTCTAGTCCTGCCAAAATATATATTATATTGATACACATTACACACATGCACATACACACCAATGCATACATGACAATTTCCATGGAAATAACAGAGAAATGCATCATAGAGCTATGGCCACCTCTTGCCCATTTGCCCCAATTCACACAACATGTAGAAAGAATTTCTCAGGGGAATGTTGCAAGCTAGGGACAGAGCTGGAAGCCTCCTTCCTGCTGGCTACTTTAATAGTGTTAGAAAGTGATACCTACATTGCTGGGGGAGAAAAGTCATCAAGAGTCTTACTCAGCTTTGGACCCTGAAAGCTACACAAGCACCAACCAGGCAAGATGGGCCCATCGATGCAACAGTGGCTGACTATTAAGGGAGGAACCAACTGCTCTCTGACTGGATGTGAGACCTGCCCTATGGAAGTGACTTCATGCCTGGCACTAAAATCCTAGTCAGAAGCCTAGGGCTTTTGTCATGGGCCCTAGAGGGAAAACTACTATTGTTGTTTGGCTTAAAGTATGTGATGTGTGTCCAACAAATCGACCTTTAAATATTTATATTGATGCCCATAGATAAGTGCTACTCTCATCTTCGGTCAGAGAAGTTTCTTTTTTCAGAGAGCAATGAGAGTGGGGAGACTCAAAACTTGACATTGCATTCATGACCTCCCAGTAACAATTGTTATGAGCACAAGAAATGCACAGTATTAGGTGCTTGCTTGCAAAATCTGTAGGCCCAGGTTCAATTTCCCAGTACCCACATAAAGCCAGATGCACAACATGGTGCATGCATCTGGAGTTCATTTGCCGCAGCAAGAGTTCCTGGTGTGCCCATTCTCTCTCTCTTTCTCTCTCTCTCTCTCCCCCCATAAATAAATAAAAATATTTTTTTAGAAAATGGTAGGGCTGGAGAAATGGCTCTGGTTAAAGACACTTTCTTGGAAAGCTTGAGAGTCTAGGTCCAATCAATCCCTCAGTTCCCATGGTAAAGCCAGATGTACAAAGTGGAGCATGTGTCTGGAGTTTGTTTGCAGTGTCAGGAAGCACTGGAGTACCATTCTCGCTCGCTCTCTCGCTCACTCTCTCAAATAAATAAAATAAATAAATATTTTCTAAAATAAATGGTAAGTGTTATCCTGTATCTATAGAAATAAGTACTTATTCTTTTCTCCTCTAACCTGTTACTATAGTCTTGATGGATTTTCTACTGTCACTATATTTGCATCACAAGGAAAACACTTTACTAAGTCGATACTTTAGCATAATATTATTTTGTTTGCACAATCTGGACATGAAACAGTTCAGTATGTTTGTTTGTTTGTTTTTAAATTTTTTTATGGTGCTGGAATCAAATCCAGTGCTTGTGCAAGCTAGGTAAGCATTTCACTTTGAGCTAAACGCCCATTCCATTTCAACCGTTTATTGTGTTATGTTTTTTCAGTGTCATAACAGAGACTGGGATACATAGATTGATATTTTTAGCAGATAATCTATAGGACTTACCAAAGAAATCTGAGGGATTTCACACTTTTAACTAAGTAAAATTTTAAAACCTTAAAATTTCCTTTATAGTTACAGGTTTATTTTTGTCCTTTTACTGAGTTGCTTTTGATTTTCCTAAACAAATATATTTTACTACATGGCTTCTTTTCTTTGTTATGTGTATGTGATATGCAAGCATGTGTGGATGGATGTTCATATGTGTGGGGAGATATAGGTGTGCAAGCGTATGTGGAGGCCAGAGGTTAACATTGGGTGTCATCCTCAATCAATCTACATTTCATTTATTAATTTTTTTAAAACAGAGTTTCTCTCTGAAGTTGGAGCTCATCAATGGGGCTAGACTAGCTGGCCAGCAACCCCCGGGATCCTTGCTGAGTCCCTTCTCCAGTGCTGAGATGATAAGCGTCCACCACCACTTCTTCCAGCTCATCACTTTTTATTGACACCTTTCATGCATAAACATAATGCAATTTGGTCATAATCCCCTCCAGATGGCTTCTTTTGTCCCCTCTCCCTGTCCCCTGCTTTTCACCTGTCCCTCTTCTATTTTCACAGCTTCCTTTTCCCTCCCTGATCATCCACATTAAAATGTTGGTGTGGGTGGGTTAAGGTGATGATCTTATGGAGGTAGCAACAGCAGCTCTGAGGTCATAAAGTAACGGCCATTTCGTGTCTGGCAGAGAGTCTCCCCAAATGCCCCCCCCCAATCCTCTGGCTCTTACACTCCATCCCTTCTTCCTGAAGGTTCTCTGAGCCTCAGAGGGCACAATAAAGATGCCTCAGTTAGCACTAAGCAACGAACCATCATTCTGATGAGTTTTGAGTCTCCCCGTAGTCACCCACATCTGCAAAAAGCAGCTTCTCTGACCAAAGGTGAGATGAGCACCAATCTATGGGAGTAAACACAATATAAATATGGAGAGGAGAGTGCATGCATATTTACTAGAGCCAAAAATTTGGAAGGCATTTATACAAAAAGAAACAGCATAAGATTCTTGTGGACCAAACTGCTTACTTTATGAGGATAGTTTTTGCTCCACTACTTTTGATGATAGGCCTATTCTTAACTTATTTCTCCAATTTTAGCCTCTGGTACCTGGAATGCACTCTTCCCATTTTTTGCTAGGCAAGCATGTATTAATCCTTCAAGGCTTGTTCAAGGTCAATGTGCCAAAAATCAACTAAAGAAAGCCAATTTTCCACAAGGCCAATTTGCCAAATTTTCTTGTTCCTTTGAACTATTTATAAAGTTTACAACAATTCACATTGGATGGGATAGTTTTAATAGCGTTTAAAGATTTATGTAAACTTTTAGTTGACCAGTTTTCATAACAGCATTTTAAGGGATGTTTAATTTGTCTCTACCCAGCTTCCTGCCATTACAGCTGGAAAAGCTGGAGGCAGATAGAGGGGACCTAAGGAAAGGATGAAGAGGAAGGCCAATATGTATTGGTGGAGAGAGAGAGAGAGAGAGAGAGAAGTGTAGGTCATGAAAGGAGAATAAATTCCTGGAATAGACATCCACAAAGAATACAGTCTCAAATGTGATGATATTTTACCAATTCTTCTTAGATGTAAGACCCCCCCACACTTTCTTCCTTCCTTTGTTCCCCAGACATTCTATTCCATGTCTCCCCTCTCTGTAGTCTCCTGGCCTCCTGTGAGAGCTGTACCATGTGCTCCCTGCCTCCCTTCTCTAGCCCCATCTCTTCTCCTTTCGGCACAATCAGCACGGAGTTGGGGCCGAGACAAACCCAACATTCCTTCATGGGCTATTATGATGGAGTCCAAATGAAAACCAGTCCATTGAAACGAAATAGAAAATGAGTCAAGTAAATTCAGAGAAGTGGTTAATAAGTAACGTGGACTCTTTTCCTCTAGTCCTTCACTCATGTGACTACTTTTTGCAAAACCTTTCCCAAGCCTCCTTGACAGAGACGCTGGCTGCCTTCTCGGGAACTGAAAGCATCGTGTTCCTACGTCCTAGGTGTCACTGAGGCGGCACTGGAAGATAGCACCGTATCAGAGTGACTTGAGCTCATAAATAGCTCCATTTCTGCACTGGTCATTCCACAACTACTTAACATTTTCTTCACTAAGCAAATGTTCATTTAATGAAGAAATGTAATTGCACTCCAAGTTGGCTCTGCACACTAACAGTGTGCCAGAAAGCAGAATACACACTGGAAACACAGATGGAATAAGACCCAGGACGTTCCCAGAGACACAGCCCAGAACAGACAGAGCCAAGTCTAGATTTCCTTCTGTCTACGCTTCCTCTGCACAACAGAAGTGGCATACAGCCTGTGCTCTGCAGTGCACACGCGAGGTGTGCTACAGGCACGAGGCCAGTGAACGAACAAGCCCCGAATACCGTCACAGATAACTGGAATGAAAACAGCAACAAAAAAATAGATCAAATATAAGGGAGTTTATGAATTCTGGGAGCTGCGTGTTCTAGTTCACCACAATATTTAGCAGGAAAAGGATGGCTTAAAATTATTTAATGAGATGAATTGTATTCAGAATGTCCCCGTGTGGTGACCCAGTGCCCTGATGGAGAAGACATCAGCCTCCAGAACGTCCCAGTAAGGGAAAAGGCTTGGATGGTCCTTGTCTTGAAGGTTTACATCCTGAAACAAGATACGTGTCTTTCCATTTAAACCAACAAGTTATTATTAAGATATCTGGGCTCAGAGGGTCATTTTGTATAAGTCCATCAAAAAGTATAAATTCAAGGGGTTGGGAAGTTGGCACAGTGGAGCAAAAGCTTGCCATCTAAGCATGATAACAGATCCCCAGCACCCTCAGAAATGCCAGGTGAAAGTAACAGCCTGCCTATAATCCCAGTGCTCAAGGGGAAGAGGCAGGGCTCCTGGGCGCAGGCTAGCCAGCTAGACTGGCTCAATCAGCGAGCTCTGACTTCAAATGAGAGACTCTGCCTCGGTAAGCAGGGTAGAGAGCAACCGAGGAAGACACCATCATCAACCTTGGACCTCTGCATGCACATGCACACACATGCACCCACATGTGTGCCCATACACATACAAACATATACACACACACACACACACATTCATATGCAAAATGTATTAATTCAGTCATAATCTAATTCACACTGACACCACTCAGTCCCAGAGTGATGATGGATGATCTAAACCACAAAATACTTTAGAAAGTTCAATGAAATATACAAAGTAACCACGATAATGTGTAATTCAGATCCTACCCTTAGGATTCTTCTCACTCTTCTAAATTAGTCTAGATATTTGAAAGCAGAAATTCTTCCAAACAGCCTTCTTCTAAAATAAACTGCTTTAAAGTCAAGTGATATCAAATAAAGCACGTTAGGTATATATCAGGTCAAAAGAAATGGGTAGTCATTAGATTTGAGTTTTAGTGCACTTTTTGATGGGCTGCAAAATGACAATTTCCCAAGGATATCCCTGCCTTAATCCCTAGAATTTGTGACCATTATTTTATGTGACAAAAAAAAGACTTTGCAGATATAATTGGATGATAGATTTTGAAATGGTGAGACTACCGTAGATTATCAGAGTGTATGGTAGTTAAATTTTATAACCATATTAAAGCCATGCTTTATAAATGTACTTAATTTAGAGGCAGAGTGGACTAGGAAAAAATCATCCAGTAAACTGACGAGGAAGACAAAAATTCCTAAATAACAAAGATCAACACTCTGCTCCATATTCCTGCATGAACCAAATTCCCTTACTCCTTACTTTGACACGAAGGTCAAGTTGTACTAACCCTACCAGTTATCAAGTACAACTGGGTGCTAGAGAGGTGGCTTAGTGTTAAGATACTTGCCTGCAAAGCTTAAGGGACCCCTGTTTGATTCCCCAGTACCAATGTAAGCCAGATGCAAATGGTGACACATGTGTCGGGAGTTTGTTTGCAGTGGCTAGAAGCCCTGGCATACCCATAACTCTCTCTCTCTCATAAATAAATAAATTAAAATGTTTTTTTGAAAAGTACAACTGGACCATTGATGCCTGTTGAATAACTCCCATTTTGCAGTAGATCTACCTCAGGGCCTGAGAGGCCATTGGCAGGTTTCCAAGATGCATCCTCCAATCAGAGCTCTAGAAATGGAAATGCTGAAGACCTACTCTAGCCTATTCAATTTATGGAAGTTTGGGGCAAAGTTGTCCACCCCACAACTCGTTCTGGATAGCCAGGGGCGTTCAGAGTCCTACTGCTTTTCTTCCTGAATTGATCAAGATCAAGCCATCTAACAAATTTTCAACTGTCTTCCCCACCATCCAATCCATAGCTTTACCTTTAGACTGTTAATACAATCTCAGGTCAACACTTTAACTTTAGTTCTGTATATTTCAATTAAATTAAGAGAAAGTGCTGTACATCCATGCATATTCCAAAAGGCTTTTCAATGAAAACATTTTTGGAGGGAGCTGGACAGAGGGCTCAGCAGTTAAGGTGCTTGCCTACAAAGCCTACCAACCCTGGTATGATCTCCCAGCACCACGTAAAGCCAGATGCCAAAGTGGTGCATGCATCTGGAGTCCGTTTACAGTGGTTGGAGGCCCTGGTGTGCCCATTCTCTCCCTCTCTCTCTCTCTCTCTCTCTCTCTCTGTCTATCTCTGTTTCACTCTGCTTTGCTTTTTGCAATAATTACATAAAAATTTTAAACAACAATTTAAAAGCCATTTTGGAGTGGGTATTTTCCATTTTGTAAAAAGCTAGAAGTACAAGTTGGTTCTGTTTAGGGTATTAGTTTCAAATACTAATGATCCTTCCATAGAATATTCTGTAATTTACCCACTCATAACATAATTCAGCCTGACATGTTTCTTTTGAAATTAATTCCAATTTCATAAAATTGAAAGGTGATGAATAGAAGGAATGTAATTTCATACTGGTCATTTCTATAGCTGGGGAAACATTATTAATGTTTTATACTGTGATTTAATTCCCCAAGCACAGTGGACATATGGTACCATGTTTATATTAGCTATGCCTGGTACAAAAAAAAATCACATAGAATTCATAAATCTACTTTTGTTCTTCATCTACTCTATTTTTATATGTGAAGTTGTCATTAGTAATGGATTCCAGCTAATATGAGCGATGGAAAAAGAGAATATGTCATTAAATGTATAAATTAATAACTACAGTATATTTTTTAAAGGTGGCTAGTTCAATTTTTACAAATATCATGATTAGACTGAATGACAGACCCTGTTTCCTGAGCTCTCGGGGCAGAAGAGTGAATGAACCAGATCCATGAACTCAGAGTGCCACTCAATTGCCAGAATCATATGAAGTTGGTTACCTTAGTCAACATCTATTCCAACTTACTTCCTGGACTACTGAGCTGAAGAGCTAGAAATTACATTTCCCAGACTCCTCTAAAGACAGCTAAGGATTGGGCTAGAGAAATGGCTTAGTGGTTAAGGCGTTTGCCTACAAAGCCAAGGGATCCCAGTTCGATTCCCCAGGACCCATGTAAGACAGATACACAAAGGGACACATGCATCTGGAGTTTGTTTGCAGTGGCTAGAGGCCCTGACATGCCCATTCTCTCTCTCTCTCTCTCTCTCTCTCTCTCTCTCCATCTCTCTCTCTCAAATAAGTAAATAATATATATATTTTTAAAAAGACATCTAAGGATGTGTTATGGTTTCCATGAATTCGATGTATATATAAAAGATTCAAATTCTAAATAAATTACAGAGAGACTTGTCTAACTTGTCTACCTAATTGGGAGGGACCAGGTACAAAATAAAAATGTGAGAATCTCTGTATGATAAAAGGCAGAGGAAGGGATTTTCTAGCCCTGGCCTGTTTTTTTGTTTTGTTTTGTTTTGTTTGTTTGTTTTTTGTTTTGTTTTTTTTTTTGCTGCTGTTTGTTATTGAATGTTGCACTTCCAAGAATATGGAGATGGACATGTAAGTATCAACCCTGACCAGTGTCATCCGTATTTCAGAACCCAGTTCACTGGCTCTTTCCTTCCTTCCATCTGCAAGACAAAAGACTGCAAAGCTTAATCAAGCATCTCTTTCCCACAGCCCTGAACATGATGAACAGACAACCCCCAAGAACATCGCCACCTCCCTGCCCAGATGCTTGTCCCCCAAACGCCTACTGTTTGATTGCCCCATGATGCGACAAGACTAAGGCAAGGACAACTCCTTCCTGAAGCGCACCGGGTATGTGCACTGGACTCTACCAACCCCACTCTTCTTTGTACCGATGCCTATAGATATAAGAGGAGGCAGCAGTCACTGGATATATGAGGCCTGAGGTGCCAAAGAGGGAGGAGAGCTACTGGCTGAGAACCCTTCACAAGATGGTGGCAAGAGGAAAGCCCTGAACTCTAACTTTCAGTACACAGTCCATTACTCACAACACATAAGTTATTAAGAATGTCAGGCTGTAGGGGGCTGGAGGGATGGCTTAGTGATTAAGGCATTTGCCTGCAAAGTCAAAGGACCCAGGTTCGATTCCCCAGGACTCATGTTAGCTAGATGCACAAGAGGGCACATGTGTCTGGAGTTCGTTTGCAGTGGCTGGAGGCTCTGACACACCCATTCTCTCCCTGTGTCTCCCTCTTTCTCTGTCAAATAAATAACTAAATAAAAATAAAAAGAATGTTTGGCTGGAAATACTGATCAGTTGTTAAGAGCACTTCTTATGCAAGCATGAGGACCTGAGAGACCACTTGAGTTCGATCTCCAGAACCCACATAAACAGCTGAGCATGGCCATGCACATCTATAACCCCAGTCCTATGGGGAGCAGAGACCAGAAGAATGGCGAACTCCGCGATCTGTAAGAGACTCCAGCTCAAGGAAGAATGGGCAGAAGAAGAACGAGGAGATCACCCAATGTTCCCCTCCAGCCACCACTGGGGAGCCCACACTGTCACAGCTGGGGAGTGCACAGTGGCCTGCATGATTATATACACATACATACACCACACACACACCACAGCATACACACACCATATTACACACATGCAGATGAAAAGTTTAATTCTTCAGAATTTCAAGGTGGTAATGACAGGTGCTTAATCAGGCATGGTACCTTCTGAGCTCCATTTTAAGCCACCGTACATATCAGCTGCTCACGAGACAAGTCCTAAGTGGAGAGCAAAAGGGGAGGGAACCTCCATTTACGCCCTACTGATTGTGATACCACATCAAGGCTCTCCTGTCATCAAAAATGTCAAGAAGATCCTGTGTTTGGCCACGGAAAAGCTGAGTGGTTTGGAAAGTGGGAGCTGATCCTAGAAGCTCTGCCTAGAGCCCTGCTCCTTCGGCCCTTCCAATCACTCTGCAAATCACCTAATGATCACTTCCTTTGTACTTAGCCCAACTAGACGGCTTCAGTTGCAAACAGCAGAAACCACAACTGATAATTCTCTCCATAGGGACATCAAATAGATGCCAGAAGTCAAATTGACTGTGGTAATCGTCACCATTTCAGAAACAAGGAAGGATTGTATGCTGCAGAAAGTCATTCAATGTAAGAAAAATTCACATATACTAAAGAATGTGAAGAGCAGTGTTATTCTCAACTTGTCTCTGTATTATAACAACTGAGGACAACCATCGATTAGATTTGAAAGTGGGTGCAAAAGCCATTGAGTTGATGAAGAGAATGGAGGAATTATTCCTACAATAAAGGAGAACGTGAGTTTAGATTTAAGTAAATGGAAGCTGGACCTGGCCTCTGCTTTCTGTCTTCTCTCAGGTAACAACTTCCCCAGGTCTGTTTCTTCAAACTGTCCTTTCCAAGCTAACTGGAGATAATATATGAAAATATGCTATAATGATGTCTGGCACACAGCAGACCTTCAGTAACTATAATTACTGTGACAATAAACCTGATATTGGTTTTCCCAGGTTACCACAACATCCAGGTACATTGTCCACATAGAACTTTAATAAAGCAATACAACTCCAAAATTTCTATTGGACTTTACATCTACTCCCTAGCCTCCCATCTGTCCATCTACTCACCCATTCAGCTCATCCATTCATGTATTTGTCTACCCATCTGCCTTTTAACACTGGCACTGTCATAAGAGTGGAAATCCAATGGTTAGAAGTTTCAAGATTAAGCAGTAGCTTATCAAATCAAGCCACAAATTAGAGAAACAATTTACTCCAAAAATAAAATTAATTGAAAAATATATTGAAAACATCCGTCTCTAAAATCTGCATGTATACTTCATACCAACCACAACAATGCTAGTGATTTCTGTAAGTTTGGGATGGGAGACCAAAGAAGAGGAGTCCTTTCATGCCAGAATCATCAACCTATAAAATACTAATCAGAACTCTTTTTAGATATTCACATGTGCTATTTCTTCTGCTATGTCCTTGTGTGGTTTGACAAATTCAGGTTCGTTTCATATTTCTATTCCTTGTTTTATTTCATGGAACACTGACTGCTGATCCCATGCAGCTCATTGCCAACAATGCACCTTGCACATGCCTCTGCATAACTCTTCCTGTAAGGTTTATCCATATTTCATGTGTATATCTATATTTTGAGATACTTACTGCTTGAGATCATATCTGGTTTATACATCTATACTTAATGCCAGCTTATTCTGGCACGTGAAGGGGTTGATCCATACTAAATTATCTACCTCCTAAACCCACCCTAGACTGGCTTATCCCAGGGTTCTCCTTTGCAGTTTCCACCCACAGCCCACCCATTCTCCCCTTCTCTTGCCCGAGCTCCTACTGTGTCTGGTAGCAGCCGCTCACCTAGGATCCACTCTCCCATTCCCATGCTCCTGCTCTGACACGAATCCTCACACGCGTCTCCTGGTACTTTGCGATAAGAGCAGAAAAAAAATGTAAAAGGGAAAGAAAGAGGATTTCAAGAAGGATGGTGTGGTCACCAATGATAAATGTAGTATGAGATAAAGGGAATGACTGAAAATAGTGAACACACACACATGCAAACACAATGTGAAGAGGATGGAAACTCATGAGGTAGAGGAATCCTCTGGTCTCCTGGGCTTTCATTCTGCCACCCTGCAAAGGCTGTTTGCAATCAGTAAGCAAATCAACTAGGAATCCACTGCTCATGATAAGGACAAAGGACAAAAAGCACAGAGAGACAAGATGATGCCAATGCTAGTATGCAGTTAAGTCCAGTGCTACCACTATAGTACCACCACACTGGCCAGCTCTGAAGAGTACTACCTTCTATTTATCTGCACAACAAGGAGACAGGCACAAGTGCTTCTTCCATCATCAATAAGAAACTAAAGCAGAGAACAGATAATAACATTCTCCAAGGTCACATACCACACACTGATTGGTCTCTGAGGGATGAGTAGCTGAGCCAAATCATAAGAGATGTGAGTGAACTGGATGGGAAGGAAGAGACAGGATTCAAGGCCTTGGGGAGAACAAGTATGAAGATCTAGAGATAGGCAGGGGCTTAGGAGGATGTACAGGCTAGCAGGAGACTTGGAGGGCTGAATGATGGTGAAGTAGGCAGTGTGGGAAACGGAGAGGAGAAGGAACAGTGGCTAGAACTGACCCATAAGCTCCAGCTAGCTCTGTCTATTCCCCCATTCTAGGCATATGGAATCCTCTCCATAATCACAAGATGGCTGCTGTATTACCACCAGACTCATTTACATTCAGAGCAAAAAACAACTTAGTTTATCCCTTTTAAAATTATTTCAAGGAGCCAGAGATAGGGCTCAGCAGTTAAAGGCATGTGCTTGCAAAACCTGATGAGCCAGGCTTGATTTCCCAGTACCCACCCAAAACCAAATGCACAAAGTGGCACATGCATCTGGAACTCATTTGCAGTAGCAAGAAGTCTTGGTAAGTCCATACTCACTCTTTTCTCTTTTTCTGTCTGCCTCTTTCTCTCAGTCTCTTTATCTCTTAAATAAATGCCAGATAGATAGATAGATAGATAGATAGATAGATAGATAGATAGATAGATCATACATACATACATACATACATACATACATACATACATAATTTAAAAAAATTATTTGGAAGTGTCATCCCATGGAGTTTTCTTACACTTTACTGGCCAAAACTGAGGAACAAGAAGCAGGATGGAAAGTGAATTATGGGAGCATAAGCACCCATATCAAACTGGGTGCAAAGTGGCACATGCATCCGTGATCCCAATGCACCTACAGCAATGGGAAGTAGAGTCGAGGAGAATTTGAAGCTTGAGGGCCAGCTGGTCGGATGTTTGTTTGCAGTGTGGCAGTTCTGTTGCAGCAGTAAAAGATTCTGTCTCAAAGAAGGCAGAGCACTGACACCTTGAGGTTCTCTAATCTCCACATATGTGCCGTGGCACATGCACACACACACATGTGTACACACAAACAATAAGTAAATAATTTTTTTTCAAAACATGAGCCTGTGCGTGACATTTCAGATTCAAAGCTTGATATTGGGTATGGTGAACTCTCGGGCATCAACTTCACAATTTACAAGGTTGTGCAAAGAGCAATAATCATAATACATGGAAGACCACAAGAAAAAAGCATAAGTGAAATGTTTTTAGGACACAGAAAATAATAACCATCACTCAGCTGGAGATACTGAACATGCCTCAGGGGAGCAGGGCAGCATGGAGGGAAAGCAAAAACCTTAGTTGGGCTGGATGACAAACTAAATAGTGGGAAACCATAATTTTGTGTGTGTGATTTTGTATGTCTCTTCAGGAAAAGATAACGGCACCATCAGTAGCCCCTCCCTAAAGTCTAGAGTCTGCAATTCCTGTCTAGGCAACTTTACCATAAGGTTAAATCCAGAAGAACAGAGATTCAAATTCTAATTTCACTACTAACTGGGTGATAATAAACAACTCAGTTAACTTATCTGAGCCCATTTATTATGTCTCTGATGCATACATAATAACAAAAGTACTTACTTTTAAGGTGATGATAAATGAATTAATAACAGATATAAGGGTGGAACAACAGATAGCTCTTATATACTAATTAAACTAATTAAACTCTCATTTGAGTATGTTATTTGCAGGTTGTGGGGTCTACATAAATTGATTACTCTTTGAGGACCCCAGGTTCCTTATCTGTAAAATCAGGAGATTGACCTAGTTGACTATATTCCTTCTAAACTGTAATACTCTAGGTTCTACACATGATATTCTTATTTGACTTTGAGAGTGATCCATGCAATTGGATTAAATTGGATCAAATTATCATCATTGAGCCTTTAACACATAGGGATTTTATTTAAAGGCTGGAAATGAAGGTGATAATAGTGCATTAGACCATGGGCGTTCTCTCTCTCTCTCTTTTGAAGTTTTCACAGGATTAACTTTTTTCTTTTTTAAGTTTAAATTTGTATGATATCTCTATGTGTTGGTGCCATCATTTCCCTCCTCGCTGCCCCACTCCACTGAGGCCCCTTCTTAGTGGGATTGTTGCTATTCAGCATGGAGTTTTGGGTTATGGGGTGTGAGGGTAGCAGTCATTATGGGGAGGGGAAAATGCCTCCTACCTTGTGGTTCTTTCTTTCTTTCTACCCCTTCTTAAGTTTTAAATAAAACTTTTTTTAAAGTCCTGAATCCCACCATCCCAAGTGGAGATCTTTGGAAAGGACTCCGCTGCTCTCATTGGCAGTGAAGAGCAGGATTCCTGCCCAC
Source organism: Orientallactaga sibirica (assembly GCA_036365145.1). Taxonomy (NCBI): domain Eukaryota; kingdom Metazoa; phylum Chordata; class Mammalia; order Rodentia; family Dipodidae; genus Orientallactaga; species Orientallactaga sibirica. Next base: position 16,012,202 of record JAEOAD010000027.1, on the reverse strand, counting down.
CAGCAACACGATCATTCAAGAGTGGTCAGAAAGGTGGATATTTTAGCCTGCAAGCCATGACATAGCAAAAGGTAAACAGAAAAGGTTGTAGACAGTTTGGGGCTAAGCCACTGTGTCTGCCTCAAAGATTAATAGACCCTCCAAGTCATTTTCATTTTCTAAATCACAGAAAGATTCCTCAGCACACTCCGACCTTTCTGTGTTGCTTGGCTCTGCACATCAGGTCTCATTCACTTAACAGGAGAATCCATGTAGAATTCACCCCCTTACCATGGAAACATTTTCTGTAAATTGCTCTGCGCCTGTTGTGCCTTGACTACCCTATCCAGCTTGCTTTCTCCAAATGTCTCAGCTAAGCCTAGGATGCATATAGACTCTCAAACCTCAGGACCACACTCCCTATCCAAACTACAGCAGGTTGAAAAACAAGGCAGGTGCTGGGGACTTGCCCTGTTCTCTTTACCTGTCAGCTAGAGAAGCGAGATGTTCAGTGGACTCATTTATAAAGCAATTCCACATTAGCTACACATTAAAGTTATCTGGAAAATTATTGAAAAAAAGAAAACCGGGCTGGAGAGATGGCTTAGCGGTTAAGGCGCCTGCCTCCTAAGCCTAAAACAACGCTGGTGCCAATCTCCAGGGTTCCAATCTCCAGGTCCCACATTTAGCCAGATGCAAAGTGACACAAGGGTGCAATGGCGCACTTGACCACAAGGTGGCGCACACATCTGGATTTTAAATTATTTTTTATATTTATTTTTGGAGAGAGACACAGAGACAGACAGACAGAGAGGGAGAGGGAGACAGATAGAGATGGGCGTGCCAGCAGTCTCTCAGCTGCTGTGAACGAAATCCAGATGCGTGCGCCCCCTTGTGGTCAAGTGCGGCATTGTGCCCTTGCGTCACTTTGCATCTGGCTAAACATGGGACCTGGAGATTGGAACTGGGTTCTTAGGCTTAGCAGGCAGGCGCCTTAACCGCTAAGCCATCTCTCCAGCCCCACATCTGAATTTTGTTTGCAGCATCTCAGAGACTGCTGGCACGCCCATCTCTATCTGTCTTCCTCTCCCTCTCTCTCTGTCTCCCCATCCCCCCAAAAAACATTTCTTAATGTGGAGAACTACTATATTGGGGAAAAGGAAGAGAAAAAAATGATTAGACATAGAATAGAAAACCTTAAACATGTTATTGAACTTTTTAAGCTCTGTTTTCTCATCTTATCATCAGACAAATAAATCCATATAAATGTAGTTTGGTGCTTGGTAAGTAATAAACACTAAGTAAGCTGTCATTAGTACTCTTTTGTTAGGATTCATTAAAGAGAAACATTGCCTTATTTGTGAGAAAACGGACTTTCTACAAAGCAAGCAAGAATGCACAAGAGCACCTACTGGTTTTTGTTTCTTTGTTTTCATTCAGGGTCTCATGTAGCCCACGCTTCCCTTAAACTCACCCTCCTGTTTCTCATTCCTAAGTGTTGGGATTACAGATCTGAGGCCAGTTAAGGGTCTATCATCTGTCTCTCTTCCTGTATTGAGGATTGAATGTATGGCTTTATACTTACTTGGTTAATGTGCTACCAAAGCTATATCCTCAGCCTTCTTTTTATTTTTTTATTTTGAGACGAGTCCATAACCAGGTCAGCCTTGAACTCACTTAGCCAAGTCTGGCCTTGAACTTGTGCTCTTTCCTCCTTAACTGCCTAAATAGCTAGGCTCACAGGCCTGTGCCACCTGGCACAGATGAGATCCACTGCCAACCAGACCAAGGAAATTTCTTCCTTTTTCAAACTTTTAGAGAAGGGTCTCTAACTAGAGATCAGGCCTTACTATGGGGTGGATTTGACTTGGATTACCACTTGGTAGGTGCTGGGAAGGCACTGGATGGGGTATAAGGCCATAAATCAGGTTGTTCCCGCTTCTGAGCAAGAAACTGGTCTTGCTGTCCCACCCCTACCTACTGTATCTGTGTTCTCATGGTCACATGGGGAAGCCTGTCACCCCTCTGGCCATACCTGGAATAAGAAAGACTACAGAGGTGTGGCTAACCGCCTCTGCTTCGTGAGCACCTGCCCTCCTAAAGCAACAGTGTGCTAGGTGTGATGTAACGTCCTAGAACTTTGGAGGTGGAGGCAGAAGTCGACGTCATCCTTGGTTATATAGTAAGTTCAAGGCCAACCTGAGCTACATGAGACCCTGTCTCAAAAAAATAAAATAAATAAAAGCTGGGCTGGAGAGGAGACTCGGCCATTTAAAGAGGTGCTTTCTTGTAAATAACCTGGTTTTGATTTCCCCAGTAACCACACAAAACAAGATGCACCAAGGGACACATGCATCTGGAGTTAGTTTGCAGTGGCAAAAGGCCCTGGTGTGCCCATTCCCCCCGCCACACACACACACACTTGCAAATAAATTGATTAAATAAATAAATAAATAAATAAATAAATAAATAAAACCATTGGGAATAAGATGTGGTTAATTATTCCTTTTTCATTTTTCCTAGAAGGATGACACAGTCTTCACACCAAGGGTGGCATCCTAGGAGGAATGCAAGTTTCATACCCACCTTCATAAAAGTCCCCATGAACAAACACTGGACGCCAAACTCTTTATTCCCATTGGTCAGCCCAAAGTTCATCTACTTTTATCCTATTCAAAGACCCATCCTTGGGACTGGGGAGATGGCTCAGATGTTAAAGGCACAGTTTTTTCAAAGCCTAGCAGCCTGAGTTGGATTCCCCAGGACCCATGTAAAGCCAGATGCACAAGGTGGTGCATGCATCTGGGTTGGTTTGCATCAGCGGGAGGACCGGATGAACCCATTTCTTTTTCTGTCTCTCAAATAAATCATTTTTTAAAATAAAAGACCTATACTTTCCTCTGGTCTCCACTTAATGCTGCAGGAAGGTACTCTGGAAGAGGTGTAGCAGCAACATATCAAACTATATATATTTATATAGTAGTCTTCTATCCCTTCAATCTCATTTCCCTGAGGGCCCTCCTCAGTAGGGTCCTTGGTGTTCACTGGTAATTAGGGTGATTAGGGCTTCAGGATATCTGTACCCACCCTTGTTCCCCAATAGTCCCTGAGCCTTGTTGGGTGTTAGCAGTTTGTTTAAGTTCAAGCCATATATTTTAGTATGGACAAAAGTATCTACCAATATACAGGATATATACATTTTAAAGTAGACCATTTAAAACATGGCAATGAATCCATTTGCTGATTAGTTCTCAATTACTAAGTAATGCATTGCCCTAAAATTTAGCACTTAAGACAACATTAATGACCTCACAGAGAGGGTCAGGAACCTGGACAGGCCCCCTGGGCAGCTCTGTTTCAGGTCTCAGTCTCTCCTTAGGCTGCAGGTGGCTGAAAGGAGCGAAGAATCTATCTCTTAGCTCCTTCAAGCTGCCTTGGCAAGAGGCTCGAGTTTCTCCTAACAGGGTCTCTCCTTGGGGGTCGGGGGAGAGACATAACAGGGCAGCTGAGTTCTCTGAAGAAGATGATGTGGGGGAAAGGATAGTGCCAGCAGATGAACTCCTCCATAAGCAGGTTCATCTCCGAAGTTACGAACTCTCATACGTGCCATATCATGTTAGTCACACAAACTGACCACAGTAGACAATGGGAGGACCCACGTGAGTCGTTAAAGAGGCAGGGACACCGTGAGCTGTTTTGGATCTGGTCACTCAGGGTGTGAAGGGGGCAAGGTCATTGTGAGCTCTCTCAGAACTGGTCACCACAATTTGGAATATGAACCACTATTATGCTTGTTACCATTTAATTTTTCCCCATGCTCATTGTGGGAATTTCAAGTAGCTAAGGGTGACAGAAACACCTGCAAATGGTGGCTTGGGCAGGGAAGAAGTTCATTTCCTGCCACAAAAATCCCAGAGCAGGCAGTGCACAGTTGCTGTGGATCACGGGTTCTTTCCAGCTCCCAGGTCCTGGCTTTCTGTTCCTGGCCCTAGGAGACGGAAGAAGCAATTGTAGATGATGCTGGAAGGAGACTGTGTGACATCACTGCCTTTGTATCTTACGCACGCAATTTTTCTTTCACTGGGGGTGGTTTTCAGACAATCCAGCATATAGAATAGATGAAGGCAAGGAGAAACAATCCAGCCTCTACAATAGATAGAGCGAGGGAAAACAGGGGTTGACTGGATCAACCATGTCTATTTTGTGTTCTCAATTCAGATTTTGGACATTGAATTAAAAATCTAAGACAGGGCTGGAGAGATAGCTTTGTGAGCAAGGTGTTTGCCTGTGAAGCCTAAGGACTCAGATACATAGGGGTGCATGCATCTGAACTTCATTGGCAGTGGCTAGAGGCCCTGGTGTGCTCATTCTCTAAATAAATAAATATAATATAAAAATGTTTTTAAAATCTAAGATAGAATTTGACAATCATTTACTGGAGTTACATTATAATATTAGAAAAGCATAGGATCTTAAACATAGTAGATTCTTTTTCTTTTGTGTGTGTGTGTGTGTGTGTGTGTGTGTGTGTGTGTGTGTGTTGGGGGCGTGCCCTTGAAGGCTAGAGGGCAACCTCAGGTACTCTGCCCATGTCTTTGAGACAATCTGAACTGCCTTGCTAGCAAGTCTCAAGAATCTTCTTCTCCCACTCCTTCCTCTTCTTCCTCTTCATTCTTCTTTCTCTCTCTTTCCCTCTCTCAGACAGAGTCTCATGTAACCCACTCTGGACTCCAACTCTCCTTGTTGAGGATAATCTTGAACTCCCAAATGTTGGTACTACAGGCAGGTTTCTGGTACCATGCTTAATGCCTTACATATATATTATTTTCCTATCATTATCTGTCTTGGTTCAGAATATGGTTTGTAAAAACAACATAAAAATAAAAAGTGATAGGGGCAAGTTGATTAAATATATTCCCTCTAGGGAAAAGAAAAATCATGCCATGAGACACTACCTTAATTTTATAAAAGAAACAACCCCCTCCCCCCACAAAAGAAAAAACAAACTACATACTGAAAATACCACAAAATGCCAACATAGCATTTTTGTACTTCAAAAAAATAGTCTTCAACTTTTATGCCAAAATTGACTCGAAAATTGAAGCTGTTAAAAATACACGCTTAATTTAGTAGCTTTTAATTAACAGGGCTTTTCATGGGTGGGGTTGCTAAGTAGTGAGTTGTTTTCTGCCACAGAAGAGTATCCTGCCTCTGTAAAAGGCAGGCTTTTTACTAAGAATAGACTTGTGGGCCACAGGATAATTAAAAAGTGCTTGGTATAATTGAAGTGCTGGTGAGGAAATGATTAAAGTCACGGCCTTGTCTGTTGGGTGTATACAAACTACTTTAAAACTTGGATATTGGAATGTATGGCCTTGAAAGGATTTTATTAACATAAAAAACATTTAAATTCCACTGATGAACCGCACTGTTCACCTTTACATAGAACAGAAATTACTACAAGTACATACTGATTTCATATGGACTATAAACCTTGCCATACCTACTATAGACAATTGTGTCATAAAAGTGTGGCCTATGTTCTTATCCAAAACAGACAATGGAAAATTACAGGAAAGGTCTGAATTCATTCAGCACCAGTCAGACAGTCTTATTGTTCTGAGAGTTAATTGCAAACATTTTCAGTATTATCCAATATCTCTAGGCTGAGAGCTAATAAAATTTAAAGGCGTTCAGCTTACTTCTCGTAATTTATCAAAGAAGTTGATGCTGTCTCTCCTCCTGAGTAAAATTTTTAAGAACTGGACTTTCTTTTAAAATTAGGTAACCTTAAAGAGTAGCTAATTAAAGGAGTAGAAACCAGAGGAATATTTTTCAAATCATATTCTTTTTAATGATTAGGTTTATCTTTAAATAAAAAGTTCTTGCTAAGGGTTAGAGAGATGACTAAGTGGTAAGAGCACTTGCTTACAAAGTTGGGAACCAGGGTTCAGCTCCCCAGTACCCATGTAAAGCCAGATACAGAAAGCAGTGCATGTATGTGGAGTTCTTTGTAGTGGCAAGAAGCCCTGGCATGCCCATTCATACTCTCTTTCTCTCTCTCTCTCTTCTCTTTTCCCTCTCTTTCTCTATGTGCTTCTGTCTCTCTCTCAAATGAATAAAGAAATATTTAAAATTTTTGCTTTTATAATTGTTAGTGATAAAATTAAGTCAAAACCCTTATAAAATCTAAAATCACTGAAGAAATAAGTCATGAAAATAAGAATTGAAACTTGAAAAACAGCTACACATATGACATGAATAAACACGTTTCAAAAACAATAAAATCCAACCCTAAGAACTTACAAGGCTCAACCAGGAAAACTTTCAGAAGATTGCACATTATTTTGTGTTGCAATAAAAAATTATATTAAAAAACCAAGTGGTCCAAATTCCTTCTCATTAAATACCAATTGACTTGGCATAGGAAAGCCTTTTTTTTTTTTTTCACCAGGAAATCTGATTGACATACATTAATTATCAGCGCCCTCAGGGCAGATGAGGGCTCTCTATTACATTTTACAAAGACCCTGTGAAATGTGTCAACAAAAGCAAATTGTGATTAAACAACATACATTTCAAATTTGATGATCACCTTTTACAACTCCTTGATTTAGAGTTTCTTTGGAATTTTTATGGATGAACTTAGAACTTCCCCTAATTTCAAAACTTTGGTGAAATTTTCAGAGGTTCACTGCTTCATTTGTTCAGAGCTGTTAAAAGTTGATGGTGCTCTGAGTCTTTCCTAAATGCAGTACTCCCACAAAATGATGAGTGTGGTGAAGACCCATGATTCACGTTTACACACACCAGAAATCAGACACTGTGGCCACATGAACTGCCGTGCAATCATCAAGAACAAACTTAAAAGGTTCTCTGAATTTTTTTTTTTAATTAACTATGAAACTTCCTTCCCAACAAATACACAGGGAAATCATTCAGTTGAGAGATCCAAAATTTAAGACTAGACCAGAAATACAATTGAAATTATTTTATATTCCTAAGCAAAACAACAAGTACACAATTAAGGGCTCTGGTCCTCAGATTTTCCTGCTGTACTTTCAGTGATGGCACCGACTGGGTACAGCACCTGTGCACCCTCCCTACGAAGTACAGTGTCACTGGGAAACTGAGAAAAGAGCAAATTCCTTATCTCTGGAAAAGGATGCTGAAATAAAATGACATAGGAAAATTTTTTTAAATTAAGAACAATGAAACAGACACATTTTCTGATCCCCTTTAGAATATCCGGTAACTTCATCCCTTTACTACCACTGCTGCCCTCATGGCCATTCACAGGATGACACAGCTTCCTCCATTCCCTTGCCCTCCTCACCCATTCTTACCCTTTTGTCAGAATTAGTGATAAAAAATGAAAATTTGAGATGGAGAGGTTGCTCAGCGGTTAAAGCATTTGCCTGCAAAGCCCAAGGACCCTGGTTTGATTTCCCAGGACCCATGTAAGCCAGATGCACAAGGTGGCGCATGTGTCTGGAGTTCGTTTGCAGTAGCTGGAGGCCCTGATGCACCCATTCTTATTCTGTCTCTTTCCTTTTTTCTCTCAAAGAAATAAATAAAGTAAAATAAAATAAAAATTTGACTACATGATGTACCTACCTGAATAGAATTCTGGGAAAGATGTCATCAGGAGCATAGACAGGACATCTTGTAAAATTCCACCTTAACAGGGAAGGGGTGCATCCAGAACTAGTTGGATCTGGATTAAAAAGCAGGACTAGGCATCATCTACTCAGGCGACTTAAGGACATTGCTCCAGCTATGGTGCTGGGTTAATGGTACTCAGAGCAGAGATGGGATAGACATTCACAGAAATCCAACAGAAAATATTTAGGGTTACCCACTGTTTGAATGTAAAACGTTCCTCAGAGCCTCGAGGGTTTTTTTTTTTTTAAATATTTTATTTATGTGAGCCACTGCAAATGAATTCCAGGCATATGTGCCACCATGTGCATCTGGCTTATGTGGGTTCTGGGGAATTGAACCTGGGTCCTTAGGCTTCATAGGCAAGTGCCTTAAGTGCTAGGCCATCTCTCCAGCCTGCAAGTGCCTTATATTAGGTTTCTTACTTGGTCCTCAGCTGGTGGAGCATGTGGGAGGTGGAGCCTTGCTGGAGGAGGTGTGTCAGTTGGTGAGGAAGAGATTTTGAGGTTGATTAATCCAACTCCTCATGTGTTCAGAGCCAGCTTGCTCTTGCTGTTCTCCCTCTGCTGTGGATATGTGACTTGAGCCAGCTTTCTCCACCAAGATGAAACATCCCTTCGAAACTGTAAGCTGAAAACAAATCCCTTCACCTGTTGCTGGTGAAGTGTTCTGACCCGGAAATGAGGATGTAACTACAACACCAGCATAAGAAATGTGTCAGAAGGCCCAAGACATCTTGTCTACAGGATTAATGTCAGCAAGCAACATCTATAACAACTTAGGGGAAAATAGTGTGACCCTGATATTTTAATGCCACTCAAGTTTCTGCTAAGGTTTCCATTTGTGGATAAGGGCAAGGAAGAAATTCCTGGATATAATCACCACAAGTAAACACCAAATTAGGATAAATCCTGTATAAACTGTTTAAAGCAAATCCTAGAAAGACTGAAGGTGCTCAGAAATAAAGTTGTCATTAGAAAAAGTTGGCTTTGACTATCAATCCAACTACCAAAAATTATTATATTAATATTGTTATTAATTAAATCATTATGCATGGTTATAATACTAGTGTTCATAAAAATAAGACATAAGACTGGGATAAAAATATGGGAAAAGTAGCAAATTTCTTATTTCTAGGAAAAGCACTGAAACAAATGACAAGAGAAAATAAAACAAATGGGCACAAATTACCAGGCAAATAAGACAAAAGTATGTAAAAGAAGTCATACCAACAATTACAAATTAAGCTTGAAAAGTATAAGCAAGACAATAAAGGCCATTTTATGTACTATAATATTCATTTGAAATAAAAATATCTATCATTTGCTTTGTGGCTCTCCATAAAAGAGTAAAAATGAGCAGTCTGGTGGTGCATTCCTATAATTTCAGCTCGCTGGAAGGCTCAGGCAGGAGGATCATGAGTTTGAGGCCATCTTGGGCTAAAATGCAAGACATTATCCAAAACAAATAAATAAACAAATGGAAAAAATGTAACAGACCCAGACATCTCCTTGACTGGGGTATATAATCTCCAAATAATAATTTAAATTATGTAAAATAAAAATATTAACTATAGAAGGAAATGGAAAGAAATACATTTCAGTAGACTACTCTAATACACATCAGTATTAATGCTTCAGTATGCAAAATAGATAAAATAAGATATATAAATGAATAATAAGCAAAGATACTAAACAAGCTTCTATAAAAACTATGGAGACTACATTTTAGCACACTGTAAGAAATAACAGAAAATATTTAAAATATATACGAGGAAAAAATACAAATAAACCAAACCTCAAAAATTATGCAAACTACACATATCTGTATACATAATCACTTTAAGAGGCCAAAGATATATTTCAGGGCTTTTATTCTGTTTAATATTTTATTAATTTATTTGAGAGAGAGAGACAGAAAGGCAAATACAAAGAGCCACTGCAAACGAACTCCAGACACATGTGCCACCTTGTGCATCTGGCTTATGTTGGTCCTGGGAAACCAAACTTGGGTCCTTAGGCTTTGCAGGTAACCGCCTTAACTGCTAAGCCATCTATTCAACACCCTCTTTTTATGTAGTATGAGGTTTGAACCCAGAGCTTCATGAATGTTAGGCAAGCATTCCACCACTGAGCTGCAGCCCCAGACCTTAAAGGCATTTCAGATACAAATGAAAACTTTCAGTATAATAAATAAATTTTAAAACTACCAAAATAGATAAGGTAAGTGAATATGTCCATATAATGTAGGCATATATTTTTCTGTTCCGTAAACAAAAAAAGTCACCAAAACAAAATAAAAACAACACTCATGCGTCAATGCTTGTGTGACAAAATAAGTGGGAAAACCACAGTGAATACATGCAAAAGAATGTCAGAATCAGAAAATACCACCATTTTACCATCTAATGAAAGACTGAATCTTGGCAAAGAGAATGAGTGACTCCTTAAAACCATTAGGTAGGGCTGGAGAGATGGCTTAGCGGTTAAGGTGCATGCCTGTGAAGCCTAAGGACCCCAGTTCAATTCTCCAGGTCCCACGTAAGCCAGATGCACATGGTGGTGCATGCATCTGGAGTTCATTTGCAGTGGCTAGAGGCCCTAGCACACCTATTCACACACTTTCTCTTTCTCCCTCCCTCTCTGTCTCTAATAAATAAATGAATATAAATAAAAATAATAAATCTTAAAAAACATTAGGTAAAAAGTTGACGTTATTCTTTTAATTAATGAGTTCATCTGACATCACTTGAAACTACTGATCCATTTGAACGTGAATGAAAATGTGACAACCAGATATTGCCTGACTCCTAATGCAATGTGGCTGAAAGTATACCGGTCCACTTAGGACATATTCATTGCCAAAAAATAAATGTGAAACCTGAATTCAATCAAGACTTTGGACCTAACTACTGGTTTACAGGAAATAGACACAAAGAAACATGTTAAATAATGTTATGAGGATAAAATCGACCGAATTCAGACTGTGGGAAGTTCTACATGGTAATTATTGAATTAATGTCTTGAAAACATAGGAGAGGATTGTTAGATGACTAGAAGCATTTCTACTACACACAAAGTGTAGATGTGCTTTGATTCTGATATGAACACATCACTGGCAAGGACATCTGTGTGTGTGTGTGTGTGTGTGTGTGTGTGTGTGTGTGTAGATGAACGCACTCTGTATGTCCAACAGAAGCCAGAGAAAGACACAGTATGTCCGGCTGCATCACTAGACTACCTTACTTCCTTGACGCAGACTCTCTTACTGGTCCTGGAGGTCCCCATCTTCAGCCACTGTGTCTCACTAGACAGTCCCAGTGATCCTCTTGCTTCCACCCCCTCAACGCTGGGGTTACAGGAATATGTGGCTGCAGCTGGCTTTGGATGTGGGGGTGCAAACTCAGGTCCCCATGCTTGTGAGCGAGTGCTCTTATTGCTCAGGTATCATCTCCCCAGCTCCCGTAAAGATATTTTAAATATGACTGACATTAACAGTACCATATCAATACTATTGCTACTTCTAACCTATACTACTTATTAAAGGTAGGAAAAGCAATCAAAAACTGACAAGATGAACTAGTAACATACCTAACTACTAGTTTAAAAAAAAAAAAAAAAAACAGCAGTATATTGTGAATTATTAGTTTAAAATCACCCTCAGCTGGGCGTGGTGGCTCGCGCTTTTAAATTGCAGCACTTGGGAGACAGAGGTAGGAGGATCACTGTGAGTTTAAGGCCAGCCTGGAACTGCAGAATGAGTTCCAGGTCAGCCTAGGCTAGAGTGAGAACCTACCTCAAAAAAAAAAAAAAAAAAAAAAAAAAAAAAAACCTCTTATTACCACCATAAAAAGCACAAATACTAGCCGGGCGTGGTGGCACACTGGCACACGCCTTTAATCCCAGCACTCGGGAGGCAGAGGTAGGAGGATTGCCAAGAGTTCAAGACCACCCTGAGACTACATAGTTAATTCCAGGTCAGCCTGGACCAGAGTGAGACCCTACCTTGCAAAACCAAAAAAAAAAAAAAAAAATACTGATAAATAAATTTACCAAAAAATATGTATAAGCAGTGAAAAGAAAACTAGAATGCATGATAAGAAATGTTAACACTAAATAAACCCTGCTTTTATAATTTCTCCTCCAATTGCCCTGAAAATTACTAACATTAAATTTGCCTTCATTCATTTTATAAAATGTCCAGTTCCTTACTTTCTAATCTAAGAAATATATTTATTATAGGCAAGTTGATGATTTGCTTTGGTTAAAACCATCTCTGCTTCACAATCCCCAAATCCTCCTAAGTTTGTGATTGCAGTCACCTCATTCCAAGAAGCTTCAGCATAATTAGATCTCTTTGTCTTTCGTAATTTAAAGGTTTAAATTTATTTGTGACTACAAAGTTTTCTTAGGGAGATCCCAGCTTTACCACTTCCTATGGCCTTGCCTCATCAAATGTCATGGGTTTGACTAGGGCCACCTCCTAACATGCCTGCGTGTCCATCATCTGTGAGGTCCCATCCATGATCAGCAATTTGAAGACTGTAGGCCAGCCCAGAGAATCTTATTATCTTGGCCCCTCAAGTTCTCAACTCATGTGTTTACATGGTCCTATTTATTGACAGTTATAGTCTAACCCTAGTAAGAATGAATTCTGTCATCATTCGTTATAGCACGCCTTAATTGGTCATCTTATCACATCAAACCAGGAGAAGTCCCCCACATGGGTACACGCTGGGCATCTTGCATATTCCCGGTCAGCTAAATATCACATTAACACCACAACTTATGATTGGTTTAATAGTTTCTAATTTAGTTTAACTAAAACACAGGTACGTGAATTAAACTTACCTGTTTTTATAAGCCTATAGATTTTTTCTGAAAACTATACAGATAATTGACACTCATCAAGTATAAATAGCTAAAAGCACTGTCTAGACTTAGTACAAAAAAATCAATGAATCTAAAGACAAGGCTAAATTTGACTATCATATATCACTTTATGAAATGCTTACATGCCATTTTGTTTCAGTCATTTTCCCCATTGCAAATGAAAGCTCTAACTCAGCTACTTGGAGGCCAAACTATACCACACTCTCTTTAATGAAAATGATAGTTATGTATTCATCTAGATGAAGAAAATATAGACAATACACAGAACAAAAAGAACAGAGGCAGTAAATGGCCTAATAAGACAGTAACTTCTGCTTCTATGCAACAAACTGTGAATGATCTACATGGCTCTAGAGATGCCACGTGCTGAGAAGCCAGACTGAGAAAGGATATGAGCATTTACACGTGTGTGTGTGTGTGTGTGTGTGTGTGTGTGTGAATGTGAGATTATATATTTATATGTGAGATAGACTTGCATTCATTCTACACATATATAGATCAAACCCAAAGCCCTCTAGACCTACAGCATGGAACCATTTCTTCCCCCAGGGACAAAAAAAGATGTTAACAGGGCCTTTTCCAAAAAAGGAGAGGGCGGAGAAGCCTAGCACACAAGAGTAAAGGTTAGCAATGGCTTTCTTAGGCACAAAGTGTTATGACATAGGCAGATACTGCTTTAATTCATAAAGTAAAATGGCCAGAAATGGGCCAGAAATTTCTAGCTATAAACACCACTGTGTTTTTAATTATCATTTTACATATTATTTTTATTTGTGGTATGGTTTTCAAAGGTTCCAGAGCGGTGCTGTAAGCATGAAGAGAGGTCTGGACCATCTTTGCATGCTCAATACCCATTGCGTCATTTGGTACATGCTGCATCCCATGGGTTTTCAAAGTTCCTTGCTCACATTCAACCTGACGGTATAGAAAGTGGAGGAGTCATGCTGTCTTGCCGTGGCTTAGAGTCTACAACCCTAGCTTTAAAATAAGATTTAAGGGCTGGAGAGATGGCCTAGCGGTTAAGGCATCTGCCTGCAAAGCCTAAGAACACCCGCTCAAATCTCCAGGTCCCAGGTTTAGCCAGACGCAAAAGTAACACAAGCACACAATGTCGCACATGTGCAGAAAGGGGTGCACGCATCTGGAGTTCATTCACAGCAGCTGAGAGGCCCTGGCATACCCATTCTCACTCTGTCTCTCTCTCTCTCTCTGTGTCTCTCCCAAATTAAAAAAGTAAATAAATAAGATTTAAGTCAGTGACTTTCCCACTTTGCTTCCATTTTGCCCTAGCTTTAACACAATCTACTCTGATTATTCAATAGGAGATATGAATATAATCACACTAATTATCTCATTTTGTGTGATTTATCCTTCCGGAACATCAGAGCTGTCTTTGTTAACAACTCTGTTTCCTTCTGGTTACCTAAAAGTGGCTCCAGCACAAGTGATTCTGTGTAGTGCTATGGAGGATATTTAATTCAGCATAAACTTCCACTTCTGAGTGGGAATAAAGAGGCTTGCAGCAGTCCAATCTTCTAGATTTTTAAGTTCACCGGTCATCCTGATTTCCCCATGACTGTTGCAGTTTTAACACTGAAAGTCCTTATTTTCCAGGAAATCCCTCAGGCCCAAGCAAACTTGGACAGTTGATCACTCAAAGATAACAAGAAAACCCAGATAAAATATGTCTTTAAAAAAAAAAAGCAATAATCATGGGAGCAAGAAAGACGAAAGGAACTCAAATTCTGAAGTAAGCTAAGGATTTTCAGCTGCGTTTTCCCAGAGAGGTCACAGGCTAAGAATTTTGGCTTGGTCCAGGCATGGAGCTGCAGCTGGGACTCAGTACCCTGGCAGAGACCTTGGAGCTTTCCCATGGCTAGAGGGACAAACTCGGAGACGGAAAGAATCAAATGCATGGTTGGTTTATCCTTCAACGTGTTTGTCAGATGCTGAAGCTATGCAGAGGAAGGGACTAAAGAGCTAAGCAGAAAACCTCAGAGGAACAAAGCATAATTTCATGCAGGCTCCAACAGGGAAGAAAGACAAGACCTTCCAGGGCTGGAAGCCCCTGGAGCTGACTGGAAGCTGGGGAGGGATGGTTATGCTCTGCTGTCACTTCTCTGAGGAAGCACTCCACTGAGCTACCCAAGCCAATTTCCAGCTGTAAGCCTCTGTACCATCAAACAGAAGCTAGAAGTTCCGTCCATGCAGCATACAATAGCACTGAACACGCCTTTCCATCCCATTCCAAAAAGAGAAAGAAAAAGAAATAAGAAAATAGCACAGAAGGGTTAGACTAAAGGAAGACCGAACAAGACCAAGAAGGCAGACATTAACCCTGTGGCTCCAGGTCTCACACTGGGGGCACATTGTGATGATGTAATCTTGGCACCAAAGGACTTGGGCATCCCTACCCATCAGCCTTGCTAGTTGAGCCCATGTGGCTTCTCTCCAGGGCTGGCTCTGTTATGGCTTGCAGCTTTGCTACCATGCCCTCCTTGTCAGTAACCTTTAAAATGCTCCTTTTCTGGCCAAATTGCTTGATTTTGAAAACTTTTTGTTCTGATTTGGATTCCTAATTGTAAAGCTGACTAGAAGCTGCTCACAAACTCTGATTGCTAAGCTGTCTTGAAATTTCCTCCAATACTTTTAAAATTTAGCCACAATGTCTTAAGACATGGACAACAGGTAGATAAATTCATTTCCAGAATATAAACTGAGTGACCTCTAGTCTGACTCCAAACAGAACATTTGTCCCCATCTGAAGCCTCATGGTGGAACCATTACTGTCTGCATTTCTATCAGCTTCCACCAGAATCACCCATTAAGCTGTGCTACAGCAACCTTGGCTTTGCGTAGTCTGCTTGTCCAGATCCCTCCCCCACTGAACCATATTTTTTTCAGGGAGTGTAAATGACCCCACTTCTTAGGTAACAATTTTCTGTGTTAGCTACACTTTGGTGTTGCTGTGACAAAACAACTGGCATAACCTAAAGGAGGAAAGGTTTATTTTAACTCATGGTTTCAGGGGGTTCAATTTAAGATCAGTTGGTTCCATGCTCTTAGGCAGAATATATGGTGGCTGAAGAGTGTAGCAGAGGAAAGCTGTTCACTTCATGTTGGATAGGAAGAAGGGGGGAGAGAGACAGGAAGCAGCCACAATCTATCCCTCAGTAACCTAGCTCCTCCAGCTAGAATTCACCTCCTAAATATTCCAGAATGTCACAAAATGACGATGTAATCTGGAGACCAAAAGTTTTTAACAGAAACCTGTGGAGGACATTTCATATTCAAGCAAAGATTTTAAAGAAGAATTATTAATCAACTCCAGCAGCAAAGGAGATCAAGCCATACAAAAAAAAAAAAAAAAACACAATTCTATAGTTGCGGTCATATTTGAGCTCCTGTCTCCTTGCCTGTGCTGCCAAGATGGCCTCCAAAAACACAACCCAGCCACTGTCAGAGTTTCCGCTTGAGGAGCAGAGAGAGCCCAGAGGATGGGCCACCTAGGGCCCTGTGGACGAGAATATAGCAGGAGCCAATGACCTTAATGATGTCAGCGACAAAGGAATCTCTGCCTTCCCCAGATCAGACAGCCTTTTCAAATGGATAGGGGCCATCGATGCAGCAGCAGGCACAGTGTATGAGGATCTCAGGTCTAAAGTCTCCCTAGAGCTCCCCAGTAGAGACCCTCACCACGCACGCACAGTGAAGTGCCTCAGGCCCTGCTACCACCCCAGCATGGTCACCAGGATCACATCTGCCTGGACATCCCCAAGGATAAATGGTCTGCCCTGTATGATGTCAGGACCATCTTGCTGTATGTCCAGAGTCTGCTAGGAGAACCAATCACTGAAAGCTCTTTGAACACACATGCTACCAAGCTCTGGGGAAAAAAACCCACAACTTGAAAGCAGCTGCAAGATAACCTACTCAAAGCAGGTCTTCAGCCAAGAACCCTTACCTCAGCTGTCCAGGCAATCATTGTGTTTTCTTTTAATTTGTTTTTCTTAAACCGTCGATCTCCTTGATTTCTGTATAGGACTCTGTGTCTTCAGCTGTGGTGTAATTTTTTTTTGTTTGATTTCTGTTTTTTTTAATTAATTGTACTTGAGCCCTTGCACTTTATATTAAATAAATACATTTCAATAGTTTTTAAATTAAAAAAAATCATAATTCTATGAGCTGGAGAAATGGCTTAGTGGTTAAGGTGTTTGCCTGTGAAGCCAGGACCCACGTAAGCCAGATGTACAAGGGCACATGAATCTGGAGTTCATTTGCAGTGGCTAGATGCCTTGGATTGCCCATTCTCTCTCTGTCTGCCTCTCTTCTATCTCTCTCTCTGCTTGCAAATAAATAATTTTTTTAAAAAAAATTTTAAATCACCATTCTAAATCTGTAGGCATTGAATAGGATAAATCAAAAATAGACATAGAGGGCTAGAGAGATGGATTAGCAGTTAAGGTGCTTGTCTGTGAAGCCTAAGGACCCATGTTCTACTTTCTAGATCTCATGTAAGCCAGATGTACAAAACTGAGGCAAGCACAAGGTCACACATTCCCACTAGGTGGTGCAAGTGTCTGGAGTTCAATTGCAGTGGCTGAGGTCCTGGTATGCCAATGCTCTCTCTCTCTCTCTCTAAAGTAAAATAAAACGTTAAAAAATAGATAAAGAATTAAAATCCAGAAGAAAATGTCCCAAATGTAGTGGAAGTGTTTTATAGCTTTACTATTCAGAAATCCATTTCTTGGGGAGGAGTAGAAAATTGCTCTCCCACCTTACTCTCCCCACTCTCACAAAGACATAAAACTGAATCTGGTTGTCATGGGTAAGAAATGGGTGAACTCTGAGAAACATCTATCTGTGAGACACAAGCTAAAGACTGGGGCTGGACCAGTAAAGCTGAGACTGTCCCTTCCTTTCCTTCATCATAAGTCTAGCACTGACTAGTAAACAAAAGTCTACAGCTCAAAAAAATATATATATAAACTGGGCATGGTGGTTCACACCTTTAATCCCAGCACTCGGGAGGCAGTGGTAGGAGGATTGCCATGAGTTTGAGGCCACCCTAAGACTACATAGTGAATTCCAGGCTAGCCTGGACTAGAGCAAGACTCTATCTCAAAAAAACCAAAAAGGGCTGGAGCGATGGCTTAGCAGTTAATGCGCTTGCCTGCAAAGCCAAGGGACCCAGGTTCGATCCCCCAGGACTCACGTTGGCCAGATGCACAGGGTGGCAAATGTGTCTGGAGTTCGTTTGCAGTGGCTGGAGGCCCTGGAGTGCCCTCTCTTTCCCTCCCCCCCTCCTACTTTTGCTTGGTCAAATAAATAAATAAAGATAGTTTTTAAAAACAAAACATAAAAAGGGCTGGGGAGATGGTTTAGCAGTTAAGGCTCCTGCCTGCCAAGCCTAAGAATGTATGTTCAATTCTCCAGGTCCCACGTTTAGCCAAACGTAAAGTGATGCAAGGGCACAATGCCACACTTGCCCACACAGGGGCTCATGCCTCTGGAGTTCATTCTCAGTGGCTGAGAGGCTGCTGGCGCGCCCATTCTCTATCTGTCTCCCTCTCTCTTTCTCTCTCTCTTTCAAAAAAAAAAGTCTACAGCTGAGGGAAGGAGAGAATTGGGAAGAAAATCCCCCGTAAGGCAAATTGCAAGAAAGAAAGCATGCAAGCAAGCAAGAAAAAAAGGAAGAGAGAACAGAGCAGGAAAAATATACAAACACAACAGCTGTATTTTCTGAAATTAATGAAAGACCAAAACCCCCACAAATCTCATCTCAGAAAACTTCTAATATGATAAGAAGGAAAAACCTTGATATAATTAGTAAAACTACAGAAAACTAATACTAAATGAGAAAAAATATTTAAAGTATGAAGGGAAAGAAACTATATTTAAAAACCCACAGGGCTGGAGACATGGCTTAGCGGTTAAGCGCTTGCCTGTGAAGCCTACGGACCCTGGTTTGAGGCTCCATTCCCCAGTACCCACGTAAGCCAGATGAACGGGGTGGCTTTCTCTTTCTCTCTGTCTATCACTCTCAAATAACTAAATAAAAACATACAAAAAAAATTTTTTAAAACCCATACATAGAGTGACCAAGACATCATAATTCTTATAGAAGCCATAAAATCTAGTAGAAAAAAATATGAAAAGAAAAAAAAATCCTTTCAATCTATAGTTCTATGATAAATGAAAATATCTGAAAAGAAAGACTAATTCATTTTCCAGAGAAAGAAAAACAGAATATTATTCCAGCTCACATATACTATAAGAAATATTAAAGAAAAATTTTCAGGAATAAAGGATATGAAACCAAATGGAAATATAGATCTAAAATTAGAACTGGAGTGCTAGAGGTGACAGCAATGAGATAATTATGAACTTTTAGTTCGTAATCGCTTTGAAAAGTAAAAGTCAACACAATAGTCAACAATGTGCTCAAGATTTACAGCATGCACAGGAAAGTGTTATGACAAGAACGAAATGGGTGAGAGGGAAGTGAGGAAATCACACTAAAGTATTATGGGAGGTGTTATAAATCAATTTTCAGTGAATACTTTCTTGTGATATCGAATGCCACACACAAAAAAAAGGGCTCTTAAAACATAGAATTAGTCTTGTCATTAGTGAGAATCAAATTGCAATTTGGGCATTTATCCTAAAGGAATTATTAAGTGCTGGCAGGACCCACTTCTGTCATAGCCCTCTAAGGCTTAGCCAATGCTTGTCACCTCATAAGAACAATTAAATGTTGTCATCGAGCATTCAAAACAGCATTGATTTGATCAAGTCATAAGTTCTCAATTTGTGTTTTTACTATTTACTGGAAATGCTTTGAATGCTACAACGAATTCTGACATCATAAATTTCAATATTTTGTTCACCAATACTTTGCAAATGACATTAGAAGCTTCTCATTTCTGACAAATACTTACCCAAAGCTAATGCTTATTCCTCAGCACATCTACTTATTTGGTTATCCACTTGTATTAAGTTCTCTTAAGTAGCAAAAAAAAAAAAAAAAAAAAAAAAAAAAAAAGGAAGTCAGAATAAAAATTAATTCTGTCAGGCGTGGTGGCTCACGCCAGCACTTGGGAGGCAAAGGTAGGAAGATCACCATGAGTTCAAGGCCAGCCTGAGAATACATAGTGAATTCCAGGTCAGCCTGAGCTAAAGTGAGACCCTACCTTGGAAAAGCAAAACACAAAACAAGCAAATTAATTCAGCATATGAGCCTTCAATAAACATTATGTATATATGTATATATCTCACTCTGTGGGTTTATTTTTTCACTTCTTTTGTGGTGCTGGAAATTAAATGCAATATGCAAGCATACTAAAACTCAAACTCATCAGCCTCCTGCCTCAGCCTCTCAAGGTCTGAGATTATAGAAGTGTTCTATCACATCCATCTGGACCCTTATAGCATCTTTGGTGTACTATTAAGAAATCTTTGCCTACAACCTATTAAAAATACTCTCCCAAGTCAGACGTGGTGGCACACGCCTTTAATCCCAGCACTTGGGAGGCAGAGGTAGGAGGATCACCGTGAGTTCAAGGCCACCCTGAGACTACATAGTTAATTCCAGGTCAGCCTGGACTAGAGAGAAACTACCTCAAAAAAACAACAACAAAAAAACACTCTCCCACATTTTCTTCTGGTAGCTTTTTTTTTTTCACTTTTCATATTATAGCCTGCAATTCATCATGCGCAAATTGTGGATGGTTTGAACTAGGAGTTAAAGTTCATTTGTTAGTACATCTAACAAACCTGGCACCGTCTCCTGAAAATGTAACTCATTCTCAATATAGTAGCACCATTGTTCCATTAGGCCAACTACACTAACAGTACTTTATATCCTCATCGCCATAGCTTTAGAACAATCTTGATATCCTGTAAGCCATGTTCTCTTTAAAATTGCTCGAGCTGTTCTTGGTTTTTTTATTTAAATACAAATTTTAGAATTATATTCATAATGTCCACCTATAAAAGAAAATTGTTGGCTTTAAATTTTTTAATTTATTTATTTGCAAGCAGAGAGAGAGTAGGCAAGAGAGAGAATAGGCATGCTAGGGCCTCTAGCCACTGCAAAAAAACTCCAGATGCATGCACCACCTTGTGCATCTGGCTTATTGTGGACACTGGGGAATCCAACCTGGGTCCTTAGGCTTTGCAGGCAAGCACCTTAGCCGCTAAACCATCGCTCCATCCCAAATTGTTGGCTTTTAATCAAGCCTGTGTAGAATTGATATGTCTATAGTTTAACTTGGGAGAGCTGATTAACATCTTTATAGTCCAGGAATGTAATCGACCTTTCTGTTTATTTAGATTAGAAATTTTCTCAACATTGTCTTCCACATATATTCCTAGTCCTATGTTTAATATGATGCCCGCAGAAGGGGGACTGTTCAATTTTTTTGACACTGGTAGCAACAGAATTTATTTTACTTTTTATACATCTGTGTCTGTGATAGAGTGAACTTTACTTTTTGGATATTGACTGCATTATTTTCCTTATTCTGTAACCTGACAATTAGCAACTTAAGGGAGACTTTAGTTTGGCTTAAAGTCTGAGAGAACACAGTCCCTCACGGTGGTGAAGGCATGGTGGCAGGAACATGACTGTACTTGAATAAGGAAGTAAACAGTGGCTAGGAAGTGGGACTGGGCTCTAAAAACCTCAAGGCCAGCCCCTAGTGACATTTCCTCCAGCAAGGCTCCACCTCCTGAAGGCTCCCCGGCCTTGTTCTAAAACAGCAGCAACGGAGGACCAAGTGTTCAAACAGATGGCGGACCTGTAAGGAAACTGCATATTCAAACCACATCACTGACCTATAGAAATAATGAAAAATTTTCCCAATCCTATTCGTTTACAAATCATTTTGGATTTTCTATGTTAAACACATCTCTTACTGAGAATGACATTTATCTCTCCTTTTCAATTCTGATGATTTTGTGACTTTTTCCCCATTGTACTGAGTAGGAGTTTCCATAAATTTTCTTAGACTGCTTCCTCATACTTCTTTCCCTAAATGTGAAATATTGTGGTATTTATAATGGCAGAGAAAGCTTTCAATAACTCACTGCTGATGAGCTGGAGAGCTGGCCCAGCAGCTGTGCAAGTGTGGGGAACTGAGTTTGGATACCCAGAATGCATTTAAAGCTAGATATTGTACTGAGTACATCGGTAATCCCAGTGCACCCATGGTGAGAAGGAAGCCAGAGACAGAATCTCCCGAAAGTCTGTAGATCCGCTAGGGCAGCAGTGAACACATAGAGACCTGGACTCAAACTAGGCGGAAGGGGAGGAGGGACACCCAAAGCGGACTGCGGCAAAATAGCCATTGGTAATTCTTCTCTGGTGAATTATTTCCTCTTACACCTTGATCTTTTTGGGGGGGTGGTTATGGGGGGAAGTAGAGTCTTGTTCTAGCCCCAGCTGGCCTGTAATTCACTATGTAGTCTCAGCTGGCCTGGAACTCACAGTGATCCTTCTAACCTCTGCCTTCCCAGGGCTGGGATTAAAGGCGTGTGCTACCACACCCGGCTTACACCTTGATCTTTTTATCTGTTATAAATTCCTGTTTAGGGCTGGAGAGATGGTTCAGCGGTTAAGGGACTTGCCTACAAAGCCTAAGGATTCAGGTTCAATTCCCAAGTACCCACACAAAGCCAGATGCATAAAGTGAGGCATGCATCTGGAGTTTGTTTCAGCAGCTGGAGGCTCTGGCACTCTCTCTCAAATAAATAAATAAATAAATAAATAAATAAATAAATAAATAAATAAATATTTTTATTTTTGTTTAAAAAATTAAATAAATAAATATCGTTTTAAATTCCTATTTAATTATTTTTTTAAGTGCTCGTTGTGTGCCAGGCTAGAAAAAAGAAGCTTATGTCTTCAAGTGTCTGATATACTGTCAGTATTAAGCATGATGTCTTAATAAGAGTCTGGTGATTTGATTCCTCTAGGCAGACTATGCAAGTCAGCTCATTTGAAATTAAAATGTTTATTTCTTGAAATGTGTCAACTATCACATGAGCATTTCAGAAAGACCGAAATAAAATTCTGCAAATGAGACAAATTCAAAATAATAAAAACTAAATTATAACTCTAACCAAGAAATGCAAATTGATGGACCTACAAGGTCTTAACTTTTAAAGTCTTAAGCAAATCTTAAGTTTAATTTTAAGAAAAAAATTCCTCAATAAATCAAAAATAGTAAGTAGTCTTTGTGATTCAAGCATCTTTTCCTATTCAGTAATATTTTAAAAAATCATATGACACATAGGACTTTTATTCTTAGAACAGAAAAAAAGAGGAAAAGAGGGAGAAGACATAGGAATTGAGGAGGAAAGAGGGAAAGGAAGAGGGAGAAGACAAAAGGGAGGGAAACAAGGAAGAAGAGAGAGGAGGAAGAGAAAAAAGGAAGGGGAAAAAGAGGGAAGGAAGATTTTTCTTTAGCTATTAGAAACAATCCACTGACAGAAAACCCAACCCTGTATTTCCCTCCACCGTCAAGCCCAGTACACTTACACAGGAAGTCGCCTGAACCCTGAATGTGTACCACTGCCTGAAAGGCAATCCCAACCTCCACTAGAAGTAAAGCTAATCATTCTGCCACATCCCATATACTTTTCCCGCTTTTCTTAGGCAAATCTCATCTCTACTTTAAAGTTCAGAACAGTATCACCGTTCATGCGTCTATTCATCCATCCCATATAGACGTATTTAGAGTATGCTATGTGCCAAACACTGTGTTGGACAGATGCTATAAATACTCCTACAGGTCAAAACCTGTAAGAGAAGCAAATGATCACAAAAATCAGTAACTGCTGCTCTTGAAGGAGAAGAAAAGAAGCTATTGAGAGAATGAGCAGGGATTTAATCAAGCCAAAAATGGGGGAAAGGGCTGGAGAGATAGCTTAGCAGTTAAGGCACTTGCCTGTGAAACCTAAGGACCTATGTTCTACTCTCCAGATCCCATGACAGCAAGACGCACAAAGGTGAGGCAAGTGCAAGGTTACACATGCCCACTAGGTGGCACAAGTGTCTGGAGCTAGACTGCAGTGGCTGAGGTCCTGGTGTGCCAGTTCTCTCTTTCCCCCTCTGTCTCTTTCTCTCTCTAAAAAAAAACGGGCAAAAGATTCCAAGATGAGAATAGGGAGGGAGGGAGGGAGGGAGGGAGGGAGGGAGGGAGGGAGGGAGGGAGGGAGGGAGGGAGGGGGAGGAAGAGGCTTGGTTGTCACAAGGAAACTAAATCCAGCTGGGTGTACTGGATAGGGAGAAACAAAACAGTAGGATGGAGGGCAGGTCCAGGTCATAGAGGTCTTGAGGACCATGCTGAAGTCAGAGACCTGGATACAATTTCAAAACTTTGGTCTGGAGAGATGGCTTAGTGGTTAAGGCACATTGCTGCTAAGCCTAAGGACCTGGATTTGATTCTCCAGGTCCCACATAAGCCAGATGCACATGGTAGCACATGGATCTGGAGTTTGTTGGCAATGGACAGAGACCCTGGCATGCCCATTCTCGAGAAACTCTCTCTCAATCCGTCTCTAATAAATAAATTTTAAAAAATGAAATATTAAAAAAATTTTCAAAACTGCATTCCTTATCACTGTCATCCATGGTCTGGACACACTCAACCTAGATACTTCTTCCACTTCAGCCCAAATCTTGGCACATCCTGGTCAGCTCTACCACTCCAGGCTTTTCCACTCAGATGCTGGACTCCAATGACCTTCCTGTTCCAATGACCTCAAGAAGGCTTCCCTTCATCTTATTCTTGTCCCAGATTACTTCGCCTCTGAAAGCCATACTCTACTCTTTCATTTCTGGATCACAAGTCCTCCCCAATCCCACACTCTCATTTTCTAACCCCTACCATGCCTATCCTCTGACCTTTAAATTACTTTTTTTTGGAGCTGGGAAGATGGCTCAGTAGCTAAAGGTGCTTGCTTGAAAAGCCTGTTGGGCCAGGTCCAATTTCCCAACCACCCACTGAAAGCTGACAGGCATTCATTCGCAGCAGCAGGAGACCCTGGTGTATATGTGGACACACACATGTGCAATTAAATTTTAAAAATTAAAAAATATATATTAAAGTATATATTTATCACATACAAGAAAAGTTATGTCTATTTTCCCACCACTCCCAAGACATATAGGTTTCACACTTTTATATACAGCTAAACATCTGTGAACTCATACACAAATAGAAATATTTAATTACAAAAATGAATCATACTGAACACATACTTTGTGATTTTAACCTAAAAAATATAAATGAATCACAAGCCAGTAGATAGATCAAACTCATTCTTTAAGTTGCTACACACTTTTTTTTCTAACCACTGACAAAGCTTGTGGCTCAGCTCCAGAGAAATTTGCTGCTTGCCACCAGACCTGCTGACCCCAGAAAACCTTGAGAAGGGGCTTTTCAGGGAAGTGCTTCCAATCTTTGTAGTTGAGAAAGAAAGGCTAATTATAAATTTAAAAAAAAAAAAAAAGTCTGGGGGCAAAAGAATTCCTCACCAAGCTCAGCAGATGCTAGCATGTCTCGGAGGCCCGGAAAATGCAGGACCTCACACCACTCGCCACTTGGCCTGCCACTGCGCAGCAGATGTGTACAGCAGGCTGCTGGCAGGTGCTGATGAAACCACAGCCATGAGTAGACCAGGAAAACTGAAACTCACTGATGAGGCTTGGAAGGAAGAGGGCCGGCTGACAGAAATGAGATGCCTACTGAAGTAGAACCAATGGAAGAGACAGAAGAGAATTTTAATGAAAATATAATGGAATTACAGAGCTAAAAAGAAAAGAAAAGAAAAGAAACTTTCAGGAGCTAAAAAAAACACATCATGAGTTTTTACTTTAAAATCCAACATTTCAACAGAAAGACCAAATAAGTACCCTTAAAAACTACATACTAGTGGTGGCCAGAAAAGTCAGGTGGGAAAAAACCCCTCATAAGAAACCCAATGACAGATTCCCTCTGATGACAAAAGACCTAATCATGTAGAGGTCAGATCCAAGAGACCAAATCAAGGCAGAAGAAAGGAACACAGGAAGGAATAATGGCATAAATAGAGGAAGAAAACTTTTATAACTTAATAAGGTCTTGAGGTCCTGAATATCAGTAATTGAGGGGAAGTTCAGCAGACCTGTCAGAACTGTGGGGAGACAGGCTTGCTGGGAGGATGGAGATGGGAACAGAAACAGTCCTGGGGGACCCCTGGGCACTGACTCTGGGGCCTCACGGGGGCTGGTGCCCCAGTGCTTCACAGGAGAACACTAAACCGAGATGGTCTAAGTTCCTCCAGGACCTGGCAAAGCCCTCGCTGTAGTGTATTGCTGGGACACGGTGGATTGTCTTTCCTTCCACACTCTGTCTAGAGCCCTGCAAATGCCACTGTTTGAATGGCAAAGTCACAGACTGCTTTGATGAACATACAGAGTTAAAAGAGGGAAAGAGGGGAGCCATTCATAGGTAAGCGTTATCACTGCTAAAAGGAACCACTCACTTGCTTAGGGGTTGGGATGTGAAGATGGAATGATCACAGATCCTAGATACAGAATTTCATGTCTCCCACTTTCTGTGTGACTAGGGACAAGTCACTTGACCTCTAAATTCCTACTTTCCTGGGAAGTCAGCGAGTCCGTCTGGAACAGGATGGTAGCAAACTGCTGCTGTCCAGCTGCAGCGACAGGAGGCTGGTCTTCATGTGGAGTGCTCATTTTCAGTTAGACTTGAGTTCAAGTGCTAACTACAAAACTTAGTTCCATCTATGCCACCATGCTTCCTATCTAAAACAAGGCCATGAATGCTTACCTCTTCCAGCACCCATCCTATCTATCCATGACATCAACTGAGTGCCCAGACACAGGGCACTACATAGGAACCGAGATACAAATAGGATTAAGTCAGGTTCGTCCTTGATCTGTATGTAGCTCACAGTCTAATGAAATACTCAAGAGCGCTTGGAGGTACTTCCTAAGGCTTCCTCTGCCTTTGGAGAAGGAAGGAAGCCCCTCAAAAATCAAGTCTGTTTTTTAGTACAAGGACTAAGAGGAAAACAAACAAAAGTTTGCATTTATCCTGGTAGCAATTGCTAACCCAAAAAAAAAAAAAAAAAAAAAAAAAAAAAAAGTTCCTGACATTCCGTTTTTCTTGCTTAAAAAAAAAAAAAAAAATACATGGAGCCGGGCCTGGTGGTGCACACCTCTAATCCCAGCACTCAGGAGGCAGAGGTAGGAGGATCACTGAGAGTTCTAGGCTGCCCTGAGACTACATAGTGAATTCCAGGTTAGCCTGAGCTAGAATGAGACCCTACCTCCAAAATAAAAAAAAAATTAAAAAATAAAAAACATGGCTGAGAAGATGTGTCAGTGGCTAAAAGGGACTTGTACAGGCTGCCAGCCTGAGATCGTTTCCTCAGTACCTACATAAAGCCAGATTCAAAAAGTGGCACATGTCTGGCATTCATTTGCAGCAGCAAGAGACCCTGATGTGTGCACATGCATGAGCATGCACACACACTCACTCTCTCAAATAAATACATTATAAATAAATACTAAAATGAGAGAAACACAGTTGGATGTGGTGGCATATACTCTTACTCCAGCACAAGGGAGACTGATTGAGGAGTATCAGAAGTTCAAGGTCACCCTGGGCTGAATAGCAAGACCTTGTCTCAAAAATAAATAGGTATATACATGCATATAGGACAGGAGATGTTCCTCAGTAGTACAGTACTTATCCAGCACCTACAAGGATCTAGGTTCAAGCCCATTTTCCATCCCACAAGAAAAACAGAAAGAAAAGTACTGTGAAGCAAGAACTGGGTATGGTGGTTCATGCACATCTGGAATCCCAGCAATCAGAGGCAGAAGGTCTTGAGTTCCAGGCCAGCCTGGGATACAATGTTGTCTTTAAAAAGAAAAACCAAACAAAACAAAATATGAAGCTGATGGGTCAGGAGGAAGTGTGCCCCTGTAGATGGATGAGCAAGCAGTGAGTGCAGAATAGACTCTTATTTCTGATCAGAATACAGTCAAAGCACCTTGGAGAGACAGTTCTGTCTTTAGCTCGGCTAGGCCTTGGTAGTATACAACCTGCCTCAGTCTTGGTCAGTGATATTACTGTGATTGCTGTTATTATTAACTGTGGTATTGAGGATTAAGCCTGAGACCATGATCTATTATATCCCAGCCCTTTTTTCCCCCAGGCAGATGTTTAATTTGTGATGCACCGCCTCTGAATAGCTGGAATTATAATGCCTGTGCCACCACAAACAGCTTAAGTGATCTTTTAAGATTGAGTGCTCCTTTGATTGAATAGTTCCCACATCACTGTCAAGAGAGGCCACTTAATCCCTGTGGTCCCCTCTGTCCTCTTTCCAATAACCCTACCGTGGCACATAGGTGGGAGGTTACAGGGAACAGGCATGTGGTCTCTCTTCTGCTTCATGCCAACATTAAAATCTCATCTGAAAGCTTTTTATTATGAGCACTAATTTTAATCATCCTGTGTTATTTGGCCACAGGAAGAGTAGGACAAGTGTTCTCAGAAACCTGCAGTAATAACATCAGATAATCCCTAACAGAAAATGAACAAAGCACATATGAATTCACAAAGAAACAATGCAAGCCAACAGGTTTTCATCTGTTACCATCAGCTATCATTTACTAGCTGGCACTTAGTATTTTATATTTAAAATCTCATAGAAATGATAACAGCAACTCAGCATACCCCTGAAGCAATGTTAAGCATATTGAGACATTTGGTATATTTAGAAATTATATTATTATATGATTAAAATTAAATTTTGATGTATTTTATTTATACAGAACCATACTATAAAAATTCATTATTTAAAATCATGAACATGGCCTATAACTGGCCTAAAATTATTACAAATTTACTTAGATGGTTTACAAAGAATGATTCTGACTTCTGAGTGTTTATGAGAAAAATATTCTAAAAACTATTTTACAAAGAAATTAAGCCAGAATTAAATTATTATTATCCAGCAAAAAAGGATTCCAACACTCATCATATTTTAAAGTTACAGACAATAAATTATGTTTTAAATGCTTCACATATAAATTTTAACCCTACTGCTTATAAATCATGAGGTACAGCAACAATCAGCAATAAATAAAATCAACTCAATCATTTATCCAAACATCATTACATAAGAGGTTTGAAGAAATTGTAAATAGTTCTTAATACTCTCATTTTGGTTCTCTGACTTCTCAAGATTATGTTGTATTTCTTTCAAACACATTTCTTGATGCTGTGCTTTCTAAATAAAGAGAAAGAAACAGATTACCAACAATGGCATTCCCATGAAAGACTCGGAGTTTTACAATGTACATATGCAACAACTAAATACATCATCTTTTCAAAGAGCTTTTAAAATTCTTTAAAGTTTGTAAAAGAAAGACTCCTTGCATCTGATGTGTGCATTATTCACTTGTTTTATAGCTCTCCTTTCTTTAAAAGTAGTGAACAAATTATTATATTACCATTCATTTAGCCCTGAATTATTATATGTTACATGATTAACATGATAATCTTATGTAAAACTGTCATAATTAATTTCCATTATACTTGACATGACCTGTTCATACTAGTGTCGGCCATTTTTTTCTGCCTAAAAATTCATGTTTTATTTCCTAAGACCCGTGCTGTTTAAAAAACTGACACAATTCTAGCTTTGACAATGAGAATATTTTTTTAGAATCCTTTAAAACAGAAAAAGAACTCTTACTTTACTAGGTATTCTTTAAGGAAGAAGTTTAAACCCCACACATTGATTTCTACCTCTCTTGCATGTAAATTCTTAGGCATCCAACTAGAACCGAAGCAGCAAAAGAGGACAGGGCTCTCCTGTGCCCCTCGGAGCAGCTGCTGGGTGAGAGGACACCTGAGCCTGAGCAGGGCCCTGCACAGAGGCAATGTGCACTCACACAATGAACACAGCGCGTCTTTAATGAGCACCAGTTCCACTCGACAACTTGGAGAGAAAACATCATCGTGCTCAGATGAGAGGGCAGAATGTAAAGTGTGAATGGACTTCACAACAGAGATGAAATACTGCCATGGTTAAGCTGCTGAAGCCACCCTGAAGCCATGCATCCACGCCATCCCCACTAGAGCACGTGGACCCAAAGCATGACAGGGCCTGAGGGAGGGCAGCACACTATGGACAAAGTCAAGGTCAGTCAGGTTGGGCTCTGCATGTTTACAACTTAGTTGGGCTGAAGCATGTATACAAAATAAGTACTTAATTGCCTTCTGAACCATCTGTCCTCTGCAAGGCACAGAGCACATAAACTCGTCCAGCTACTTCTGTTTATCTTAGAGCTAGGTTTGTATCAGAGCGCCGATTATCAATCTTAGCATCTGATCTTGAACCGTTGATTTCCGCGGCTCTGGTGACATGCTGATGCACCACAGCAGCATGCAGCAGTCTTAGCTGTCTCTCTTTAAGGAGCCTCGAGTGCACAGAACTGCACACGTTTTACTACATCAGAAACTGAGTGAGCTTTCAAGAAGTTTACACAGCCAGACAACTGTGTTAATTTAAAAGTGATAAATGTTTCATTCTGATTAAATTCTCATGAAACTTTTGAAAGCAATAAAATCAAACCTTTATGTCAAAATAATTTAACTTTTCAGTCTTTTAGGTTTTGACCTTTTGGACACTTGGGAACAAAGTAGTTTTCATAATGTCCAGCTCCTGGAAAAGTAAAGTGCCATTATTCTCTGTCACTGGCAAGTGCAGAGTTATTAAGTAATTTAATCACGACTAATGCTAGCTTCAAGACTATTTTATGCCAATAGACAGTTTCATGAATATTCAGGAAAAAGCATCAGAGGGCTAATTAAACAACCAATTTGGTATTCTTAGTTCATGGCTTAAGAGGCTCAAAGCATCCATCTCATATGCAAATTGACAATGGTGAATATTAACACCAAATTAAATCTTTCTAAAGTAAAATATTAGTTATTCAAGACAGATTAAGTCTGGCTCATAAACATTGTGTAAACTGCATTTATCTTTAAAGGTTGAAAAATTCAAGTAAATAAAATTGAAAGATAATATGCTGATGATATCTGTAACTTTCATTAAGAAGCTATTATGTAAGGGTGCTATGCAGGGAAAGGGCCCAATGAGATTTGGAGGCAATGAGATAGGTGCTACCTGAAAGGTAGGAGAGTTGACTCTTTTGCATAATAATGACACTGCATTTTATATAATTTGTTATTTTTAATATGAGTAGTAAAATAGCTTTGAGTCACCTCATCTGTACTTCACTTAACTAAACTTTATTGCATAAATGTTAAATGCTGATTTATTGTATGATTACACATGAAATCGCATGAATGTTAAATGCTGGTTTATTGTATGATTACACATGAAATCGCATGAATGTTAAATGCTGGTTTATTGTATGATTATACATGACGCCAGACTAATACTTACACTGTTCATTTTGTAAACAAGTTGGTTTTGTTCTTCATTTTTCTTTCTAAGCTCAGTTTCCAGATCTAATATTTTAATTTGGAAAGCCCTCTCTCTAGATGATATTTTCTCTATTTCTTCAGAAACCTGTAATTTTTATTAAAAGAATAAAATAACTAAATGTGCTTTCCTTAGCATAAAATTTCAAGCCTTGATATAATACTACACTTCTTTTTTTCCACATAGATTATGAGACAATTTAATTAGAAAATGATTAGAAGTATTCTATCTTTGGATGGGAATATAGCTCAGTTGTAGAGCACTAATCTAAAATGTGTGAGGTCCTAGGTTCAGTCCTCAGTACTCGAAAGAGGAAAATGATATTGTATCTTGCAGAAGCACACACAATGTGAGTGAGGATATGTATCTTCTCAGTAAAGCATCTCCAATAGTAACTTGACATGGAGGAGATGGAGGAGATGTGCACATTTGCACTGCTTTGGGACTTGGGTGGATATTTTCCTAATAGCATATTTTTAAACTAGTAAGTTTAATTGGTATTTTTTGCATATGTGTATGGCATACATTTATGTGTGTATCCATGCTTATATGTGAATGGGCACATGTGCACATGTGTGGTGTTATCTTTAGAAATACTGTCATCTCCTTTTGAGGCAACATCTCCCACTGGCCAGTAGCTTACTGATTATGCTAAACTGGTTATCCAGTGAGGCCTAGGGATCCTGTCTCTGCCTGCTCAGAACTGGGGTTATAGGTACATAATACCACCGTGCCTGACATTTTTACCTTAGCGATCAAACTTGGAACTTCATGCTTGTGAGGCAAATACTTTACCAACTAGGCTATCTCCCCAGCCACCCAACTGCCATTTTTAGCAGCTTTTATATTCGCCTCAGTATCTAGAGTAGTGGTAGAACATAGCAAAATGGCAAGTTCTCATTAAATACCCATAATATACTGGGATAGACAGAAGGCAGGACTGAGGCACATGCTGTAGCTAGACATGAACACAAGAACAGCTTCCACTCATTTGTTCACTTCCAATGCAACCTGAATATGAGTCTTCATATTTCTCTGGTTGCTTATTTTATGCAAAGTCTAGCTTAGCTATTACTCATCAAAGATGTGAAAGTTCACTTGTAAGAGTGTTGGGATGGAGCCACGAGAATGAAGCTGGGGGTGACGCTATTCCAGGAGAAAGAACCTACCTAGTGGTAAGGACTGACCTCTAGCTTACCACTGAGGACTTAGCTCTCTGTTATTCTAAAGAAATTTACAGCGCTTTCTTCTGCATAAATACCAAAAGCAACCGTGAGAGAGGGATGCTCGCAGGACAGAAGGCTGGAAAGTGAAATGGGAAGGGCCCTATGGACAAACATCCACGCACTTGACACACTCCCCTCAGTGTGGGTGAGCAAGGCAATGATGGCTCTTGCCCATGGGCAGAATTACAGACAGACCCCCATGCTCCACTTCAAGCACACACGCCTCTTGGGCCTCTGAATGCTTTGGGGAAGAAATCTGAAGGCATAAGGCACTTTGATGGTCCACTTAGGCTGAACCCAAGTAAAGCTACCTCGCATTTTATTCTCAAAGGTCAGTGTGGCCGAGGAATCTGCATTTCTCCAATTGGCAACATGCTGTTAGCTTGCATTCCATGATATGTCTCCTAAAATCTATTTAAACTGGTTTCTCAGTGCTTAAGGAATATCAAAATTCATGTGTGACACGTGATGTAAGAGCCACATTTCAAGGATATCAGATTGTAGCTTATGGAACTGACATTAATGAATTTGAAGAAGACAATGAGTAGAAGAAAAGAAAGAAGGGAAAATTAGAAATTAGTTTTAGACATGTTAATGTGTCATGTCTACGTTAAGTGGAAAGACTGACAATAAGCAGAATGCATGGCTCTGGGTTTCAGGAGGAATCAGCATCCTCACAGTAGAGACAATCATTTTCTAGCCTCACTCGTCCTATGAGGAAGCTCATCACCTTCATTTTACTGATTAAGAAAATCAATAAAGAGGCAATCAGCTCTGGTATAATGTGTCAAAGTCAGAATTGAAATCTAGTTCCCATTAGTCCCCAAGGCCCATCTTACATTCTTTCAAGATTAGCTTGTCAGACTATCTCTTCTCAGATCGTCCTGGATCATTACCCCTCAAGATTAAGATAATCGCCTTTTCTGCTATCATTGAGCCCACCCTCTGTTACTGCAGCTCCATGTGGGTAACATCACTGCTACACTGAGTGTAAGAGCTGAGGCCAGACCTTTGCATCTTTGCCTATCAAGCAAAGCTCCTGAGACAGAGAGGCATTAGAGTGGGTTGGATGGTGACCTAACACACTTAACTAGAATTTCATCCTTGCACATATTTACTTATACAACAAATATTTGTCAAAAAGAAGTTGTGCTCTATCACTCACTGGATACTGTTCAGAACCAAAAATTTTAATGATCTGCATATTCAACTTGTTTTACATAAAAGGGGGTATGTGTGTATAGGGGGCTGCACCTTCAAAGTGTTTACCCCTTTTCCTGCCAGATCAACATTTATCTGGCTAGTAATAGCTCTGTGTTTTGCTCCAGGGGAAAAATTAGCTAAAGAACAAAAATGAAACGGCTCCCTCCACCCTGTCATCAGGATACAAACAATTACTGAAGGTTTGGCAACATGAGAAGAATTGTTGGCAATCTAATTAGAAAGTTTCTAAGTAGGGGCCTCTGTACCTTGTGTCTTCCTTCTTCTAAGGCAGTTTCCAGTTGTCTGGCCAGCGCTGTGTATTCTGAAGACTTCTCCTTAAGCTTCAGGTTGTTCTGCCTCAGGCACTCCTCCTGCTCTGCCAGCTTCCTTTCAAGTTCCTTGTTCTCAGCATCCATCTGGTCTAATTTTCTTTAACGCAAAGTATATGTGTTATAAAGTTATAGTGTGGAGCGGGGGAATACAATTCCAATTTTCAGTCAATTTGATACTTACTGTTTTAGGTTTTCACACTTTAACTGAATTAGATAATTTTCCTCCTCAAGAGATAGCTTGGTCAGAAGCATATGATTTCCCTCAACCTAAGAAAAATGTTTGCTTGGTTATTTTCCTCATATTCAACTTCCAAAGAAATCTACATTTTAATTGTTAGAATAAACAAGAAAATATGATTATGATTACTTCTACACAGAAAGACAACAGGAAATGTTATACTGCTAAAATAAATGGTCCCAAATTCCTGCTGAATTTTTAAAAATTATGTTGTCTGTGTTGGAAAATCAACTGAAAATTTTCTGAGGGTGGCAATTAAGCATTTCTGAACAATATTTTAAAAGGACACTGATTTAGTAAGCTAAAATGTAAAAAATTTAAATATCACTAATCTATTATTAGCTTCTTAGGGTTTCTAATAATGTTTTACACTTCACTTAAAAACACTAATTGCTAACTGACTATCTGTGAGGTTTTTAATCAAAGACACACCTGTCCAAGCCAGGACAAATATTCCTCCCGCTGCTTCAAAGGCTGATTCCAATACCTTGAGTTTAAATAATAAAACTATTTCTCTTAAGTTCAACTAGTAATTTAGACTATGTATATAATGGTGTTTTTCTAGAAAAATCTCTTTTCAGAAATCAAATTCACCAAACTATCACCTCCATGCATATCAGAACAGGACGCACTTCACAATGAAAGTTCACATGTTATTTGGAAGGCAGACAGTGAATTCTTCCTAAAACGGTCCTGCAAGTAAACAAAATGCCACCACCCTTGTACATGCTTCTTTGACGAAAAACAATTAAGTCTAAAAAAAAATCTATCAAGACTTTCCACATGGTAAGCACTGAGCTAGGCAGTAAGTGATTAGCAGGACATGTGGTGCCTATGTTGATGGACTGGAATATATTGAGAAAACAGATTGACAATAACCCAAATAAGCTTGATGCCAATTATAATTAAAATACATTAATTCATATGTAAATTATAATATTTGCCTTGCCGTCAAGAAACATATATAAGCACAGCTTTGCCCCTTTTTCTCATGACATTACTACACTGTCCTCCAATGTGTAAATAAAGATTTCCACAAATAACCTAAATTAGCAGTTATAATTACCAGTTTGTTTCCATAAGACATTAAAAGAGAGAGCTGGGCGTGGTGGCACACACCTTTTATCCCAGCACTTGGGAAGCAGAGGTAGGAGGATTGCAGAGAGTTTGAGGCCAACCTGAGACTACATAGTGAATTCCAGGTCAGCCTAGGCTACAGTGTGACCCTGCCTCGAAAAACCAAACCAAACCAAAACAAAACAAAAACACTGAAAGAGTAGCCTGCAAAACAATATTGCAGAATCTGCATGAAATGCTGTTTTCAGCTGATGCAGACGGGTTGAAGAATCACCCCATGTGAGTGCCCTCAGCTGGTGAAATGACTCCCAATGCTCCTTTAACACATCTAAGACGCAGACCAACTGGGCACACCTTGTCCTGAGGCTGCTGCATGGTCTGCTCCCAGCCCGCACCCTTCTCCTTACAGCACTGCAGACCCTGCGGACACTCCTCACACCTCCTTGCAGATAATGGCCAGGAATGGGGGACACCTTCTTGCTCTTGACACTCCTGAACCCTCCGTGCAGCTAATGTCGAGGGGGGATTTGCTTTCTCTACCTTCTGACACTCCGAAGGCCTCCATCCAGCTGACATCAAGGAATGGCACACTTCCTCTATCTCCTGACACTCCCGAGGCCTCTGTCCAGTTGATGTGGAGGAAGGGCACACTTCCTCTATCTCCTGACACTCCCGAGGCCTCTGTCCAGTTGATGTGGAGGAAGGAAACACTTCCTCTATCTCCTGACACTCCCGAGGCCTCTGTCCAGCTGACATCGAGGAATGGTGCACTTCCTCTGCCTCCTTCAACTGAGACTCCACCTGGCCTCTCATCTGAGTTACGGCGTGAGGGGAAATAAGTAACACACATTCAGCGTGAGTATTCTTACTATCTTAAATGCTAGACATGCATTCTATACAGGATTTTAGGTACAAAAGATTGAAATAATATTTACACAAATAAATATGAATGAATATTAAACTCTTCTGAATGAGAACATATAACCCCAAAAATGGATCAACCCTTACTAATGAATTTTCAAAAGTGCTCTCAAGGAAATAAATCCAGTGATATTTGCCTGCAAGGAGTATTTTTAGCCCACTTAGGACACTGTACACAAGCAAATATTGTTACTAATGAACTTTGTGGATATGTGACATGAAGCAATGTACTGCTTGTTTTAAAGAGCTAGCTAGAGAGTGACCTTCAGATTGTTCCCAAGGAGAAAATCAAGAATGATTCTCTTCCTGAGACAGGGACATTTCAGTGTCCATGCAATATCTGGCAGATTAGAAGACACCCTTCAAAAAAAAAAAATCAAGAATGATTCTCTTCCTGAGACAGGGACATTTCAGTGTCCATGCAGAGCCTGGGCAACCCCCACCCAAACTGATAGAAGCCCCTGGGAACTCTGGAGAGTCAAGCAGGAGAGAAGGAAAAGACCTGGTTCTGTAACCAGACGGCAAGCTCCCAGCAGCTGAAAAACACAGGCTCCTGCGCTTCCTCCTTTTCAACAGGTTTTTGATTTGGGTTTCCATTTAGGATTTTACTGGGCTGTCTAGCAGGAAAGGAATGTCTCAGGAGAAATAGACAAAAAGATATGAAATGGTGTCTTCCCTGGTCACTAAAAATAGGTGAAAGTGTCTCTAAGAAAGTAGCAGGCTGCTCATTTTACAGCCTGCTCTGGCTGACCTCAACTTCAGTGATGCCTCACACTTACTCCCCAATCCCCAGAAAGGAAAGCA
Source organism: Orientallactaga sibirica (assembly GCA_036365145.1). NCBI lineage: Eukaryota > Metazoa > Chordata > Mammalia > Rodentia > Dipodidae > Orientallactaga > Orientallactaga sibirica. The sequence goes on along the minus strand of JAEOAD010000027.1, from coordinate 15,975,325 downwards.
ACCCAACACCAGTAGCCGCTCTATGATGCTCAGAAGCATCCCGGATCCTTCAGCCCGGAGCCGCTAACTGAGGACTTCCACTGTGTCCTTACCAAAACACTGTGAAGTCCAAAAGGGAATGTGGTTTCATCTAAAACTTAAAATATTCATGAAAACATCATGCCTGCCAGCACTGGCCTCCTTCTTACTCTGTTGCAATAGGGTAAACAAAGAAATGATGGGTTTTTTTACTTAAGATATCACTTTTCTCCCAAAAAATGCATTTACCAGAGAATATTTACTTTGCAAATTTTTTGGGACTCAAAAGATTTAAAATTAGAAAGAAAGGTGAGACTAGTTTGCATTTTATTGCGAATGCACCTCAGTGATAATCAGGTTTGTGTTTTTTTTTTCTTTTTTAGGATCAATCTGCTCCTGTATCAGAATTTTAAAAAAAAAATTATGCTATTTGTCAAATACTAAGAAACAGTAAACAAAGCATTTAAGCAAACATTTTAAGCCTGGGGGTCGGACTCCTACAGAGACAAAACAAACCATCCCTGGGTATGGACTAGAGAAAAGGACAAATGAAAGAACTTATATGGTAAAAATGTACACACAAAATATGATTTTACTGTTTTGACTTCATACTTACTTTCTCTGCTTTTTTGTTTTTGTTTTTTATTAGATTATTTTCATGAAGCAGGTCTTCACATCTGCTTTTTACTGTTTTTGCTGCTTCTTGTAACTTTTGCACCTAAAAATAAGATATATTACTAAAACACCATATGTTAGTTAATTATTAATATGAAATAAAAACTAAAAACTGAATTTATAGCTACTTTAGTTTTAATCTTTATTTTAAACAAATAATTGACTTCCCTGCTAACACTTTCAGCATGTTTATCTAATGTTATTCCTTCTTTCATAAGGAACTGTTTAGTGCTCAACTCCAATCCACAATCCTTGTGAGTTACCTCTCCTTTCCTGCCATTACTTTTAGTCTTGCTTTGAAGACTACAGAAATATTCATTTGCAGGTAAATACCACTTTGAAAAATTAGCCTCTGGGGCTGGAGAGATGGCTCAGTGGTTATGCAAAGCCTAAGGCCCGGGAGTTCTATTCCCCAATACCCATGTAAAGCCAGATGCACAAGGTGGCACATGTGTCTAGAGTTAGTTTGCACTAGCTGGAGGCCCTAGCATGCCCATTGTGTCGCTCACTCTCCCTCTTCTCTCAAATAAATACTTTTTTAAAAAAGAAATTAGGTTCTGGTCCAAACCAGCATTCATTCTGATAATTTTCCCACCTAAGCAAAAGCTATTCAAAAGCTGTGAGCACTTTATACAGTGCCCTGCCACTATAATACAGTAAATTCAGCCACAGCATGGACCTGAACAAGCAGACAGAAGGCCCAGGGAACTCTCTGAATAGCAGCTGCACAGACTCTGTTCTTACTTCCCCACTGCAATGTGTGAAGAGGACATCTCCACCCCATTTTCCCATCAGCCCATCTAGACGCAGCCCTTTCCTAGACCTGCACTTTGCATCGCCTTAGGCTTTGGACTTCAGTGCCTGGGTCTGACTTCTCCTCACACCTCTTGTGTCACCTGAGCCCAGGGCCTCATATCTGCTTGACCCAGAACATGCTACTACTGAGTCACACTTCCAGACCATTGGTGTTCTTTACTTCAAAGTCTCTCCCAATGACATCCAGTTCTTTAATGAGCAGTTTGTTTCCCATCATTCAAGTGTGTACATAAATTCTATCTTTTCTTGAATACTAGTCATTTCCAAAACATACAGCTTATCTATGTTAGCATGAAACATACATTCTTATTTAGAGATAATGTCATCTACTCTTTTTTTTAACTTGTTTGTAAATTAATCTGAACTGGACTCCATTTATTAGAAAAGAGTACTGGGCTTTAATGACTCTAAAAGACAGCCATTGTTCAAATCCACCCCATATACTAAACAACAAACAAAATTAAGATTAGCAATATTATACATTAATATTCATATCATACCTATAAAAATAATTTTATATCTACTTTAGGATTATATCCACAAGCTGTTGTAGCATCAGAACTTAGCAGAATTATCTATTTCTAAAGGTATCTGAGACCTTAGCAGATGTTTGAGCCATATTGTATCATGTCATAAAATAGCTTCATTTCCTCACTTCTATCTACTTAGATCAAAACTCCAATGTCTTAAAGTATCTACAGATATTCACAAACAAAAACAGATGCAGTAATCACCTGGGTTTTATAAACTTCAATAAGGCTTTTCTGTCGTTTTTCTACTTCTTGTAATTCTAAGAGCTCATTTTCAATACATACAACTTCATCCGTCAAAGCATCAAGTGTATTCTAGAAAGAAATATTTGGCAGATTATACACATCACTAGAACACTATGAGGTATGCTATAGAATTATTATTGAAAATTAACTCAGTTATCAACCATTGATAATTTTGTTGTTGTTGTTGTTTTTTGAGATAGGGGTCCCACTCTTGCCCAGGCTGACCTGGAATTCACTCTATAGTCTCAGGGTGGCCGCGAATTCTCAGCAATCCTCCTACCTCTGCCTCCTGAGTGCTGGGATTAAAGGCATACGCCACCATGCCCGACTGATAAAATATTTTTGATTGTGTGATTTCTGACCTAAACTTGGGAAATTTTGAAAAGTAATAACTAATACTTATGAATAAGTTTAACAAGATTTCACAGGACATTTTTTTTTTTAACTTTTAGTAACTGGCAAGACCATCAAGGAAGGACAACTCCAGAAAATGGAAAGGAAGAAGAGCGTATTCCCATTAAAGGATTTTCCAGAGGAAAGAGATGTGAGTCTGGGGACTTAAAGACACACAAAGTACCCAGCAATGTAGACAAGAATATAATCACAACTGAATATGAAATTTTAAACCCCCAAAGGAGGAATATTTTGAAAACACCATCAATTAAAAAATTGCACTACCATGGAATAAGAATCAGACTAGCAACAGATTTTCTTCGTCAACAACTCTTAATAGCTAAAGACAACAGAGCAAAGCCTTCAAACACCTGTGTAAGAACCGCTCTAGGATGAGATATGGAGACAAAATGAGGGCAGAAACAGAGCATTTTTAGATATGGAACATTTATGTGTACTTCTTCCTATTTTCTCTTTCTTAAGGTTAGATTTTTTTTTTTTTTGAAGTTTTACTCTAATGAAATAAGGAACCACAAGATAGACCATGTAGGATCCAGGAAACAGGAGAACCAAAATAGTAGCTCCAGGAAGTTCCAGCAGGGCATCTGAGGACCCGCCCACTGAGACTGCCCTGGGGATACAGGGGTCTCAAGGCGAAGTCACCTGGGGAACACAAACATGTCAGAGTTTCAGGAAAAGCAAGGCTGTGGTAAGGACAGAGTACAGTACGCAGGTTATTTAGGAGGTCTAGGAAAAATGTTAAGGCTGGAAAAAAAATCATTTGTGTAGAGAAAGAACACTACACAGTCATTGCTGAGTGTTTACATAAATCCATAAAAACAGTACTTATGGTGAAAAAACAAACTATCCAGGTAGATAATTATTCTATGCTTACGCCTATGATGGGAAGCTTCCCTTAGAGTACTGGCAAGCAGTGAATAAATGACAGTATAACCAAAAAGTCACTTTGCACCATCAAAAAGCATCAACTGAATACAAAGTGCAGAAACACAACTAAATACACACACCCACAGAGGTACATAATTCCCGGAGGAACACGGTGCTCACAGACATACATATTACCCAGAGGTACACAGTGCCCACAGAAGCATGGAGGAGCACAGTCCCACTCAGTCCTTGCTCACCTCTTTCTCTGGTTATGAGCCCTTTTCTAGACTGCTTAATGCATACTGCCCATATAAGAATTTTATGTTCATATAACTTTTCCTTCAACATTTCCCATCAAGGTATCTTCCTTTACTATAAAAAGGAGACAAAGTTACAGAGTATGTATTTTTTAAATTTGGAATTTAACATGTATTTTAGTTGTGTTTATAGTAAGATTGTTAGTTTAATTAGTGCCCTACTAATTAGAAATTCAGTATCAGTGCTTAACTTTGGGCTAGAGAGATGGCTCAGCAATTAAGGCACTTGCCTGAAGAACCTAAGGACCTAAGTTCAATTGCCCAGTTCCCACTTAAAGCCAATTGCACAAAGTGGCACAAGCATCTGGAGTTGGTTTGCAATGGCCAGAGGCTCTGGCATGCCCATCCTCTCTCTCTGCAAATAATAAATTATATATAGAATATAAATTTGATAACAAAAATAGTGATGTATGACTTAGAAATACATTTGTAGAAGAACTAAAACAAAAACTTGTCTAGAAATTGAAAACTAACTCTTCAAATAATTGCAAATTGAAACCACAGATACCAACTCTGTCTGCCAAATTAATAAATGTTAAAATAGCAGACACATTTGACTTCAGTGCTGTTAGGTATAGGGGACTAATGGCATTGTTGCTGATCTAATTTTTTTTTGAAAAAAAAGTGGCAAAGTATATCAGAACTTTAGAATATTCATATTTTTGGACCAAATAATTCAACATATAAGAATCTAAGCTAAAGAAAACACACCAAATATATCTATGTACAAATAAATTTATCATAAAATTATTTATAAATGTTAAAAGATGAAAATAACCTGAAAAAAGAGGAAGTATTATTTCAATTGCTGATACTTCTAATGGGAGTAATAAAAAGGAAGCATATAATGAGCTTATATAATAGATACTATAATGTACTATATTTTTTCCATTTTGTTCACACCTATAATCCCAACCCTCAAGTGGCTGAAGCACAAAGATTATAGAAAGGTCAAGGCCACCCTGGGCTATGTATAAAGTTTCAAGCCAGGGCTATTTGAAGAAATTCTACAATGTGGCTGTCTCTGGGAGTTCATGGAAGCAATGGTTATTTTGTTCTTTTCTTTCTGCATTTCCAGTTTCCAAGTTTGCTAAATTAATATGTGCTCGTCCCTGGAAAGATCATAATAATGGACGGTAAGAAGTTTCATGAAGTAGGTACATTGAATAATTAGATTTTTAAATAAAGAAAACACAAAAAATTCATTTTACTTGAAGTACCAAGAACTTAGAAATTTTCCTGAAAAAAAGCTAATTCTGAATGTTAGTACTAAGAAAAAAAGAGAGGAGATATTCATTGGGACTCTTTCTTGACAAAACTAAGTAATTGTGCTATTGGGTAGTTATACTACTCTCTTTCTCACTCCAGGTGGGAAAGCAGGCCTTTAGTACGACCTGTCATATGTGTCACTTAGATTACTGCCATTTCATTAGCTCACACCTAAATAACCAAGGTTTCGAAAGAGAGGGTCAATTTCAAACCCCTACTTCACATTAAGTGTCTCCACATGGAACAAAATGGGCTTGAGCTTCATGAGCTGGGCCTTGCCCACTGATCTAAAGAAAACAAATTGACAGCTATGGTAAGAAAAGTCACCAACTTTATAAATGACTGAAAGGGTCCTTCAGACCTAGGCTGCTCTTTGGACAAACGCAGTGAGAAACCTGTAGTTACTGTACATTACGCTGCCTAGCACTGCCTCTCCCACCAAAGATCACAACCAGAACAAAGTTTAACTACCAGGAAAATATTGCAAAATCTACAATGGATAAAATTCTCTCAAGTACATAAAGTTTAGAAATATAAAGAAATAAAAGTTCAGAAAAAGTAGAAAATGAGCCAGGTATGGTGGTGCACGCCTTTTATCCCAGCACTTGGGAGGCAGAGGTAGGAGGATCTCTGAAACTTCGAGGCCACCCTGAGACTACGTAGTGATTCCAGGACAGCCTGAGCTACAGTGAGACCCTACCAAAAAACAAAAGCAAAAAGAAAAGAAAAAGTAAGATATTGAGATATATCTCCAATTTTTTTCTGAGGTAATTTAAAAAAAATAACAAGTGTGAAATTTAAAGCCTGAAATACCATCATTTGGTTAAAAATAATTTTCTTTGGTAATAATGTTTAAGACTTCTACATTTCCCCAATAAATTCATAAACACAGTCCATGGCAATTTTTATCTAATATTTACATAATTTTAAACAGCCAATAATAAAATAATTATAATTGTTTTAAAAAGGAAATAAGTACATTTCTAATGTAAAAAAACATTTTACTCTTTAAAAATAGATTATGGAGGCTGAGCATGGTGGTGCACGCCTTTAATCCCAGCACTTGGGAGGCAAAGGTAGGAGGATCGCCAAGAGTTCGAAGCCACCCTGAGACTACATAGTGAATTCCAGGTCAGCCTAGGCTAGAGTGAGACCCTACCTCAAAAAAACATAAAAAAAAAAAAAAAAAAGATATGTTCATGGCAATTCTTTTTAACATTAAGGATGTTTTCCCTCTAGCACCAAGCAAATTATAATAACTTAATACACAGAATAAATGTGTATCTTAAGTAATCTTTTATGCAATGACAAAATTAAACTATGAACACAGAAAAATGATATTTTTACTTTATAAGTTTCTCTGAAATGTACTCTCTGTTACCAACATTATACAATGCTAATATATTCTTATTTTTCGTTTACATGCTACATTAAATTTGTGGTCTTCTCTTTCCTATCCTCCAGGTACATAGTATAAAACTGGAAATGATGCTCTCAGCTTTGCTCAAGTCCCAACTGGTCACATGTGTCTCTGGTTGATTGAGAATTCAAGTTTATTTTTTCTAAGAAACTCTGAAAACCTCCTCCCCATCTCTTCCCTGAGACACATACAAACCAATCACCCCTTGGATTTGACTCAGTTGGAAAATTCTTTCTGGTTATAAAGCAGCCAAGAACATACTTTCTGGTTTCAAACAGACCAGGCCTGAGGTTAAATCCTATGGTAACCATGACACCTAGAAATAGTTTTACGCATTAAAGTTAATGTAATTTTGGATGAGTCACTTAACTGCTAAAATTAGAGAGTAAATAGTTTTTTTAAGTTGAGACAAAGAGAGAATTGTTCAACTTCACAAGCCTTACTTTTAAATATGTTTTTGCATATATAACTATAAGCCTTAAATTTTACATATATGTAAACATAAATGTGTGTGGATATATACATGTATACAGACAAACATATACAGAATTATTTATTATAACAATACTATAATACTATCTTGAGAAACATAAAAGACAATGATATAAGAACATTACCCAAACATGCTGCTACTCCAGGCTACTTCTAATACATTGATGAAGTTGTTTTTACACCATTACGACAAACACACACACACACATACACACACAGAGTACCTTTAATTTTATATTCTCAAGATTCAGAGTTTCATTTTCAGATTCAAGTGAATGAAGTTTTCTAAGAATTTCTTCACATGAATTTTTCCCATGGGTTTCCATTGTCTTCAGGTCTTCCAAAAGATTTGTGATTTGCCTTTATGAAATATAGAATATTTTCATTTATAAAGTGTCTCACTGAAATCATTCTGGTAAGACGCACTATTTCAAATAGGAAAGGCACAAAAAGTTGACAGAAGTCATAGGACAAGGGAAACAGAAAGAGGTAATATAAGGAAACACATCTCACCTATCACCCGCTGGTACGCATATTTGCCTGTCTTTCCCATTCATAAACAGGCATATACATACACATGCTTTTAGAGACAAGTTTAAAGAAAGATCAAAGTGAGGCAATGACTCCTAAACTTTGATAGTAAACTGTATGTTCGTTTCCAATGACTCAACTTAACAGAACATCTATCATACCCAGCAGGGTTCAGATAACATTACAAAGGAAGTGGGTGGGTTGAATTATGAGTGCTGCTCTCACTGCCAGCCAGAGAAGGGTCTTTATGGAGATGACAGTAGACACTGAGGAGACTCAAAACTCATCCAAGTAGAAAATAAGGAGCTGTTGAGAGCTCAGCACTAAAGGAGATTCCTAACATGCCCTGTTAAGGCTCAGAGCACGCTGCAAAAGAGAGTGCAGGAAGAATGTAAGAGCCACAGGGTGGGAAGGTAGTACTGTGAGGCTACTAGTGCATTCATGAGCCCACAGTGGCTGCCAAAACCCTCCCAAGTCCTGCCCGGTTCAGAGCCCATCAACATTTGACATGGAAGATGGAAGAGAACAAAAGGAATGAGACAAAACAAAAGGACTATCTTGAAAGAGGAGGGGCCTCAGGATGGGGACACAAGAGAGAGGGGACAAAAGAGAATAATGATACTGAAACATGGCCAAATTCCTGTTGTTCATATATTAAGGTTCTCAACTTAAAAAAAAGTTAAAAATAGCAGAATATCTAGATGATAAAATGTTTGAAAAATAGTAAGAGCATATTATTGTTATTTTAACAGTATTAAATCATGGCACAAAATACATATTTTTTCGACTCACCAATTTTCTGTTATGAATTTAAGTCTCTTGAAGGAATAACAATTTTAGGATCTTCAAAGCATTTATATGTTATAAACTTTTTTCCTTATATGTTCTTATTTAATTAATATCATTTTCATTTAAGATAAGCTATTAACAATTTATTACAAATAAATTGAATATGTGTATGGCACATATTCGAATACAAAGTACTAATCCACAAGTTCAACATTTTTAAATGGAAATATCAATGCACTTTTAAACAGTAATTATCCTTAATACTGCTTTTAGTAGAATAAGAAAATCTTATGGAATTATAAGTAGCAAAAATAAATCCTGTTGATAGCACCTTTACTACACAAAGTCCAGAAGATCCAAAACAAAGATTCTAAATTCTTACTTTTTCATTGTTTCAATCTGAACTTCCAACTCAGTTTTTTCTATTACAATTTTCTCATAATGATTTTTCCAGGAATTGGAAGCTGAAACTGTTTCAGACAACTTGGCTTCCTTAAAAAAATACATAAAAATACATAAAGTACTCATCTTGTACCATAAAAATGTTTTGCTTTTTTTCAAGATCCAAAACACAAATGTATTATAAATAAGAAAACATATTTCAAATAAAGTATGGAACTTTCATTGCAGAAAATCTTATTGTATGGATTTGAAAATAAAAAAGTTTTAACCTTTAATAAAATATGGATGTTACAATGACTTTATATGCACACACTATCAGTTCCAACTTAACATGTTAAAGGATGTTGAGACAACCATTTTAAGCAATATTTCATAATTAAGATAATTTCCTGTTTACTAATTAGACTTTTCCTCTTCAATTTTGGAGTTTGTATGTAGACATTCTATGGTATGCACAGAAACTACCTTCAATTCCATGACTCCATACACATCAATAATCAATGCACCCTGATTAAGTTTCTGGAGGCCACTGTGTCAGCCTTCCAACACTGCGGCATCAGCAAGGAAAAGCGGCTGTGAGTAGCAGATAAGTGAGTCTGAATGGGAGTCCATGAAAAAGGGTCTTTGTTCTGCTCACTACTCTTTCTAGTGTCTTGAATAGTGCCCAGAACATAGCACAATCACCTTCAATGGCCCTACAGATCCACCCAAAGCTGCAGCCACTGTGGCTTTGTCTACACTCTACAGAAAAACAAACCCATGGGCCACAAACAACAGGGCCACAAATCAGAAAACCCAGAAACAGTCCTGACAGCAGTCACGAGGAGGCCTTTCCTCTCCTCACCATGCTTCATGTACTCCCTGAACCAAGGCCTGTTGAACATCTTCTGAGTGCAAAATATTGCTTGCTTTGGATGAGATATTTTGTTATATTGAGAAAAGATGTGTACTTTATTTTCATATATTATATAAAATAATTTTAATATAAATTATGTATGAAATGGAGCATAACATACATTATAAACTGAGAATTTGTATTACAAGGTAATCTAAGATATGTAGGAATTTTACCTATAAGAGAAATTGATATGTTAGATATGCAACTGTTACCTATAATTCATAGGAAGGACCTTATCTAACTTGTTTAACATTCCTACAATACAGACACTAGTTAATCATGAATTTACTTTTCTAAAGGAGACTTTTCTGAGGTGGTCTGACTTTTCTCTTTGCTTTGAAGAAATGGCTCATCTGAAGTACAGAAGCAAGGTTAAGATCTTCGCAGTGTTCCAAGGAAAGGGGGCAATTCTTCAGTGTGTAGAATGTAAGGGCATTTACCATCCTGGCCATGGACACTGAGTGTCAAGGTGAATTCTCCCCAAGACTTTCAAAATCTTCATTTCTTCTTTCACCTCACTCAGACACAAAACAAAACTCCCTTCTTCCTTAAGCTTCACTGAAACTGCTTCTGAGCTAGTAATTACCAAAGACCTCATGTATCCTTCTGAACCCCCATTCTCCTTAATTTCTCTATAGTGTATCAAGTATATGATATGTGTGAGAACCAAGTAAGAGTTCAATAAAATGTCATACTACTGAACTCTTCTGTGTTTCAAACTTAAAATGGACTATAGGAGAAGGAAGAGGGGAATTTAAAAGAGCAGGTAACATCAGACTAAACTAAATGCCATGAAAAGTTTAGACTGGCATGATTAGGTGCTGTAGAACTACTTCTTAAAGATTGGCAACTGAATGGTAACTGAATGGCTAAGGAAAGAGCTGGCTATGATGATCTGGAAGAACATGAAACCTGCAAATCTATACAACAGCCAACTCCATCAAACATGCTGTGTAAGTACATACTTCTCACACAGCCTCTCTGCAATCACAGGGGATAAAATGTTCTTCCCCACTTTATAGGTAAGCAAACTGAAGCCTGGAGAGGCTGAATGCCTTCTGTAAAGTTACAGGGGTGAGCAGAGGAGCCTGCCCAAGCAGACATGGGAATGATTATGTTAATTCAATGGGAAAACCTCAAGAATGTCCATGCCCCAATTAGCTTTTACCGTTCAAAAATGGCTCCAGGTATTGAGCCATACTACAACAAATTTTACTGCACAGATTCTCATTTTGCTTCTACAGTTGAGATGGGTCATTTCTTTAGAGCAAAGAGAATAGGCAGTTCATGTTGAAGCTACCTGCTCCTTGCTGACACAGAGCTCCCAACCAAAGGCAGCGGATGGGAGGAAAGGTTTCATTTTGGCTTACAGAGCTTCATGATGGCAGGGAGAAGGATGATAGAGCAGAGGCTGGACATCACCTCCATGCCAACATCAGGTGGACAACAGCAGCAAGAGCCAGATTCTAGCAAAGGGAAGCTGGCTATAACACCCACAAGCTTGCCCACAACACACCTCCTCCAGTAAGACTCCACCTACCAAATTTCCATCAGCTGGGGCCAAGCATTCAGAACACATGAGTTTATTGGGGTAGTTAATTCAAACCACACAGACCACTTCAAAAAAATCTCCTTTAGGAAGGTGACTTCATTAACTAATGTCTATATTCTAGGAATGTCACACAAGTACAGTCCTCCCTATGAATTATAGGTAACAATCACATAACTAATATATAAATTTCTCTTAAGTTTATACTGCAATATAAACTTTGTTTATATTTATACCCCATTTCATATTCTAATACCTAACTAAATTCTTATGAATGTAAGTTAAATATGAGAGCCTTAAAATGTAACCCTCAAACCTATAAAATATTCAGTTGTGGTGTTTTTGCACTTACACAAGTCTGTTTTCATTTTCAAAAGCCTCTAATAATTCTATAAGCCTTACCATAAGTTCCTAAGAGGTGGGGTGCCAGTGAGACACTAAAAGCAATGAAGAGTTGATTAATTGGCATCTGAACAAAAATAATGATTTGTCAAAAACAACAAAGTACCAAGTTCATTGCTTCAACGCTGTATTATACCCAAAGATATCTTTCACATGTTTTGCTTACGTCAGCATATGGTTTTAAATGCATTACAGAGATGAAATGAAGTGAATTACTGAATAAAGTCATATGGTCTAATAACATAAATCAGCATTTCCCAAACTGATATTTCTCAGAACCATTTCCAAGAGCTGCTTTGTGGGGAAAAGAAGAGTTCTGTGGTTAAGTGTGGGAAATTCTTACTTCAATGCCCTCATTACTGTGCATTTCAGAAAGCCTTCTCAGGGCCTTTAACATGCTAATGTTACTGGGACTAGATGTAGGAAGCCTTACCCTTAGTTGAGCCATAGAAGCTCTTTGTGTGGGTTCGTGGGACACACTTAACAGTTCCTTTCAGTAAAACCCCCAAAGAAATGTTGATATAACTTATACTTTATGTAACTTCAAAATAAAAGTCTAAAGCAAACTATATGTGTAAGGTTTCTACAGTGTCAATGGCGAGACTATTATTCTAAGTACCATGATATTAACTCTATAAACTTAGAACGTAAAATATAGCTTATGAGCCGGGTGTGGGGCGCACACACCTTTAATCCCAGCACTTGGGAGGCAGAGGTAGGAGGAATGTCGTGAGTTCGAAGCCACCCTGAGACTACATAATTAAGTCCAGGTCAGCCTGGGCCAGAGTGAGACCCTATTTCGAAAAAACAAAAAACAAATAAATAAAGTATAGCTTATGAAAAGAATGTGTGTACCTACCTGATGTCTAATTTGGGCAGTGAGGTGTTCAATGTCCCCAGTAAAATGCCGGAGCCTTTGCTTGTAAATTCTGGATGCTTTCTTCAGAGCAGCAGCTTTTTGCTGACTCACTTCCTTCATGGTCCCAGCCTCCTGCTTATTTGCTTTCAACTGCAAGTTCCATTTGGCTATTTTGATTTCTAAGCTCTAAAACCATGATAAAAACAAGTTACTTCAGAACTCCAATGTTTGTGTAAATAACATAAAAGCATGTATATCATCTTCCACACAGATTTTATCAAAAACAACCAATGGTAAGATTAATTAAAAAGCAAATCAGTATAAACTGTGATTTTGCCAATGCTTCTTTGTAACAGGAAGAATACAAATGTAATATATTCAATCCCACATATAACAAGGCTACCATTAAGATTAAAGAAACTAATATTGGTGATTATGGTAAAAAAAAAAATACCAACTTCCTTAAAACTCCAGGGATAGAACAATTTTAAGTTCACATCTAAAATATGGTACACAGTACTTGTTTTAAAAACATAAATGGGGCTGGAGAGATGGCTTGTTTTAAAAAGGATCATAAAGGCTGATTCTCCAGGACCCACTTAGCCAGAAGCACAATGGGCTGCATCTGGAGTTCGTAAAGATGTCTATTTCTGTATATCTCTGCAAATAAATAAATAATAAAATATTTAAAAAAAAAAAAAAAAAAAAAAAAAAAAATATAAATGACGGAACTTGGGAAATGGCTCAGTGGTTAAAGATGTTCACTTGCAAAGCCTGACAGCCCAAGTTCAATTCAATTCCCCAGCCACCCACAGATAGCTGGATGGATATTCATCTGCAGCAGCAAGGGAACCTGGGATGCCCATACACCTACAGATATAATTGCAAATATATAAATAATTTTTAATAAAATAAATAAAAATAAACAAACTGGAAATGATCAGATCACAGGCCTGCAAAGCTTAGAAAGAACTGGCAGCTCACCAAAAGCATTAGAGCTCCTCAGTTTAGTCTGAAAGGTTGGAGCAGGTGTAAATCGAGAGCTATAGATAGGTAAGGAAAGAAAGATGAGATATATGCAGACTTATTTAACAAAACTTAATGATAGCAATTAGGAGGCATGCCTTCATATTTATTACAAAGATAAGGACAATTAAAGTATTGTTTTAGGGCTGGAAAGGTGGCCTAGCAGTTAAGCCTCTTGCCTGCAAAGCCAAAGGACCCAGGTTTGATTCCCCAACAGCCACATAAGCCAGATGTACAAGGGGGCGCATGCTTCTGGAGTTTGCATGCAACAGCTGAAGCCCCTGGCATGCCCATTCTCTATCTTCTTTTTTTCTCTCTTTCTTTCTCTCTCAAATGAATAAAATAATTTTTTAAAGTACTGCTTTACCCAATTAATGGTAAATTTATGAAAGCAGTGATTGACTTCAGGACCAAACATATTTTGATAAATTAATGATTATCATGTCCATAAAAACTGCTAAAATGGGGGCTGGAAAGATTGCTCATTGGCTATAGGCCCTGGCTCTGCAAGCCTGCCACCCAGAGTTCAGATCTCAGCAACCTCATAAAGCTGAATGCAAAGTAGTACACACTTCTGTGATCCCCAACAAGCCTACAGCAATGGGAGATGGAATGAGGAGAATTCTGAAGTTCATGGGCCAGCTAGTTTGGCCTTCCCAGAAACAAAACAAGAGAGATCCTGTTTCAAACAAGGTAGAAGAAAAGGACCAACACCAGAAAGCTGTCTTCTCACCTCCATATGAGTACAGCAGCACACATATGCCTACACACACACACACACACACACACACACACACACACAAATTAACAATAATAATAACAATGAATCTGCTAAAATGGCTCAAAAGATTCATTGAACATGATGGCAATAATTAGCATGACCAATTCCTTGACCTGGTTCTCTGTAGCAGAGTAAGAACAAAGCACTAGCCCAGGTAGAGAGATTTGATTTAGTGCAACAAGTCTCACGTTTCCTTTTCAAAATAAGTATTTGAGGATTAAATATCTGAGAATATAAAGACACTTTGACACTTTGAAAGCTGTGTATATCACATAGAGAAGAATCTGAAATAATTATAGAATCTGAGTTTTCCTTTCCTTGGCAAATAAATTTAATTAAAAATCAACATCAAAGGAATAACAGTAAAAGATGGAGGGCTAGAGAGATAGCTCAGTGGTTAAGGTGCTTGCCTGCAATGACTAAAAACCCAGGGTTCGATTCCCCAGTACCCACATAAGCCAGATGCACAAGGTGGTGGACACATCTGGAGTTTGTTTACAGTGGCTAGAGGCCCTGGTGTGCCCATATCCCCCTCTCCTTGAAAATAATAAATAAAAAATAAGGTAAAATAAAAGATTGAGCTTTTTTACTTATTTTCTTTGATCAAAAAAAATCTATGCTCCTTAGCTTCCTCTACAATTCAAATTTATGTCTAGTTTTAAATCTTAACTCTTTGAATAGGTAAAATAAGAAGCAGCAGACATTCTTTAAATGTCTTTAAAATATATCTTAAGGGCTAGAGAGAAGGCTTAGCAGTGAAGCGTTTGCCTGTGAAGCCTAAGGACCCCAGTTCAAGGCTCAATTGCCCACTACCCACGTAAGCCAGATGCACAAGGTGGTGCATAAATCTGGAGTTCATTTGCAGTGGCTGAAAGGCCCTGGTGCACCCATTATGTCTCTGTCTCTCTCTCTTCCTCTCTCTCTCAAATAAATAAACAAAAACATATATATACATATACATATATATACTTAAGAAGAAATACAAAAAAATCCCACAAAATACTGTAATAGCTGGGGAAAAAACATGAGCAAAATATTAAATCCACATAAAAGGAAGAGCCCACAGAAAATACAGTTGTCATTTCTATAAAAAGCCACAAGGTGTCACCATCATACCATGAGTAGTTTATATATTTAATTATAAAACTTTTCCCCATGAAAGGTGAAGTGATCCCGTACTGATAACCAATAACCCCATTGAAGGGGGCTCTCAGTGGAATGGGGGCAGGAGGTAGGGAACATGAGAGTATATAACCCAATGGGAGTATGAACAATATGCAATATGTTCATACAATACAGTTCTCAATTAATTATTTAAATGGTTGTTTTCTTTTCACAAATTTAAGAAAAAAAAATCTTTTCAAGTAAAACTATATTTTCTCACTAGTTTTATCAAACCCACACTCTACTATCATGGAAGTACTGATATCAAATTATTTTTTATAGTTTTAAAATAAACCCTCAGTCATTTGCCAAATGAATGAACACATATTTAAGGTTGGTTACTGGTCTTTTCTGATTTCCAAATATATATCCTACTATGTAGATAGTTGCTTGTATATTTTCTAAAATTAGTCTACCTTAATTTCTATATTACAAAGATTTGAAAAGAAAAACTGATTCTAAGTATCTTTGGGATACTTCTTAGAGCATTACAATGTCACAAAGTGACTCAACAACATAAACAAATTTACTGTTTTACTCTTAAAACACAAAACTTGCTAACTCTAAAATCAAAACACTACACTGTGGTGCTGCCCTTATTATACGTCACTTAAGTTACAAAAGTGCAAGTGTGAAAGGAAAGCAGAAGAGTGAAGTAACCAGTGTGTCAGGACGGCCAATGCTCGGAAAATGAGTAACTAAAACAGCTCTAGAATTCGAACCCCGACGTACTAGACAGGAGAACAGAACGCCACGGCAAAAGCTTTGGATTTTAGCCTTGTGTTCTTTCTCCAAATGATTAAAGACAAATAATCGTTAAAATTACCTCTAAAATAAGCAGTCAACATTTCATTTTTAAATGTTTCAGAACTTTCCCAGGTGCTATGTGAAGACATGAGCACAGTGCACTGGACAGACTGTGGTAGATGACCTTGAGCACAGTGCACTGGACAGACTGTGGCAGATGACCTTGAGCACAGTGCGAGTAGATGACCTTGTGATGGGTGGGGTCATAGCACAGGCCTGTACTGGTCTGGGCACCACTGCAAGACCAAGCCTGGCCCATCTGCTGATGCTAGCACACCCATGCAAAGGGCACAGGGGACCTACAGGAAAGGTGCTTCAAAGAACAGGTACCAGGAACAAAGGACAACTTTCATCCTCCATACACCTGCTCAGTGTCCTCAGAAAGCACAAAAGCCTTCTGTCACTGAAGGAAAAAATACGAAACCCATTTGAAGCAGATGTTCCAGGCTGCAGACATCTGCTGACTCAGGACCATAAAGCAAACAGAGGTCTAAGAAACAGGATCTAACATTTAATGGGCTCTGATTCTGAAGTCTCTACGGGGAGACAGGGACGACACTGCTGCTTTTCTTTTGGCAAAAATAATGACAGTGGACCCAGTAGGTTTAGTCAGGTTGTGATAGATAACTGTACACTCAAATTCTGACCTCAAAGTTACCATGACTGGGTCAAAATTTCTTTTAATAGTACTATTACAAAGGGAATCACTCAATAGTCTGAATAACAAAGCTTTAACTCATTTTTAAATTATCATGACTTTAAGGAAAGAAATTTACTGGCTGCTTGTTAAGTATCTGTGAGAATATGTACGTAAGTCTGTATAGATGAAGGAAGAAGATCGGAGTAACATACACTACAATGGTAACAATGATCTTGGTGTTCATAAGCTGGTTTTATCCTTATATTTTTCATATTTTATAAAAATGTCTACAATGAGCATAAATTAACTGTACTGTGAGAAAGATTTTTAAAGGAATTCAATCTCCATAAAATCTTCAGGATTTGGTACTAAAAATACAAGGCATTTTTACATTGGAGTTAGGTCCTAAATTTTTAGAAGGGCTAGAAATCTTATGATTAAGATCTACATTCAATATATGTGTCCCATGGAGACACTAAAATTAAATTATTTTGCTATCACAGTATTCAACAATTAAGGGGCAACTTTATACTTTTTCATTAGTTCTATCACTTAAATATCAAAAACAAGTATTTATCACCTTTATATATTCTTTAAGCCGACTATTCTCGGCTTCCCTTTTTTGAATTTGGAGCTGTAGTCGATCATGCACCATTTTAACTGATTGAGAAAAACGGTTTGCTTTCAAAGCATTTTCCTATAACAGAGAAGAAAAAAAGAAAATGTTACATGTCATACCCCCTCCATCTTTATCCCATGTCAGACACAATATAAAATGCTGATGAAGCAAAGTTTGACTTTTCATACACTACTGTCCAACAACTAATGGGCTGAGTGTAAAGCTAAGAAGTTTTCTCTCATATTTTAATGACTAATAATTTTCTCCTTTAAAAACTTCCCATCTATCCTCCTAAGTAAAATTGTAGATGTGTCTAAAAGGCTTCTACAAAAAAGATTGTTTAATTTCTTCCCAAATCAAAATACAAGTTTATGCCACATCTAATTTGTAGTGACTAAGGCAATATAGCAAAAAACAAGCCCAAAACACTAAAATATTAATATGTTATACTGGATATATAAAAGTTAATTGAAATACTTTAAACTGTCAAAAGGATTTTATCATGTTAATTTCTAAAGATAGGGGAACAGGATGAGAGAAAAGGAAGAGAATCAGTATTAAGAAAATATGAAGACCTTACACAAAAGCTCAGAATTGTTTACCTTTTCATTCTGAAATAAACTTGAAAGTTCTTGGATATAAGTCTCCTTTTCAAGTACCTTCTTCTTAAGATTCTTCAGTAAACATAAGAATTAGAAATTTTACAACTTGGAGGATATTTGATAATCTACTAAAAGCAAGCAACATAAGAATAAGCAAAAATGGGGCAGGAGGGATGGCTTAGTGGTTAAGGCGTTTGCCTGCAAAGCCAAAGGATCCTGGTTCAATTCTCCAGGACCCACATAAGCTAGATGCACAAGGGGGTGCATGTGTCTGGAGTTCGTTTTTAGTGGCTAGAGGCCCTGGTGCACCCATTCTTTCTCTGTCTGTCTGTCTGTCTGTCTGTCTCTCTCTCAAATAAATAAATAAATAAATAGCATTTTTAAAAAGGAGGGCTAGAGAGATGGCTTAGTGGTTAAGCGCTTGCCTGTGAAACCTAAGGATCCCAGTTCAAGGCTCAATTCCCCAGTACCCACATAAGTCAGATGCACAAGGTGGCACATGCATTCTGGAGTTCGTTTACAGTGGCTGGAGGCCCTGGTGTGCCCATTCGCTCTCTCTCTCTTTCTCTCCCTCTCTCTCTCTCTCTCTCTCTCTGCCTCTTTCTCTGGCTGTCACTCTCAAATAATAAATAAATAAAAATAAACAAAAATTTGTTTAAAACAGGCCAGGCATGATGATGCATACCTTTAATCCCAGCACTTGGGAGGCAGAGGTAGGAGGATCGCTGTGAGGTCGAGGCCACCCTAAAATTACAGAGTGAATTGCAGGTCAGCTTGGGCTAGAGCGAGCCCCTATCTCAAAAAAAAAAATTAAAATTAATAAAAGGAAAAAGAAAAAAAGAATAAGCAAAAATGTTATAAAGAATAGAATCCAAGAGAAAAAAACTTACAATGTTTTCACTTTCATTGTCAGCTAGATTCTTTAACAACATGCTGGGTAAATTGTCTCCTGCCTAGGGAGAGAGGATGCATAGATTAGTGTTCACAACCCCATTTCCATATGTTAAAAAGCAGAGGAAGAATAAGCATCACCCAAAAACTGTGCACGGACAGCTCCTATGCACGGGGCAGACTTCTAAAAGAATTGGTCACTGATAAGATTTCTGTCTCAGTGTTTGAAATTATTTCATGAAATAGAAAAGCTGATTTCATGAAGTTGAGGGTAGAACGCTGGTGACTAGAGGTCAAGGGGAGTAGCTGGGAGGGAAAGCTGGTCATCAGAAATTCAATTTTAGTCAGACAGGAGCAAGAAGTCCTGCTGTGCTACTTCAAAGGAGGGCGACTCTAGGCAATAATTTATTATTCATTTCAAAAGGCAGAAGAAGGACTTGGAACGTTTTCACTATAAAAATGATGTTTGAAGAGATACTTATGCTTAGACATTATACAATATATACATGCATCAAAATGTTACAAAAACCCCACCAATACGTAAAATTTTTACATTTTATGTATCAGTTAATTTTTTTATTTTTAAAAGTAACACATGTATAACTGATGTGCACAAGAGTTTAAGATATAGGAATGTGTTTTATTATAATTAGCTAAATAAAGTAAGCAAATAATGAAAGAGTTGGGATAGTAAATAACATACCTTCTACAAAAAAATATGTTTTTATGTTCTAACAGTTTGTGAAACATGAAAAGTAGGAGTTTAGTGATTAACATTTTAAACAAAAATTCAAAGAATTACTTCCATTTCAATATGCTAATATTTTAAGTTTCACATCTAGAGAAATATATCCTTCAAGTGAGAAATCCCTTCTGACCAGTGTACAGTGTTGATACGTTACCTGTTTATAGTCTGTCTCCCTAAGAAGATGTTCTAAGGCTACTTTAACGCGATTAAAAGTATCTAATTCTCTTGTTAATATTTCCTTCTGCTCAGAAATCTTCTTCAAATTAGATTCAGAAAGATTAACCTGACAAAATAAAAGAACCAAAGACATTTTAAAACAAAATTTTATCAAAAAATTGTCAAAGAATAATTTTTCTAGTATAGTAATAGTAAGACTTGCCAACTTTATCAACAGTACATAGGGGTTGATACATTTTATACCAAATTAAAATCAAATAAAAATAAAGACTAAAACTCCAAAAGTATTATAGTATGCTAATTAAAAGTTATGTAACAAATCTACTTATCCCCAAAGCAAACTTTTAAAAAAATATTTATTTAGGAGAGACAGTATTGGTGTGTCAGGACCTCTAGCCACTGCAAACAAACTCCAGACACTTGCCACTTTGTGCATCTTGCTTTACGTGGGTACGGGGAATCAAACCCAGACTAGTAGGCTATGCAAGCATGTGACTTGAACCACTACACCATCTCCCCACCCGCTGCCCCTAAAGCCAACTTTAATATACTACAGTTGTAAAAGAGTTTTCTACTCCAAAAGGCTCTATAGAAAGCAGATACACATCATCTCCCAGAAGATTTTAGATTCAAATCCACTCTGGAGAAAAGCTCATTCTCTCATTCTCTGGTTCAAGGCCAACTAAGGTCAAATATTTTCCAGCTTGGCCTCTTATCAGGTGCATACCTGAGATTGTCTCTTAGGAAAAGAACAACTTCAATTAATCACAGGAATAAAGAACACTTATAAACCTCCATTTTCAGTATTAAATACCCACATGTGGGCATCGCTACAAAGATTTACATTTGAAACCTCAGTTAATATATTCTGAATATTACAGTAGCTTCAGATTTTATTAGACATTTATAAGGCAAATAACTCACATTTTCTAAACTGATGTCTTCAACAGTGTTCTTAAATAATGGCAGAAGTAACTCCACAGAACAGGATGCCAACTCAGCCTCCTTCAGTGTTGCCTTTAATTCAAGGTCTTCATTAAGCATGACCTGTTTAAGGCTAATTACAAATACACAAATTAAATTTAAGTTAAATTTGTCAAATAAACTGTGTATGGTTGTCATGTACATATAAACATAGATTAGGCCAAATATCACAGGTCTTCAAGTTACAAAATAATGAATTGTAAATACATATGACACTAATATATAAGTAAGTTGTCACTGAAAATGTGTACATTTTTTCTATAGTTGCACAGTTCTTCAGATAGTTAAAACACAAAATCATGAAGAGGAATGTTTGACCGTGCTATGTTTAATCATTATTCACTACTCCCTTTTGGTTTATAAACCGAACTGTGTGGATGTGTGCATGTCTATTCCGTCTTCCTGTCCTCCTTTACTTCTTCTTGCTCTTATCCCACGCCTTCCCATGGAGTTCACTGTCCTTCACAAAGCTTCCTCCAAGGGAATGGATCAGCTAAATGGAACACGAAATCTAAAGCTTTCCAAGTGTCTAAAAACCCTTTATGTCCAACTTTTGAGTATACATTCCCACTTGGAACAGGATGGACAGTATCTGCCTTCTCAATTACATTAACCTAAATGCCATTGTGTTTTATGTATGGTATTTTTCTCATTTTTCAGTCATGATTTAAGACATTTGTCATAGCTTCCCTCGGCCACAAGGCAGTCTTGACCTGGCTATCTATATACACTCAAAATGTATGGAATAGAGTAATCAAAACTCTTAAGACTAGCTCAGGAATATGGACATAGCTCTTTTACTTTAGCTCCTAGAAGAAAGGGTCATGGAGCGTGGCCAAGCAGCTGGTGCAGAAGGAATGTTTAGCAGGATCTTTCTGTGTTTTGGACATGTGCTGAAGGAAACAGGTCGAGCCTGCCTCTTCACTACAAGGTTTTCATTGAAGATGTTCTTAAGAAACATCTCACCAATACCATTAACATCAAGACCAGCTCTGAGGGAAAATAAGGTTCAAAAACATTGAAATTCAGGACCCTGGCATGCCCATTCTCTCTCTCAAAAATAAATAAAAATAATTTTTGAAATGTTGAACTTTTTCACTGACACTTTTATGTAATCACAAGCTATTTGAATTAGAAATCTATATAGGTTTTTCAATATTTATAAATAAAATTCCAAGTGAAAGAGAGCATTGTGTCTTAAAATAATGGGCTAATATGATAGATAAGTGACAATGTGCCTCATTAAAAACCATGGGCAAAAAGTCAACAGTTATGATAAAATATCATTTTCACTTATAAATATTAAACTAAACTGGAATTTACTATCCATGAGAATGATGATATTTTAAGATTTGCCATTGTGGGAATTATGATTCAGGTTATGAATAAGTGAATTTCCCATTCTAAAGAAGTACGATGTAAGAAGTATTTGCTATACAGCAATATAACAAACAGCAGTGTACTGGTACACATTAATTATGTTTCCAACATTCCATAGTATTTATATTTCATTTACCTCAGTCAAAAATATTTACTATGCAAATTTTAATAGGATGGGCCTTCATTTTTAAGTATTCTCATTAAGATTCAAAAACCTAAGGCAGGTATGGTAACACACCTGTAACCCCAGAGCACGAGGCTGAGAAAAAAATCATGAGTTCAACACCAGCCTGGGCTTCATAGTGAGGTCCTGTCTCAAAAAAGCAAAACAAGCAGAAGAGTTGATAAAACACTGGCCATGCAAATTGGAGGACCTGATCTTGGATCTTCAGAAGCCATGTAAAAACTGAGCATGGTGGTTCACCTGCAACCCCAGTACTGGGGGGTGGAGACAAGGAGAATCTCTAGAGATGACGGGCTAGCTTCGCTAGCTCAATCAGCATCAGTTTCACTGAGAGACCATACTTCAAAAGTTATGGTGAAAAGCAATAAGAAGAAGACGCCTGACATTAACCTCAGGCTTCCACACGCATACGTGTGTATACATGCACGCACACACAGAGACATTTCTAAATTCTGCTAAATGAATATATTTGCAATCACATTAAATATGCTTTAATAAATGGATACTAAAGTTCTTTGCTAGTGTCTCTTTGTACATGTATGCGAGTTTGTATGTGGGAAGGTGTGTGTGTGTGTGTGTGTCTATGGAAAGGACAGAGGACAACCTCAAGGGTTGCTCTTCTACCTTTGTTTGAGACAGGGTATCTGATGGGCCTGGAAAACTTGCTAAGTAGGCTAACTGGCTGGCCAGATAGTCCCAAGAATCTATTTCTCTCCACCTCAACAGTGCTGGGATTTCAAGCATGCACTACCACACCAGCTATTCTTTCACCTTTCCAGGGATCTAGTTCAGGTCCTTATGCTTGCAAAATGAGCACTTTACCAACTGATCTATCTCCCCAATCCTAGAAAAGAAAATTCTTGAAAGAATACTGCAAGTCTGGCATAATGGCTCAGGCTATAATCCCAGCAATCAGGAGTTTGAGGTAGGAGGATTTCAGTGAGTTCAAGGCCAGCTTGGGATATAGAGTGAGTCCTAAGTCAGTCTAGACTAGATTGAAACCTTACCTTCACAAATAAAAATATTTTTTAAAAGAATACTGAGTTTGACTCAGGTAAGGTACAAAATAGGCTACAGACAAAACATGACCCTCTGTAGTCAAGGAACGAGAGTCCCCTGATAATGAGTACCTGCTGAGGTGATGTTCGCTGGCACACTGTGGCAAATGTTCCCTCTTTGTGGTACTTTTAAGATGTGAAAAGAGTTCCTCTGAATGACTTCCATCTCTTCTAGGTTTCTCCATAAATGAGGTAAGTTGCTGTGTAGTTCGCTTCAGCAACAACTTCTCTACAGTAGCTAAAAGCTAGGAAACATTTTAGTTATTAATCTTATCATCTCAGTGGAGATTCTTTTTTTCCTGTCAATACCCTGAGTATATAAATATATATATAGTATATAATATAAAGCTCCTAAGTGATGTGTACAAACCATCTCCAACACAAAAAATCAGAAATACAACTGCTGGCATGACATGCTACAGTAGCTCAAAATAGTATCCAAATGCATTGTATTTGTATTAATTATTAATTTCCAAGTTTCCAAAAGGCTTGCTATTTATTTTCTACATAAATACAAAAGTATAGAAACATTTATCAGTCTGTTTGTTGAAAAATTACAATAAATCTATCATTCAATAGGATTAGGAAATACATAGACAAATCATGAGTTAGCTGACTCTGGCTCTAGTCCATCAGGCATGTTCAATTATGAAACAGTTTATTTATACATAAAACTCTAGAAACTCAACATATCTTTGAAAGCACTGGGCAGCAACAACTGCAGAGAAGAGGGGCTATTATTTTAAAAGCAGATCTGTCCCTGATCCATGCTGTCTAAAACATTCTTTGGTAATAATAAAAGAATAGATAGATGACAGCACTTCCAAACTTTACCAAGGAATCTGTTTTCATCTAAGCCTGGAAATGCCATTTTTAAAAAAAAAAAAAATTGCATGTTTATGATTTCTTCAAAACTCTCCATTTTAAGTAATGAGTCAGAGCCTTGGCAATTTTGAAGCTCTGTTTGTGCAACTCTAATTATATATGGTAAGGTGTCTCTCTGACTTCATTTTATGCTTATATAAGATCAAAGGCTATGTTTAAAGGACATTTTTCATATATTTATGGTTTGGTTTTTTATTTCTGAATTTAAAGGTGCATTCTATTCAAGAACTTCTATTATTTTAGGTACATGTGAAGTTACAGGATGAAAAGCATTCACAGTATTTAACACACAGTTCCTAAATCTCCCAAAGCATCTGTAAAAAGATGCACTGATTTCAGTCTGAAGTTTCTATATACACAAAGATTTATAATTAGCAGCTGAAATCCAAAATGAACCACTAAATAACCTGTAGCTGGCTGAGATGCTCCTCTTGGATCTCTTGATGCTGCATTACCCAACATCTATTATTACAGTAATATAATACCTCAAGAGATTTACAGACCAGAAGAATTTAAAATATACAAGTATAAAAAAATCCAAAGAAAAACCAAATTAAGGGTAGAGAGGACTCTACTCTGGGTAATTCACAGCCAATCCATGGATCTGCTTGGCTATAATAGCTACAGACTCTCAGAGAGGACCTGGATTTTCTTTCTTACCCATTTACCTATCTAAATGTTTATCTCTCTGTAGACTAGAGTCTCAACAAAAAATGTCTTATTTATAGTTGAACCTTAAACACCTACAAGCCTTATAAAATTAAGCAATAATTGGAGCATTTGTCAAGTTTAGAGTTCATAATGAATATAATAAATTGTTGCTATGATTCACCATTTGGAAGATAAAATGAAAACTATATATTAAGAATAAAAACTTAAAACTGGGGCTGGAAGAGATGGCTCAGTGATTAAGGCACTTGCCTACAAAGCCAAAAATCCCAGGTTCAAATCCCCAGGACCCACATAAGCCAGATGCACAAGGTAGTACAAGCATCTGGAGTTCATTTGCAGTGGCTGGAGGCCCTGGTATGCCCATTTCTGTCTCTGTCTCTCTCTCTCTCTCTCTCTCTCTCTCTCTCACACACACACACACACAAATAAATAAATAAATAAATAAATAAATAAATAAATAAATAAACAAATAAAATGAATAAAATATTTTTTTAAAAAAACTTAAAAACAATGTTAGAGGACAGATTCCTTCCACTTTTAGGAAACTTCATGAGGCAAGGTCTAGTTTAGCATCAGTATTTTAAATGAGTTCTTATATGGCTTGGTGGCTTATTGGCACCCATATACACTACTCTAAATGTTTTATTGCAAGGCAAAAATACAAAGCAAAGTTGTTCAGTTTCATCACCTATAACCATAACTGTCTTAAAAGGTAAACAATATTAACATTGCAAAAATGAAGTTCTAATGATAACTTCTAGTGCAACATTCTCAAATGCCATCCTCATTACAGATTGCTCAAAACACAAGAGAGCTGTGTGAGCCTCCACTATTTCCACAGGAACTATCAATAGTTTATTCTCCAGGATAAGGACTGTTTACATGATCAAGAGTACTTTATTACTATTTTTGTGTTGAGACAAGACAACTCTGTACCCCAATGTATGCTGAACAAAAATGAAATACTTTTCTTTAGCATTAATGCCCTGTCTTTATAATATGTGCTCTCATTTTAGTCAACCAAATGTATTCATGTACAGAAAACCAGATGTTTTACAACAAACTGTTTCAATTAAGTGGAATATGTTGCCAGTTGACAAATGTGCTGTGTTTTTGTACAACTTGTTAGTGATGAAGCAAAGACACGTGTTCTGCACTTGTTTAATATCATGCTCTTAAAGATCAGTGACTTAAAATTCCCCACTATGTAAAAGGTTGAATCTCTTGTGTAGTGACAACTTCACTTGTCTCCCACCAAAAAGGCACAGATGGAAGCCTGTGACAGAAGAGTTCATGGGGAATGCTGATGAGCTATAATCCCTCTCCTATTCTCCATGTTGGCCAACAAGCACTTGAGAGATGGTGGTGCAAGGAACAAAAGCACATGCAGGAATTCTACTTTTTCCCATAACATCCTGGAAAGTGGCCAAGTATTGATTAAAGAAGCGGCTGTATGGTTTTTAGGCCTCATTCTAAGTCATGGGAAACTTGGAAATAGACAAAGAGTAAAAATGATCTGAGAGGGAAACTAACTGATTCGATGAGTCAGAAGGCATTTCTATTTAAAGGCTGAGCCCTAGTAGGACTATACAGGGGGATGCTGACAACAAAAGCAGCTGGTTTGTATATACAGGAGATGCACTTTAAGGCCCAAGCTCCTCCTTCCTTCCCAAACCATTGCCCTGATCCTCCAGCCCACCAAGAACCCCAAACAACCTAACAAGAATTTTATAGCCAGATAATGTAAAATTTATTGCTCCATTAAATGCTCATATTCTAGTTTTCTTTTAAAGCTGATACTAATTCTGAGGGTAAATACACCTGTCACCTTCTAGCCTCAATAATTACCTAATACAATGGGCAGCATAGGCTAGCTTCTCAGATGTTTACATTAGAGGAACCAAATCATTTTGAAGAGTCCCATGTAGAGCTCAATTATCCATCACTATTGCTGCCTCTGACAGAACAGTGACTGACCTTGTGTGGTGGTTTGAATGTATGTCCCCCATAGACTCAGGGTTTTTTAATATTACTTAATTAATTAATTTATTTATTTGAGGGGGTGCAGGCAGATGAGATCTGGCCATGCCAGGACCTCTAGCCATTGCAAACAAACTCCGGACACATGTGCCACCTTGTGCATCCACCTTTGCGTGGGTTCTGGGGAACTGAACTTGAGTCCTTTGGCTTTGCAGGCAAGCACCTTAACCACTAAGCTATCTCTCCAGTCCCAACTCAAGTGTTTTATTAAGTTTGTAAATTGGGCTTGCAGCCACCTGGCTAGAGGTGTCATCACTGGAGGTTTGATCCTGGGGTCAAGCCCAAAGGTATGTCTGAGGGTGGATAAGAATTCCAGCTAAAAGGTGTGCAGAGAGGTTTGAGCTCTGGGGGTCCTGCTTGATGCAGTGGTGTTTGCTGCTTTTGGTGTTTGCTGGCTATTTGGTTGTTTCTCTCTGTTTGGATCAATGGAAGCACCTTCTTCCACCTCTGATGGAACTTCCCCCTGGATCTGTAAGCTTGAAATAAATTCCTTGTGCCCATAAGCTGTGTATGGTTTGGATGTTCATACTAGCAACATGGAACTGACTACTATACCTTGGAAAAAGCTTTAAAAGGTTGCCATTAATTTCCACAAACTCACGTGAGGAAACCAAGTCTTGGAATGGTTAAGAGCTTGTGCAAGATTACAAACAATGTGTGGGATTCAGTTTTGAACTAAAAGACAGTGGAAGGTAAAATGTAAATAAGCATAAAAATCTACAAGCAGAACTTGCCTGAATTCAGCCAGATTTTAATAGCAGTCATAGTTTATTAGTACTATTTAATAACACTCCAATTTGTACTCAAAAAATGAAAGCTTTTTCTGTAGAAGGAAATGAGGAATAGTAAAGTAGAGCTACATGACGACAGACTACAGACCTAAAGATATACAGTGATCAGACTACTAAAATCCAAAGTACAAGAAGTAACTGTGCCAGGGAACTCACAATATGCCACAAAAGCCTCTTGAAGGATACATAATGCCCACTGGCCCAATCCTGGAAAACATCCCAGGGGAATTGGAATCTCATCTGGGTCCTACAGAAAAACTGTGCTCCAGACAAAGAGAAGAATTGGCATTTTGGGTGAAGTCCAACACTGGCAAGAAAAACCAAATGCCACACTCTCACTCTGTTGCAGACACTAAAAGGTCACTCTCAGGACAGGATGAAATGGAACAGTGGTCACTGTGAGGCACAGGAAGATCAGCACCTCTCCCTGGCACACTGGACTGGTATTAAACACTGTTAATATCACTGCTGTGTAGTTGGAGAGATGGCTTAGCAGTTAAGGTACTTGACAGAGAAGCCTAAGGTCCCATGTTCAACTCTCCAGGTCCCACATAAGCCAGATTCACAAGGTGATGCAAGTATGCAAGGTCACTCATGTGCACAAGGTGGCACAAGTGTCTGGAGCTCAATTGCAGTGGCTAGAGGCCCTGGTGTGCCAATGCTCTCTCTCTCATTCTTGCTCACTCTTGCTCTCTTGCATAAGAAAAAGCCAGAATCAAACCTGGGTTGTTGGCCTTTGTGGGAAGGTACCTTAACCTCTGAGCCATCTCTCCAGCCACTTAAGATCTTGTACTTCTGATGCTCATTTTCATTTGCCCTAATGGGACAATTTAAATGTAATTAGCAGCTATTGAACTCTGTTGTTTCTCTGGCAGCCTTGAGCAATCAGTCAAACAGAACTACCCTTCCACCTGCACCAGCCATCTTGAACACTCCATGGTCACCTTGAGAAAACTACACAGCAATCACAGGTTGCTGTCCTGACTTCTAAAGATGTCTTCTCAGCCAGGGTGATTTCAAACAATTGGTATAAGACCATTTGCCATAATGAACTCAAGATGACCCAATCCATGTTTGCCTAGCCCAAAAGGGAAGAACTTCCTCTGATGATCCAGCAAAGGGGCTGCTGTGAGGTGAGGCTGTGATTGATGAAAACACAAAACTCCACTGAAATGTGTGGTACACTGTGATCTGTGTATACACGAACTTTTATGTGCATGTGAGAGAGCTGTGATAGGTCTGAGCATTCCTTCTCCAGCTATGTAAGCAGGCTCTCAAGCTCACTTGGTAAGACGGCTATGCTACCTCCTCAGGTTCAAAACATTTCACTCAACAATCAGTTCAAAGCCATCCCTTGCAACACTGAGTTGAAAGTCATCATGAGCTACATTAGATCCTATCTCAATAAATAAATAAATAAATAAATAAATAAATAAATATGGCTTGTCTATTTTCAGTACTGCAGAAACAGCAGCAAAGACAGCACTGTGGTAAAAATGGCAGAGCACAGCTGAAGGGCACTGGCAGCAAAAGCAGACTGACTAGTCCACAGGCCAGGCTGTGAAAGCAGCAAGGTAGCTGGCTGGCTGACAGTGAAATAGTCTGACAGAGAAATGAGAGCAGGAAGGAGGACAGCTGAACTACACACAGCAAAGAAGACCAGGAGCTAAGGCTGAAGGAGAAAAACCTATTAAAAGTTAACTGAAGACAATGTAATCTTCCTGGCATGATCCACAGGCAGCAAATCAAACTAGACCAGCCACCTGACAATTAACCATCAGCCACATTGGGCCTTGGTTTCAAGATGAGACTAATCTTTGTCAGCCAAAGTCATAGTAATTATCACGGAATGAAGTAAGAGCATTTAAAGGCCTATTATGTATTTATTTTTCTTAATTTAGAACCTGCGTGGCTCACTATACCACAGGGTTTCTCACTAGGTAGGTCTTCTCTGTAATTTTTTCAATCTTTTTTTCTTTACAAATGATCATGTTAATACAACCAGCCATACCTAAAATTACTTGCAAGCCTGAGTTTCATAGAACAAATTTTACAAAAACTTTTTAAGATCAATGTTTTGAAGAATTTTTACTAATCAATATCAAGGTGGTCATAAATCAAGTACTTTGAGCCAGAGATGAGAGGGGGTGCAATTATTGGGCACCAAGAGAAGCTTGCCCAGAGATAGATATTTCATTACTCACCCTGAATATCATTCATTGATATAGATCAACACATTCATACAGATCAATGAAGATAAACAAAGCCATTTTCTCTTATCTTGAGGTGGTTATAAAACAAAAACTAAACTATTAATACACATAAGTTGCAGAATTAGCAGGAAAAAAGGGCAAAACATGAATACCTACTTGTTAAAACATAACACATTTATACTGAAAGCCAAAATTTTAAAGGCTTCCCGAGATTTATTCCTTTAATCATAACCAGGATAGTCTTAAAACTACTCCAAGAACCTTATTCACTCAAATACTTGAAAACTACAAGGCATCAGGTGAGAGAGAGGGGAAGTTTGACTTTTCCCCCAACACCAGCCAGAAGGTGGTTATGGCTGCTGAGTGAAAAGGCACCTCACGCTAGCCACCTATACATTCTACGCCCCATATATGGCCCTGTGTTTAATGTTTTATCATAGCCACGCTAAACTGATGACTGTTCACATTTTTTAGAGAATGCAACAGAAGGCCATCAGGAAGGAAACGTGACCTTCCCAAGACCACACAGCTGCTAGGATTGAACGCACACTGGCATCTAGCACCTTCCACACGATGCCAATCGCACACTGCAGGGGTGTCCTGTGACGCTGATGGAATCCTGGACAAGGAATTCTTTCCTGAGGCTACCCCACGAACTGAGATGCAACATGGTGGCGTTTAAGTGACAGCTTTAGGATTAAGCAAACTTTCTGGGGGAGAAAAACACCCCCAAAACCTGAGCTTCCGGCCCAAGCCCTGCCCGAGCTACGGTCTCCCTGAAGCCCCAGAAACTACTGTTGGCCACCTCCCCGCCTAGGAAAAGCAGAGCGCCTGAGCACCTAGGGAACGCCATTCCGGAAGGGCGCGGGAGAAGGGTTTCACTTCCGGGTCGCCTTCCCCATTTTTTTTTTTTTCCCATCCCATCCTATCCCATCCTATCCCATCCCTGCCTCTAAGGGGTCGCCGCCGTCATCGCCCAGGGGCGGCCACGCTTCCCGCACAGACCCCGCCCTCCTCCCAGCAGGCGCGCTCCGGCCTGCGCTGCAGCGTCGGCGCGTCTCCGTGACGTCATCCGCGGCCGCCGTTACCTACAATGGCCGAGAGGTCTGCGGAAGCTGCCGCTCGTCGTGCTGCTGTCCCGCCCTGGGCCGGTTAGGAGGGAGCAGGAAGCGCCGGGCAGGCCAGCGGGCGGGAGGCGAAGAAGGCACGATGTCGGGAGGCCAAGCGAGTGCCCCGGGCGGCCCGTGGCGGGCGAAGGCGGCGACCGAGATACAAAGGCGCCAAGCGTGGCTGGTAACTGGCGAGCGGCTTCTCTGGCAACGGACGCCCCGCCCCTTCCGGCGGCCGCTCGTGCAGCCCATTGGTCCGGGCTCGGGGGAATTAACCTCGGCGCTGGCTGCTATTGGCCGGAGTGGCAGGCGGGGCCGGAGAGGGGCTTGCCTCTGCCTGGGTCTCTCTGGTGACTTGTGTGTTTTTTTTAACATTTAAACATTCTTTGTGTCTGGTTAACGAACATCTTAACTGCCCTCAACGGACCGGGCATTAAAGGCCATTTCCGAGTTTCCTGAAGTTAGACATTTTAAAGGAAGACGTTGAAAAAGCTATGACAACTAGATTAGAAAAAGAAATTTTAGGGCTGGAGAGATGGCTCAAAGGTTAAAGGTGCTGACTTGCAAAGCCTAAGGGGCTGGGTTCGATTCCCAAGTACCTAGTAAAGCCATCTGCACAACGTGTGTGGCATTGTTCACCTGACCCTTCCCTGGGCATCATGAGTTTTCCTGTTGAGAGTGTTAGATAGTGTATCTGTACTATGGACAGCTGAAAGGGTTTCTAAACTGAACAAGCAAAGCAAGGCATTACTCAGCAAAACTATCAAACTTCATTTACTGCCCCTCTTTGATGTACTTATTATAAACTTTAGCTAAAAACTTAATAATGCATGGATCAACAATCAATTGAATGGTTTAACAGTGCATGTTTCTACTAAATTGTTGCTTTTACAAGAGAATACTTCCTGTGTATGATTTCAGTATCCCCTGCACACTCACACACTAGCGCTCTGGTTGCTTACAAAGTCTACAAGACTTAGAAATTTATAATGTGAGCTAAGACAAGTAGTTTATTCAATACTGACTTCACTGAAACCCCACTTTAAATACCTGATGGTATGTGCCATCACCCAGAGCTCAGGAAGTGGACACAGGCGGATTCTGGGGCTCACTGGCCTGTCAGTCTAACCTTCTTGGTGAGCTCCAGATCAAGTAGAGAGCCTGTCTCAAAAAAAGGATGGATTGCTGGGCATGGTGGTGCACTCTGGTAGGATATTGCTGAAGAGGCAGAGGCAGGAAGATCAGGAGTTCGAGGCCAGCCTGGGCTACACACACACACACACACAAGTTGGATTGCTCGGTGTGGTGGCCTTTAACCCCAACACTCACTTGGAAGTCAGAGAAAGAAGGATTACTGTGAGTTCAAGGTCAGCTTTATACGACATAGTGAATTCCAGGTCAGCTTGGGCTAGAGTGAAAGTGAAACCCTACCTCAAAAAACCAAAAAATAAAAATAAAAGGGTGAATGGTGTTCTTGAGGATAACAAACAGCAAGTTTGTCCTTTGGCCTATATATGCACATGCACCCACAGACATAGACACACATGCTGTCAAGCCAGACAATGCCAGTGAATCATTCCTAAAACACCTACACAGAACCAAGACTATTGTATTTGCACTATTAGAATTGCATTGTTTTTACTGTACATACAAAGCTTTCTGCTCTTACAGAAACAATGGTTTAATTATGGAAAACAAAGTTTTTATTTTATCTTATTTATTTATTTGCAAGCAGAGAGAGAATGGGCATGCCAGGACCTCTAGCCACTGCAAATGAACTCCAGATGCATGTGCCCATTGTGCATCTGGCTTACTTGGGTCCTGGGAAATCAAACCTGAGTCCTTTGGTTTCATAGGCAAATACTTTTAACTGCTAAGCCATTTCTCCAGCCCAAAACAATGTTTTTTAAATAATTTCCTACCCACTATTTCTTCAGCATGTAAGTGTCAAATTAGTATATGTTGTATAAAACACTAGCATCCATCTTAGTATGAATATCAACTTGCCTCCATCTTTAGTACAGTAAAATCATATACATACCAAAATGACCATTTTAAAATAAATTTCTTTATGAATTTATTATCAGGATATGTTTAATTTGTATGCCTATTTTATTCTTTTCTATACCTTCTATACCCAGGTCACATAAAAGTTACTTGAGGGCTGGAGAGATGGCTTAGCAGTTAAGGCGCCTGCCTCCTAAGCCTAAGAACGTTGGTTCCAATCTCCAGCAGTTCCAGTCTCCAGGTCCCACGTTTAGCCAGATGCAAAGTGATGCAAGGGTGCAATGATGCATTGACCACAAGGGGGTGCACACATCTGGATTTCTTTCGCAGTAGCTGAGAGGCTGCTGGTGCACCCATCTCTGTCTGTCTTCCTCTCCCTCTCTCTCTGTCTCTCTCTGTCTCTCTCAAAAAAAAATTACTTGAATTACCCATTCATTCTCTCTCTCAAATAAATAAATAAATAATAAGATATTTTAAAAAATAGTTTGGGGCTGGAGAGATGGCTTAGCAGTTAAGGCGCCTGCCTCCTAAGCTTAAGAACGCTGGTTCCAATCTCCAGCGGTTCCAATATCCAGGTCCCACATTTAGCCAGATGCAAAGTGATGCAAGGGCACTATGCCACACTTGCCCACAAGGGGGCACACGCATCTGGATTTCGTTCACAGCAGCTGAGAGACTGCTGGCACACCCATCTCTATCTTTCTCCCTCTCCCTCTCTGTCTGTCTCTCTGTGTGTCTCTCTACAAAAATAATAAAATAATTTAAAAAATTAAAAAAAAATAGTTTGGGCAGAATGCCCTGTGAAAATGGATAGTGCTGTTTCCAGAAGCAAGAAAATTTCAGTGCCAAACATGAGATACCTTTCAGCAAGCTGTTGGTCAAGGAGGCCCTGATGACCACAAAACATTACAGGCTATTTCCAAGGTTGTTGGTTGCCCACAATAACTAAATGATAAAACCCTATTGCTGAAGACTCCACATGTTTGGGTTGTAGTTCACTGAGAAATCAAATTGGAGCTGAGCTGGAAGTTTCCTTAGTGACTAGCTATCAGGATGCTGAAAATATCTATGCTGCTTGTTAAGGGAGAAAAGACATCAACAGTCTTAACCAGCAGTGGACCTTTCAAGTTGTTGTTGTTGGAGGTAGGGTCCTTCTCTACCCCAAGCTAACCTGGAATTCACTATGTAGTCTCAGGGTGGCCTCGAGTTCTCAGGAATCCTATCTCTGCCTCCCAAGTGCTGGTGTGCACCACCAAGCCCCAGCTTCCCTTTCAAGTACTATGGCGGGCCAGCCAGGCAAAATGTGCCAACTAGTGCATTAGTGGCATGTCTGTTACGAGGGAAAACAACTGCTCTCTGATTGAATTTGAGGCCCACTCCAGGAGATGAAATTCATGCCTGATACTGGAAAACCTAGTCAAAAGCCTACAACTGGAATCACAAGCCCTGAGTAGGGGGGACTACCACTGTTGTCTGGATAAATGGACATATTATGTCCACCAAACTGCCCTCTAAATACTTGTTTAAGCCCACATATTAATGCTACCCTCACTTTTATTTAGAGAAGATTCTCTTTTCAGATGGTGATGAACAATGGGGTCACTCAAAAGTGACCAAAGTGCTGAGAGGTGACAATGGAGTGTTCCGCAGTGGGCGACATCTCTATTATTACACCCTCCAAGTCTCAGGGACCATTGCAGGAGAGGTGTGAAGAACATAAGAGCCTAAGGAAGTAGAGGAGTGCTTACAATGCTCTCATCCAGACACAAAGTGACTTTGACATTCGTGACCTCACAGTGGTTGGTGCTTCCTACACAAGACCGGCATAATAGGAGGAAAAAAATGATGATGCCAAAATTGAAGAGAGAGGGCTGGAGAGATGGCTTAGCAGTTAAGTGCTTGCCTGCAAAACCTAAAGACCCCGGTTCAAGGCTCGATTCCCCAGGACCCACGTAAGCCAGAAAAACAAGTGGCGCATGTGTCTGGAGCTCGTTTGCAGTGGCTGGAAGCCATGGCGCACCCCTTTCTCTCTCTCTGCCTCTTTTCTCTGCCTGCCTGTTGCTTTTAAATAAAAATTAAACAAAAAATTGAAGAGAGACTAGTTGTAAAGAAGAGGGGAGTCAGTGGAGAGGAGGTGGGGAGGGGACAAAGAAAAAGTGGTGGGAAGGGATTATGATCATGGTACATTGTCTTTATGTGCAGAAGTCAATAGAAAGTTCAAAAATGAGAAAAGAAATGGGTTTACTGTGAAGCAGGACTTTAATAATAGAGAATTAAATTCATAATAGTTTCAAGAATCAACCTTAGTCAGTTCCAGGCCAGACTAGTCTACATAGTGAGACCCTCTCTCAAGAAAGGAAAAGAGCGGGACAGAGTAAGAAGAGGGAGGAGAAAGGAAGAAAAAGGAGGGGGGGTTAGGGAGCTGGAGAGATTGCTTGTCAGTTAAGAACTCTTGTGTGAGGGCCTCAGGCTGGAGATCCCCAAGTTTGATTACCAAACGCTCCTAAAAAGCTGGGAGACACAATCCCCAAGGGGGGAGGACAGGGAGAAGGCTAATGATGGCACCGTCATGGCTGTATACACATTATATAGATAACTAATAAAAAAAAATGGGAGAGGCCATGCTTGCCTATGACCCAAGTGGGGGTAGAGGTTCACGGACAAGAGCCCTGGGTACAGGGAGAGACTCCATCTCAATAGGAAAAGGACAGCAGACATTCTCCTCTGGCCTCTGCACACATGCACGTGGGGCACACACATGCATACAGCACATACACAAATTTTAAAAGAAAATGATGAAATCACCTATATATTAGTCTGTATATATTTGAACAGGGTACTTTGCATTCCTTTTGTTAAAGAATGTCCAAGTAATGAGCCACCATTAAAATGCAGAATTAATTCAATGTTTTTTTGTTCTCCTAAGCACTGAAAACACAGTTTACATAGAAGGTAAAGATGTGTTTAGATCATATATGAAACTAATTCCACTCACAATTGCCTAAAAAGAATAAGCACCCAGGAATAACACTTCCCAAGGAGGTGAAGGACCTCTACAATGAAAATGGGAAATCACTGAAGAAAGAAATTAAGTAAGACAGTAAAAGATGAGATCTTCCATACTCATGGATTGGCAGAACTCGTGTTGTGAAAATGCACATATTACCAAAAGCAATCTACAGTTTCCATGCAAACACCATCAAAATTCTTTTTTTTCTGGGGAGGGGGGGTTCAAGGTAGGGCTTCACTCTAGGCCAGGCTGACCTGGAATTCACTATGTAGTCTCAGGGTGGCCTCAAATTCATGGTGATCCTCCTACCTCTGCCGAGTGCTGGAATTAAAGGTGTGTGCGACCACACCCAGCAGCCCTCAAAGTTCTAATGACATTATTCAAAGAAATAGAAATGAAACCTAAATGTGTATATGGAAACACAAAGGCCCCAGATAGTCAAAGTCCTCCTGAGAATAAAAGCAATGCTGAAAATATCACAGCACCTGAATTCAAGGTATACAACGGAACGGAACGGAACGGAACGGGACAGGACCTAGAAACACACCTACACACCTATGGCAATCTCTTCCCACCAGAAGTATCATAAAGATAAGTTGGAGAAAGGACTGCCTCTTTAGCAAATGGTGCAGGATTAATTGGATATTCACATGAGGGAAACCCAAATTCACCATAGTCAAGTTATGGCAGGTGCCCATCAATGGATGAATCGAAAAGAAAATGTGTTATAGGGCTGGAGAGATGGCTCAGCAGTTAAGGCACTTGCCTGCCAAGCCTAAATACCAGAGTTCAATTCCCTGGACCTGTGTAAGCCAGATGCACAAAGCAGTGCATGCATATGGAGTTCATTTGCAGTAGTTAGAGACCCTGTTTCACCCATACTCACTCACCCTCTCTCTCTCTCTCAGATAGTAAAATATAGAAAATCCTGGCTTCTCAAAAAAATTAAATAAAATGTGTTATAAATAATAAATGTTATAAAAATCCAGACTGAGAAATATAAATAACTTACATTTCTTCTTGTATGTGGAATCTAGGAAACAAAACATGTTAAAGAAGAAAGAAAACTACTAGGACAATAGAGAGTAAGAAAGAAAGAAAGAGAGAGGCAATTAAGAGAGGAAAATTAGATGGGGTGAATATGATTAAATTATGTGTGTATATGAAAATATAATGAAATTATTTTGTAATTGATATATGCTAATAAAATGTTTTTTAAAAAGAAAAAGAGGGGGCTGGAGAAATGGCTTAGTGGCTAAGGCATTTGCCTGCAAAGCCAAAGGATCCCGGTTTCATTCTTCAGGACCCACATAAGCCAGATTCACAAGGGGCACATGCATCTGGAGTTCGTTTTCAGTGGCTAGAGGCCCTGGTGTGCCCATTCTTTCTCTGTCTGCCTTTCTCTCTCTCTGCTTGCAAAAAAAATAAAGAAAGAAAGAAAAAGAAAAAAAAGGGCACAGGTGACTCCAGTGTTAGGGCTATAATAAAAATCATTTATGCATATTCCCTAACATTTTTCAGATAAGTTATGCTAAATGTGACTCTAGGACTATGGCCACATAAATGCACTTCCAGGACATGTTTTACATATTGGTCACACTGAGTTTAGCACAAATTATTTATGTTGACCATTATGACTCATAGCTTCTTTACAAGCAGCACTCACTGACAAAAGATACTATTGATTGAATGAAATGAAAAAATTCCCTCATAACTCACGTTTTATCTTTGGGTGGAGTCACAAAATTAAACAGCCTGCATCTAACATAATTTAATTTGTATTTACATTAAAAATGTGTGGCAGCTTGCTAGCTATGCAGAACATTGGTCTCACCCTGACCTAGAGTCAGAATCTACATCTGAATGTATGATGATTTTTAGACATTATACACTTTGAAAAGCACTGGTCTAGTAGCTTTTGCTGATTGGAGAAAGAGAAGTCTGTGTGGGTCAGGCCCCAGTGCTGAGGATCCAGATGCCCATACCACTAGAACAGAAGGGGGAGCCCTAAGGTGCATGTCTTTCAGATGGTTGGTTGCCTGTGCATAGGGCTGGCTGGGGAAATGAAATATTAAAGACAGCAGAAATAGAGAAAAGAAGACAAAAGCAACCTAGTACTCCTTCTTGGTGAGATTGGAGGGGAAAGAGAATCTGGCCAAGGCCTGGATTCTCAAACTGAGATCAGGGTTGAGCAATAAGAAGCCGCAGTAGACACGGGGGAGAAAGAGCCAAGACCTTGAGCTGCCTCCATGGACTGCTCTCTCAGTCCTTGGCTATTTTTCATCTCTCAAAAAAAATTCCCCTATATTTCTACTATCTCTTTTTTCTTTCTCTGAAACATAATTAGTAATAATAAGATCTTATATCTATATGATACTGATGCCATGTTCCATCTTATACATCATAGATATAGCATTATTTTATAGAAAATACTTTCATGTCTGTTTTGAAAATGAGAAATATTTCATGCCCTTCTTCCCATTGCCTTTAAGGGTTGCTTTTATTTTTGCTTTTTACATGCATGTATGTGGTGTACATGCATGTATATATGCATGTTGATATGTATGTGGATGTGTACACATGTGTGGGTGCAGGTGCACACGTGGGCACTCACATATTGAGGCCAGAGTTTCACGTCAGGCATCTTCCTCCACTGCTCTTACCTTATTTTTGGAAGCAGCGTCACTGACTTAACCCAGAGTTCATGAATGTAGCTAGACTAGCTGGCCAGTGATCCTCCTCTTTCCACCTCCCCAGCTCTTAGTTTGTAGGTACATGTCACTGTTCCTGGCTTTTTATGTGAGTGGTTATCATTATCATGCTTTCCCAGTGAGCACTTTATGACTGAACCATCTCCCAGCCCCATCTGGGTGGTTTTTAAAGTAGTTCTTATTTCCCATTCATTCTGGCAGATAGAGGGGTGTGTGTGTGTGTGTGTGTGTGTGTGTGTGTGTGTGTGTCCAACTGAAGGCAACTTGGTAAGTTATGGTCACAATGAATGGGTCAAAAATATGATAGAAAATAATGCCGTTAAGCAAATCAATCTCTTTATTTTACAGACAAAAACTCGGGGCTGGAGAGATGGCTTAGTGGTTAAGGCACATGCCTGTGAAGCCTAAGGACTCAGGTTCGACTCTCCAGGTCCCACGTAAGCCAGATGCACATGGTGGCACATGCATCTGGAGTTCATTTGCAGTGGCTAGAAGCCCTGGAGCACCCATTCTCACTCTGTCTCTCTCCCTCTCTCTGTCTTAAATAATTAAATAAATAAATAAGTATAAAATCTTTAAAAATAAAAAAAAAAACCCAACCCTGAAGAGTTTAATTGGTGTGGTCAGAGTCCTGCAGAAAATGAGCACTGCTCCCCTCCTGCTCTGACACACTGCTGATACCACCAAACACTTGAGTGAGCCCCTCACCTCAGTCTTAGCCTTCAACTCAAGACAAATTCTATTTAAATTATCCCCAGAAAAGTAACTACCTTTACTGATGTTTAAAAACAGTTTCCTCAGAAGGGGGATTCATATGTGCCTGAGACTCATAAACGTTTGGAAACTGCAAACCACCAGGCAAAGAGCAGGGCTTGCCTCTGCTCGTGTCTCCCAATTCTTCATCCTAGGAAGGTCTTCACAGGATTCAAAGTCAGGGTCTCCTTTTGTCATCAGAAACATCCCTGTATTGCTCAGTTTGGAATCTTTCACCACTAGGTCCTCAAGAAATAGCTCTGAGATCCACTTGGTTTCCTAGCATGCTCAACCATGGCCCCGTTTCATCTTGCCCCACCTTGTTCTCCATCTCCTTACCTTGGCTCATTTCATCGTTACATAGGTGATTCAACAACACAAATGGCTTCCCAGGCCTGGTGAAAAACCCATCTATCCAGCTGGGTGTGGTGGCGCATGCCTTTAATCCCAGCACCCAGAAGGCAGAGGTAGGAAGATTGCTATGAGTTCAATGCCACCCTGAGAATACAGAATGAATTCCAGGTCAGCCTGGGCTAGAGTGAGACCCTACCTCGAAAAACAAAAACAAAAAAAATCTATCCAGTTCATTTCTTTGTTTTGCCAATAAACATAAATTTGAAGACAAGATGAGGGCAGTATGGAATGTGCCATCTGGACCCTTGGAAAACTCTTAAATTCTTTTTAAATTATTAGGCTCACTTCTAATCTGTCTCACTTCTAATCTGATTTATTCCATAAGCATTGCATGAACTAAAGTGGCCCATAAGCTTTACAACCCAATCACACAGTGCCCCTTTCCTCTTCTAAATGGGATTGCCAGAAACAAAACAAAAGGAAAGGATCCGAAGTTTTCCTCTCACTCCTCTATGCCTATCACACTGTAATTGCTTTGTCCATGGCTGTATACCAGCGACCCCAGGAAGAGACAAACGGGTCCTGCTAAGGCCAGGCTGAACTGCATTATCAGACAATGGATAAAGCTGAGCTTTACATTCTTCAGTTACTGAAACTGAATAACTTTTTTTTTTTTTTTTTTTTTTTTTTTTTTTTCAAGGCCAGGCTGAACTGCATTAACTCAGACAATGGATAAAACTGAGCGATCCTCCTACCTCTGCCTCCCGAGTTATTAAAACCACCACGCCCGGCTTGAATAACTTATTTTCTTGAAAGCAGATAAAGCCAGAAGTTTATATAACATTGAAATAAGCCCCTAAATATTGTAGTTCTAGTTTGCTTCACTTTTATTTCTTACATATCCTAAAATCTAGGGACACAACCAGTAAATGTTTTTTCTTTCTTTCTTTTTTTTTTTTTTTTTGTATGCAAGGATAAATTGTTCATTTAGAGTCATATTTATCAGAAGATAGCATTGTGTTCAGGAATGACTTTTAATCACTTGGTCAAGTCGCTTTTTTTTTTTTTTTTTTTTCAGTGTTTTAGTTTTGTCTCCTGTAAAGTCAGCTTGCTGAGAAGAGAAGGCAGTGAAAATCTGTCCTTATCTGGCTGTCCCCAGGCCTGGTTGCTGAAAGCAAAGCAAGTTCCAAATTGGAAGACACAAAGACTCAGAAGTGAATGTGATTCCCAAGACATGGTCAGAAATAGAGTCAGTCACTGGGAATCTTGTAGGGAACAGACGATAAGAATAAAGTCCAGGGAAATGGCCTAAGGATTAGGTCCAGAACCAAGGAGACAGAAAATTAATAAGAATGAATAAATGTCACACTGGACTCTCAGCCTAGGTGAAGCAAAGCCCAAGTATGCCTGGGGTCAGCCCAGGTGAAATTGGACAAGATTGCTCACTTCTAGTGTTCTTTTAAAGCTGCATGGACTCCTGCGGAACTGACACCCTCCACACCAACATCCCAAAGAGGCCGTCGTCAACTATTAACATCAAAGAGAAGCTGAATGTTAGTCCTCAATTGTCCCCTCATCCAGTAAACAACTTACACAAGCATACATGGTAACAAGAAACTCTTCCCTGATTTTTGTCAAAAATACTAATTGTGCTAGGTGTGGTGGCGCATGCCTTTAATCCCAGCACTCAGGTGGCAGAGGTAGGAAGATTGCCATGAGTTCAAGGCCACCCTGAGACTACATAGTGAATTCCAGGTCAGCGTGGACCAGAGTGAGACCCTACCTCGAAAAACCAATATATATACACTAATGTACAGTATTGTTACAAGTTTAATTTTTGAATATACTCATTTACTGCTGGGAGTAACTTTTTCCTAAAAGCCCAAGAGATTGACATAAAAAAATAAATCCCCAAGGAAAGTTGAAATGAAGGGCTTTGTTCTGCTTGGCGAGTCACTGTCATGCAGACTCTGCAGTTGCCACACTATCCCTTGGAAGAAAACCCACACTGAGAATCAGCTTCATAAGACCAGGCAGCTAAAGTGATCTCTGAGCTGCAGGCGAGCTAATTGGACAGCCACACAGTTACCAGTGGCATTCCGTTCTCCAACACAGCCAGGGGAGCACCAAGACTCAAGAGCTGTCTGTTATGAGGGAACCAAAGGGAAAGCTGCCCTGAACCGAAAGAAATGCCTTGTAGGAAACAGAGATGGGGGGAGAAATTTTCACACTGTGATCCAGGGTGCCTTTGTGATCTAGTTCTGACATCTCCCGAATCCATTCACCCAACAAGTATTTATGATGGAGAAAACAAAGCAGACATGTGCCCCTTGTCTCATACAGATGTGGCCAGAAGCTGACGATCAGTTATGTGATATAAATGTGACAGTATAACCATGATCGTGCTTCAAAGGAGAGAGAGCTGATGCTATGGAAGAGAGGCATTTGACCTAGCTAGGGAGTGAGAATCTAGGCCCATATTTGGAACTTGAAAGAAAATCTGGTGAAAAGAGAGGAGTGCTGATTCTAAGCAAGAGGGAAGGCAGGGGAGCACCCCCTCAAGCATCGAGGCGATGGTTAAGTTTTGTGGTTAAACACTGCTGACTGTGAACATGGTTTGCAAGGACAAAGACAGGAGGCTAAAGCACTGAGTTAGAAGACTCCAGGTTTTTTTTTTTTT
The DNA here is from genome assembly GCA_036365145.1 of Orientallactaga sibirica. NCBI lineage: Eukaryota > Metazoa > Chordata > Mammalia > Rodentia > Dipodidae > Orientallactaga > Orientallactaga sibirica. Next base: position 15,932,545 of record JAEOAD010000027.1, on the reverse strand, counting down.
TTTTGAAGAGTCCAGTTTTTAAGAGAAGAAAAATAATGCTGCATTAACCTTGAAGATGGGCAGTAGAGCATAAAAGATGTTTGTGTGAAACCCACTGGGAAAGCTGGGTCAGTTCCTCCTTACCTACTATTCTCCCCTCCCCAGGATCCTTCAGAAAGGGGCACAGCAGCAAAGAGTGTGCTGGCAATGGAAGGCCTCCCAATGCACTCACTGTGCACCCCAGCACTATAGATAAAATGGTTCCTTGGTTTTATAATAGTTTTGCAATAGCTGTTACAGTGTGTGGAGTTACTTTATGTGAATATACTAGAGAAAGGGAGCTCCTAGGATCATGTGGTAACAGAAAGAACATGATACAGTGAAGAACAATGTAACTGGAAGCCCACTGTTCTTATTTTAGTTCTGTAATACTTTTACCAACGTTAAAGCTGTTTTTTAGATTTTATTTGCCAATTTTGTCACCCATAAGTTAAGCACAATAAAACCCATCACCATCCTTTCCTTCCCTACTGGCTAATTGATCATGGTTTTTCTGAGATCCCATATCTTTATTTGAAAAGCAATAATAAAAGTTATGCCTGTATTAGGGAATTGACATTTAAATGACTTTGTTTGTAAACTCCAAAGCTCCAAAGCATTCTGTGCTATGGAGTGGCACGAATCAGTCATAAAGTACTTGTGAAGCCTGCCATAAAGTAAACCCGGTGATGGTTCTGGGGTTATCTGTTGACTGAAGTAGGGCCTTGGACCTCAGGGGAATATTGCTAGGAGAGAAATCATTCTTTTCCATGGTCCCGGGAGAAAAGACAACGAGGCCAGGGAAAAGCCTTGTGGCCTGTACAGCATCCAAATTTCTGGCTCTTGGCCCTCCCTGGGGGCTATCTGATCCCCTACCCCAGCCATCAGCTAAGAGTTTGCCCAGACTGCCTGGCCCAGGGATGCTCTCCAAAGGTTCAAAATAAACAGCAAAGGAGTCAGTCTTACAACGCACAACAATGTCCTCAGTGCAGGAGGGGAAGTGGCGCTAACCCTAGAGACTGCGGAAGGTCAGAAAAGGAGAATCACGGCGTGTCTATCTGCCGCCCTGGATTGACATGAACTTTCAGCAAGCAGGGCACTGCTGCGTTCCTTCTGCCTTATTATTTCTGTTTGCTGAGAAGATATAAAGTGAGTAGGGATGGAAACGGTTTCTTGGCCAACTCTGATTCAGGAAGAAGCTCAGCGGCAGAGCAGGTTAAGTGCTGATACCCTGAGAGGAAAAGAACGTGTGGAGGCACATCCCACGTGGATCCACCTCAGGCTTTCAAAGAAGGCACCTCCTTCATCTTCTGAGCCCAGGAAGAAACCTTCTGCCTCCACGTGGATCGCCTGATGCAATGTGCCCACCAGACTCCCAGTGAGCATCCTGGAGTCTTGTCCACCACACACAGGCATGGGCAACGAAGGACCTGTCTGCTTACTGAAGCTGGTGACCTTACTGCTCTCACTGAGCCCCGAGCTTCTATTCCTGGGAGCTGAAGTCCAGCTTCTAGACAATGGGTATGAAGGATTACTTGTTGCGATTAATCCTCGGGTACCTGAGAATCAGAACCTCATCCCAAACATTAAGGTGAGTGGTGAAGTGAGAAGCTGATAGACTTGCCCGTTAGATCAGACCTATAACCCCTTTGTTTGCAAAGCTAACCCAGCGTGGTTTGAATGTTAGCAGGAAACAGAGCAGTATTTCTTACAGAGGGCCCCAAAATTAGGATTATGGGCAAGCCTGTTAATTCACTAACTGTGTACAATCTCTGCTGACTGAAGGGACCCTTTCTGTATGCCCTTGTTGGTTAATGTTAATATGAGGATTTTCTTGTTGCTATTTTATACATGACTGTTTAGAGGAGAATAATTTAGAAAAGTAACAGCTCATAATGGTGAAAGAAGACTGGCTGTTTGATAAAGAGACATGCTCACGCTTAAAATCATCTTGCTGGGTCCCATCCAGATGGTGAGATCCACACATAGAAAGGACAAGAGTTTGTGTGGAGGGCCAGAGAGCAAACTCTTTTCACCTAATGTTCTGTCAAGTATTTGAACCTTTTAATTTTATTACGGCAAGGGAGGATGTGCAACTTTGTGGTGTTGCCTAAGTGAAAATAGTCTCCTCAAAGGTGTGGTCTTGAACATGCCCACGGGTGTGGCATAAGGATTTGTTCCGTGAAAGCTTTAAACCTTTTTTTTTTTAGTGGAAGAATCACAAGGGCAAGTCCAGACACACAATTAGTGATTCAAACATTTCTTTCAGAATACCATTTTATGCTTGATTTTTTAAAAAATGTTTAACTCTTCATGGGTTCCTTCAAACATATTTGTATGTTTTCTTTCTAAATAACTTTTTATTATTAACTTTACAATATGCTCATACTGCATATTGTTTTCAGGATGGTTTTAAGTACAATCAGAAAGATAACGCAAAGGATGTATAAGTGAGAATGAGGTTTTTTTTTTTTGTTTGGTTATAGGAAATGATAACTGAAGCTTCTTTTTACTTATTCAATGCTACCAAGAGAAGAGTGTTTTTCAGAAATGTACAGATTTTAATACCTGCCACCTGGAAAGCTCAGAATTACAGCAAAGTAAAACAAGAGTCATATGAAAAGGTAAGGACTCAGGATTTTGTCAGATGATCTTAACTCAATTTGAGGGAGAGACATTAATACACAGATAATAGTATATGGCAGAGCATTATTGACAAAGAGTATGGACTTTATGCCAGCTGTTTATAATTATTATGTGTCCAAATATTTAAATAAAACATATGGACATAAAATAAATAAGTATAATTATGGAGTTAAAATAAATTAAAGTGAAAATAAATAAATTAATTAATTAAAGTGTTGGAGAGATTGCTTAGTGGTTACGGCACTTGCCTGTGAAGCCTAAGGACCCATGTTCGATCTCTTCAGATCCCATGTAAGCCAGATGCACAAGGGTGTGGCAAGTGCAAGGCCGCACATGCCCACTAGGTGGCGCAAGCGTCTGGAGTTTGATTTCAGTGGCTGAGGCCCTGGCACGCCAATTCTCTCTGTCTCTTGCTCTCTCTAAAAAAAAAAAATTTTTAATTTAAAAATAAAATTAAAAAATCAATTAAGTAGAGCCTGGTATGGTAACATACACCTTCAATCCCAGCCCTTGTGTGGTTGAAAAAATAATAATAAAGAGCAAAATAAAAAATAAAAATAAAGGGTAAAATAGAGTTGGCAAAGTAGTTCTGAGTTTGAACTGCAGCACTATATAAACCAAACATGGTGGGGTATACCTTAATCCCAGCACTTGGTGGGCAGAGGTAGAAGCAGAAGGACATGAAGTTCAATGTCATTCTAGGCAACACAGCAAGTTCAAGCCCTGCCTGGGCTTCATGAGTTCCTCTCTCAAAAGTAAAAAGACAGTAAGTGAACATGTTGTTGTCTGAGTAGCTGCTTGGAAGATCTCTAGTCCATCATGCTCAGGATCCTCGCTCAAGTTCTTAGTTGAGGAGTGAGAATCAGTTTCATCCTGCTGTGCCTGAGCAGTGGAGGAACCAAGTCCAGCTGTGATCATCTTCACTCACCACCCTGTCAGTGCAGCCCGCATGCATGTCTAGACAGAAACACAAGTCACGTACACACATGTATAAAAACATGCTGCCTTCTCAGGCTATAGTTCAAATTAGCAAGATTTGACTTTAGTTCAAACCCAAGACACTGACTTAGGGGAGGAGATAGGGAGGGAGGAAGACCAGAAGGTTGTGGGTAGGGGGAGATGGCTTCCTGTTCTTTTCCAGCTCAAAAATAACTTAACCTGGAAGGACTCTCATAACCTGCAGACCATGACTAAATCTATGCTGGCTTGTACCTATAAATTGGTGCTAAATAAGTCTGGCAAGTGACTGCTGCTGTGAGTTACTCTGAACAAGAGCTCATTATGTTTATTGGGATGGCTGGAGACAGGGGCATTGAAAATCACTTAGCTCTGAGCTAAGTTCTCTCTGTCTCTTGCTTGCTCTAAAAAAAAAAAAATTAAATTTTAAAAATAAAATTAAAAATCAATTACACACATGTATAAAAACATGCTGCCTTCTCAGGCTATAGTGCAAGATTTGACTTTAGTTCAAATGACCTTTAGTTCAAACCCAAGACACTGACTTAGGGAGAGATAGGGAGGGAGGAAGGCCAGAAGGTTGTGGGTAGGGGGAGATGGCTTCCTGTTCTTTTCCAGCTCAAAAATAACTTAACCTGGAAGGACTCTCATAACCTGCAGACCATGACTAAATCTATGCTGGCTTGTACCTATAAATTAGTGCTAAATAAGTCTGGCAAGTGACTGCTGCTGTGAGTTACTCTGAACAAGAGCTCATTATGTTTATTGGGATGGCTGGAGACAGGGGCATTGAAAATCACTTAGCTCTGAGCTAAGTTCTCTCTGTCTCTTGCTTGCTCTAAAAAAAAAAAAATTAAATTTTAAAAATAAAATTAAAAAATCAATTAAGTAGAGCCTGGTGTGGTAACATACACCTTTAATCCCAGCCCTTGGGTGGTTGAAAAAAAATAATAAAAAGCAAAATAAAAAAACAAAAGGTAAAATAGAGTTAGCAATGTAATGGGCTTGATATGTGTCTATCATTCAGTTCCTCAGGATGGCTAGGACATGTGGAACAACTTTCTTCTCTCCTTATTTGTGTCATTTGGTGTGAAACTTTCTAAGATTTTTGTAAATTTTCTTATTTTAGAGAGAGACAGACAGACAGAGGGAGAGAGAGAATTGGCATGCCAGGGCCTCAGCCACTGCAATGGAACTCCAGATGCTTGTGCCACCTAGTGGTCATGTGCAACCTTGCACTTGCCCTCACCTTTGTGTGTCTGGCTTATGTGGGATCTGGAAAGTTGAACATGGGTCCTTAGGCTTTGCAGGCAAGCGCCTTAACTGCTAAGCCATCGCTCCAGTCCTCTAAGATTGTTTTAATCCTTAGCTCTCCCTTTGAAGATACTCTCATAATGTCAAGTTCAAACACTCAGAACTGGAGGGATGGCGTAGTGCAGTAAAGGCGCTTGCCTGCAAAGCCTAAGGACCCAGATCCGATTCTCCAGGTCCCGCATAAGCCAGATGCACATGGTGGCTCCTGCATCTGGAGTTCGTTTGCAGTGGCAAGAGGCCCTGGCACACTCATTCTCACTCTCTTTCTCTCCCTCTTGCTGTCCCTAATAAATAAATAAATAAGAATAAATCTAAAAAAAAAGTTCAGGTCTGGAGAGAAGGCTTAGCAGTTAAGGCACTTGCCTGCAAAGCCAAAGGACCTCGGTTCGATTCCCCAGGACCCATGTAAGCCAGATTCACAAGGGGGTGCATGCCTCTGGAGTTGGTTTGCAGTGGCTGGAAGCCCTGGCATGCCCATTCTCTCCCTGTCTCTCTCTTTCTCTGTCTGCCTCTTTCCTTCTCTCAAATAAAAAATAATAATTTTTTTTTTTAAAAAGAAGTTCAGACACACATAAGAGCACCCGGTTTTTCATTAGATGAGCATATTTGACAATGCTTGTCATGAAGATAAAATAGATTGGGAACTGTGATAAACTGGAGAAAGAATTAGTGTTTACTACACTTTGGTTAAATGACTTCAATTAAGATATTTACATATATTATTCTCCAAGATAGTGGCTATTAACACAAATTAGGAAATTGAAGTTCACTGAAGGTAAGGACTGCTCCAAGCAAGCAACTAATAACTTACAAATAAATCCACAACTTAGATGGTGATTCAACTTCAAAACTCATGCTCTCTGCACTAGACTGGTAAGTAGTTTCTTGTTCTCTGTAAAGATTACATGAATGAATTTGGCCTCCACTAGAATTCAGAACTATGGGAAACACCTGACACAAAGCCTGCTCTTAGTGGTACGGAGAAATGTAAGTAAAAGCTTCTGAAAAACAATGTCCATAAACCTTGATGCTATTTCCCTTAGCCTCATGTTAATTAAGCAAATTGAGTGATCATCTGTGCAGGGCCCTTGCTGGGCACTGCAGAGATGAGGACCATCCAATGACATAACCACTTGGGCCTTTCTTTTTGTAGGCTCTGCCTTCCAATGTTCTTGGCTTTCTAAAAATAAATGTGAATCATTATAGAGGCAACATATTCATTGGAAAGAAATCCAAAAATGTAGAAATATGTAAAATAGAAATAAAAATATCTCTCCTCAGAGGCACACATAACACACACACACTTAGAGTACATGTGGTAATAATTTACATAAATTAGACTATAATAGATCTAATTATTCCCAAGTCATATTTATTTATTTATTTATTTATTTATTTATTTATTTATTTATTTATTTTAGGACAGGGTTTCACTATGTAGCTTAAGCTGACCTGGAATTTTCTATGTAGCTCAGGCTGCTTCTAGAGTTCTGTCCTGCATATTGGGATTACAGAAGGGTGCCACCACACCCAGATCCTCTTCTCTCTTTTTAATTTAATTTAATTTACTTAATTTCTAAGGTCAGGTCTCAGTCAACATGTATTCTTTTCAATAAAAATAAGAGAAACGAAGCCAGGCATGGTGGCACACACCTTTAATCCCAGCACTCGGGAGAGGTAGGAGGATCACTGTGAGTTCAAGGCTACCCTGAGAATACAGAGTGAACTCCAGGTCACCCTGAACTAGAGTGAGACCCTACCTAGAAAAAACAAAACAAAAAATTAAGTAAAGGAGAGACAAATGATGTTCTATGTAAGTTTGTTTTATCTTTATGGTTATATCAATAAATATTTGATTTAGCTTTGGATTTATGATGCTGTGTTTCAGCAATAATATCTGGATTGGCCAGACACATCTTTAATCCCATCGCTGAGGTAGGAGAATCACCATGTGTTAGAAGCCAACCTGGGGCTATGGAGTGAGTTTCATTCCATAGACTGAGACCCTGTTTCAAATTAATAATAATAATAACAACAACAATAATAATAGATATGGTCAGGACATGAGATAAAACAAAATGTCCTTAGAATTATTGTTTCCCAAGTGACTTGTTTATGAAAATTAAAGGAAAAGGCTGTTGTCTGTTGATCTAGCAACCCACAGAAAGTAGACTGAAAAAGGCTGTATCTTTTCCCAGTAGTCTTAAAGGCTGTGTAAACACTCTTAAAACTCCTTTAAATATTTTATTGCATTGTCTAGTGTCAAGCAGTAGGCCAGTGGTGTAATAGGTAGTGTGTCTGATTACACATTAGTGCTTTACAATATAATTTTACAGTGCAGACATTGAGAATATTGTGATCTGGACAGTGGAAAGGTCAAAACAAGGATGTGAAGTTCCATGGAAATTTGTTGAGCTTTTAAAAGAGATCTTTTTTTGAAAGTAGAAAAGAATTTAGTTAGTGTTTAGCTATGAATATTTTCTCAACTCAACACACAAGGCATTTTTTTCTTTGATATATTTTAACCTGAGGCATAATTACATACAGTAAAATGCAAAAGTCTTACATGTACAGTTCATATTGCTTTAAGTAATGTATATGTTTGTGTTGCCAACATCCCAGTCAAGTTACAATGCATTTGTTTTCATTTAGGCAAATGTCATAGTGACCGAGTGGAATGGGGTACATGGAGATGACCCGTATACCCTACAATATAGAGGGTGTGGAAAAGAAGGCAAATACATTCATTTCACCCCTAACTTCCTATTGAGTGATGACTTAACAGCTGGATATGGATCTCGAGGTAAGCTCAACTAATCAAAAACCAGCCACTGGACAGGACAATATTTTGCTCTTGGTATAGAAGGACACAGAAAACCACCCCAAATCCTGCCAAGGACTTCCCATTTGAGTGGAAGACTGACTAGGTCCACAGGCAAGGTGAGGGACAGTGAGCCAGGAAGGGCTATATATCTGATTAGTGACCCAGGTAGGAGTTTAGTAATTTGGCGAAGGAATTTTGAGCTAACGTTGGTCAGAACAAGGCCTCACAAAGGAGATGGGAGGCAGGTTTGACATTTGGGGGGTGGTGTGTGTACAAGCTTGCGTTTGGAGGTTGACGGGCAACCTTGGATGTCTGTCCTCACCTTCCTCCTTGCTTGAAGCAGGCTTTGGTTGTTCACCAGTGCATTTCCCAGGCCAGCTGGCCAGCAAGCTTCTGGGAGATTCTCTTGTTTTTCCCTCCCATCCCGACATAGAGAAGAGTAGTGGCAGGCCTGTGAGTAAAGCTGAGGCTGCAGAGAACAACAAGTTATACTTGAGGGGTACAGAGCAGTGCACCCAATGATGGGACAGAGACCAAGCACGAGGGGAAATGCCAAGAGGGACACAGCAGCCAGGAGACGTCATGAACAGCCAGAAATAACTCCCTGGTCAAGTTACCCCCAAAGGCTCAAAGCACAGCAGACTTTTCAGGTGAATCTATATGCAAGGATAACGTGACTCACTCAAATCAATGAGAGAGAATCTGGATATTGGAGGATAACTGGAAGAAGATGAAGGACAAGGCCAGGAGTCTTGAGGATGGCTAGAGACAGTGAGATAGAAGGACAGGAGTAAGAGCAATGGGGGTGAGAGCTTCCTTGAGGGTTAAACACTCTCTTGTGTGATCCTAACAGCTCTAAGTGCTGAGAAGTACTGCAGAGTTTAAAAAGTGAGAGAAATAGGGGCTGGGGAGATGGCTCAACAGCTAAAGCACTTGATTGCAAAGCCTGATGGCGTGGGTTCAATTCCCCAATACCCACATAAAGCCAGATGCACAAAGTGGCATACAACTGGAGTTTGTTTGCAGTAGCATCAGGCCCTGGAATGCCCATTCTCTCCCTCTCTCTCTCTCTCTTTCTCCAAATAAATAAATATTAAAAGAGAAAGAAAGGGAAGTCTGAAGTGCTACAGAGTGAAAGGCAAGAGGTATGGGTGGGGGGCATGAAGAACAAGGAAAGAGTCAGAAAGAGAGAGGCGAGGCTAGCACAAAGGGGATGCCCCTGGTATGCAGTAAGCAAGAGGATGCCAAGGACAGTGGGCTGTCCCACAGAAAGCCTCAGCGTGGGTCTCATGTCAGTACCTGCAGCTTAGGAGGAAGGTCACGGCCACAGGCCTGCCGACCGATGGGCAGTGCACAAGATCTGAGGGACTCAGTAGGGGGAAAGGTCAGCTGATCTCAGGCTAACTCCCCTGTCTGCATTGTTATTTTTACAATGCTTTTCCAATCACGTTTTTACTTGTTTACCCTACTTAAATCTGAAGAGATTTTGTTAGCCCCGTATAGCCAGCAGGAAGTAGGGCAATGCACTATAAAATGTATTTTATAAAGCTTTGTAAAAGTTTGTATTTATTTTTCCTTCGGGTAACCATGAGGTATGATCATTTCTGTTCTGGCAGATGACTTCATCAGTCATCCAAATTCCAGGAGTCAGCACAAACTTGCCTTCATGCTCAGCTGGAGCTGTTCTCCTCCCTTCCTTTGTCTTAAGATCCAAACATTTCACAATGTGCCGCAGGCTGACTCATCTCAGCAGATACTTCCCGTTGTTCCCAGAACCTAAAATAATTCAAAAAAAAAAAATGTGTGCTTTTGAGAGGTGGGATCACCTGAAAAGCTTTTATGAGGAGATCTGAGTTCTGAGCTGAACTGTGAAGGAAAGATTTAGAGAGAATGAGGTAACACTGTCAAGGATTTGATGCCAGGGTGAGAATTTCCAAGAGCTGGATTAGAAATAAATATTAAGGGCTGGAGAGATGACTTAGTGGTTAAGGCACTAAAGCCAAAGGACCCAGGTTTGGTTCCCCAGAACCCAGATAAGCCAGATGCACAAGGTGGCATATGCGTCTGGAGTTTGTTTGCAGTGGCTGGAGGGCCTGGTGCTCCTATTCTCTTCCGTTCTCCCTCCCCCTCTCTGTGCCTCTTTCTCTCTGTCAAATAAATAGTAAAATATGTAAAAGAGAAATAAGCATTAACATGGAGAATGAGGGATAAAGTAAAGAGAAGGAGAAGCCTAGTGGAGAGCGCTCTGCGACCACCTTTTCTGTTCTTCCCGCCTTCCTTGAGTCCTGGGCTTCAAGCAGTTGTGCAGACAGGAGCATTACCCATAAGAAACAAGCAGGCATGCACGCTTAGGCAGCGCAGTCTGGAGTCTGAGAAAGGTTCGTTTGCCTGCCCTGATACACTTCTTCCCTTTTCCCTAAACCTCAACCTACAGACGTGCAGGAAATTAACTAGAAACGTGTTTTCAGCTTCACTGAGAAAGAGAGAGAATTGGGGACTCGGTCCTTGCTAGTTTCCACTTGTTTTACAGAGAGTAAATTGATGTTTTGCATCTACAGGACCAAACATTTTCACGCTACCTTTTCTTTTTTAAAATAAAAAAACATGTTATTTATTTATGAGGGAGGGGGCAGATAGAGATAGAATGGGTGTACCAGGGCCTCTAGCCATTGCAAATGAACTCCAGACACATGTTCCACCTTGTACATCTGGCTTTATATGGATACTGTTGACGGGAACCCAGGTCCTTAAGTTTTGCAGGAAAGCGCCTCAACCACCGAGCCATCTCTCCAGCCCCTCACACTGCCTTTTCTATGATGAAAAGGAGAAGTAAGTGGGAGTAGATGGGTGAAGAAAGTGAGAAAATTTGTGTTCATCTCTTTTAAACAAGTGTGCATAGTTGAGTCAAATCATACCTTCATTGATGAACAAGGGCCACTGTGAAGAGTTTAAGAACATAAATAGCAAAAACTCTCTCTTTCACAGGCAGGGTATTCGTCCATGAATGGGCCCATCTCCGCTGGGGGGTGTTTGATGAATATAACTATGACAAACCTTTCTACATGAATGCACAAAATCAAATTGAAGTAACAAGGTCAGTACCTTTTCGCATTTAAAATTTGCTACTTATTTGACTCTTAACATTAATAAATATAGTGTGTATTCCAAAATATACAAGAGAATGGAGAAAGGATTTAAATGTTTTTAGTATAAAGAAATAATAAATGGCTGGGTGTGGCAGCATGTGCCTGTAATCCCAGCACTAGGAAGGATTGAGCAAGTTCAAGGCCAGCCTGGTGTTCATAGTAAATTCCAGGCCAGGAAGGGCAAAATAACAAGACCCTGTCTCAAGATATATATACACATACATATACATACACACACACACACACATATATAAATATAATGTGGGGACTGGAAAGATGGCTTAAGGGACAAAAGTGTTTGCTTGCAAAGCATATCCACCCAGGTTCAATTTACAAGCCCACATAAGTAAGCTCAATGCAAAAAAAGTGACACAAGGGCTGGAGACATGGCTTAGTTGCTAAGGCACTTGCCTGTGAAGCCGAAGGACCCAGGTTCAATTCCCCAGTACCCATGTAAGCCAGGTGCACATGGTGGTGTATAAATCTGGAGTTCATTTGCGTGGCTACAGGCCTGTGTGCCCATTCTTTCTCTCTCTCTAACAAATAAATAAGAATAATTTTAAAAGTGATCCAAGTGTCTGGCATTAGTTTGCAGAAGCTAGAAGCCCTGGTACTCTAATAAACATACACACACGTGCGCACATATGCACACACAAATAAATAAATAGTAAATAATTTTAAATGAAAGAAAGAGAAGAATATTTATCCTGATTTAGTTCTTATGTGCTATAAAAATAAGTTTATAATGGCGAGTAAAAATCAACAAGGAGAAAATCTTTCCATTTTTGTTTTTAAAGTTTATTGCATTTTTAAATGGATAAATATATATGTGGTTCAAATATCAAAACCATATAAAATTTATACTCTTTGCTGTCACATTCATTATTGCCTTCATTCTGTCTGTATCACTCTAAACAACCACTTCGATTAGTTTCTTGTTAATTTTTTCTCTAAGAAAATTCAAATATGTATGAATAATCTTCCTTCCCTCCTTTCAAACAATTACATAACTGTGTAAAATGATTACATAATGGTTTTTCAGCTCACCCCTTTGCTGGATATATACACTGATTACAATCTTTTATAGTTACCAATAGCACTGCAGCTCTGAGGTTATCCATATGCCATTTCTTCTTTATGAAGGTGTGCCATACATCTGCTGAAATTTTCCAAGTCCAAAGGTGCCAGCTGGTAACAGGCATCATTTGGTCCCTCTTCCGAGAATGTCACTCCCATAGCAACATTTGGGATTATTTACTAAATAAGAAATTCTTTCAAAGATAATTATGACATGGTTGTTGCATGTTCATTCTCTTCTTCCCCTGATGTCCAGTGGACTTGAACTTGAAAGAGCACTGGCTCAGGGTGTTGCTGCCCAGGCCCTTCTTTGGGCTTCCCCAAATTCTTCTGGGTTTCCTGATATCATCTCTCCTGCTATTTTGTTTTGTTTTGTTTTGTTTTGTTTTGTTTTGTTTTGTTTTTCAAATAGGGTCTCACTTTATCCCAGGCTGTCCTAGAATTCACTATGTAGTCTCAGGCTGGCCTCAAACTCATGGCGATCCTCGTACCTCTGCCTCCCGAGTGCTGGGATTAAAGGAGTGCGCCACCACGCCCAGCTTCATCTCCTATTTTGACCCCGTTTGGTTGCTAATGTTCTTGCCAATACAAAACTCTTTCATCCACATCCAGGACTTTAAAATAGAGTGCATTTCTAAATTAATGTTTTTCATGGAGCAATTTTACAATTAATCATAAATTTTAAACAAACTACAATCCTTGAAACATATCATTTTTAAAGTTAATCAAGAAGAAACACAAGTATTTCAGAAACAGACCAGTTCCCCATTTCTTTTTCTATTTTCAGGTGTTCTTCCGACATCACAGGTGTTTTCATGTGTGAAAAGGGGCCTTGCCCACAAGAAAACTGTATCATTAGCAAGCTTTTGAAAGAAGGATGCACATTTATCTACAATAGCACCCAAAAGGCAACTGGCTCAATAATGTTCATGCAAAGTTTATCCTCTGTAAGTACACCCTTGGAATGACTCCTCTCAATATAAGATAAACTGATATGCTGTAAGGATGTAAAATGTAGGGTAATTAAGAGTCATTATAGGGCTGGAGAGACGGCTTAGTAGTTAAGGCATTTGCCTGCGAAGCCAAAAGACCTAGGTTCAATTCCCCAGGACCCACACAAGCCAGATGCACAAGGGGCACGTGTGTATAGAGTTTGTTTGCACTGGCTAGAGGCCCTGCTGTGCCTATTCTCTCTTTTTCTGTCTCTCTTCTCTCTATCTCTCTCTCTCTGTTTGTAAACAAATAAATAAATTTTTTTTAAAAAGAGTCATTATATTACAGTTTAGTGGAACTGAGAACTAACTTAGTCTTTATTCTACATAGTAAAAATAAAAATAACAAACTGGGTATTATGGCACACATCTTTAACCCCAGCACTCAGAAAGCTGAGGTAGTAGGATCACTGTGAGTTTGAGACTTTCCTGAGCTACAGAGTAAGTTGTAGTTTCCAAACACACACACACTCACACACACAAAACTAATGCTTCCCTTCCAAATAATAACAGATACAAATTCATTAAGAAAGGTGTTAATCCTCTTTCCAAGGAAAGTTGATTTAACCAGGGGACTCTGGAGAACAATAAGTCAACAGCTGAGGTGGTGGTTTTCCTCCGTCCTTTCACAGGAAAAGGTACCAGGTTCATGAACAAGATGGAGAAAATAACTGTACTTCTCTCCTTTGAGGTAGCAAACTGCTCCATGTTTTTATTTTTTTAATTTTTTGGTTTTTTTTTTTTTTTTTTTTAATTTTTTGACGTAGGGTGTCACTCTAGCCCAGGGTGACCTGGAATTTACTATGGAATAAATGTTTGTTTTTTTAATATTGTTATTTATCTGCAAACAGAAGGACAGAGAGAGAATGAGAACATGGGCACACCAGGGCCTCCAGCCAATGCAGGCAAACTTCAGATGCATGAATCACTTTATGCAACGGACTTTACATGGGTACTGGGGAATCAAACCTGGGTCATTAGGCTTTGCAGGCAAGCGCCACTGCAAGCTCTCCAGCCCCCACTCCATGTTTTGACTGTATTTTCTAATTCTCTTTTCTTTGTTTTGCAGTCTAGAACTTAAGGACAGGTAAGCTAAGTTAGGACAGAGAACCAATCCTGTCTTCTACCCAAGCCTTGCCAGTGTTCCATACTACCTAACAAGAGAGCAGTGCAAAAATCCAGATCGAGCACTTTTTTTTTTTTTTTTTTTTTTTTTGGTTTCTTGAGATAGGGTCTCGCTCTAGCCCAGACTGCCCTGGAATTCACTATTTAGTCTCTGGCTGGCTTTGAACACTCAGCAGTCCTCCTCCCTCAGCCTCCAGAGTCTTGGGATTAAAAGTGTACACCACCACACCCAGCTAGAACGTCATTTTTAAAATTATTATTATTTATTTATTTACTTATTTATTTTGGTTTTTCGAGATAGTGTTTCACTCTAGCCAAGGCTGACCTGGAATTTACTATGGAGTCTCAGAGTGGCCTCGAACTCACGGTGATCCTCCTACCTTTGCCTCTGAGTGCTGGGATTAAATTATTACTTTAAAAAGAACAAAAAAAGCCTCTCCATGAAATGAACCATAAGAACACAAGAATGAACTTGCATCTAGCCAATTCGTTTTCTCTATGAATGACACAGCACAGAACAGCACACAGGACACAGTCACCACCAGATCCCTGCTGAGAGAGTGTGGATCAGAAAGGAGGGGCTGTTAATTCAGAGGTTTAAGGGAACCAGCCTGCATAATCTGGTTTCCCTATCCAGCCTCACAAAGACTGGTGGTCGGATGTCTCCCTGTCCTGCCTTTGTGGCATTTCCTCTTTGTTCCATGGCTGACCCCTGCTGCCTGGATGTACACTTCCCTGCCTTCTGTTAGCTTGTGTCTTCGTGTGGAAACTTGCCTCCCTCTTTTCCTTTCCTTCCCTTTTCCTTTTTCCTATCATTCCCTTTCTTTTCCTATTTTATTCTTTCCTTTCCTATACATTTCCCTTGCATTCCTTTTTCTTTGGTTAACTTGTTCTAGTCCAGGGAAGAATCATTTGTAACTTAAAGGTGATTTTTTCCCCCAATTTCTTACCTTATCCATTGTTTTTCCTTTATAACTTTCATATATAATGCCAGCCTTATTCCAAGTAATTGATTCATGGTGTTTATGACTAGGTATAGTCTTTGTAATTCTTTGAAACTTATTCAAAGTATCCAATCACGAAAGTTTCATAATCACACAACCACAGTCGTGAAATGTAGGAAAAATAGAACTAGATGAGGCAAAACCGGTTATGCTCCCATCTCCCACCTTGCTGGGAAGTGAATGTCTTAATCAGGTATTAACCAACTTCAGCCTCACTCTGTGAAACTGCAGATGGGACTAGAGAATCTGTAAATTTCTTTCAAACTCTAAGCTCCCACAGCTCTGTTCCCTGGAAGTTGGGCTCTTTGTAGAAAGAGAGCCGCTGTGAAAAGATGGCCAGGCATTCCATTGCATTGCAAGACATAACATTCAGGGACATCATGACATAGGTTTATTGTCATAAAACCAATTATAGCTATATGTCCAAATGGAGAAAGGGTTTTCAGGAAGTAGGTTTAAGTTATTTTCTGCCTTAACTTCCTCTTAAAGAGATCAATATTTGAGCTACTTCAAGATATGTTGACTGATCAGTAGAAAAGATAACTGTCATTTAATAGGATTCCAAGGAATGGCTTGGCCAAGATAACATTTGTTAGGGTGTTTCCTTAACATGATCTCATGCTAAGAAGGAGGGAGACTGTTTTAAAACTAAAGTATACATGGTCTGCTCACTGTGTTCCCAGCGCAAATAAATTTTACGAGACATTGTTTTCATTGCCATCGGGGTGCTTCTATTTCAAACAAAAGGTGTCAGGGTTTATTTGCAAATGGTGTCACTTTTAAATGAAAGTAGCATATGACTAATTTCTGCTTGCCTTCCTTTTAGCTCAGTCTTTCTCTCACTTGCTTCCTGAGCATGAGAAGTATGTCTGGTCTGGAAAAGGTGCTTTCACACTCTGATAGACTTGGTTCTTTGTCCAGGTGGTGGAATTCTGTAACGCAAGTACCCACAACCAGGAAGCTCCAAACCTCCACAACCGGATGTGCAGCCTCAGAAGCACCTGGGATGTCATCAGAGACTCCCGTGACTTTAATCTCAGCCTTCCCATAAAGGGGGTTGAGCTCCCACCTCCTCCTACATTCTCCTTCATTCAGGCTGGAAACAAAGTCGTCTGTCTCGTGCTGGATGTGTCCAGCCAGATGGCGCAGGTAACACAAATGACTGCAAGCCACTCATACTTTTTCCTATCAGATCTAACGTTTTATGCAGAATGTGCTTAGACTGAGGGTGGA
Organism: Orientallactaga sibirica; assembly: GCA_036365145.1. Taxonomy (NCBI): domain Eukaryota; kingdom Metazoa; phylum Chordata; class Mammalia; order Rodentia; family Dipodidae; genus Orientallactaga; species Orientallactaga sibirica. The sequence continues at coordinate 15,916,209 of JAEOAD010000027.1, read as the reverse complement.
GAGAACAAAGGGTTTTTAATAGTTTTAGTTATTTATTTGCAAGCAGAGAGAGAGATAAAAAGAAGAGAGACAGAGAACTCCAGATGCATGGGGAATTGAACCTGGGTCACTGCACCTTGCAGACAAGTGCCTTAACCACTGAGCAACCTCTCCAACCTCCTCTTTAAAAAAAAAAAAGTCTTCAATTATTTATTTGCAAGCACAGAGAGATAGAGAGACTAGAGACAGACAGGGAGAATGAGCAAAGGGTTTAGAATAGCCAAAGACGTCTTAGTTTCTTGGGGAATGGGAGGAACACATTCAGAACGTGGCCCAGATTTTGAGATCGTCAGATAGATGCGATGCAAAGATGAGTCTTAACCCTCATGTTTGACGTTACTTGTAACTTTTTCCAACCAAGACCCTTCTCGTAAAAAGGTCATGTAACCAAAAGCTGCTGTGAGGTCCCGGCTGACAAGCTCACAGAGATCATGCTTGTGAGTGAGGCGTGGTCCCCGTGGTGAAGGCTGTGACTGTTGTATTCTGAGTGCTTCCTCAGTATTCACTGTGCTAAGGGGAGAACAGAATCTCCCGCGGAAGTCATCAGTCTATGGCCAGGAACGACAAAAGGATGAAGGCAGGATTCAAAGCCCTTGTTTGACCCACTCCATTAACTTACTCCCCACTTTGTAGGAGCAACAATAGTCAGGAGTGGAGGCAGTGAATCAAAACTGTCTCCAGTCTGAGGTATCTATGGGTCACTATGAAATGGGTAGTATTTCCCAGGAAGTCTGGATATTGAGGGAGAGACCTGGAGATAGAGATCTCTGTGAGCTATGAAGAGGAAGCCATTGAAGCAGTTCAGATGACTGCTCCCAACTCTTTTCTCTTAGTCTTCCAAACAAGGGCCTCTTGTGAATTAATAAGTAGTATTCTCTACTCAAACAGGAGTGCATATATTACTTTATATTTTATTAGCAGCTATCATCCACAGAGCCTAGCTAATCCTCACAGCAATTTTTTTTATTGTGATGCAATCCTAACAGACTGGCCCTTTTTTATGTGTGTATGAGAGAGACAGACAGACAGAAAAGAGAGAGAAAGAGAGAGAATTGGTGTGCCAGGGCCTCCAGCCACCATAATTAAACTCCAGATGCTTGCGCTACCTTGTGCGCATGTGCGACCTTGTGCACTTGTGTCACCTTGTGCATCTGGCTTACATGGGACCTGGATAGTTGAACATGAGTCCTTAGCCTTCACAGGCGAGTGCCTTAACCACTGAGCCATCTCTCCAGCTGCCTCATGGCAATTCTAACATAATAACCAATAAATGTATTATTACACCCACTTTATAGACAAAAAAGTCCAGGCTAAGGTGACCACATACCATGGGGTAGCAACAGAACGGACACTGGTTCTATTGATTGTTCCCCCTCTAAAGCATCAAGTCCCTTCGCAGCATTTCCTACTGGGAATAAATTTTCAAAGAATCAGTCACAAACGTATTTTTTAATCAGTTTCATAGACTTTTTAAAATTTCTGAGTTAGAGAGAAATAATGAGGCTATATGTTCTTGATTATGAATAACTTATTCTAAAGCACTTCTCTCCCCCAAGCATGCATTTTTGAGCATTCAACAAAAAAATCAAAAAAATATTCTAGCACTACATCTCTCTTTCCAAATCAAAAGTTTATAACACAATGTTTGTAAAGAATTAGCACATATATTTTTTATTTGAATTAGTTAGCCAGACTTGTTTTTATTGACAACTTCCACAACTGTAGACAATATCCCATGGTAATTCCCTTCTCCCCCCACTTTCCCCTTTGAAACTCCACTCTCCATAATATCCCTTCCATCTCTCAATCAGTCTCTCTTTTATTTTGATGTCATGATCTTTTCCTCCTATTATGAGGGTCTTGTGTAGGTAGTGTCAGGCACTGTGAGGTCATGGATATCTGGGCCTTTTTGTGTCTGGAGGAGCACGTTTTAAGGAGTCCTACCCTTCCTTTGGCTCTTACATTCTTTCTGCCACCTCTTTTGCAATGGACCCTGAGCCTTGGAAGATGTGATAGAGATATTTCAGTGCTGAGCACTCTTCTGTCACTTCTTCTCAGCACCATTGTGCCTTCTGAGTCATCCCAAGGTCACTGCCATCTGAAAAGGGAAGCTTCTCTAACTAAAAGTGAGAGTAGCATTAATATATGGGTACGAACATTAACAGAAGTGCTTACCAGGCAGTTTAGTGAACATAGTATATACATTTAGCCAGACACCAGCAGACATTATACCCCTAGGGCTCATGAATACCCCTGTTGTAGGTTTTCAGAATCAGGGATGTATTCCTTCACATGGAACAAGCCTCCAGTCCAATTAGAGAGCGGTTGGTTCCCCCATAACAGACATGCCACTGTTGCACCTGTTGGCTCATTTGGCCTGGCTGGCCTAGTTAGTCAGACTTTTGCCTACCAATCAAATGTCATTATTTTCCTTTTGTCCTTTTTGGGACATAGGCTGACAGACTCCTTCGACTACAACAAGCAGCTAAATTTTACTTAATGAACATTGTTGAAATTCATACCTTTGTGGGCATTGTCAGTTTTAATAGTAAAGGAGAAATCAAAGCCCAGCTACACCAACTCAACAGCAGTGAGGACCGAAAGCTGCTGGCTTCGTACCTTCCCACCTCCGTGTCAGATGAAGCAAAAGCCAGTGTCTGTTCTGGGCTTAAGAAGGGATTCGAGGTATGTAGAATACATCACCATCCTTGCTTTCATCTTGGCTCTGAGATGACTTTCAAAAAGCAGTCATGTGTTACATGTGGTCATAGCAGCCTTGGCTGTTAAATAATAATGGGATATATTCAGAGTTAGAAACCATTTCTTGTTCACCATTGCACTCCCTGTGCATAGCAAAGTTGCTGACATGCAATAGGTGCTTAATACATTCCACCAGCATGGTGGCTCATGACTGTAATCCAAGCACTCAAGTGGCTAAGGTAGGAGAATCACAGTGAGTCTGAGACCAGCCTGGGTTACAGAATGAAATACAGGTCAGTCTGGGCTAGAGTGAGATTCTATCTGCCCCCCCAAAAAGTTCCAAATAAATTCTTGTTGAAAAAATAAACAAATAAATGGTCACAAAAGCCTTATCTGAGGGGCTTAAATATTATCTCAACCCATTCTAAACTGTTCTATTTATTCTGAAACGATTCCAGATGTGGCCCTTGTTATCCTTGGATTTTCAAGTCCAAATTATTATATCTGGTCACATACCAGATTTCAAACACAGAGGAATCAATTAAGATCAGAGGCATGTTTCAGGACTTACAAAATCTGTCTAAATCAGCAGTGGAGATGCAACCATGTGTGAAGTATCCAATAGCAAACAAGATGCCAACTATGATTGTTGCTGCTATAACCAAGTGGTCTTCAACCTAAGCTTTCTACTGAAGTTACCTGATTTAAAAAATATATCTGGGGACTGGGGATGTAGCTTATCATTCACAAACCTCAAAAACAAACAAATCATATAAATATAACGAACAATGATACCTGGGTTTTATGTTCTTTGATCTGGGGAATGTCTGGGCATTGGTTATGTTAAAACATTCCCATCTAATTATAAGGTGTAGCCAATGTTGAGATCCACTGTTTTTAGCCCTCTTACTGGATACTGACTCTCAGAGGCAAGAGTCTCCTGCAATATACACCGTATATTCGATGCCAGACACTATTCTTAACTATGGATACATGATGGTGACTCAAAGACATTTTTACAACTGGCAATGTGATGGGATAGGGAGGATGGGTTGGCATGGAGAATAGGGTGCTGGAAGGAATTTTAGAGAGAGGGGGATTTTGAATGACAGGATTCTTCTGAGTCCTGCAGTTTGAACGACTTTCTTTCCAAATGCCTTGTGGTGTGCCGTGTTCAGGTGGTTGAGAAGCTGAATGGAAAAGCTCATGGCTCGGTGATGATTGTAGTGAGTGGCGGAGCCGATCAGCCCGTCAACGACTGCTTGCTCACAGCACTAAGCAGCGGCTCCACCATTCATTCCATTGCCCTGGGTTCCTCTGTAGACGGAAAACTGGAGGAATTATCTCAGCTGACAGGTAAAAAGTTTTTAAAAAATACATCTTTTTGAGAACCTGCTTAACATTGAATCTCCAAAGGACAATGATATAACTCAAATTATATGTCTTGACTTAAAAAAAAAAAAAACTTGAAAAGATTTTCTTAAAAATACAAACCATTGCTAAAACAGTCAAAATATTGCTGGTTTTAAATTTTTTTTCTGTGAAATATCCAGGTTAGGTACAATGAAAATAATACTTTTAACTTCTTTGCTTGGCAGCCTAAGAATGTATATTTATGGAGCTAAAATATATTTTATATTAAATGTAATAACTTCTACACTAGAGACACACAGCATTTTTTAAAAATTATTTATTTATTTGAGAGAGAGAAATATATTTGAGAATATATTAAATGTAATAACTGGGTCCTGGAGAATCACTAGAGCTTCACACAACAGCATTCTCTCCAGCCCCGACACACAGCATTTTAAGCATCTAAAATATCTTGGTTTTGTTAAAAATAAGATACAGGGTGGGCATGGTTGCACACGCCTTTAATCCCAGCACTTGGGAGGCAGAGGTAGGAACATCGCCGTAGGTTCAAGGCCACCCTGAGACTACATAGTGAATTCCAGGTCAGCCTGAGCTACAGTGAGACCCTACCTCAAAATCCAAAATAATAAATAAACAAATAAATAAATAAATAAATAAATAAGATACAGAATAATTTTACCTTACATTTCGTATATCCCATAAAAATGGGTACACTGGACTAGCCGTTAAAAGCTAAGATTTGTTATTTTTTTTTTTAAATTTTTATTGATTTTTAATCTTACATACCAAAAAAAACCCCACCAAGATTTGTTATTTTTAAAAATAATATTCTCAGGGCCGGGCGTGGTGGCGCACGCCTTTAATCCCAGCACTCGGGAGGCAGAGGTAGGAGGATCGCCGAGAGTTCGAGGCCACCCTGAGAATACATAGTGAATTCCAGGTCAGCCTGAGCCAGAGTGAGACCCTACCTCGGAAAAAGAAAAAAAAGGAAAAATAATAATAATAATAATATTCTCAGAATTCAAATGTAAATATATAACAGTGCAATGATAGCAATTAATGTAGATCACTGAGAAATTATGAATCCAAGACTATCTAGTAAGTATGCATTAGTGCTTATACGGTAGGCAGCATTTTAGCTTCTGACATAATTGCAGTGCATAGAACAAATGAAACTATCCCCTTAAGGCCACTTGCCACGTGGTTATGTAGGACCGCATTCAAAATCAATCATGTTTAGCTCCTACCTCACCCAAATTCACACTGTAATACAGAGTTTGTTGGAAAAGTTATAACCTTTTTTTTAATCCATGTTAAAAGTTGATGTTACAATCATGTATTTCAGGAGGTTTAAAGTTCTTCATCTCAGATAAATCAAACTCCAATAGCATGATTGATGCTTTCAGTAGAATCTCTGCGGGAGCTGGAGACATTTTTCAGCAAAGTATTCAGGTCAGAATTTCTGTTACATTTATAGGTGAGGAGGAGAAAAGGGAATAGATAAGTTGTGCTAACTGCCTGGTTATGGTTTTTTTTTATTTCTTTATTTTTATTTATTTATTTGAGAGTGACAGAGAGAGAGAAAGAGACAGAGATAGAGAGAGAATGGGTGCACCAGGGTCTCCAGCCACTGCAAATGAACCCCAGATGCATGTGCCACCTTGTGCATCTGGCTTACGTGGGTACTAGGGAATTGAGCCTTGAACTGGGGTCCTTAGGCTTCAAAGGCAAGCACTTAACCGCTAAGCCACCTCTCCAGCCCCTGGTTATGGTTTTTTAAATACACTGTCTGTGTGAAAGGGTTCTGATGAGCTTCTTGGTACCACCAGAGCCAAGCTTCCATTGTTCCTGGTGTCCTTGCCTCTCACTTCCAGGAGAACTTTCTGCAATGTCTAACTTAGTTTTTTGAGGTCTGTGAAAAAGTTCATTTCTTTATGGATCAAAATGAAGGTAGAGATGTGAATGGGATGAAAGTAAGGCTAGAATAAAAATAAGAGACTGTGTAGTTTCCTTTCCACATCAACCAGATTCACTTATAGAAGGAATATTAACTATTTCATTAAATTCTAATAATTTCTAAATCTCTCTACTCTCTCTCCCCTCCCCCTTGGTTTTTGAGATAGGGTTTTGTGTAGTCGAGGTTGACTTTGAACTACTGATCCTCCCATCTCTACCGCAGAGTGCCTGGATTACACACCTGGCTTTAGTTAGCATAACTTATTGACTTTCACCTCAAAAGCTTTCTCTAATCAAGCTATTGTTCAAGGGCTATTTCTTGTTCATTCTAAGTACCTTAAATATACTTTGAACATAAATGAATAATGCTTGAATGGAATTTTACCTGCAATTTTCTCACAGATGGTGAGTAAACCTGCCAAGTTAATGATTTGATATAAACAATAAGCTCAGTAAATTATTGCTAGGGAATATTTACCATAAGGGTTATATATATGTACACACAGTCAAGGCAATAACCACAGTTCTATCATTAGGAGTAAAATAAATGGCCCAAGACATATTGTAATGCAGTGCTCAAAGGTTAATGATAAAGAGAAGGTTCAGCAGGTAATATAAAAAATTACACAACAGGGGTTTCTAATATGACTGACAGACTTTTCAACAGAAGCCCTACAGGCCAGGAGAGATGTTTACGATACTGAAGACTACTCTACACTCCAAAACTAGCCTTCAGAAATGAAAGAAAAAAACAGTCAATGCTAAACAACAAATGACAGAATATGTCATTGCTACAAGAAATGCTTGCAAAAGCTCCTCAAAAGAGAAAAAAATAGACAGAAGGTATAAAACTCACTGGGAAGAGCAACTCCATAGATAACTTCTGGATGCTGTAATATTTTAAGTCTTCTTGTCACCACAAATAGACAAAAAAAAACAGTCATAAGCAAGGAATCAAGACACATATGTTCAGTGAATCACCCAAACCACACAGAAGACTGACAGGAAAGCTATCACAAAACCAGAAAGCAAGTTACACAAAAGTTGCATGAGACTGTACCTACTGATTACCTTAAATGTAAATGAACTAAATTTTTCAAGTCAGAGTCACAGAAGAAATAAGTGGATAAAACCACCACCTAAGACCCAGTTATATGTTCCTTACCAGAAACTCATCTCTCAGAACTCCCAGAAACTGAGGTGGAAGAGATGAGATTACACATCCAATAAAAAACAGACTCCAAAAGAAAGCCGGGCATTCTTACATTCGATCAAATAAATGTAAAAGCAGGAAAAAGAGCCAATAGTCACGGTGTAATGACAAATGGTCAATTCAGCAAGAGGAAATAACAACTGTAAATATGCATGCACCCAAACATATAAGCAAATATTAATATATGGAAAGGGAGAGAGAGATACCCCCTCAAATAAGAGTAGGTATTTTAATAGCCCACTTTCATTATCTATACTAAGAAAATGATAGAGATAATTCAAACAAATAAAATTAGAGATGAAAAAGGAGCCATTGCAGCTGACACCACAGGAAGAAATGATCATTAGAGATTGCCATGGACAACTATATATGGATAAGTTTAACAGTCTACAGTAGATAGACAAATTCCTTGACATATATACCTTACCAAGATTGAATCATAAATAAAAACCAGATCAATAAAAAGTAACAAGATTGAATTGATAGCAAAACATCTTCCATCAAAGAAATTCCCAGGACTAGATGGCTTTACCTCTGAGATCTACCAAACACCGAGGCAAGAACACTCACTGTTCTTAAATGAATAGGAGAGAATTATTCCAAGCACATTCTAGCATTATTCCAGCATTACTCCATATCAAAAGAAGATAAGAACACAACAAAAAAGGAGTTACAAATCATTAGCTTGGGTGACTTTAAATCCAAGCATCCTTTATAAGCATGATCTGACATGTAGTGCCAGAATTTGGGAGATGGAGATGGGAAGGTTATGAGTTTAATGTCAGTCTGGTCTATGTAACAAGACCCTTTCTAAGAAAGAATTATAGAGAAAGAAGAAAATGAGAAAGAAAGAAAGAAAGAAAGAAAGAAAGAAAGAAAGAAAGAAAGAAAGAAAGAAAGAAAGAGGGAGAAAGGAAGGAAGGAAGGAAGGAAGGAAGGAAGGAAGGAAGGAAGGAAGGAAGGAAGGAAGGAAAGAAGAAAGGAAGAAGGAAAGAAAGGAAGAAGGAAAGAAAGAAAGACCCACATGAGCCAGATGCACAAGGGGCACATGCATCTGGATTTCATTTGCAGTGGCTGGAGGCCCTGGCATGCCCATTCTCTCTTTCTCTCTGCCTCTTCCCCCTCTCTCATAAATAAATAAATAAATAAATAAATAAATAAATAAATAAATAAAATTTTAAAAAATGAAACATAAGCCACCATGTGACTCTTCTACTGAGTAGCTATCCAGAAGTGAACTCAGCATGTTAGGTACTGCCCCCTCCTTCATTGCTGTACCACACTCAGCAGCCAAGAAGTGGAAAGAGTCTTGGTGTCCCTCAGTTGATGAAATGGGTGCATATACACAATGGACTCTATTTAGATACAAAATGATAAAATCACAGCTGGGGATTATTTATTTCCTATTAAATATATGAACATCTAGACGTATTATATACAAATTAAAACAAATTAAGCATATTCCCAGTTAGAATATTTAAAAGTTCATTATTATAGTTGATAAAGTGAGGCCAATGTTTATTTGGATGAGTGATAATATCAGAAAAGCTAAGTTACTTTTTAGAGCATGATGAAATAGGCTGGGGTGTAGCTCAGCAGTAGAATGTTAGTCCAGATGCACAAGACCTGGGGTTCAACCTGCATTACCGGAAGAAAATGAGAAACCAAACACATGAATGAATAATCTAGCCTGGAGTGATGATGCACATCTCTAATCCGAGGAAGTTCCGAAATTCAAGATTAACCTGGGCTAGCTACATAGTGAATTTGAGGTCAGCTGGGCTACATGGGACCCTGTCTTAACCTATCCATTCCCCAAAAAAGGAAAAAGAAAAAGAAAAAAGTAGAATCATATCTGTACTAACTATACCAAAATATTTATAACCACTTACATAGCATATTTTATTTTATTTTATTTTTTATTTAAGAGAGACAGAGAGACACACAGAGAAAGGAAGAGACAGAGAATGGGCACGCCAGGGCCTCTCAGCCACTATGAACGCATTCCAGACACATGCGCCCCCTTGTGTGCATGTTCAACATTGCACTCTTGCGTCACTTTCTTTTTCTTTTTTTAAAATTTTTATTTAATTAATTGCAAGCAGAGAGATAGAAGAGAGGGAGACAGAGAGAGAATGGGCATGCCAGGGCCTCCAGATGTATGTGCCCCTTGTGCATCTGGCTTACGTGGGTCCTGGAGAATTGAACCAGGATCCCTTGGCTTCACAGGCAAACACCTTAACCGCTAAGCCATTTCTCCAGCCCTCTTGTGTCACTTTTGCATCTAGCTAAACGTGGGACCTGGAGATTTGGACAAGCATTCTTAGGCTTTGCAGGCAGGTGCCTTAACCGCTAAGCCATCTCTCCAGCCCTATTTTATTTTTTTACTTTGGCATTTTATGTGAAAATGATTTGCATAACTTTTACATGTCAGAATTAAATGATTTTCCTCTTTGCTTATTCACTCTTGTCATTAAAGTAAATCAAAAGAGGAAATCACTATACATTCATTAAAAACCTCTCACATATGCATTCTCTTCAACAGCTTGAAAGTTCTGGTGAAACTTTGGAACCTCATCACCAACTGAAAAGCACTGTGACTGTAGATGACAGCGTGGGCAGTGACACAGTCTTTCTAGTCACATGGCAGAACAATGGTCCCCCCGAGATTGCATTATTTGACCCTAATGGGAGGAAATACAACATGAGTGATTTTGTCATTGATCTGGCTGTCCAGACTGCTAGCCTTTGGGTTCCTGGGACTGCTAAGGTAGGCGTGTGAGCTTGTTTATAATCAGAGTGAACAAAGTATATAACTTTCAACTGAATGGTTGATCAAAGGCATTATGTAGGAGGAAATTTTGTAAAGTTACATCAGGATCTTCAATTTATAAAGACATTTTATGAGTTTAAAGAATTTAAGTTTAAAGATGGGCGTGATGGCGCATGCCTTTAATCCCAGCACTCGGGAGGCAGAAGTAGGAGGATTGCCGAGAGTTGGAGGCCACCCTGAGACTACATAGTGAATTCCAGGTCAGCCTGGACTAGAGTGAAACTCTACCTCGAAAAACCAAAAAAAAAAAAAAAAAAAAAAAAAGAATTTAAGTTTAAAAAATTTAAATTTAGCTGGGCATGGTGGCACACACTTTTAATCCCAGCACTTGAGAGGCAGAGGTAGGAGGATCACCATGAGTTTGAGGCCACCCTGAGACTACATAGTGAGTTCCAGTTCAGCCTGGGCTAGAGTGAGACCCTACCTTGAAAAAAAATTAAAGTACTAAAGTATATACAAAACTTTAAATATCAGTTAAAATCTTACGTAGCTATTTCCACTGGTAGCACAAATACGTTTTCTACCTATGCCTTCCTTTACATAATCCATACAGCTAAACTTCCCTTATGGTTAGTAACAACTCTGCTAAGAATTCATGATACAGCTAATACAATACATGTGTGTTTTGACCACCTTTCATGCAGTAGGTTTTGCAGTAGGTACTTCAGAATAAAATGCCCAGATGGGAGTCAGCACCGGGTACCACCAGAGCATACATGAGCGTGGAAGGACTGCAGAGGAGTGTACCAACTGGGCACAGAGGTGAAGGCAGAAGAGGGATGAGACCTGGCAGAGAAACAGCAAGGGATGCGCAGGGAGGGAAGGGAGTGAGGACTTGACTCCTGACGGTACAAGGGAAGCTCTGGAGGCTCACAGCACTCTGGCACTGCCTGAATTCAGTCTTATCCCACGCTGCTCCCATCGTTGATGGCAGCCTAAGATCTTGCCATGTTGCGTAGGCTCATCTCAATTAGTGCAAGACCCAAATGCATCTCTTATCTTCCTCCAGAATGCCCAGTTCTCTGTCCTTACTGAACTTTGAAAATTCACTGCTCTTTTCTGTATTTAAATTTATTTATTTATTTATTTATTTATTTATTTAAGAGAGAGAGAAAAGGCAGACGGGGGAGGGGGGGTGGACACACCAGGGCCTCCAACACTGCAAACAAACTACAGATGCATGTGCTACCTTGTGCATCTGGCTTACATGGGTCCTGGGGAGTCGAACCAAGGTCCTTTGGCTTTGCAGGCAAACGCCTTAACCACTAAGCCATCTCTCCAGCCTCCCACTGTGCTCTTTTCATACCTGTACACAAGGGGAGGAATGCCACATCTTCTTGCTCCCTTGCCTGATTCCTACATCTGGGTTAAGCACCCACCCCGTATCAAAACACCAAGGAGAATTTTCTGACATGGAGGTTCCCGCCACGTGTCTTTTACTGATGCTGTGAGAGGTGACCCTGGGACTGGGCTCAGATCTCACGAGGAAATCGTGAAGCACCCGGATACCAATGGAGAAGGCTGGGCCTAGTGCAATGGCCTCCTAACTACTCACTCTGACACTCACCTTGACCCACAGGGTTTCTTCTCAGTCCTCCTGTTGTTTCCAGGTTTAATGAAGAGCAGCGGAGGAGACCTGGAAAAAAACATGTGAATAGTTTAATCAAAAAGAAATATTCTTCTACATGAAAATATGTCCTTTTTCAAACATTTGGCATGCTTCTTCCAAGTGGCCTGAGAGTGATATTTAGCAGAATTTCTATAAATTTCTCAACATAGTCCTGGTACAGTTTTGACCTGTTTCTTTTTTTTTTTTTTTAACTATTTATTTTATCTTATTTTATTGGAGAGAGACACAGAGAGAGACAGAGAGAGAGAGAGAGAGGGGAGGAAGACAGAGATGGGCACGCGAGCAGTGTCTCAGGTGCTGCGAACAAAATCCAGATGTGCACGCCCCCTTGTGGTCAAGTGCGGCATTGCCCCCTTGCATCAGTTTGCATCTGGCTGAACGTGGGACCTGGAGATTGGAACCAGTGTTCTTAGGGTTAGGAGGCAGGCACCTTAAACCCTAAGCCATCTCTCCAGCCCTTGACCTGTTTCTTGATCCGTAAATAGTATGTGTGGTTTGTTGTTGTTTGAGGTCTGTAAGGTTTGGGGAAATGGAAAGAAAGGAATGCTATTGCTGTATTAATCTGATGTGTCTACTGATATCAAAACAGTCATTGAATTTGATATCACTTTCTCAGTTCTTAAAACAAATGAAAATACTTAACATCTTGTTGAGTAAACATGATTAATATTTACAAGGTACTTTGAAGCTAGACATTATCACCATAATATTCTAAAACTGAGTCAAGATGCAGCCTTCCCCCCTCCAAACAATACCAGGGCATACTTCCTTAAAGAGCTGCCTAATAATAAAAGACAGCGCTTAACTGATGCTGTCTTTTTCCTAACATCTCTTTCTTGTGTTAAAATACACACCATCACCAAAATAGAAAGAAAAAACCTTAGAGGCTTAGATGTTCGCTTTAAAATGAAGTATTGATATTTTTTCTTCGCACTTGACCAAACACGAAACCTTTGTTTTGCAGCCTGGAAACTGGACTTATACTCTGAACAATACCCAACATTCTCCTCAAGCTCTGAAAGTGACCGTGGCCTCTCGCGCCTCCAACCCTGTGGTACCTCCAGCCACTGTGGACGCCTTTGTTGAAAGGGACAGCACTTATTTTCCCCACCCGGTGACAATTTATGCAATTGTGAGAAAAGGGTTGTATCCCGTTCTTAACGCTACAGTCATGGCTACAATCGAGCCAGAGGCTGGGGATTCCGTCACACTGAAGCTTTTGGATAATGGAGCAGGTGATACAGACCGTCATGGTGTTATTCACATTCTCAAGTAGTGTATGTTGAAGTTGCGTTTACGTTAATCTTATCTCTGAAACGCCTTCAATTCAACTGTTTTTCGATTCAGTATCATGAGATTCTCAAATTATTATCAACAGTATCATTCCACAATGTCTGTGTTGGAAACCCCAAGTATTTGATCTACTAATAAAATTACATACCATTGTTGGGCGTGGTGGTGCCCACCTTTAATCCCAGCACTTGGGAGGCAGAGGTAGGAGGATCACCGTGAGTTCGAGGCCACCCTGAGACTACATAGTGAATTCCAGGTCAGCCTGAGCTAGAGTGAGACCCTACCTCGGAAAAAAAAAAAAAAAAAAGTGACATACCATTGCTACATTATTTCAAAATTAATTTGTTTTTCAAGATACTCAGGTTTGGTGGCCTGTTGCTTCCTTGCCATGGGAATAATGAGTGACATTTGCAAATCCAAGATGATTCAGGGGCTTTTTAGTTCAACCCCACTTCAGCGTGACACCAGAGAGGTCTTCACAACAGAAAGGTCTCATTTTGCCTGTGGGAACAGAACCAAATGATCATCCCCTCTCGTGTTCTGATGACGTAGGCATGACCTTACCTTTCTTACTTTTTATTTATTTTGTTACTGAAACTCCAAAAATGTACTTTACAAAATGTTTCTCCTTGCTTGGACTGGCGCAGAAAACAAACCTTGCTCTCTGTGAGAAAATCAGCTGACTCGGCGCAATAAGCGTTTATATTCCCTTTTTTTTTTTTTTTTTTTTTTTTTTTTGAGGTAGGGTCTCACTCTAGCTCAGGCCGACCTGGAATTCACTATGTAGTCTCAGGGTGGCCTTGGACTCACTGCGATCCTCCTCCTACCTCTGCCTCCCGAGTGCTGGGATTAAAGGCGTGCGCCACCATTTATATTCCTTTTGAAGCCTTTCACTTGTTTGCCATTTAAATTTACAAGCTAATGAAAGAAACATGAAAAACACTGCTTAGTCATCCTGGTGTAAATTTAGTACTTCCTCCCCATACTTAACATAGTTGCATTTTTTCTAATGCTTTTAATAATGGAATGTAAAGCTTTAGAATTGACCACGTGCTTTCTCATGCATACTCAATCACAGCAACCTTGTAAGACAATGTATTTCATTTTATCGGAGGTAGTGAGCTTCAAAGCTATCAAGCTGCAGATCCGCAAGTTAAAACCAAGCGCTGTAACCCCCAAGCTAGTGTTCTCTCCCTTTCTTACTGCTTTGGTGATTAAAGGGGGTAGAAATGGCAACTGTGGCAATTACGTGAGGAAGACATTCCGCTAGGCAATTTCTCAACAGAGACAGACATGTTGTAGTCACAAAGATAGAATGGCTTGTTAGTCATTAAACCATTAAATGTGAAGATTTGGTTTCTTTGCCATAGACTTTTTTTTTTTTCTTGAATTTGCATGGATTAAATGCTTAGTCCCTGTTTTATTTTAACAGACTTCTGCTTCCTCACACTGGGGGAAAAGGCTTTCAGAGAGCTTTAGAGATAACACAATGCTAAAAATCAGGGCTGTGGGTGGTGATGGGAGAACTGACATGACCTGTAGTAGGATGTCCCTGTGAAGTGACCTGCCCTGCATGGTGGTTGTGACCTGCACCTGGACTAAGATGGACACCCCAGTGTTTCTGCAGGGTCTAGACCTGTCTGCTCTCCAGACTGCACTGGTCTCTTTAATGGATCAGAATGAAAGGAACGAAATCCCACAGTGGTCTCAATTTCAGAATGCCCCTGAAGCAAGGCACAATGGAGGGCACCAAAGCCGGTCTAACTGCAGGTCAGGGAGGTCAGGGAGCCACGTGGATGCTAGAATTCTCGACTAAGGATATTAACAAGTTCCATACTATTTTATCAACTACCAAACTTTTTGTTGTTGTTTTCTATCACAGGCTCTTCATCAAGGGCTGCAGGGTATTCATAAACTCTCAAAATTGTATGAAATGTGTATAAGTGCATACATATTTATTTCTTGGGGACAGAAGAGCTTTTATTTCAAAAGGGCTTGTGGCAAAAATTAGCTTAAGAATACGCTTAGTTTCTATAGAAAGCTATTATTATTTTCAATGATAGGAATAAGAGCTTTAAAGATAATTTTTTGTGAAAAATTTTATTGTATTTATTTATTTATTTGAGAGGGAAGGAGAAAGAGGCATATAGAGAGATAAAGAATGAGCACCACAGCTCTCCAGCCACTGCAAACAAACTCCAGATGCATGCATCACCTTGTGCAACTGGCTTACATGGGTCTGGGGAATCGAACCTAGATCCTTTGGCTTTGCAGGAAAGTGCCTTAATAGCTAAGTCATATCTCCATCCCTAAAGTTTTTTTTTTAATAAATGATTTTTTTATTCTTATTTATTTATGAGAGAATGGGTATGCCAAGGCCTCCAGCCACTGCAAATGAACTCCAGACCCATGTGACACCTTGTGCATCTGGCTTATGTGGGTACTAGGGGATCAAACTTGGGTCCTTAGGCTTTGCAGGCAAACGTCTTAACCACTAAGCTATCTTCAGCCCCCTAGAGATGATTTTTAAGTGTGTTTTATTAGAACTGTAGTAGGTATAAGACATTTGAAACTGGACACATTCAATATGACACAGGCAAATAAAGATTCATCTTTAGAGAATAACTTTCCAGAGGTTAGGTAATCACAAGAAGAAATTCTGGCACCATCAGATTTTAAAATACATGACAATATCAAAACTAGCTATGATCACAATAATGTGTGGTAGAACAGAAATTAGAGGGGTAAATATTTTAACATCTTTCCAGTATTAGCAATCAACTGTGATGGCAACTGTTGACACTGAATTTTTGTCTCACACAGGTGCTGATGTTATAAAAAATGATGGAGTTTACTCCAGGTATTTTTTCTCCTTTGCTGTAAGTGGTAGATATAGCTTGACAGTGCATGTCCGTCACTCTCCCAGCATCAGCACAGTAGCCCACTCTATCCCAGGAAGCCATGCTCTGTATGTGCCAGGTTACATAGCAAACGGTAAGAATCATTGGCAATGGGGATGTGAGTAATATCATTTCATGATGTATCTCTAATGAATGTCTGGATATATGTAATAAAGGAATGGGTGTGAAGGGGAAGGAGGAGAGAAGAGAGGGAGAAAAGAGAAGGAAGGAGAAAGAGCAAAGAGACAGATGGAATTTCAAAATTATACTTAGCCTCAGAATGCAGCTCAGTAATAGAGTTCTCACCTAACATGCATGAAGCCCTAGGTTCAGTTCCCAGTGTGATATGTAGGTATGTATTTGTACATGTATATAGAAATAATGTATTGATTTAAGAATATATTTCTCTCTTTCTCTCTGTGTACATATGAAGTAGACAATGTGGGATTCCCCTAGATTACACATGTTATTATTTTAGCAATTATTTTGAACTCTGTTATTGTCTAATCAGGTTACTACTAACAGATAAAGACATTTATGAAGATGTTTAAGTTCTGGTTCCCATTCTTCCTTTATAGAGGTTTAAGCAAAAGAAAAAAGTTATTATCAGTTGAAAGCAGGCAACAGAAATTCTGAAGAGGTTCTGTTTTCCCTCAAGATAAAAGTACCTAGCCTGACACAGTGACATACACCTTTAATCCCAGCACTCAGGAGGCAGAGGTAGGAGAATCACCTTGAGTTCAAGGCCACCCTGAGACTACATAGTGAATTCCAGGGCAGCCTGAGCTAGAGTGAGATCCTACCTCGAACCCCGCCCCCCCCCAAAAAAAAGTACCTAATAAGGGCTGGAGAGTTGGCTTAGCAGTTAAGGCATTTGCGTGCAAAGCCAAAGGACCCAGGTTCGATTCCCCAGGACCCACGTTAGCCAGATGCCCAAGGGACACATGCATCTGGAGTTTGTTTGCAGTGGCTGGAGGCCCTGGCATGCCCATGTTCTCTCTCCCCCTCTTTCTCTGTCAAATAAATATTTTTAAAAGTGCCTAACAAATAGAAGATACACATTCTCTTTTTAAAACTGCATTATTTTAGCTCCTGATAATAGAGAATATGAGCAAGGTAGGCTTTTGTAAACTATTTCTTTTTATGTTATTTTATTTATTTATTTGAGAAAAAGAGAAAGAAAGAGGCAGATAAAGAGAGAATGGGCACACCAGGGCCTCTCCACTGTAAACAAACTGTAAAGCAAACATATGCATGCACCACCTTGTGCATCTGGCTTATGTAGGTACTGGGGAATAGAACTTGGGTCCTTGGGCTTCGTAGGCAAGTGCCTTAACCTCTAAGCCATCTATCCAGCCTAAGGTAGCCATTTTATAGGTAGTCAGCAAGCTAGTGATAGAGAGGCCCAAGGAGAACATGGATTCTACCTTGCCTGCCCTGGCAGGACCAGAACCCACATTTGGTACAGTGTTATCCAAGACAACTGCAAGCAACCACCCCTCAGTAGCTTAGCACAGCTGTGCCTGGCCCTTCCTGTGTCAGTCTCTTGAGTCCACCAAACCAATCAAATCTCTCCCTTACACACCTGAGTCTGATGATGAGGACAATCCTAATCAGATGTTTGATCCATATATATGGCCGGGCATGTGTGTGTAAGCCTCTTGATTCCCCATGGCACATGTGTGTGACTCTCTCTTGACTTTTCTCCTTGTTTCATGGCCCTAGCTTCTTGGCTTCTGTGGTAAACACTTTCCCAAGGTGAGGAGGATCTCTCAGTCTCATCTCCCCTTTTCCAGCAAGGCTGGGAAGGGAAAAAATTTCTTTTTGCCTGAATGTTTTGCTGCTTGCTTTATGCACATGCTTTGTTTGTGTGCTTCACTGCTTTTTTACATGTGTGATCTCTCTCTGAACTCTGATCCCCACTCTCTCTTAGTCTTCTACATGTGTGATCTCTCTCTGAACTCTGATCCCCCCCACTCTCTCTTAGTCTTCTACATGTGTGATCTCCCTCTGAACTCTGATCCCCCCCACTCTCTCTTAGTCTTCTACATGTGTGATCTGTCTCTGAACTCTGATCCCCCACTCTCTTAGTCTTCTACATGTGTCCCCTGAACTCTGATCCCCACGCTCTCTCTCTCTCTCTGAGTCTTCTAGTCATGTGTGATCTGTCTCTGAACTCTGATCCCCCCACTCTCTCTTAGTCTTCTAACTCTGATCCCCCACTCTCTCTTAGTCTTCTACATGTGTGATCTCTCTCTGAACTCTGATCCCCACTCTCTCTTAGTCTTCTACATGTGTGACTCTCTGATCCCCACTCTCTCTCTTAGTCTTCTACATGTGTGATCTGTCTCTGAACTCTGATCCCCACGCTCTCTTAGTCTTCTACATCTCTCTCTGAACTCTGATCCCCATGTCTTCTACATGTGTGATCTCTCTCTGAACTCTGATCCCCCACTCTTAGTCTTCCCTCTCTGCTCTGATCCCCCACTCTCTCTTAGTCTTCTACATGTGTGATCTCTCTCTGAACTCTGATCCCCACGCTCTCTTAGTCTTCTCTTCTCTCTGAACATGATCCCCCACGAGTCTTCTCTGAATCTCTCTCTGAACTCTGATCCCCACGCTCTTAGTCTTCTTAGTCTTCTGATCCCCACAGTCTTCTACATCTCTCTCTGAACTCTGATCCCCCACTCTCTTAGTCTTCTACATGTGTGATCTCTCTCTGAACTCTGATCCCCCCACTCTCTCTTAGTCTTCTACATGTGTGATCTCTCTCTGAACTCTGATCCCCCCATCTCTCTCTCTCTGAACTCTGATCCCCACTCTCTCTTAGTCTTCTACATGTGTGATCTCTCTGAACTCTGATCCCCACTCTCTCTTCTACAGTCTTCTGAACATGTGTGATGATCTCTGAACTCTGATCCCCACTCTCTCTTACTCTCTGAACTCCCCCACACTTCTACATCTCTCTTAGTCCCCCACTCTTCTTACTTCTGTGTGATCTCTCTCTGAACTCTGATCCCCATGCTGTCTTCTACATGTGTGATCTCTCTCTGAACTCTGATCCCCCACTCCCCCTACATGTGTGATCTCCCTTAGTCTTCTACCCCCATGTGTGATCTTCTACTGTGTGAACTCTGAACTCTGATCCCCCCACTCTCTCTTAGTCTTCTACATGTGTGATCTCTCTCTGAACTCTGATCCCCCCACTCTCTCTTAGTCTTCTACTCTGTGATCTTCTCTGAACTCTGTCTCTCTAGTCTTCTACATGTGTGATCTCTCTCTGAACTCTGATCCCCCCGCTCTCTTAGTCTTCTGAACTCTGATTCCCCCCACTCTCTCTTAGTCTTCTACATGTGTGATCTCTCTCTGAACTCTGATCCCCCCACGCTCTCTTAGTCTTCTACATGTGTGATCTCTCTCTGAACTCTGATCCCCCCACGCTCTCTTAGTCTTCTACATGTGTGATCTGTCTCTGAACTCTGATCCCCCCACGCTCTCTTAGTCTTCTACATGTGTGATCTCTCTCTGAACTCTGATCCCCCCCATTCTCTCTTAGTCTTCTACATGTGTGATCTCTCTCTGAGCTCCGAGACCCTCACTCTCTCTTAGTCTTCTCTGACCCCCCCATATGAGGAGGAGCTTTTGGCTTAGGGTCTCCTGATTTGCTTTCCGTGTGTGTGTGTGTGTGTGTGTGTGTGTGTGTGTGTGTGTCCTATCTTTAGAGACTTCTTTTATGGAGTTCCCTCCACATGAGGGAGACTTTTTTTCTCTATCTCCCATCTCCTCCTCAGCCAGGCTGGGAGGAGGGAAAACTTCTTTTGGCTTGGGCTTCCTGCTTGTCTTCCCTCTGGATCCTAACTTTCCCTAAAAACAAACCTTATAATTCAGTTTGCCCTTCTCTGAGTCTGTGTTTTCAATTCTTTGATAACGTGGACAAGGACCCAAAGTTCTGGTCTGGAGTTTGCTGTAGTTGTATGGAATCTAATACCTCCCTGGACTTCAAAAAATCTTACATCAGGAGCCATAGTTAAAATATATAGACAGGTAGAATTACATCATGTTGTCATGTCTCCCAAATGTGTCAACATCATTTCTAGTCATTTTTATTTTTAAAGATTAATTTCTTTAGCAGATAGTTCTCACTCTGTAGCCCAGGAATGCCTCAAATTCATGATCCTCTTGCCTCTACCTCCCAAGTGATATGTAAGGCCATGTAAGCAATCACCTATATTATTTTATCACATGATTATATGTATTTTTGTTCTGTGTGAACTTCCCACAGGCTGGCTGAGGAGCTATAGTGGATTTGCATCTTCTGGTCTTTGCTCTGTTGCCAAGTACACAATTCTCTTAAGTCTCTCATACTTATATTTATGATAATTTGAATTACTTCAACACCATGTAAATTGATAGATTTATTATGTGAATGTGATCTTGCATCTAGATGTAATACCTTGTTTTTAAATAAATACTTTTGTTCATAGTTAACAATTTTTTGTTTATACCTAACAGATGTAGAAACTTGACATACCAAGTGAAAGGCTTGATTCTTGCCAAGTAGTTTAGCGGCTACTGATGGGTTTGAATATCTTCCATACCCATGAGATTAAAGATGCAAATATCAGTATCTAGTGTACAGGGAGATAAGAAACTTCCAACAATGGAATGCATAGGACTCACTCCATCATCTGACTCATCCTAGGATGACAGCCTGAAATACACCCTTCGTAGGAAAGCAGCAGCTGCCTTCTGTTCACACCACCAAACCCCAGTCGGCAGCATCAGCACCCTCCCACCTCTTGCCTGCTTCACTTCTCAACCTTTAGGAAATAGTTAAATGGTGCTTCCTTGATACCACTCTAAATTATGTACCTGAGTTATTTTCTTTCAGCACACTCTGCTTTTTGCCTTTGTATAGCAACCGTAGTTTATAAATGTATATTTATGAACACGAGTAATATGATTGTACATTTCATGAGTGCAGCACTTGCCCTCACTGAATACTCGTGGGGTGTATGAATGGACGAATGAATGATTATTTATTCAATAAAATGAGATTTTTTTAAAATTGTGGTTGTGTAAAGGTTTAAACTGTCTCAATATTCTGTCAGGAAGAAACTACCTCGAAGGTTTGTTGTTTATTATTTAGGATATTCCTTTTTTTGTTTTCCAGATAACATTCAAATGAATGCTCCGAAAAAGTCAGGACACAGACATGAGGGGAAACAGCAGTGGGGCTTTAGCCGAGTATGCTCTGGGGGTTCCTTTACAGTGCTGGGAGTTCCAGCTGGCCCCCATCGTGACATGTTTCCACCATGCAAAATCAGTGACCTGGAAGCTGTCAAAGTGGAAGAGGAAGTGATCCTATCATGGACAGCTCCTGGAGATGACTTTGATCAGGGCCAGGGTAGGTTGGCTGGCCTCATTAGCTATTTTTCCACAAGACAACATTTCTATTAACTGTGTCAAGTGGTAGCTTTGAGGTTTAGCACTGCAAAGTCTCAGAGGGTTGTCACATAACACTCCATTCTGCTGGCAATGCCTTAACCCAGGGATGCAGGACTGAGTGTGAGCTGTCTGAGTATTTGTGAAGAGACCTTGGTAGTCTCACTGGCCCTCACCACATGGAAATCCTGATTGGACACATAAACACTGTACATTAAGGTGGCCTGCTGAGCAGAAATGGATTCTACATTATAGAACACAGCTTTCAAATACTGGAAGGGTCGTGTCTTCTGAAAGTTGACTAGTAACATTCATGTATAAACTCATGGGTCTATGATTCATGCAAACCCTGGCATATTTTCCTGTTCCACTTCTGATAACCATTTCTGTTCCAGCAGTGGGAGCAGGCCCTTAGCTCGGGTCTTCCTGGTGCTTGTTTGAGTAGACGCTGATGAGTACGTTCTCATACTGACCCTTTTCAAGGCCTTGGCTAACTTTCAGGCTTCCACTTACATCATCTCTTCTCACGCTTTTACTTGACTGTCATAACACCGTGTACCAGAGAAATTTTTACCCTTCTCAATTATGTGTATTCTTCTTTCATCTTCTGTCAAATGCCTACATATACTTTGACCTATTTTTTTTGTTTTGCTTATTTGCTCACAAATACAATTGCATCTTGGTTATTAAGTCATTCTAGTATTTTTATATCTGGTACTGTTGGTCATTCATTTTCTTTTTGAAACTTACATGGCCTATTTTATTAGTTATTTTCCATATAAACTTTATATTAAGTTTCACTACTTAAAGCAAGAATTAGAAGCAGTTTAAATAAAATGACATAGAATGTATATGATCACAGGGGAAATGGCATCTTGATTATGTTCTATCTTGTTTTCCTCAGGTCTTAGTTTGAATCTTCATGTAGAATTTTGGAGTGAGGCACTTATTTCTCCTGTTACTGATTTCCAGACATTTTGATTTGCTATGGCTATTCTCACTAGTCATTTCTAATGAACTAGAAAATTTACTCAAAGTAATATAACCTTCCTATTTATGCTTTGAATTTCAGCTACAAGCTATGAAATAAGAATGAGTAAAAGTCTACAGCATATTCAAAATCACTTTAACAGTGCCATTTTACTGAACACGTCCGAACTAAGTCCTCAGCAAGCTGGTACCAGAGAGAAATTTACATTCTCACCCAAACTCATCGCCAGCAGCCCTGAACATCAACCTGATGGAGAAATGCAAGAAAACCACAGAATTTATGTGGCCATTAGCGCAATGGATGAGAATTCCCTAAAGTCAGCTGTGTCGAACATTGCCCTAGTATCTCTGTTTATTCCCCTAAACTCTGCTCCTACACTAAGCAGAAATCATCTTATTCTGAAAGGAGTTTTAATAGCATTGAGTTTGATAGGAACAGTTTGCCTTATTTTAGTTGCAATACATTGTACTTTAAACCGGAAAAAGAGAGTGTTAAAGAAAGAGAATGGGAGAAAATTACTATGATAAAGTGTACATGGTACTTTTCTTCTTAGATATAAGACCCATAGCTTTCAGTCAGGAAAAAAAAAAAAAAAAACCATACCAAACAAAGTGAATTTAATATCCATACTGCATTCAAATGCATTGGGTTTTTAAAGAAATCTGTTATAACCCTCATTTTGATGGGGACAGGTTAGAAAGCCCTTAAGCTGCAGTTATGGAAACAAAAATTATGCTTACAGGTCATATCTTTAAAGGCAAAAGCAAGGGCAAGGTTGAACCAGAGTTGAGAAAAGCTTTTTTATTGAAGTAGAAAAATAGTTTCCCATACATGGAGTGTGCATTTTGCAGTATAACTGTCTATACGAAGCAATCGTTTTGTGGCTCTGGTTAATTTTTCTTTCATCCTTATCTGTACCAAACAGGTTGCTTGTTTATGACTGGTGATGAAGGTGTGTTTTCTATATGGTGCCCCTATTGTAAAGTTCATTATCTCTTGCCATTGGGCTAGATACACTACAGATCAACTCCAAGCACTAACGCTCAGAGGTGTTTACTTACTGTAAGAGGCAGCCTTAAAACGTTGTTATTGTCCTTGGCCTTGGGCTTTGTAACAAAGATCTGCTGAATTTAATGTAGGTTTTTACTCTCATTAAAACAGCTTTCGGTGGCGCTGGGGAGATGGAGCAGCAGTTAGTGGCACTTACTTGTAAAGTCTCTGGCCTCGGTTCAATTCCCTAGCCACCTACATCAAGCTGTCCATGCAAAGAGCAGTGTGGAAGCATCTGCAATTCTGTTTTCAGTGGCAAGAAACCCTGGTCCACACACACACACACACACACACACACACACACACACACCCCATACACGGGCAAGTAAATAAGTCTTAAAAGCAACTTTTTAAGCCATTGCTTGGGGAATAACTGGATTAAACTGGTCACAGCTCTCCTAAGACTTTAAATAAAAAAAGACATTGTTCTGAGTTTATTTTAATATAGACCCTATAGTTTTATTCATGTTCAAACAAAGGGCGGGTCATGTGGGGGGAGACTAGCCTTTAAAAATAATTAGTATGTTTTGATCTGTGTTTTATTTTGTGGGTTTTTTTTCATTTTTTAATATTTTTATTTATTTATTTGAGAGAGAGAGAGAGAGAGTGTGTGTGTGTGTGTGTGTGTGTGTGTGTGTGTGTGTGTGTGAAGAAAGAGGCAGAGCAAGGGAGACACATGCACCACCTTGTACATCTGGCTTACATGGGTCCTGGGGAGTCAAACTTGGGTCCTTTGGCTTTGCAGACAGGCTCTTTAACCACAAATCCATATCTCCAGCCCTTTTTTGTTTTGTTTTGTTTTGTTGTTTAATATTTTTATTTATTTAGGCTGGGCATGGTGGCACACGCCTTTAATCCCAGCACTCGGGAGGCAGAGGTAGGAGGACCACTGTGAGTTCGAGGACACCCTGAGACTACATAGTGAATTCCAGGTCAGCCTGGGCTAGAGTGAGACCCTACCTCAAAAAATATATATTTTTATTTATTTAAGTCCTGATCTCTGGATCAATAAGAGAAAGCATGAAGCCCCCAGGTGAGACTCAGTGTCGGGGAGAAAACAGCCAGCAAATCTCTGCCTCAGCTGCTCCTTGTAGCTGATGCTTAAGCCCTGTCAGCATATAATCTTCATGGATGGATGGATGGATGGATGGATGGATGGATGGATGGATGGGACTTCAAAAGCAAGGTCAACCAAAGCAATAACCCCAGCCTGCTGATACTGATGACAAGGTTAGAGGTGGAGGCAAGAGAATTTGCCAGAAAATCATGGCTATAGCAGTAAAGAACAGCAGAGCTAGAATCCAGGGTGAGAAACCCTGTTCCAGATGAGGTGGACAGGTGAGGACTGACCCAAATGTTGTCCTCTGGCCTCCACATATGTGCTGTGGTCTGGGCACACCTACACTCACATGACGTCATGCGCACACACATTCATACACTAACAAATGAACAAAAAGTAAAATTCAGATAAGAGCCAGGTGTGGTTCACATTGAGAACTTGTGGCCAGTCTGGACTACAAAGCAAGGCCCTATGTCAAAATCAAACCAAATCAAAGCCCGTGGATAAATGACCTGAACCGAGAGTTTCAAAAGAGCACATACATGCGCATAGCCAAAAAGTCTATGAAAAAATACTCAACATTGATAATCACTGGGGAATGTCAATCAAAAGCATACTGAGGTATCGCTTTATACCTAGTAGAATACTGCTCACAAGCATATGGAATACCGGGAACCCTGACACTGTTAATAGTATAAATTTGCACAGCTGTGTCTGTCACTTTTACATAACTGGGATAAAATATTTGACAGAAGAACTTAAAAGGAGGCAAGGTTTATTTTAGCTCACAGTTTCAGAGGTTTAGCCTATGGCCCTTGGCTGCATTGATTCTGGGCCTATGGTTAGGCAGAATATCACGGCAGCAGGAATGTGTGGTAGAAGCTACTCAGCTCATAATGGATATGAAAGAGAGAGAAGAGACAGAAAGAGCTACATAGCTCTAGGGACATGCTCCCAGTAACCTATTTCTTTTAACTAGTTCCCACCTCCTAAAGTTTGCAGAACCTATCAAAATTGTCCCACCATCTGAGGACCAAGCCTTCAAGACATGCCCCCTTGGGGAGGGGACACTCCAGCCACGCAATAGCTGCCACATAATCCAACAAGCTCACTGCCAGATATGAAATCATTTTATTTAAGAGTTATCTTCACAGTCCCAGGTGAATATGGTTATTCACAAATAGCCAAGATATGGAATCAACCTAAGTCGGAGAACACATGGACAAAAGAAATGTGGTGCATATGTGCAATGGAATACTGTAGCCAGTAAAAAGGGAAATCCTGTAACTTGTGACTGCATGGAGAACATCATGTTAAGTGAAGTAAGCCAAGTACAGAATGACCAATACTGTGCAACCTCATTCACATGCAAAATCTACAATACTGGCCTCTAATGGTAGTAAAGATGTTGGGTAGGTGGAGGGTAGGGAGAAATGGGAAGATGTTGGCCAGAGGATATATAATTATAGGTAGATAGGAGGAGTACTTTAAAAAAATCCATAAGAGTCAAATGCATAGATACAGAAAGTAGATAAGTGACTTACTGGGGTCTGTGCCTTGGAGAAGAGGGTGGAGAAAGAGCAGAAATAAATTAGCAATGACTTAATGGTTATGGAAGTCCTTTGTGAGGTGATGAAAATGTTCTATAACTGACTGTAGTGATGTCTGAACAATTCTGAATAAATGAAAATCATTGGATCATACAATTTAAATGAGTAAAATTGAATGATATGTGAATATTTCAATAAAATTTTAAAACTTCACCTGATGAAAAATAAAGGCAAGCATTATATGTTATCCGTGAGTGAAATTCCAAGGGAGTAGAAGTACAGAGGAAGTCGGGGTAGTAACGTGTTCTGAAATTAGAGAGTTATATCATAGGAAGTTGAAACAGTAAAGATCACAGACAGAGGGGGAGAGAGAGAAAGAGAGAGGAACAAAGATGAGACCTAGAGAAACAGGTCACAAAATACTTAATGATAGAGAAACATCCAAGGATATAGTCACAAAAGATGGAGGTGACTACAGCTTGTCCCTAAAGGCCAAAGGAAATGTCTCCCTCATAAATCCCACCTGCTTTAGATTGTGCAGCCCTTATCAGCGAGATGGGTCCTAGGATGGATGGAGATGGACCCAGATGGAGCAATTTAATTTCCCTCTCCCGACTCCAGTATGTTCTGAGTCTAATGAAAAGGCTGCTTTGTGAGAACAACTGAAGTGAGAGAAGAAAGGAGGAGGCTATCCAGCATAGTGGGCAATTGCTTTCCATCTCCCTGGTTCAGTGAGGCAGAAGTTACATAAGTGAACAAAACTCCTAAATGAATAACTTTTAAGATGGCATGATCATACTGCATACCTGAAAGAAAAAGCAACAGATGAAGAAAACAGTGAAATAGTGAAGCAGAAAGGTAAATAGAAAGAAAGGCTACGAATAGAAAAGACAGGATTGTGATTTTTATGTTAATATGTCAGGTTTTCAAAGTGATGGTCTTCAGTCGAGTATTTTTATTTGTATTCAAAAATTTATTTTAATTATACAAAGAATCCAGAGCTGGAGAGATGTCTCAGCAACTAAGGCACTTGCTTGCAAAGTGTGATGGCCTGGGTTTAATTCCCCAGTACCCACGTAAAGCCAGATGCACAAATGGTGCATGCATCTGGAGTCAGTATGCAGCAGCTGGAGGCCCTGGCATGCCTACTCTGTCTTTCTCTCTCTCTCTCTCTCTCTCTCCCCTTCCATCTCTCCCTCTTGCTTCTTCTCTCACTCTCATCACAAATGAATAAATAAATAAAAAAAATTTTTCAAAAAATAACATTTTTTGAAAAGCCGGGCGTGGTGGCACACGTCTTTAATCCCAGCACTTGGGAGGCAGAGGTAGGAGGATCACCGTGAGTTCAAGGCCACCCTGAGACTACATAGTTAATTCCAGGTCAGCCTGGGCCAGAGTGAGACCCTACCTCGAAAAACCAAAAACTAAATAAATAAAAATAACAGTTTTTGAAAGTATAGTAGATATATTAGTACATGTATAAGTAAGATATTAAAATAAATATTAAGTAGGCTTAATTGTTTCTTTAATAGACATTTGGGAAATTCAATTTCTTGCTAACATAAAGTAGGCTTTATGAGACAATGTTATGCATATAATTTCATAAGCATATGTTAGTTTCCCCCCATACATGGAAACATGTCCTCTCAGTAGATTTGGAGGTCAAGTTCCTAGAGAAAAGATTCCTATTTAAAGCTACACATAATATTTTAATGAATATTGCTCTTCTAAACATTTGCAATTTTTCTCTCCTTTTATTAATCTTTGAATGGTCCTATGAATTTACTGGCATTACTAAAAGGAATAATGAAATGAAGGAGGTGGGAGCTTAAAACCGACTTAAACATTCATGCCTTGGGCCCTCTTAACTGTTGGCATCAATGTGAAGCCCTGACTTGCTTTACCTTGTTGGCGCCTCTCCTGTCTATTCCTGCAAAGTTAAGGGCTGAGTAAATGGAAGGAATGAGGATTGTAACAATACTTTGTTACTGAACAAATAGCAAATGCCAGGCATTGCGCTAGCTGGTTAGATTTGTTTACTTTTAAACTTTCTAATTTTCAAAACTACCAGTATACAATAGTCAATATAAAAGACATGATGGAAGAAGTATGGTTAGAAATAGAGAAGTTATATTGTAATGATGGTTATATAATAGTCTTAAATCTGTGTATGCATCAAATAACATAGCTTTAAATATAAATGACAAGGAAGGGGAAGGTTAGACAGAGAGGAAGGGAGGGAGGGAAAGAGGAAAGGAGGGAAGAAAATAGTCAAACCCACCATGATTTCTGGGTTTCTTTTTCCCCTAACACATCTCAGTAACTAAAAGAACAAGCAAACAAATTGATAGGAATTAGAGAAGATGTGAACAGTATCAGTAACTATCTTGGCCTAACTGGAAAATGTAGAAAACTATACTCAACAATTGCAGAATATACATTTCTGTAATTCACATGGAGATGGCTCTGTGGTTGCCACACAAGCATGAAGACATGAATCCAACCCTGTGCACACCTGTAACCCCAGAGCCTGAGGGTAGCAGATGCAGAATTTTTTATGTTTATTATTATTAACAAGATGTTTTGTATGGAGACATCATGTGTGGGTACCCTCTTTTCCCTCGTCCCTGCCCCCATTCTGCTAGGGACCCTCCTTAGTGGGGTTGCAAGTATTCCCCATTGGGTTGTGGTTTATGCATTTGTGGGAGCAGCAGTCAGTTATTTTTGGGGGGGGGGATGCCTCTGGGCATGATGTCTCAACCTGTGGCTCTTACGATCCTTCCACCGCCTTTTCTGCAAAATTCCCTGAGCCATGGTGGGTGAATTTTAAGTCTACTTCAGTGATGAGTTCTTAGGAGCCTGTGGATCTCTGCTTTGGAAGGTATTGAGTGACCTCAGGGTCTGTCTCCTTCACCCTGGTGCTGATTTTTAGATTCAGCATGGAAGGAGCACTTTTGCTTGTCTCCCCAATGCCTCTGTGGTTTTAGCTGTGGCTTAGCTGAAGTGCAAGGGGTCGTTTATCTCCTCTGCTGAAGAAGAACAGATTCTCCAAGGGAGAGTGAAGTCAGAATCATTTCAATGGGATAAGCATTAATAATTTAGGGAGAATTTGATGTATGTAGCCCTTCTTTTAGCCAAAGACTAGTGAGAGCTTGACACTGGAGAACTTAATCTTTGTCTCCATAGGATTCTGATCTGGTTCCCAATTCCATATATGGGTCCCTTTACACAGAGCAGATCTCTGAGCCAATCAGAAAGCTATTGGTTACCCACTGAGGCTGTGTGCCACTATTGCACTGGTGTTTACATCCTGTCAGGGTGTTTGCTTCTGAGCAGCTTAGACGTCTGGTTGCTGAGATTATTGTTGGCCACTTTCCCCCAGCAGCTCATGTAGCTTTCCAACAGTAGACAGGCTAACTGTCTCGGGACTGGCTTTCTTCTGAATTCCAGCCAGGTCACTCCACGCTCTATGTCAGCAGCATATGGTGTCTTCAGCAATAGGGTCTTAGCTTTTGCCTCAGGCAGGTAATCAAGTGCTTTGACAGAAAGCTGTCTTGATTTGGGGACCTTATAGGTCTCTCCAATCAACAGCTCAATGTGAGTAGCAACAAATCTCTGGTACTGGGAGTTACGGGTCAGAGACAGAAAAAAATTATCTTTTAAGCTTAGGCTTCACCCCACCCTCACCAAGGCCCTACTTTTCAGGTGCTCCCCCCTTACTCTTCTTGGGGGTTAGATCTTTTAGGCTATCTCCAAGGATAAAGGTTTCTATGATAGCAGCTCATTTTGTATTTAATTTTGTGCTTGTTTTCCTCCTTCCTCTCCTTCCCCTCCCCCAAGCCCTTCCATCCCTATTGTCTGGGCCTTCAGTTGCCTATCAGGTATGACAGGAACCAACCGCCGATAAGTGACACCATGCGGCATTTGTCTTTCTGTGATTGTGTGAGTTCGTTGAATGTGATCTGTTCCAAGCCTGTCCATTTTTCTACAAATTTCACTGTATCATTTTTTTCTTACTGCTGAGTAGAATTCCATTGTGTAAATGGACCACAACTTCATTATCTATTCATCCAATGATGGGCATCTGGGTAGATTCCAGTTCTTAACTATAATGAATTGAGCAGCTATAAACATGGTTGAGCAAATATCTCTGTATTGATGCATGGAGCATTTAGGATAAGTGCCCAGTAAGGGAATAATTGAGTCTGTTGGTAGCTCTCTGTTAATCGTTTTCAGGAATCTCCATATTGATTTTCAGAGAGGTTGTGCAAGGTGACATTCACACCAACAGTGGATAAGGGTTCCTCTTTCCCACATCCTTGCCAACATTTGTCATTGCTAGATTTTTTAATAATTGCCATCCTTACTGGAGTAAGATGGAATCTCATGGTTCTTTTAATTTGCATTTCCCTAATGGTTAGGGATGTTGAACATTTTCTTTTTAAGAAATGAAAAGTAGTTATACAAACTATTCCAGAGAAGAGACAAAGAATAATGGCATCTCAAAACATTATGTGAGGTCAGAACGTCCTTCAATTAACACGTGACAAGCACATTAGTAAGCTGAAAGATGCTAAACCATGATCAAGTAGAATTTATTCTAAGAATGTAAACATGACTTAACATTAAACATAAATCAATGTAACTCACATTATTACGAGAATAAAGAATGAAAATTATAGCATCTTAATATACAAAACACTTGATAAAATTCAATACATATTGATGATTTTATTTGTTTGTTTTCTTATTTGAGACGGAAGCTCACACTATATCCCAGGCTATCCTGGACCTCAATATGTAACTCATGCTGGCCTCAAACGCATGACAATACTCCTGCCTCTGCCTCTCAAGTGCTGGGATCACAGGTGTGAGCCACCATGGCCAGCCTGATTTGTGATTTTAAAGACAGATTCTCAGTAAACTAAGACGAGAAGGATTCCTTTACATTTGATATATGTGCTATAAACTATGTCCAGATAATAGCATATGCCATGGTAATATATAGAATGCTTCTGAATATTCTCCCTGAGATGGGGAAAAACAAAAAATAAAATAAGATATCAATTTTATCCATTTTTATTAAACATTACAGTGGAGGTTCTTGATAATGCAGGAAGAGAAGGGGTCAAATGATACAATATTTTAAAGGAGCAAAACTGTCACTTTTCACAAATGACATGATTATATACATACATGCCCCAAACAAATATACAATGTACAGAATTTATGGTCAACTCATAAAAGCTGATCATATTTTTATATAATAGCAATAATTATAAAATGAAACTTCAAACTATAATTGCCCTCTAAAAACACCCTAGAAATAAACAAACATTTGTTGAAGATGTCAACCAAGGGATTTGGAAATCACTACATGAACCACTGCAATGGAATGTTGCAGTGGGGAGGAAAGATCGTAGTTAACTTTCATAGGAGCATGTGAGGGTTTACAACTAAGAATCAAGGTACTGTTATAGGTAGGAAGGCATTACCAGGCTTGGAGGTCATTGAAGGAGGGACTCCTACTCCCTACCTCCCTAGTGTAAAAAAGAGGAGGGTAGAGCTATCAAAGGAATGGCCCTTCCTTTAAAAATTAATGCAAGGGCTGGAGAGATGGCTTCGTGGTTAAGGCGCCTGCCTGCCAAGCCTAAGAAGACCCATTCGATTCTTTCGGTCCCATGTTTTGCCAGACACAAGTGATGCAAGGACACAATGCCGCTGCATTTGTCCAAAGGGGCGCACACTCTGGAGTTCATTCACAGTGGCTGAAATGGCCTGGCGCGCCCATTCTCTCTCTCTTTCTGCCTCTTCCTCCCTCTCTCTCTCTCTCTCTCTCTCTCTCTCTGTTTCTTTCAAAAA
Source organism: Orientallactaga sibirica (assembly GCA_036365145.1). NCBI lineage: Eukaryota > Metazoa > Chordata > Mammalia > Rodentia > Dipodidae > Orientallactaga > Orientallactaga sibirica. Next base: position 15,884,313 of record JAEOAD010000027.1, on the reverse strand, counting down.
AAATTAATGCAAAAGTGCCTGTTAATCACTCTCCTAGTCAAGAAACCAGCCATCACTTAAAGGCATGCTGAGCAGGTGAAAGGAATCGTTATCCCCTTAAAGAGACAATGTCATATTGCCAGAAGCCCATTTCTCAATGCAGTTGCTTACAGACCAGCATTGCTGAGCCTGCTCTTTTCTAAGTTCTAATCAAAAGGCATAATCTTTTTCTTTCTCTGTTTTGGATGCTGGTCAAAATGCTAAGCATGCTTCCCCTGATATTGTGGGGCCCTTTCACTCTTTTTCTCAATAAATCTCCTTTGCCTCATTCCTTGTCCATGTGCTTACTTTTTCATGGTCCAGAGACAAAGAACTCACAGAATAAAAATCTCTTGCAGTGTCTGTCAGTGGGTGGAAATTTACTAAGAGGAAACACCAAGAACAGGAATTTTGGGCTAAGTTGACCTGAAGGGATTATTGCTGGAGGCTGGCCAGGGTAATTAGATAGATATTGAAGCTGATTACAGAGGTTGTTGAAGCTGATGAGAATAAGGATAGAACTGGAGAGATGGGTGAAGGAAAGCTATTGGAACTCCACATCATTCAAGCCTCTACTTGGAAGGTGAATTTTGGGGGTGGTGTTGGGCAGGTCAGTGTCCCTGGCTGGACAAATATTTGTAAGTAAATAGATCTTCCAATGGCCAAGCTGCTTGTTGGGATGAGTCTTTCTGGGGAGCCGGATATAGCCTCCCCACCCTAACTCAACATCTGGCACAGCCCAACGCTCCTCCTTTCAAAGCGAGGCATTTGAAAGTACACAATTTGGTGTTAGACAATGGTTATTCTCATATCGTAGACAAATGGGTAATTAAACAATTGTAGGTCAAGAGGCTAAAGTCCTGTAATAAACCTCCTTATTCCTATAAATATGGGTAAAGACATTTCTACAGCCAACATTTTCCAAGGAGAAGTCAAATAGAGACTTACAATGGGATCATGGAAGAGTTCTGTCTTCATTTTGATCCTGCACCTTCTGGAAGGGGCCCTGAGCAATTCCCTCATTCAGCTGAACAAAAATGGCTATGAAGGAATTGTCATTGCAATAGACCCCAATGTGCCAGAGGATGAAGCACTCCTTCAACACATAAAGGTAAGTGCCAAGTGACAATTGTCTGTGCTTTGGCAATTACTCATTGTAAGTATTTCAACATGTCGTGATAAAGACAACAGGATTTCTCTCACCCCAGCTGTTTCACCTGGAAAGATGTTATTATTATGTCTGAATTGCAGTTTCCTCCTCTATAAAATGGAAATAATACTTCATTAACATTAGAAATTTTATAAGGAATAAGATGAATGCAATGGCTGTAGCTCAGATATGTTGTGGGCCTTTAATAAAGGATATCTGCATTCACTGACTGCAGGCTATATCACTGAACATTTCTTTTTTTTCTTTTCTTTTTTTTTTTTTTAGAGAGAGAGAGAGAGACAGAGAGAGAGAGGGAGAGGGAGAGGAAGACAGAGATGGGCGGGCCAGCGGCCTCTCAGCTACTGCGAACGAAACCCAGATGTGTGCATCCTCTTGTGGTCAATACAGCATTGTGCCCTTGCATCACTTTGCATCTGGCTAAATGTGGGACCTGGAGATTGGAACCACTGGAGATTGAAACCAGCGTTCTTAGGCTTAGGAGGCAGGCACCTTAACCGCTAAGCCATCTCTCCAGCCCTCAGTGAACATTTCTTTGCTCAGCACAAAGGCAGGGCCAGCTATAGTGGGCAGATCCCGTGAGATGCATGGAGAGTAACTCCTTTGCCTGATGCTACCACTGACACAACATCAGACTCGTCCCCTGTGGTGCTAAATAGGAACACAGTATGCAAGATCTGATTTAAGAACAACCTTCATCCTTCCAGTAGGCATAAACCCTACATTTCATCAGCCTCAAGGCAAGGGATCTTCTGAGGGCGCTGAGGGGTAACACCTCCCCTTGTTACCTCTTCTGCATGTTGGGGAGGGAAAGTGCACACAGGCATCCTGTCCTTTTTGGACATCCCATCTCATGTCAGGTGCATTCTGCACCAGGAAAGCACTACAAATGAGAAAGAAATGCTAGATAAAAGACTGCCCTGCAGTTAGACAGCCAGTTCTGTGCAGTGAGTACCTATCCTGCTCCGTGAATAGTAAGTCACTCTCACAGCATTCTGTGTGTGTCAAAGATAAACAGTGCATAGGAGTCAGGAGGCGCTCTGTACATTGTGGCTACAGTCATTGGTTTCCAGCCCTCTTTTCATCTCTCCCAGTGGAAAGTTCTCAGTACAGAAGATCCTCCCAAAGGCTCCTTGCTCTGACAAGAAGAAACTCAGAAAAGTAGAATGTGGGGCCGAAGCCCCTTTATGCAGCAGGTGCTCCTAGATAGGACGTGGGGAATAGAGGGACCATGCACTCGCCATGAAGCTGACCTGCCACACCCAAAGGCCTTTGAACTGTCTTCAGTAAAGTAGGAGTCCATACCTTTTAAAAGCAATCAATGGGGCTGGAGAGATGGCTTAGTGGTTAAGGTGCCTGCCTCCTAAGCCTAAGAACACTGGTTCCAATCTCCAGCGGTTCCAATCTCCAGGTCCCACGTTTAGCCAGATGCAAAGTGACGCAAGGGTGCAATGCCGCACTTGACCACAAGGGGGCGCACACATCTGGATTTCGTTCGCAGCAGCTGAGACACTGCTGGCGCGCCCATCTCTGTCTTCCTTCCTTTCTCTCTCTCTCTCTCTCTCTCTCTCTCTCTGTCTGTCTCTCTCTCTGTCTGTCTCTCTCTCTGTGTCTCTCTCCAAAAAAATAATTTAAAAAAATTTTTAAAAAAAATAAAAATAAAAATAAATAAGATCAATCAATGATCAGAAGCATTGAGTGAGCTTTGGATTGCTGCTGAATTTACAAATAACACTGGCAGAAATGGGGCAGACAAGTGGAGAAACAGACAGGGAATAATGAGACCAGTGTGCTTCTCTGTCTGGCCAGACAGTGATGTCCAGGCACATTCCTGAACACAGATGCCTTATCTCTAAGGACAGTGGCAATTTGAGGTGATACGGTACTTAGATACGTACTTATTTTTTGGGAGGTTTCCTCTGGGGGAAAAAAGGTACTTCTCACAACAGGTACTAAATTAGCTTTCCTAGACTGAATACTGAGTTGGGTGTACACTAAGTGAGCTCCCACCACTTCCTTCTCTATTTCAAGAGCACAGTTAAGTAGAATGGGACGCTGGGGTGCTGAGCAGGGAGGAAAAGCCATTTCTTTTCTGACTGATGGTCAAGATCTGCAGAATTCCGGGACCTCACCATAAACCCTGCGGCCATCCCTGGCTCATCCTCAGTCTCTGCCCCTTCTTTCTGCGGAGACATTATCTGCCTGGTGCTTTTGTAGGTACACAGTCTCCAAGTCAGCTGTTTAAATTCTTGGCTTTAGCACGACAGTCCTCGAGGTTTCCCACCTACATGACAGAGGCTGCTGCAGAGTTCCATCCACTGCACAGTGCTCTCCCACTCTCTATCTCTCTTTCTCTCTCTTCTCTGTCTCTCCCCTCTCTCAACTAACCACAATATCTAATCACTATGTATAAAACACGGCGAAAATAAGGGATTTCAACAGAATAGTAAGCAAGTAGCTCTGTTCCAATATGAACATACTGACATTATCTCTGAGTGTTTTGCTGTGTCCCATCAATGAACCCCTGGGCACTACCTGTGCCCCTGGCACTTGTGTACCACCTACTATTCCACCATGAGCACTTTGCCCCATCAGTCAGTCACGTCGTCACTCCTACAAAACAACTACATTCTTTTCAGAAGCCAGTTGTGAACAAAGCTCTATTCCAGTCCTTAAGAAAAATTTGACCCATCCTATAAACAGATGTCCGCAGCCGTTCTGTCCTAAAGCTTAACCATCTATGTGGAAGTGAACTCACGTGCCGTGACATTTCATATAAAATTTAGCTTTAGTAGTAAAACCTCAAATGATGATGAGAGTCAGCAGGTGTGAGGTCATAGTCATTTGAGTCTGCCACCACTGCCATGTGCTGTGACACCTGGAGAACCACACTCACTAAGTCCCACGTCTTCTCGAAGCCTCGCTGAAGGGGTCAGGTGCAATGACGCTCCCAGATGGTGCTGAACAAGCTCTCATGCTAAGTAAGCATCGTTCCTGCTGCTTCTCCTGAGTGATTTCATCTGTTCTTCACTCCAACTTGGCCATTTCGTACATGGCAAGACTATGGCTCAACTTAGACAATGTCTCATGTCCCAGAAGAAGGGGTCACACCAGATTCAGCGTGTGCCCCTAGAGTGTGCATAGCTCACATTTACACTGTGGTGCTGACGGTGTGCCAAACACTGCTATTACTAATAAAGACATTTCCTCCGCCCAGCTAGTCTTTGAAAGGTAAAATACAGATGAAATTGAATGACTTGAGCCCAATTTGGTCAACTTTCAGTCATAATTGTTAATGCATTTTTTTTCTTCCCAGGACATGGTGACTCAGGCTTCTCCATATCTCTTTGAAGCCACGGGGAAAAGATTTTATTTCAAAAGTGTTGCCATTTTGATTCCTCAAAACTGGAAGACAAAACCTTCCTACATGAGGCCAAAACTCGAGACCTACAAAAATGTGAGAATATCAAATTTCTTGAGAATCAATTTTCTTCTGTAATCTAGATTTTTCTTTCAATCAAAATACCCTGGATCCAATAGTCCTGTGTGAGGTTGATCTTTTTTGTTACAATGCTGTGATCATGTTTTATTAAATTTCAGGCTGATGTTCTGGTTGCTGTACCTAACCCTGCAGATAACGATGAGCCGTACACAGAGCAGGTGGGAAAGTGTGGAGAAAAGGGAGAAAGGATCCACCTCACTCCCAACTTCTTAGCAGGAAAGAAGTTGGATCAGTTTGGACCACAAGGTATGGACTCAAGATAAAATATTCCACAATGACACATGATTATTATAATAATCACAGTTTTAAAGGGAATAGATAGATAACAACAGTATATTCATGAATAAACCACATAGGCCAAATAAAGTATTGTAAACAAATTTGATAAAGCATGACTTTTTATTATTTATTTTTTGGTTTGAGAGCAACAGACAGAGAGACAGAGAGGGAATGGGTGCACCAGGGCCTCTAGCCATTGCAAATGAACTCCAGATACATGCGCCACCTTGTGCATCTGGCTTACGTGGATACTGGGGAATCGAACCAAGGTCCTTAAGCTTCACAGGCAAGCACTTAATTGCTAAGCCATCTCTCCAGCCCATATAAAGCATAACTTTTACTAGAAGAAAGGATTCAGAATACAGCATTTCTCAACTATAATTTAACATTAGTTTGAATCTCTGTACAAATGAGTTTTGATGAATTATCTGTCGTAGAGTCAGGTAATTTACTGTAAAACAGTTCCCATGTAATATTAAGTCTGTTTGGATTTGCGAGATCCAAATGAAATCGCCTTCTGCATGTAGTCGCCACCAGATGGCGACTGTGCACAGCGCTCTCAGCGGTTACATTTTAAAGGGATTTTGTAGACTCACCGTCTGATTGAGCAGGTTGGCTGGCCTGTGTGCCACTCTTTGTCTAGCAGGACGATTGACCTCTCCAAAACAACACTGCTGGGTGTGGTTGCTCCTGCCTGTAATTCCAGCACTCGTTAGCTGAGGCAGGAGGATCGTGAGTTCGAGACCAGCCTGGGCTCTGAAAAAAACTGATAACTAAAGAAAAAACAGTGCAATTCTTTTTTGCAAAATAACCTATCATATCCATGTGAGAGCTATATAGAGCAATCTTTTGAAGAACCAGTAAAGTAAGCAACGTACACAGCCTGTACTTTCTAAGTTTATCCATGGGATTCGTTATTAAATAACTATCATTGTCTATTATCTCAAAATGAATATAATTCTCCCGAATCAACTTGATTTGCTTAACTTGGGCAAGGATAAGATAATGAACAAACACACAATAGAGGCGTGGTGCCTGCATGTCCCACTCCCATATACACTAGAACACTTATCTGAAGGGTCCTGGCCTTGCCATATATATATATATATATATATATATATATATATATATATATATATATATATATATATATCACTTCATCTCATCTCAAAAACATGCACAGAAAATTCCCAACCTATGACTCAATAAACGAATTGATGTACTCAACTGCCCTGTTCCACTATTGAGCCCACCCCAGCTCTCGTGGTCAGGCATCGTGTCATTCCTTTGCAATGTCTCCTTTGGTGTACTACAACCCCAGTCCTGCTCCCTCACAATGTTACCTTTAAGGTGCATCAGTGCCTCCCTAGCACCTGCGGAAAGGAGTACCAATCCTTACCGTGGGCAGTTAGGGTTTCTTTAGCATGACCCTCTCACTGATCCTTCCAAATACAGCTCATTGTGAAGTTGCAGGTCAAGAAAACCAAGCAGGAAAAGTATTTAATGAGTTGCCTATTAATCTCGAGACACGACATACCCAGATACGACAGAGAAGACATCCTGTTGCCCGTCCTCATAGAGATGAGTAAGCAATGATGATGGTCTAAGATGACACGTGCCATAAAGGGTGTAATAAAAGTGTCTGGTCTAGGGCTGCAGAGGTGGCTTAGCCGTGAAGGTGCCTGCCTGCGAAGACTAAGAACTCCGTTGGAATCTCCAGGTCTCACATGTAACCAGACACAAAAGTGATGCAAGCGCGCAATGTGACACATGTGCACAGAAGGCACACGCGTCTGGAGTTCGTTCACAGCGGCTGAGAGGCCCTGGTGTGCCCATTCTCTCTCTCTCTCTCTCTCTCTCTCTTTCTCTCTCAAATTAAAAAAAAAAAAGCGTCTGGTCTAGCCCGAGCATGTCAGGAAAGGCATCTAGATGGATAGAAGCTTAGGCTTTTTTGTTTTGTTTTGTTTTTACTTTAAACATTTTTTTTTTTTTTGAGAAAGGATATCAAAAAAGTTGCCCAAGCCAGCCCTGGTGGTGCAGGCCTTTAATCGCAGCACTTGGGAGGCAGAAGGATTGCCAGGAGTTCGAGGCCAGCCTGAGACTATATAGTAAATTCCAGGTCATTCTGAGCTAGAGAAAAACCCCACCTTGAAAAGCCACAAAACAAAACAAAAAGTTGCGCGAAATGGCTATGAGCTCCTTCTGTAGCCCAGGCAGGCCTTGACTACATAGTTCTACCTAGCCTCCCCAGTCGCTGGGATCATAGGTGTGCAGCTCCAGGCACTGCTGGAAGCCTGATTTGGAAAGAGGAGACGGAGCTATTGCTGCAGAGACAGGAGAGGAGCATCCAATGAGAGGAAGTGTGTGCAGAGAACTCAGTGCTGTATAAATAACTTCCTGACACTTACTCCCTGCCTTGTTAACCTTCTGATTTTATAAAAGCTTAGTCAAGCGTAACAAACATCTAGAAGAATTATTTTCCCCCAATGTGAAAAAGTTATTTTACCACACTATTGTACTCGGTTGTTTAAAATATTTTCTCCCAGGCAGAGCCTTTGTCCACGAGTGGGCTCATCTACGGTGGGGAGTATTTGATGAGTACAATTATGATCAGAACTTCTACTTATCCAATGGAAAACCTCAACCAGTAAGGTAGGTATATTTCTGACTTCACTTTTTCCAAACAATTCTAAAGTGCAACCAATTTTTCCTTGAATTGATTACATTAAAGATGTCATTTTTATTTTCTATCTCTGTCATTCTTAGTACATTCTTTTACAGATTTCCACAAAATGACCACTTTTAATTGCAATTTTTTTCCCTCTGCCGTGATAAATCATTAGTCTCTTTTTAAATGTCCACCAACTGTGATATATCTGTAGGGGCTGTGTTCAGAGTCTCATCTTCCAGGGACATAAACAGAGCCAATGAGACTCTTTTAAAAAATATATTTTATTTTTATTTATTTGAGAGAGAGAAAGAAAGAGGCAGAGAGACACAAATAGAGAGAGAGAGAGAGAGAATGGGCATGCCAGGGCTTCCAGCCACTGCAAACGAACTCCAGATGCATGTGCTACCTTGTGCATCTGGCGTATTTGGATCCTGGGGAATTGAGCTGAGATCCTTTAGCTTTGCAGGCAAACGCTTTAACTGCTAAGCCATCTCTCCAGCCCAACAACAGCCTGTTTTTAAAGGTGGATATTGATACAACACTCTCCCCACTTCTGGTTCTAGTCTTCCTCTCCTGATGGCTCTTTAAAGGAGACACTCTTAGCTGTGGCTCATTTACAGTCAGGTTGGTGCTGTAATTCCAAAGAGGTCTGTGCTGGGGTCACAACTCAGCATTACACTTCCATATCTCCCATAAGAACATCACTGTTCCCACTTGCCCTTGGGTTGTTACTTGCAAGGTGTTAGCACGATCTACTGTTGTTAGACCGTCCTTCCTTGTCTGAGCTCTTTAGTCATAAGGGGATTTTCAGGGCACTACTGCCTCCTACAGCATGCCCACTGAACCAGGTCCCTTCTGCTTGTGCCCTCTGCATTGCACCGACCACAGCCAGAGGCACTGCCCTCTCATGATCACGTTGGTTTGCCCTTTCAACTTTCAGTCAACTGGCACCATTCCAAACCTGACTCCTATCTTCCCCAGCTTACAAACTGTAAGTCACTGTATTTCCCCATAAATAAAAGGCTAACTTGTACATATTCCTTTCTGACATCTTCTAGAAAATCTACATATCAGCCTGTTCTTTTTTCCACAGATAACACTAGCAAGGATGATGTATTTGTCATGTCCCCCTAAGCAGAAATTATTACAACATTAATAATGTGGATTGCCCCTTAACTTTCAAGCTTTTAGATGTTTTATGACTAGATAGTATCACTAAAATAACAGCTGCCCAGATCAAGTTATTCCCTTTGTCTTTTGCTTTTAGAAAAGTTAGCAGGTCAGTATTGTTAAAACATCAATACATAAGTTAATATTTTTGAAAAATGTTATTTTAATAATTTTATCTTTTGACACTATGATATGAATTAGTATTACACAACATTAAGAACATTTGAAGCTAGGTATGGTGACACACCTGCCTGTAGTCTAAGCACTTGGGAGGCAGAGGCAGGAGGAAAATGAGTTCAAAGCTCACCTCACCTACATAATGAGTTTGAGGCAAGCCTAAGCTGCATTAAGGCCCTGTCTCCAAAATCCAAAGGGGGAAATAGGACATTTGAAAATCAGTTAAAGCCTAATAGGAAAGGTAGACAAAAGAGAAGACCATACAATTCATAAAAGGAAAAATAAAAAATAGTCAATAAATGTATAAAATGCTCAGACTCACTGTAAACAAGGAAATGCACTGTGTACAAACATAAGGCTCACCTGTTCCTCGGCAATCACTTGTCTGAGAGCTCCCGCTGACACCCAGGGGAGTCAGAGACACAGAGAGCAACATCTCTGGGAAGTGATGCATTTCCATTCTCCATCCTTTTCCACTTTTCAACAGTGTAGCTTAGTGTTGAAAAATCAATTTTAGGAAAATGATGGAATAAGCCATTTCAACAGACTTTAAAATGTTCCAGCTTTTGAATCTGATAATTTCCTCTGGGAATCAGTCACATGTCAAACTTAGAAATATGGCCAAAACTTTATGTAAAATTCCACGTATTCATAAATATTTTATCAGGGCTGGGGACAGGGAGGGAGGATAGCTCAGTTAGTAAAGTGCTTGCTGTGCAAGTATGAAGACCTGGGTGCAGCTCCTAGATTCCATGTGGAAACCCAGTGGGCCATGGCACTCCTTAGTAATCCCAGCACTGGGGCGGCAGAGGTAGGAAGATCCCCGGGGCTCCCTGGCCAACCAGCTTAGCCCAATCAGTGAGTCCCACACCACTGACAGACCCTATCTCAAAAAAGCAAGGGGAAGCCGGGCGTGGTGGCACATACCTTTAATCCCAGCACTGAAAGGCTGAGGTAAGAGGATTGGCATGAGTTTGAGGATCCCCTGAGACTACAGAGTGAATTCCAGGTCAGCCTGGGCTAAAGCGAGACTCTTTCTTTAAAAAAAAAAAGGGGGGGGGATGGAGCCCGAGGAGGAGTGGCACCCAAGCTTACCCTCTGGCCTCCACATACATGTAGACTCCCCCCACCCCATATACACAAAATGTTTTATTTTTGATACTAAAAAGTCAGGAAAGTAACTTTAATAAGTTAAGCTGAATTCATATCACGGTGTCAACAGATTAAATTACTAAAAATCACATTTTTCAAGACTATGAAATTACATATTAACATTATTTTTTGCGGGAGGGATTCAAAGTAGGGTCTCACTCTAGCCCAGGTGGACCTGAATTCACTTGGTATTCTCAGGGTGGCCTTGAACTCACAAGCGATCTGAGTGATGGGATTAAAGTCATGCGCCAGCACACACAGCTCACATATTAAAATTATAAATATTGCTAAGTATTTTAAGGACAGAAAACAAAGGTATGTGTGGAATATTAGACTGGCATCTAGGTGCCAGGGAAATGGGGCAACGATTAAAGGCACTTGCTCACTGACATATAGAAAATATTTCAACACGCTAACAGTTGATTATTAATAATATTTTAATTGTTTATTTCTGGTTCTTTATAGTTTCGATGGTTTTCCAAATATTCTATTCTACTTGTATTATTTATGTTCTCAAAGCATAATTAAAATGTGTGGCAAGCAAGCATTCCAGTTATAAAAACCAAACGCATAGCATATAATATTAACTTTTTTTTAAATGGTTTTCTGAAGTAGGGTTTCACTCTAGTCCAGGCTGACCTGGAATTCACTATGTAGTCTCAGGGCGGCCTCGAACTCATGGCAACCCTCCTACTCTGGAGTGCTGAGATTAAAGGCGTGCACCACCACGCCTGGCTTAATATTAACTTTTTAAAAATATCTATACGCATACAAGAACTGTGGAAAAGCTATTTGGAATAAATCAGTTAAGCAAAACAAATGAACAAACAGAAAATGTCAGCAAGCCTTTCAGAAAAAAACAAAGAGGCTCCTGATTGCCCAGGCATGAGGAGACTAGATTGGAGATGCCTAAAGACTTTGATCCTGAGGTTATTCTAATATTGTTTCCAAGTCTCCGGCAGCAGACATGACTTTGCTATGTTCACTCCTTTGGTATATAAGGGCATGTATCTGTTTCTTGGGTTATAAGAGAACATTGTACACAAGGCTACCTGTCAGAAACTGCATACAATGTTGAACACTTTGAAATGATCACATTGTCTAAACATCTAACCTTAATGTATTTGCAGGTGCTCAGCAGCAATTTCTGGTGAGAATCGAGTGCGCCGGTGCCAGGGCGGCAGCTGTGTCGTTAGCAAGGGCTGCAGATTCGACAAGTTAACAGGACTGTATCAGAAAGACTGTGTATTCGTGCCCCAAAAGCAGCAGACCGAGAAGGCTTCCATAATGTTTGCCCAGAGTATCGATTCTGTAAGTGCCAGTTTTAAAACCTTTTCCCATGCTTGTATTAATCTAGTGGTGGTGGGGGTGGCGATCCAAGTTCTCCCAGGGATCATCATGTTTAGGGGAAACTCAGCAGCTGATTCCACTTGGGGTGACCTGGGAGAACAAAATCAGAGATAAGGTCATATGCCTTCCCCCTTAGTCCTTCCTTCATCCACTCTTCCTTTCCCAACCTCTCCCTCCCACTAGCTTTTGTATTCAGAATCACTTCAAATACTCTTAAAGGCCTGCAAGCACAAAACTTCTTAGTTAAATGAGACGATTAGGCAGTACTTTAAAAATTATTTATTTGTTTGTTTATTTATTTATTTGTTTAAGAGAGATGCAGAAGGAGAGATACAGAGAGAGAATGGGCACACCGAGGCCTCCTCCCCCTACAAAGGAACTCCAGACACACGTGTCATTTTGTGCAAATGGCCTTACCTAATACTACGGAATTGAACCCCAGGTAGCCAGGCTTTGCAAGCAAGTGCCTTTAACTGCTAAGCCATCTCCCCAGTTCTAGACAGTATTTTTATTCATGAACAAATACATGAGTTAGTGCTTATTTTACCTCCAGGGAGCTTTTATACAGAGTATGTGTCTGCCTTTGATTATTAAGTAAATTTTTCTATCATTTTAAGATTGATAATATGCTTTAGGAGTTTGTTCATAGCTTTTTGTTTTGTTTTGTCTTCTTTTTTATTTATTTATTTTTATTTTGTTTTTTCAAGGTAAGGTCTCACTCTAGTCCAGGCTGACAGGGAATTCACTATGTAGTCTCAGGCTGACCTCAAACTCATAGTACTTGGATTAAAGGTGTGCATCACCACACCCAACTTTGTTCATGGTTTCAATAGCTTCAAATAGTTTTAAAATATTTCTTGGGGCTGGGGAGATTTTTCAGTGGCTAAGACACTTGCCTGCAATGTCTAGTGACCTGGGTTTGATTCCCCAGTACCCACATAAAGTCAGATGCACAAAGTGGTACATGCATCTGGAGTTCATTTACAATGGCTTGTGGCACTGGTGCACCAATTCTTTCCATCTCTTCTCTCTCTCACTGCAAATTAATAAATAAAAATATTTTTAAAATTAAAAAAATACTTCTCTTCACTTTTTCTTTAGTAACCAACTGGTCATAATTGAATTTGACTAATTATACATATTAACTCTAAGTATATAGATGGTTAGATAAGATTAAATAAGATTAAATGTGTCAGCTAGCAGACTTTAGCGATGAGCCCCTGATCTTCCAGTATTGTATGTAAAATTATGCTTTCCTTCTGAAATGGAGGGTGAAATAACTGGAAAGAGTCTGTCATTAACATTGAAATATCCATTCTTAATCTGGTACGCATGGTTCACCAGGCTCACCCTTCCACCTGGCTTTTCAATCCATTCCCACATCTATTTAGACGTCTAGGAGTCTCAGATAATACGCACATACTCCTTGACTTACCATGAGATTACAGCCCAATAAACCTACTTATATAAGTTGAAAATGTATCTAATACACCTACGCTATAAAACGTCATAGCTTAGCAACATAGCCCTCTACAGTTTAGGTTGTTTACCTGTGATCTTGTGATCACAGCACCATGGGAGAGTCTAAGCCCAGAAAAGAACAAAGTTTGGAGTGTGATTTCATTGAACGTGAATCCCTCTCACAGCATCAAAAAGCTGAGGTCTTCTCCATGAGTTGGGACTGGCTATATTTGGAGAGAGCCACAGTTAACTGACGCACAGCTAGATTTGAGGACCTCTGCCTGGGTTTTACACGAAAGCATTTTACAGTACCTCGTGAAGAAGTAGCTGTATTGGTGAAAGGAATAGGAATCACTACCACAGCACACGGCTGGGGGAAAAGTGAAAATAAAGAGATAAGTGTAGCACAACTAGTGATTGCTTTTGAAATTTCTAGAATCCCAGTTGTTTAGGATTGTTTTATTTGGTTTTGGTTTTTGAGACGTGGTCTCACACCGTAGCCCAGGCTGGTCTGGGACTCATTGTGTTGCTGGCGCTCGTCTCAAACTCATGACAACCATCCTGCCTCAGTCCTCTGAGTACTAGGATTCCAGGCAGGTAGCATTCCAAGTTTGGGAGTTTTAACTGAATGATCATACTATAAAGTCACTGACAGGAAGAGTTAGGTTATTCTTCCTTTGAACCCTTTGGCTTCTTATAGTGCCCTGAATGCTAAGGCTATGTTAAGAAACAGGAAAGAGGGCTGGAGAGATGGCTTAGTGATTAAGGCAATTGCCTGCAAAGCCTAAGGACTAACGTTCAACTCTCCAGATCCCACATTAGCCAGGCACATAAAGGTGAGGCAAGCGCAAGGTCACACATGCCCACTAGGTGGTACAAGTATCTGGAGTTCGATTGCAGTGGCTGAGGACCTGGCACACCAATTCTCTCTCTCTCTAAAAAAAAAGAAAGAAAAAAAAAAGAAAAGAAACAGGGAGAAACCACCAGCACACATTGTAACTGGGGAAAGAGCAGTGGATTTCAACCATTAGAGGTTTTGACAAGTATTTTACTGTGACCGACAGCATTTTATTCATGATTTCAGGTGGTTGAATTCTGTACAGAAAAAAATCACAATAAAGAAGCTCCAAACCTTCAGAACGAAAAATGCAATCTCAGAAGCACGTGGGAAGTCATCAGTGACTCGGAGGACTTCAAGCAGGCCACGCCTATGACGACTCCGCCGCCCACACCCACCTTCTCCCTGCTGCAGATAGGCCAGAGAATTGTGTGCTTGGTTCTTGACAAGTCTGGAAGCATGCAGGTACGTTCCCGAGCCTCAGTCTTATGGGGGGAATCGAGGACGTGTGTAAGACAGGATCCTGACCATACTTGGATATGAGGGTCAGAACAATCACAACAGTACCACCATCAGAAATGCCCAACTCTTTCCACAGATGCAGCACCCACTGTTTCTTTTGTTGATTTAACTGGGTACCACTTACGAGCAAAGATCTGATATACTGTATAGACTGTATGTTTTTTCTGCCTCACTAACAACATGTAGGTCTGCAGTCCCATTTAGGACTTACCTAGACTGATTACGAACACATTGTACTTCAGGGGTTACAGTGTAGCTTATATTTTGATCTTTATACAAAGGCCATAAAATTTTCCCCAAAGACACTGCTAAATATACATGGGAAATCCCCCCATAGAAGGAACTGCTTTGAATATGTGCTTGTTGTTTACCCTACACTGGGGTAGCCACTTCCATGTATCTTGCAGTCTCTTCCGTTGTTCATCTGTTCACTTAAAGCTAACTGACTGCTGCATTTCCCTCTTGCCCATTCAGAATGGTGACCGCCTTAACCGAATGAATCAAGCAGCCAAGCTTTTCCTGATGCAGACAGTGGAGCAGGGGACCTGGGTTGGGATGGTGACGTTCGACAGCACTGCCTACATCCAGAGTGAACTCATACAGATAAACAGTGCAGCCGACAGGGATTTGTTGACCAAGAGATTACCCACAGTAGCCCAAGGAGGGACGTCCATCTGCTCGGGGCTACGAACAGCATTTACTGTAAGATGTGTTCGTCTGTTGTAATTTACCAATGTTTATGATTTTTGTTCCTGTGAAATTTCCACTTTGTGTTGGCATGTGTAGCAGACAGCTTCAGGTTCACTGAGATGAACTTCCAGACCAGGCACAGTTATGGAGGAAGGGATATTTATTGAAGTTTACAGATCCAGGGGAAGTTCCATAATGGCAGAAGAAGCTGACCTGCTTTCACAGATCCAAGCAGAGAGAGAGCAAAAGCTACAAGCCAAAAGCCACACAGCACAGCACACTTCAGGAACTCCAGTTAGGCACACTTTGCATATCTTTAGATTGAAATCTCAAACCCACCATCACACCTTAAGACCTGCCCAGTGACACTGCCTCCCGCCAGGTGGATACAGATCCAAACTATAGTCTAATGAAACACTGAATATACTGGGGCCATCTATTCAAACTACCACAGCGTGCATGCCTAATTGAAGGGGACAGCCAAGGATGAAGCACTGCCACGCCCTTGCACATGCATTCCTGTACTCAAACTGTGCTCGGTGTTGTCGTCTTCCCTTCTGCCTGCCAGGCATTATGCTGGGCACTAAGAATACAGGGAAGGCAAGCAGGTGCCACACCTTCTGCCCTGCTTCTTACCTTATTGAGGAAGATCATTAGCAGTGTGATAAGTCACGAGGGCTATGAGGAAAGGTGAGGAAGGAACTACGGAGCATCTTCTTTTTGAAAAGAGAGGAGAGAGAGAGAGTGTGTGTGTGTGTGTGTGTGCGTCCACGCACGCACATGTGTGTGTGTGCCAGGGTCTTTTACTGCTGCAAATAAATGCCCATCCAGCTTGATGTGTGTGGCTGAGGAATTGAACCTGGGCTGATGGGCTTTGCAAACAAACACCTTTAACTACCGAGACCCTAAGGAGCATCATCAACAGAAAAAAAAAAAAAAAAAGACTTGTGAATGTGGCAAACCGCTGCCACAGATGAACACCACAAGCTTCTGGGTATCTTGGACACTCTTATCATTTTGGGACATGATATGATTTGTTGTTGATTTGTTGATGTAAGAGGCCTCAAAACTGCAACTATGATTGTATTGTGGTCATGGCTAAAGATCTCATTGACCAATCACATCACCCCTCACTTACATAACAATGGCACCCCATTTTCAACAGAACCCAGTACACATTCCTCTATGGATGAATTAATACCTTTCATGACAAGGCTCCTACTTGCCTTGCGAGGCTTAAGCAGCAGGGACTCTCTTTCAGCTACTCTGGGTTTCAGCAAATTGAATCACCTGTCCTTTACCCCAGCCAGACCGGCCTCTGACCTGTCGTGCTTTCTCCTCCGTTCTGGGTACCTCAGATCACCACCACCCCCCAAAGGTCCATGACAAACACCACCTAAGGCTCTGCTACTTCCCTGTCTGTTAGGCTTAATAAGACCAAGGCCACGACCACAGCTGATGAATATTAGATAAGCTAAAGTCTTCCCTGGACCCGGTATCCCCGTATGAGGACATTTCATCTGAAGGTGACTTGGAGCCTCTGGAATACAGGATCTAGGTGCCAGGAGAGAATGGATGGAGAGAACCAGAGAAGTTTGTGTCCTCCCGGAGTGACCCCATCCCTAGAACCACTCTACCCTCTCTGTGAGACACTAGCAGAGAGAAAAGGATCATCGTCAATTGTCACCATGTCACTGCTCTAAAGGTGTATACATGCCACAAGACAGCCGGGCACACGGACACTCCCACACACCTCTGCTTAGTCCCTCTACAACCCCGCTTCTTGTCCCATGTAAGTGCGCTTTCCACCACCGCCCTGGCCGCGTCAAGCCTAATTCCTGCTCTGAATTATGCCTTCAGGTGATTAAGAAGAAATACCCAACAAGTGGGGCTGAAATCGTGCTGCTGACGGATGGGGAGGACAGCTCCATCAGCATGTGCTTCAACGAGGTCAAGCAGAGCGGAGCCATCATCCACACCGTCGCTCTGGGGCCCTCGGCAGCCACTGAGCTGGAGCAGCTGTCCAAAATGACAGGTGAGAGCCCTGCGTGGTGGTGCACGCCTTAAATCCCAGCATTCGGGAGGCAAAAGTAGCAGGATCGCCATGAGTTCGAGGCCATCCTGAGATTACATAGAGAATTCCAGGTCGGCCTGGGCTAGAGTGAGACCCTACATTGAAAAACCGAAAAATGAAAAAAAAAAAAAAAAAAAGACAGGTGAGGCATGGTCTGCAGAGACCTGTATGCTCTCTCCCACTGGACACTGGGCTCCGAGGACTGGGGAGCAGGGGAAAGGTGAGATGTGGAAAAAGGCCCGTCATCTCAGTCAACTGGCTGTTCTTCCCCCCACAAGGCCATCAGCATCAGCTCCACGTGCTCCCGTCAAGGCCTTGGTTCTGGGACTAGAGCCGTGTGCCCATCCCCCTGAGGACTAGGGAAGGGGTACTCTCTTCCCAGGAATCTTGGAAGGACTAATGGGTCAACCAGGAACCACTCTCCTGTTTGGTACCTGGCCAAGAAACGTGGGGGAAGACGTGTGGCAAGCCTCTAATTACATGCTGTCTTTGTTCAAGTGTTAAGTCAGCAGGAAAACATATGTTGAGACACGTGAAAAAAAAAAGCATACTTAAGCCGGGCGTGGTGGCACATGCCTTTAATCCCAGCACTCGGGAGGTAGGAGGATGGCTGAGTTCAAGGCCCCCCTGAGACTACATAGTGAATTCCAGGTCAGCCTGGACTAGAATGAAACCCTACCTCGAAAAAAAAGCAAAACAAAACAAAACAGGGCTGGAGAGATGGCTTAGCAGCTAAGGCGCCTGCCTGCTAAGCTTAAGAACGCTGGTTCCAATGTCCAGCGGTTCCAATCTCCAGGTCCCACGTTTAGCCAGATGCAGTGACTCAAGGGTGCTATGCCACACTTGTCCACAAGGGGGGCGCACACATCTGGATTTTGTTCACAGCAGCTGAGAGACTGCTGGCGCGCCCATCTCTGTCTCCCTCTCCCTTTCTGTCTATCTCTCTCTCTCTCCAAAAATAAATTTAAAAAAATAAAAAAATATTTAAAAACAAACAAACAACAACAACAAAAAAGCATACTTAACCCTACCTGGGGAAGAGGGCATGAGAAAAAGTAGGAGGGAGGGGAGGGGAGGGTGAAGAGCCTGGCGAACACACAGAAGTTGCTGACAAACCATCCAGCTCCATCGTCAAGCTCCACTGCACTCTCATCCCGAGTCCCGCGCACAGAGAGGTGGGTCCGCCAGATCTCATTGGTCCCCGGCTACTTTATCAGTCTAGGTGAACGTTATTTGTTTTTAATTTAGGCATGGTACCCAGTATATAAATGATAATGCTGGCCTATCTTCTGTGGCAGCTAAAAGTACAGAACTGTCTGAGCGTAATACCTCCTGTCCTAGGCCAGGTTCCTAGACAGAGCCTGAGCCAGCATGTGATTTACAGGAAAAGCGCTCCCATGGGAGAAAGGGTGATGCACAGGGAGAGGAGGGGAGAAGATGAGGATGAACGGTGATGTCGTCCAGCCCCAGTGTAGTCCAGGAGGATCTGTGACAGACTTGTGACACTGGGAGGGGAGAGAACTGCCTTTTGCATTGTTATGCCCATCATTCTGTCAGTGACTGTGAAATGTCAGGACCGGGCAGAGGTTAGGGACATGTCATATGCATAGGTAAGATGGTGTTTTTAGTAAGGTGATTATCTGGAAAAGGGGGAGCCACAAGTCATTAGTAGCCAACACTTAGAAAACAGAGACAGGTGCACATACCTGGGTAAAAGATATGGGTAGGAAGGACATCAGCAGTATTAGTGAAGCACTGTGTTTAACTCAGGGTGGTGTTTTAATAGTTTGACTGATTTCTCATCAATTCCCTTAGTTATATTTATTCCACATAGTCCCAAACTGTCATGCCCTGTATTTTCATCTTACTTTTACTATGTATCCTACTTTTCTTTAAATGTCTCTTTGTCCACAGTTATTTCTTGCTATTACCACATATGTATGTTTCCTGACTGTGGAGAAAACTCAAAAGCTAGATTTGTTAGAATTACACCTCAAATAAGAGAAAGTCAACCAGTCTGGAGAAGGTTTGATGGACTCTTTCACATGAGCGTGCATGACCTTTTAAATGTAGGTGTTAATTTTGGGCTCTCATAGATTCATGCAGAGAGTTGAGGAAGCCCCATGTAGGATGTTGTTAAAGTTATTCTAAAGTTATTCTTTACTGCGATTAAAAAGTCAGTATCAGTGGGGCATGGTGGTGCACATGTATAATCCCAGCACTTGGGAGGTAGAGGCAGGAGGGCAGCCTGGACTTCATGAGATGGTTTCTCAATGAACACGACAAAACATTAACACCAAAGTCTGAGCCAATGTGGACATCTATTTGATGTTGGTCTATTTTTTACTTAATAACACAGTGGGATATTTATTGTGTGTGTTCTACCATCTTAAAAACAGCTAAAATGTTGCAAATACTTGCTTCCTGGGAAAATAATCTCTGATAATTTAATCGCATTCTAGGAGGTTTGCAGACATCTGCTTCAGATCAAGCTCAGAACAACGGGCTTATTGATGCTTTTGCAGCCCTGTCATCAGGAAATGGAGCTGTCTCTCAGCGCTCCATCCAGGTTGGAGTTCTTCCTCTTGATTTCTCATGTTCATACATAATTAGAGATAAGATGGGGAACATAACAGTTAGATGCCAATGTGTTGTAGGTGTGAATTACTACTTAGAATGGTCAGCCTGGTGACAAGTATTATTCTCAAAACGTAAAACTATTTACACAAAAGTGATTTGTGTCTATTTATTTAGAAACAAAATTAAGTGACTCACTGAAACTAGCAACATAAAATATAATATGTCCAATAGAAATTATTTCTTAACATCTGCTAACAAGCACTCATCACCATATAATTGGTTCACATTTTATTTGGGATAGATCATACTAACTAAAATTTTTTCTGGGACAAGTAATTAAATTGATGAAATGACAAACTCATGGGCAGTGTCTATGGCATTTTTTACATATATGAAAACTAACAGGGAGACAGATGGAAAAGAGAGCAAGACTCATGGCTGACATGCCATAGAAGAAGATCTCGCTGTCCTTCCTGTACAGGATCATTTGCAGTCTGTGACAAGAAACCCTGGCTCCATGACCAGGCACCTAGATCTTCAACAAAGTATCAGTTTAGGGACCATCAGAGATAAGCCTCAAAGTATCAGTTTAGGGACCATCAGAGATAAGCCTCAAACTCACATTTTCTACTGAAGCCTTGTTCAGCCTTTGCCACTTCAGTCTGTGCTCTGCACCAACTGCATTCCATGCCAAACACCAAATCTACCTTGGTCACTGGCTTATTTAATTCATCGTCATATGACTGCTATAATGCTTGACCTACTAATGAGTTAGCTGTAACTCACCTCATGTATCTGTGGCTAAGAAATGCATGGTGGTCAGTAAAGAGATGAGTTTTGCACACTATAACTGCAAGACAAAACACAATATGATGGACATCAAAGAGCTGGCAGAGAGAAAAAAAATCCCATGAGAGAAGAAGAGACAATTTAAATCCATCTCCTAATTGAGATGGACATCAAGGAAAGGTTCATGGAGAAAGCCAAATTTGAACTCATTCCTGAAAGATGATTAAGGCTTAGACAAGTAGAGAGGGATGTAACAACTTCTGGGAAAAGCAGAGTGTGGGTGAGTCAGGGATGCACAAGAGTCCTTTGGGGAAGTAATCTTGTTTGGGCAGGAAAAAAAATATTGTGGAATCCATTGTAGAGGGGTAGCTTAGAATTTAATTGTAATAGCGCAAACTCCAAAGCAAGGATGTGAGAGTCCCTGAGTGGTTTGTGCTGGGCACCTAGGAGTCAAGGCAAGGTGGAAAGACTGTGAGACATGATTTGCATTCTCCGAGAAGTCAATGTTTGGTTTTCTTGAAAGCTGGAGAGCAAGGGGCTGACACTCCAGAGCAGGCAGTGGATGAACGGCTCCGTGGTCGTGGACAGCACGGTGGGGAAGGACACGTTGTTTCTTGTCACCTGGACAACACAGTCTCCCCAGATCCTTATCTGGGATCCCAGTGGAAAGAAGCAGTCTGGCTTGGTAGTGGACGCAGCCACCAAAATGGCTTACCTCCAAGTCCCAGGTACTGCCCAGGTATGGAATCAAGTCTCTTCCTTCTCACAATTCAACAATATCAAGGTTTTACAGATATTTGTAGCTTAAAAGAGAGAAAGAGAAAGAGAAAGAGGGGGCTAGAGAAATTGCTCAGAAATTGTATTTGCTCACAAAGCCTGCCAGCCTGGCTTCATTCCTCAGTACCCACATAAAGCCAGATGTACAAAGTGGCACATGCATCTGAAGTTTGTTTGTTAAAGGGGGAAGGCATGGTGGCTAACATTGATAATCCCAGAACTCAGAAGGATGAGGTGGGAGAATCACAGTGAGTTCAAGGTCAGCCTAGGCTAAAGTGAGACCCTACCTCAAAAAAAGGCATGGGCAGCTGGGCGTGGTGGCGCACGCCTTTAATCCCAGCACTCAGGAGGCAGAGGTAGGAGGATCGCCATGAGTTCAAGGCCACCCTGAGACTACATAGTTAATTCCAGGTCAGCCTGGGCCAGAGTGAAACCCTACCTCAAAAAACCGAAAAAAAAAAAAAAAAAAAAAAAAAAAAAAAGGCATGGGCAGTATTGCCTTAACAAAAGAACAATGAAAAGTCAGCTTACAAGCCAAGAGAAAGGAAATTAGGAATATTTTACCCCAGAACAAAAGGGAAAGCTTTTGAATTATGTAACAGTCTGAATTCAAAATGACCGTTGAAGCTTTGGACTATGAGAACAATTTCCTGTACCTCACAAACCCATCCCTTGAAAACCCCAGACAGCGATAAAGGAAGACGCAGCTTTCAGACCTCATTTTCTGATTTTCTTGACGGTGGGAGCTGCATAGCTAGACCAAACACACTGAAATTTGCATGGACTTGAACAGACTTACATCACATAGGAGGTGACACCGCAGTAAGTCTCTGTCACCCACAGTTACTCACTGACCAGTATCTGCCTGTTTTGGTCAGGTTGGCGTTTGGAAATACAGTCTGCAAGCAAGCTCACAAACTCTGACTCTGACTGTCACCTCCCGCCCAGCCAGTGCCACCCTGCCTCCAATCACAGTGACCTCTAGAATGAACCAGGACAAGGGCAAATTCCCCAGCCCCATGATAGTCTATGCGACGATTCGCCAAGGAGCCTCGCCCATCCTCAGGGCTAATGTCATGGCCTTGATTGAGTCAGTGAATGGAAAAACGGTCTCCCTGGAGTTACTGGATAATGGAGCAGGTAACCACCAAAGGGGCTGGAAAATATGTCTTCCTTCTTCCAAGAAATTGCAGAAGGGCATGGTCTATTAAGGACGGTTCAAAACTGGATGCTCTGTACTGACGAGAAAGGCCTAAAAAGATCCCCGCTCCTCCGTAGGGGTTATTTTCTAAAATACTGGAGCACACAAAGAAGGGGTCACCTTTAGCTGCTTTAGAAGCAAAGTGTACTACTGACTTGAGCTTCAGAGGGTCAGAGACTCCTGAGATTGTTCAGAGCCCCAGACTGAGGGAAGGAGTTAAATTAATAGCTATTTTATCAAGTCTTCGTCTTCTCTCTGTCCTTCTTCCCCACCACATACATGTGTGTGTAGCATATATATACATATAATACATACATTTATATGCAAAGATAGATATAATCTTCATTTTCATCTTATCCTCACCAAATAGTTTTTAGATAGTATCTATTATCCCTTCATTACATGTAAAGAAATACTTAAAAACAGAAGAGAGAGAATCTAGAACAGTTTGATAAGATGCTTACAGCTATGCAATCTGTATGTTAACTCACTCCCAAAATAAAAGTCTGCCCCCTTTTCTTGCATTTAATAAATCTATAAGGGAGAAAGATAATTCTGCATTTGTTTACAAAAGAAACATGCCTACATACTGTGATGCAAGAATCCTTATTAGAATGAATTCTATAAGTGAATTCCTACCCAAACATCCCCTGAGGTGACGTTGTGAATTCTTTATCCCTATTCATATACACAGAGCAATTTGATTTCTCTTGACACATAATTTCTGAGTAGACAGTTCCCACTATACTGGTTGTGACATAAATACATGCCATGGTCTCTGATTTCAAAAAGAAAAAAACAATTCAGGCAAAGATATACCCAGAAAAAATACCCTCCAACACACACATATGCATTTGTGCATTTGCACACAATTCATGTTCAAACAAATTTCAGTTAATCAAGCCTTAAGGTCTCTTGAAAATAATTCTGTATTTCTCTTTGCTTTGAAAAAATTAAAACCACATCTGGAATACAAATACACAATGCTATTACCTTTAGGATGTTCATGAATTCTTTTACTTCTTTGTCAAGGTGCTGATGTAACCAAGGATGATGGTGTCTACTCAAGGTATTTTACAGCTTACGATACAAATGGTAGATACAGTATAAAAATATGGGCTCTAGGCGGAGTGAATGCAGCCAGACAGAGACCACCACAGCAGAATGGAGCCATGTACATGCCTGGCTGGATTGAGAATGGTAAGTAATCTTTAGAACATCTTTGACTTCAGTAAAAGACTTGGGGCCAAGAGTAAACTATTCACCCCATGGGGGAGAATCATGAAGCTTGTGGTTCTCAGCCTCACTTCAGCCTTGCTGACATTTGGGACCTGCTAATCCTGTGGGCTGAGCACTATCTTGCGCTTTATAAGATGTTTGTCACATCAATGGCTTCCACCCACTAGAGGTCCTCAACAGCCTCCTTCCACCCAGTTGGGACAATCAAAATTTCTCTAGACATTGTCCATTGTCCTGTCAAACCAATTACACAGATCATAGCTTTTTTTAACTGGATTGGTTCAAATAGTTCAAATCCATCTTTGCCAGCTGTACATCTGACAGAGGATAAATATCCAGGATATACAGAGAACTCAAAAAAACCAAATAATAAGAAATCAAATAGTTCAAATTCCATCCTGCTACAAAACAAACAATAACAACAACAACAACAAAAGAAAGAAAGAAAGAAAGAAAGAAAGAAAGAAAAGAAAGAAAAAAAGAAAGAAAGAAAAGAAAAGAAAGAGAAAACCATAAGCTCTCTTTTTGCTTCCCTTTCTTCTGCTGTCAAACAGGGATAATAATGGTGATTGCTTAATAGGATGACAATGACAAATCAATAAGAAAACACACCTAACATGCTGATGCTGACAAACTAAGTGCTCAATAAGTATTTTGTCCTTTTTAAAATAACCTTTAAAGCATTTTTAAATTAAGCTCTTTCCAATAATATTGGCATTCACATAATATAAAATCAAAGGACCTCAGTTTGATTCCTCAGGACCCACGAAAGCCAGATGCACAAGGTGGCACATGCCTCTGGAGTCCATTTGCAGTGGCTGGAGGCCCTGATGCTCCCGTTCTCTCCCTCTCTCTCTCTCTCTCTCTCTCTCTCTCTCTGTCTCTCTCTGTACCTCTTTCTCTCTCTCTCAAATAAATAAATAAATAAATTTTTAAAAACTGTGATTATTTAGGGCTGGTCTATATCCATGTCCTCAACATAATCCCAGTGTCCATCTTTCCTCCTTTTGCCTCTTTTTGTGGTCCTGGGAGAACAGTAGACAAACCTACTAATCAGCACCCTACACCCATTTGGAGCCAAGTGGGAAAACCAAATTCATGAAATAGACAATGCCATACTACTTAGATTAAAATACTTGCCCTGGACAAGAAAGATAATTGGCATCAACGCAAAGTCCACTGGGCTCCAGAACTGACCTTCCATCCATCTCCCCTCCATCTGGGAAAGACTTTTTCCCACTGAGGTGGGAAGGAGAGCAACTTCCCAAAGGCTTCCCGGTGTCCTCTGCTCTTGGGTTTGTGCTCAGAAAAGGAAGATTCTGGACCAGGCAGTGTCACCTTGCAGGGAAATGTGTTTACAAAGACACCATTGTTTCCAAGGCTCTGTTACAACGCTCAGTTTACTTTATCCTTGTTTTCACTTCTCTTTTTAGGAGAAGAAGGTAGGAGTGGGCTGGTGTAGTGGCTATGTCTAGCCTCATCACAGCACTTAGCTTACATCCACACACTTCATTCTCCTAAGTGCTTCTTCTTGCAGGCAGGGAGACAGAAGACACAGAGGTTGTTGTCCTGTGTAAATTAAAGAGACAGTACCTGAAGTGTCAGTAATTTACCTCTGGTGAACCTTATTAAACAGCAAGAGTAAGTCTCCAGAGGTGAATCAAATCTTACCCTAGTTAGCCAATGCATTGCACAAGACCCAACCCAGTTGTCTGAAAGGAAATCTGTCTTCTCATTTGACACAAATTTTGTTAGATGAAGAAGTAGAATTTATGAGAAAGTAAGTTATTTATTTTTATTTTTATTTTTTTGAGGTAGGGTCTCACTCTGTTCCAGGCTGACCTGGAATTCACGATGTAGTCCCAGGGTGGCCTCGAACTCATGGCAATCCTCCTACTTCTGACTCCCAAGTGCGTGGATTAAAGGTGTGCTCCACCACGCCCAGCTGAGAAAGTAAATTCTGTGTAATGCCATGTTGTACTGCAGGAATATTTTTATTTAAAAGAAATTCTGAGAACTTCATTGAGCAGGCCAGAGTACATTTTCAAATCACGGAATTACTTGTACACAACAAGAGTAGGAAGGAAATGTGGGATTGCTATAAGAATAAGAGTTTTCAGGGATTCATTGAGAAGCTTGAGCTGGATCATGTCATCCCAGCACACTAGAGATGGAAGTGGCAGGATCATGAGGTCGAGGCCAACCTGGACTACCAGAGTGAGATGTTGTCTTAAAATAAAAAGAGAGAAAATTTGGGTTGTTTCAAAATCATAAACTTTTGGAACTCTTAACATAAAACATTTATAAGAAATTGTAATCAAATAAAGCTAAAATGCAAAGATGGAGAAAGTAGAAGAAAATGCCTAAAAGAAACAATAAAGGGAATTCTTGGAAGCTTAGGTAAATAAGTACCAAATAAATGGGAGAGGTTATGATATAACATCATGTAAATGATAAAGATTTCTTGAGATGATCTGAGGTTAAAACAGGGGACTATCTAAGTCAACCTTGTAGAAGATAGAAAAATGGTGGGGCAGGGGAAAGACAATTCCAGGACAACTGTTATGAGAATAAATTCCAAAAGATGATTCTATTAACTGTCAGAAAATATCTGCAAGGTAAAGAAATGTGATTCTCTGTCTGCATGTTTTCTCTTGTGCAACCTGATCAGGGGTCTTACCAGAAAGTGAATTGTGTCAGTGGGAGGAAAGAAGGACAGAGGAAGAATAGAAAAAAAGTGATTCAGTATGAAAAGGAGGAAGGTATAGCCATTCAGAGATGCTGTTTACCACATTTTGAGTAATTTTTTCATACAGATGAAATAATCTGGAACCCACCACGCCCTGAGATTACTAATCTTCAAGACAAGCAAGTGTGTTTCAGCAGAACAACCTCAGGAGGTTCATTTGTGGCCTCCAATGTCCCAAAAGCCCCCATCCCCGACGTCTTTCCACCTTGCCAAATCACTGATCTGAAGGCAAAAACCCAAGGAAACAACGTCATCAACCTGACCTGGACAGCTCCCGGAGACGATTATGATCACGGAAAGGGTAAGCAGAGCGCGCCGTGGGTCCTGTAAAGTGGTTGCCAGGCCAGCAAAGATGAGCGGTGAGGCAGGCAGGTGTGTTGAGATGCAGGAAGGGCAGAGGGCAGAGGCATCATGAATGCCCCTTGAAATGAAAGGTAATGATTTTTAAAATCTGAAAGGCTGGTATTAGCCGGCAAATATCTCTGATAGAACTCTCAAATCCTACCAGACTTTGCTAAGCGTGATCTGTAGGCTACAGCACGTAAGTTGCAAAAACACTTGCTGGAAATACAGCACCGCAGGCTTTGCCCTGGACCCAAAGAGCCCGAATCTGCATGGTAAGATCTCCTGAGCACATTACCATTGGAGAACTATTGGCCTCAAAACACAAATCTACAAATAATTAAACAATACTTATTAAACAACCTCTTCTCAATGCTCAGAAATGTTGATCGAGATTTTAAGTCATGACCAATTCAATTTTATATTTACAACTTTGTTAGGCCATCCAAAAAGCGTATTGCAAAGATTTTTATCCCTTGTAAACATGGGTCACTGGTTCCGTGACTTGTCTGTCGTTTTGAGGTATGGTCACATAATTTCCAATAGCCACTTAAAAGCATGATGTTTAAGTTACAAGTCACATTCTTAACCCTTTCTCTTTTCTTTTTTAGCTCACAAGTATATCATCCGAATAAGTACGAGCATTCTTGATCTCAGAGACAGGTTTAATGAGTCGATTCAAATAAACACTACTGACCTCATCCCGAAGGAGGCCAACACTGAGGAAGTCTTTGTATTTGAACCACAAAACATTGTCTTAAAAAGTAACATGGATCTCTTCATTGCTATCCAGGCTGTTGACAAGGCCAATCTGAAGTCAGAAGTGTCCAACATTGCTCGAGTACCTTTGTTTATTTCTCCTCTGGAGCTTGATGAAAAGCCTACTTTTGCCCCTCAGATTAAGATCAACAGCACCATTCTTGGCATCAATATTTTAGAAATAATGTGGAAATGGATAGGGGAATTGCAAATAACAGTAGGCTTGCACTGAGTTTCTAGGAGATAAATAAAATAAATCATTCTTTTCATTGTAGAATTTTCCAGAATGTATGTTAGACTTCCTGTAGAGGGCGCTATAATAAAATAGAAGCTGAACAACTGGGTATATGTGTATTAAAAAAAACTCTGTTAAATACAAAATGTTTAATTACTGCTTTAGTCTTTTAATAGTAATTTTGATGAAGTGTTACTTGTATCAATAAGGGGGAGTAAGTTTTAATTATCTTCAGGAATGTTGCTGGCTAGACTTGGCATTCAATTGAAGTTCATCTAATAGCTACTAAAAGTTGTTTGTTTTCTTTTGAAGGATACCAGAAATGCCTATGGCAAGTTGCTTAAATATAAAAGGCCTGACTTGTTGTTTTGAAGCTCTGGACCAACATTTCAGGAATAAGTTTTCTTCTCTCTAAATATGAGCAAGGGGAATTGATGCATTTGAGGAAGGGATTGCATTGTGTAAGGAAATACCAGCGTGTTGAGGTTCCATAGGCATAAAAATTCATGTTCTGTGCATGAAATTATAAGAGTAAGTGATGCTTAAAGACACAATGGTGGGAAATAAGGAGATAAGGGAGCTTCAGGCCAGATATAAGGAGAAAAATGATATAGAAATAAACATTATTTTTACTGTTTGCTAGCTGCTCTATTAATGGCTTAAAACATTATCTAATGCAATGCAGTTCATTCAATAAATATACTTCAGCCACTAACTATAGCTCAGGCCTATGCTAAGGATGAAAAAATAAGTAGAAGTTGGTCTTTTCCCTGAAAATAGTGAGGAGAAATTGAGGATTGGTTTATGAAGTCAAGAGGCAGACATGATTAGAGCTGTGCTGGAGAAGAGGCACTCTGAGAACTTTATGAAGGACTAAAAAGGGGTCAGAGGAGTTAGAGGCATGAGAGACAAATGAAAGAGGAAGAAGAAAAGGGAAAACTGGATATAAGTACAGACCCTGCCATGTAGACATAAGAGCATGCACACCCCAAAGCCCCCAAGGACTGGTATTCTTGTGAAGAATGTTTCAGGTTCTCAGTCCTTCAGTCTACTGAGTTCAAGATGTGGCTGCTCTCCTTATGATTGAAAATAAATTGTCTTCTACAGAGACCCAAAATGTGTGTACTGATCTATATATCTTCCTTCTTTCAAAATAAAATTCAGAGTACCTTAGATATGCATCCAAAAAATAAAGTTTAATCAAAATCAAAGAATCAGCACATCCGATGCATACCATGACGTTCTGTACAGTGACCACAACCAGGTCACATGTGTTGTTTTCAGCTATCAAGTAAGTAGGGTGAAGGAGACATATACTACCAAGATGAACAGAACCTTCCATTAAAAGCCAACCATATGGCGGAGACCACCAGGGAGACCCATCAGAATGACAACAAAAAAGCCAAGAGGCTAGCTTGATGAGAGGACTCATCTCTACCATATCTCCCAGGCAGGGCCTAGGAAACAGCATAGAGGAAGTGGCAGATGAAATGAGAGAGTGTGGCTCTCACAGCTAACCAGAGAACCATCTTTAGGAAGAGGGCAGTCAAGACTGAGGAGACTCAAAACTCATCAGAGCAGAAAATTAGAGAGACTGTCCAAGAGCTCCACAATAAAGGAGATGTATAACACTCCCTCCAAGACTCAGGGAACATTGTGGAGGAAGGGGTGGAGAGAACATACTGTGCAGCATTGTCCACCCCACTGACACAGACTAGTGCATTTATGATGCAAAAGCGATTATGGATAACCATGGAAATGGGCCCTCAGTGGAATGGCGGTGGGGAAAGAGGAGATATAGAGGCGAGCTCAATTTGCAATTTGTTCATGTGTTAAAGTTCGCAATGAAGATTATTTCTTAATAAAAAGCACACCAGAGTCTCAGAAGAAGCTTCATTTTTCCTCATCCTGATACTTCTGAGAACTTGTGTCCATGAATCCTCAATAAGTTGTCATATTTCTGGACAAAGCTTCAGAAACACCCATACAATAATGACCACAAGAAGCTCAAAATAGCTTGTAACATCCTCGAGGAAGGGCAATTATCCAGGGGTACAAACAGAGCAAGGAGCCCCGAACTTTCCTCAGGGATAGGATTTGGAGTGAATAGATTTAATTTCCTAAACTTAGACAGTTTTCTATGACTAATATTTCTCACAGGTAAGTTTGTCCTCATTCCTGAAAGGCAGCGAGTTGTGAGACCCAACAGCGATGTCCTGGATGCCAGCATTTTCTCTTCAGGGCACATGCAAGTGCTTCGCCTGCCACATTGGCAGAAGGCCGGGAGCCAGGCTCTTGTGAAATGTACAAACCAAAACCAAGGCTTGTGCCTGATGCGAACCACCCGACGTGCCCTATGGACAAGTGAGTGTGCGCCCAACTCTCATCCGGAGGACTTGGTTACTATCGTTTAGCCTGCGGTATTGTGAAGAACCTACTCACTGAGATTTTACTTTCACACTTGAATATGCCATGGCATCCAGTGAGGAACTGCACAGGCAGGAGTGTGTGATATGTCGTCGGAGGAGAAAAGAAATATTTGCCAACATACAGATAAGATAGAAAGCAGGTGACAGCAAAAGATAAACATTCTCATGTGCTCTGAATTATTGGGAGCTTGTTGTCATGTGTGATTGAAATAAGCCAAAACTTGGACTTATGCCATCACGGTCATATGTATTGTTACACTAACGTGTGGGGTGTATGCAGGAGCAGCTTCTCAGCCGAACCTTTCTCCAGTGAGCTTGGTGATTTTTTCTTCTTATTCTTATTCCTTTGAGTTATACCATCTCTGCTTTTCGCTTCGTCAGAGTCGTAATGTTCTGCCCCTCACCTCCTCACATCACTCTGAGTGATATCAGAATCTGTATGAATCGATAAGTATCTTAGACAAAATTACGTGGTGTTCACCCGCCCCCAGCCTTCACTAAGCTTTAGCTCCCTCACAAAATTGTAAATCCCAGTCTCTTATTCTGCACCACCACCACCACCACCACCACCACCCCACACACATACACAACTTCCAACCCCTCTGGCTTGCTCAGCACACCCACTGAGCTGGCTTTATAGCCCCCATGACTGCATTGTGTCTTTTTGTGCTGTTCATTGCCACCTTCTCTCCATCACCCCTACGTGCCTGGTGCGCCACTGAAGACCTCCCTCAACAACTCCTTCATCTCCGTCATCTACTCACCCCCTTAGTGCACCTGCCCTGACAATAGCTAGTGTGGTAGTTTGAATATATGTCCCCCAATATATTCAGTGTTTTATTAGTTATAGTTTGCATCTGCAATCACCTTGCTAGAGGCAATGTCACTGGGGGCCGTCTTAGGGGTGGTGATGGTTTGAGATTCCATTGTAAAGATATGCAAAGTGTGCCTAGCGGGAGTTCCTGAAGCTTGCTGTGGCTTGGCTGTAGTTTTTCTCTGTGTGCTGTGTGCCTGTTTGGATTTTTTCTCTCTCTTGCCTGGTCCTGTGAGAGCAAGCCACTTCTCCTGCCTTTATGGAACTTCCCTGGATCTGTAAGCTTCAATAAATAATATCCCTTCCTCCATAACTGCCTGGTCTGGAAGTTCATCTCAGCGAACCTGAAGCTGTCTGCTACAGCTAGTTTTGCAATAAGTATGTTGTCTGTGGCTTGAAGTGTTCAATTGTCCATTTGACAAACATTGTAAGTACCGGCACTGTGCCCTAAGCCCTGTGTTAGATGCTCAGGATACAATGGGTAAACTCTGGAGAGTTTATAGCCAGTGGCATGTAAACAAGGCAATAGGTAGTTCACTATAGTAGGAGGATACTATTTCTGGGAAAGCACACAGCTTAAAAACCCATTATTTTGATATCCAACATACACATAGTATTGCCAGAGACGGATGTTTCCACCTTCACGATATCTGGCTGTAAGTATAAAATAAGAGAAAAACCAAGACAGAAAAGAAGTAAAAGGAGCCCTCCATTTCATCAAATATTGATGTTTCTAGAATTAGTCATGTTGGGCAAATACACTGCCGACTGCATTCTGGAATGGCTTCAGGCATCTAACCCTGCTCTGGTTGGGTGGTTGGGTTGGAGTTTTGTTGTTGTTGCTGCTTGCTTCTTATGCTGTGGTCTGGTGTTGGGTTAGGTGTATTGCTTACTTGTTGTGTTGTGGTCTGGTTCTGTAGACTAAGCTTTCCTCAAACTCCTGCTTCAGCCTCCAGAGTGCTAGACACCCTGCTGAGGAGAGAGAGAAAGGAATGAAGGAAGAGAAGGATAGATGAATGGAGAAAGGGAGGGAGACTGTTTTTAAATCATACTTTAAAAAAATTACCTGACATATAACCTCACTGAATTCCATTTGCCACAAAATTCTGAATGGTTTCAGATCTTGGAAGCAATGCCAAAATCTTTCCAGGAAATGAACTTCTTTAATATTTTATGTTTGAATGGTTAATTAAAACAGAGATAACAAAAGCCAGGTGTGGTGGCGCAGGCCTTTAATCCCAGCACTCAGGAGGCAGAAGTAGGTGGATCACCATGAGTTCGAGGACACCCTGAGACTACATAGTGAATTCCAGGTCAGCCTGGACTAGAGTGAGACCCTACATCGAAAAATGATAATAATAATAATAATAATAATAATAATAATAATAATCAGAGATAACAAGTCAACAAGAGTCCAAGGAGGCTAGAAGCAAAAATTCACATAATCAAGAAAACTCCTGGCAAATAAGAAAAAAAAATGTGGAGAAGAAACTCATCAAATTTGAAAGTGTATGTGGCATACAGTTAGTTAATGCAAGTGAGTAAAAACAAATCTACTGAGCCCATTGCCTGGAACCCAGTACCCAAAAGGACACATATTAAATGGTTGTTCCTTTGTCAACTGCTACTGAAGAGAACCCTTTTCCTAAATTTCAAGAGCAATTCCAAGTCCATCAGGAGAGGTAATGTTCAGCAGGAAGAGCTGCGGAAGGGACAGCCCACTTCACGTTCAGAGGGCACAGCAAGCTCGAGTGGAATTCAGCGCGGGAGCTCAGCTAACTTGAGTGGGAGTGTGTGGCAGAAGGGCATGGTGGTTATTGGATCCAGGCTACCAGTCCATGGGGCAATGTTCTAATATCTGAGGGTTGGAGTACCATAAACTACCTCAAGAAGAGGTGAGTATTGTCCAGGCCTGGGCCAAGAACAAGATGGCGTGACATAATTGTTTTCACTATTCCCTATTTTATCTCACAATGATAATAGCCAACACATCCACTAAATTCCAGGTCCTGAGTGCTTCACATACTCACGTTCAGGCACACCCCTATTTGAAGGTCCTAGAGCAAGAAAGAGTACAAATAGAAATTCAGATACCAAACATGGAACTAGCATCATCAGGCTAACAAGCTATTAAAATGTCTTCGTCTCCTATCTCGTCAAGCAGAATGACCTGGAAGGACAGGTTCAGATTTAAACATCTTGGAAAGCTCTGTGTCAGGCTGGCACCTGTCCGCTCAAGAAAAAAAATGGGCCACAGCATGTCCTTTTTTCTCCCTAACCTTCTCCACTCTGAATCCCAAGGGGCTTCACACCTCTGGGTTGTAGCCCTCTCAGTCCACACCTCACATCCACAGCTGCCTTTTGGCTACCTTTGCAGGCTGGAGGTGTGCACACTTGTGATGCTATCAGCTGGAGATAGAATCATGCCTGCTACCAAAGTCAGTTCTGAAACCAGGAAGAACACAGAAAGAGTATCAATTACCCATCAGGGAACTTCAGCTCAGGTATGTGAAATATGATCAGAGTTGGGGGGGTGGCAGTCACTGGATGGGCACACTCCTTGGCCCTGTGGATTCTTCCCCCCTATCAAAATTAGACATGGGGGGCTAGAGAGATGGCTTAGCAGTTAAGAGCTTGCTTGTGAAGCCTAAGAACCCCGGTTCCAGGCTCAGTTCCCCAGGACCCACGTAAGTCAGATGCTCAAGGTGGCACAAGCATCTAGAGTTTGTTTGCAGTAGCTAGAGGCCCTGGTGCACCCATTTTCTCTCCCCCTTTCTCTCTGTCTGTTGCTCTCAAATCAATAAATAAAAATAAACATTTTTTTAAGTAGACATGATCAGCAGGTAATTTGGGAGCCCAAAGCAAAACAAAAGTCCACGGCCTCTTTTGAACACACTAAATCAATATCACTAATGGTACTAAACCAGAAACCTTTTCCCTCTCCCCAGTGTTTCCTTCCAAGCACTTTCTATGACTCATTTAATGCTGTTCTCAGATAAGAAGATCACAGTGTTAAAGAAGTTCATCCCTCATCTTTTTATTATTCAATGACAGTTTTAGAGTGTGGTTGTCTGGTTTTGAGTTTTTATTGCTTGTTAACTTTACTATATGAATATATTGCATGTTGGTCATGTTCCCACTGGATTATACTCTCATGTTCCCTCTCCTCCTACCCCCATTCCACTGAGGGTCATAAATTCGCCAGTAATTTGGATATGTGTATATACATATTCATACATACATAGGATGTTTTTAAATAGCCCAGGCTGACCTCAAACTCATGGTGTTAGAGATGAGTCTAGGGTTCGAGAATGACCACACAATCTGAGTGTTGGCAAGGTCACGTTTACTTCTGAAGACGGGTGTGTAGCTTTTCAGGAGTTCAGGCAGGCACCACAGCAGGAAGTCTGCTGGGGTTTGTATATTCCCCACATGCCAGGGCCCTGAGTTATGACTCAGAATCAGGGTTTGGCCTCACAATCGCATGCAAACTATGAAACTAAACTATGAAAACAACAGTTTCTAGGGGAGCCTAAAGGAATGGAAGATTTGGGGACCTTCTGAGGCCCTGGTTTCAAGGGTTATTGACTCTTGTGGTCTCTAGCAGGGCTGACGTGGGAAGGAGGCTTCCCATAGAGGTGTCCTTCCAGAATTCAGCTTTTCTATCTTTTTGAACCTTTGACAGAAAAAATAGTCTCTCTCTCTCCCTCTCTCTTCCCTCACGATGGCAACCCCCTGTCTCACCTGAATGCCGGGATTACTGCCATGAGCCACCACATCTGGCCTCAATGGCAGCTTTCAGTGAGAACATTTGATTGGTAGGTGTACAACGTGTATCTTGTAACTCATACATGCAAGTGCACTTTGCCCAGAGAAGTGAAAATACTGCACAAAAGTGACACAAGTGTTTTTGATTTCATTTTCTGGGTTCAATTTCTGCCGCTATGATGGTTTAGTTTATGGTTTGAGCGGGGTGGGGGGTCCAGTCTATCATAGTGGGGATGGTAAGGCTAAGCAAAGCAGTTCATTTGGCAGTCAGCAAGTAGAGACAGAAAGAGGACAGGGCAAGATGTGCCCTTCAATGCCCCCCAGTGACCTACTTCCTCAAACTAGGTTCCACCTTCTAGAGTTCCACCAACTCCCAGTAGTATATTCAGATTTGAATCCAATGATTAGGCCAGCGCCCTCACGATAGATTTGTGCCTGGAAATACCCTCACTGGCACACCTAGGGGTGTGTTTTATTAATTTAATCCTAGAGACGTCCAAATCCCATCCTCTTGATGACCATGATTAACCACCACAGTATGACCATATTGTTCAACACCCTCCCTTTGGCTTATTGAAAAAAGACTGAAAGGAAATGGAACTATGGATTGTTCTGTCTTCCCTTCCGCATTTTACTTTTCATTAAATAGTTGGTGGATATAGGAGAGTAACACAAATCAAAAAGAAAAGATAGGGCTGAAGAGATGGCTCAGCAGTTAAGGCACTTGCCCGCAAAGCCTAACAACCGGGGTTTGATTCCCCAGTCTCCACATAAAGCCAGATGCACAACGTGATGTGTGCACCTGGAGTCCGTTTGCGGTGACTGGAGGCCCAGGCATGCCCATCCTCTCTGTCTCTGTCTGTAAGTAAATAAATAAAATTAAAGGAAAAAAGAAAAGATAAAATTCCTTTGTGCTTTTTGTTTCTGACAATGTCACTGCACTTTTTCTGTGTTTGAATATCTTTCTGTTTTGAAATGGAAACGTGACTTCTCTGGTAGTCAGGGCACCTACTTGCCTGGTGCCAGATATGACATACCCACTTCTGAGTCTCTCTCACATCCCACATATTATTGGTCCACCTAATTCTGTGTGCAGAAGACATCATGAACCTGCACACAAAGGATGCAACAAGAAATAGCACACACACACACACACACACTGTTTCTGCTTAAGTATATCTCCCCAGGTCTTATCAAATTTCAATTATCAAAAAAACAAACTTGAATGTGGCCGGGCGTGGTGGTGCAAATTGTTAAAACCGAGAGTTCAAAGATAACTAATTCCAGGTCAGCCTGGAAAAGACATTTTAACTACTGCAAAAAAAAAAGCATGTGACTCTTCTGAGTACAGGACCATATGTGACTGCACAGTACAATGCCCATAAAGCCAGCACTGGGAGGGTCATAGCCAGTGAAGGGCCAGAACAAGGCCCAGTAAGAAAAACAGTGTCCTTGCAAAAGACTTCATGCCTTGGCGACTAAAACTTTGAGTTGAAAAATGTCTTACGGTCTCCTTTGGTAAGTGATTGAGCCACAATGAACTGAAAGTGAGCCCGATTCTGGAGACCAGCCTTTAATCAGTTTACTATTCCACCTCAATGGAAGCAGAAAGCCCGTGTCCTGGATAATACCGTATCGTTAGGGTCCTACAGCTCTCTACCCATTCCCCTCTCTCCTACACCTGCCATGCTCGTCTCTCATACACACACACACACTCTCTCTCTCTCTCTCTTCCTCTCTCTCCCTCTCCTTTCTGCCTTTCTCCCTCTTCATCATTACAACAAAGTCTTGAACCCAAGGGATCATACAAAACTACCCTTGAAATGGGAATTTTGGGGGTCCTTGCCAATACATCAATATGCCAATGCACCAACAAATTTAGACCAGAGGGCAAGGTTTAGAGAGACTTTATTAAATTAAGAGAGGAAAAGAGAAGAAAGCACAGGGAGCTCCTGCCATGTGGAGGCAGAAGGCGGTAGAGAGCCCTTGTGGCAGTAAGGGTGGGGGTTTCTCCTCATCTCAACGCAGCTGGGCTGAGACAAGGGAAGCTTATCAGAATCTGGAAGTTCAAGAGCCAAGAGAGCTTGTCCCCAGTGTGCATCTATTTATAACCCTATTGTGGTGGGCTTCACCTTCAGGTTCAGATGAGCCCAAGAGATAGCTGATTGGTCTGGGCTAGAGGCTGGCTCAGAAATAGGTCAGCCATGATGCCAAGTTCTGGGGACTGGACTTGACCAACCTCAATGTCAGTAGTATTAGATTTTTAAAGTTTAGGAGTACCCAGGAGGTACTCAGGTGGTTTATGGAAAAACAGATATAGGGAACTCCTTGAAGCAAGAGAAAAGCAGTCAGATCACTCTGTGATCTCTAGCAAAGTGGAGGTTTCAAGGGCGGACTTAAGGATATTCTTGCCTTTACTTTTGGGGGCTTGGTCACCCTAACTGCCTCAACCTTATGTTAAATAAAATCTTAGATCTAAAAGACTGTCCATCTTGGTTCCTCTATTGCAAACCCTGACCCTAACATGTATATATATATATATATATATATATATATATATATATATATATATATATATATGCCTGTGACTTTCGGGTGTTTTCAATTAATGTATTGGCAACATGGTTCCTGAAATATAGTTACAATCACATTAGTGCTACTCACAAGGTCTATTAGCTTGATGAGGAAAGGGGAGGCCAACTACTTTCCTTAGTAATGATTATGGTCGTTAGAATAGTAAAAGATATTTACTAACACTTGGTAGTAACAATGAGAATGCCAGTGTTGGCTAATTGTTTACTATGTGCCAGGCACTGTCTAAGAGCTCCTTCTGCACAGAATCTCTCATTTTCCTTCACAGAAACTCTGTGAGGTCATTAATATCATTTAGCAAGAAGCTGGGGCAAAGCGTGGTCAACAAACTGCGTAGTCCCATAGCTGCTTCATGGCAGAGTTGGCCTGTTGCACCCCTGATATTTTCTGCCTTGAGCCATCCGTCTATGCCCAGATCCATCTCCATCGCTTTGTGTGTAAATCTTAATTGCTCTGCAGGAAGGTAGAACTGAGTGACTGATCCAGACAAGACAGTCAGAAGCTATTTCTAGAATAATAGTAATAGAGAATAGGAGCAAGGGAGCTTTTTTTGTTTTGTTTTGTTTTTAATATGGGTGGTCAAGCAGAGACAGAGGCCCAAGAGAACATGGATGCCAACCTATTCCAGCCAGGCTAGAAAATGGCTACTCAGAGCCACTTTCCAGTCCTTGACCTTGAAAAGCTTCTTTGGCTTTCCCCAAACCTGTGCCTCCTTCCTCCCCCAGATTGGTGGACCGCTTCTAAACCTGTGCACCTTTTCTTCATGCCCACCAATCAATATCTCTACTATGCCCCTGAACCTGACCATGAGACACATCCCAACTAAATGCCTCTTAACTTAAATTCTCAAGGTTATAAAGAAGCCCAAACCAGGCTGCCATACGGCACCCTGCTCAGGACCCCTCGCAGCCACTCAGCTTGAGAGCTTTGCCTTTCTTCTCGTATTCACATTCTTCCTTAAAAAATATTTTCCATGTTTTTACTATATTTGCAAGGAGAGAGAGAGAAAGAGAGAGAGAGGGAGGGGGAGAGAAGGCATGCCAGGGCCTCCTGCCACTGCAAATGAACTCCAGATGCATGTGCCACTTTGTGCATCTGGCTTTACGTGGCTTCTGGCGAATCAAATCCAGGCTGTCATGTTTTTCAAATAAGTGCCCTTAACTACTGAGCCATCTCTCTAGCCCTTAAATTAATTTTTTTAAATAATTTCCCCTTCTCGTCCACATTTTCAATTCTTTGCTTTTAGATAAGGACTTGGATTAGAATTCTAATCTCACTAAAAACTCAAGAGTC
Source organism: Orientallactaga sibirica (assembly GCA_036365145.1). Taxonomy (NCBI): domain Eukaryota; kingdom Metazoa; phylum Chordata; class Mammalia; order Rodentia; family Dipodidae; genus Orientallactaga; species Orientallactaga sibirica. Next base: position 15,845,674 of record JAEOAD010000027.1, on the reverse strand, counting down.
TTGCATCAATAATACAGAGAACCTTAATAACATTTTGGTTTATCTGACATAACTGAAAATTTATGCTAGCCTGTGTTTCTTACATTTTACTTGTCAGAAAAAAATCTAAATACTCTCATTATAGGTCTAAGTGGTTTTTATCATGTGGCCCAGTTTCTACCTTCAGGAAACATCTTTAGTGTTTCCATATGCAGGAAACAATTAATGAGTTTTCACATGAGGAAACATTTTATACTTATCTGGATGTCCTGGAATCTTTGCTTATCTATAGTTAAGAACAGCCTGGGAAGTGAGAGGAAACCCCTACCGATTCATAAAAAGAGGTTTTACTCAACACAGCTATTGACTTGAGCGCTGTGTCACTCAGGTAGCTGAAAAGTCCTCCACGAATTGCCTACCTTACCTGCTTGTTTTCTTTTCTGTTCTTATGCCGGGTGATAAGCTGATGGACTCTGCTACTGCAGCATACCACAGTTGCCTGGGGAGTTTGTATATTTACTTCTGAATTGGATCTGGTCTGCATGGAAACTCGTGTATTAACAATGCATGACTGACAGAGAATCAACAGTCCTGAATAGCAGGCAGTAGCAAAGGTAATCCGGAATAACAAACTGCAGATCTTACTCACTGCTTGTGAAAGTTCAAGAGCTGCTGTCCCCTCCCTTCCTCTTCCCTCCTTCCTCCTCCCCACCCCACACCCTACAATGCGCACACTAGTCTGGGACTATGGAACTATCTTCTGTGACCGAAAAGGGATGCCGTCCCCACTCCTCACACACACCTCAGCACAGCATGCAAGACCCCCCTTGCACTGCAGCTGGTCTTCCCCAAAACCATTAACATCCCTCTCTCTCCGCTCACCCAGGGTTCCATAGATCTCCTCTGTATCTCTTCAGATCCTGCCAGTTTCTCTGGGCACTACAGAGAAGTCTTGAAACCATTTGTCTCGGGTTTCCTCTATGTTGAACCCAGAACCTGAAATTAGTGTTGATTGCTTCATTCATTTTCCCCCCTCTGAGAATCAGAAGATGGTCCAGTTATTTTCTCTCTCTCTCTCTCTCTCTCTCTTTCTCTCTCTCTCTCATTTTTTTTTTTTTTTTTTTTTTTTTTTTTTGGTTTTCCGAGGTAGGGCCTCACCCTAGCCCAGGCTGACCTGGAATTCACTATGTAGTCTCAGGCTGGCCTCAAACTCACAGCGATCCTCCTACCTGCACCACCCGAGTGTTGGGTTTAAAGGCGTGCGCCACCACACCTGGTTCAGTTCTAATTTTCTGTGTGTTATGAGCAATCACATTAATTGGTAACAAGAATAAATTCACATTACCAAATTTAATTCAGTTATTTTTACTTATCAGACGAGCAAAGTATCTTTAAAGGTTAGTGCTAGTAAGTGCCAAGGTGTATGCTTTTGGATGCCATCGCATGGGCTATAAATCAGCAGTCTTTCTAGAAATAACTGATAATGTTAAGGGCCAGAAACAGTCGTTACTCTTCTGATTTGGGAGTTTGTAGTCCTGTGGGGGATTAGATCTTCATAAAGATGCAGGAGACCCCAAGCCCGTGAAACCCAACATTGCATCCTTGTCCAAGCTATCAAAGAATTGAAAACATAGACTCAGAAAAGGAGAAATTGTGAATTATGAGATTTACTTTGGGAAGAATTAGGATATAGGAACCCACCGGGAGTTAACATGGTCAGTGTCCAGCTGGGGAACCAGGATCACCTGGAGAAGCACAGTGAGAGAGGGCCCAGGCCAGGAACGGTCACGGGCAGAACCAACTCTCTGTTACTTAAGATGAGAGTAAGTGAAGCTGTCGTAAAATCATTAAATGTTGCAGGATGTCATAGCCCAGCTCTTTGTCTCGTGAGAATGAAACACTAGGCATGTGGATGATGAGGTGTGAGGCAAAGGAGATGTGTTGAGAAAAAGGCGGAAAGGCTACAGAGTGTCAGAGCAAACATGCTGTAGTGGGAACATCTCTGGGAGTGATTACGCCAGCACCGACGAGAGTGGAAGAGAGGGCTTTGTTTACGGGGGACTGAAGCTGGGATCACTCCCAAAGAAACTCCGGCCTGAGCGCTTTCATTTTATACTCTAGCAGCAAGGTGGGACAAGCAGGCAAGCAGGAACGTTACAACAGCAGATGTGACAGCTGTGCAGTTCCATGGCAGGCAGCTGTTTGGTAAGGTTAGCAAGGGCAACTTCTAGTTGGTCTTAACCATTTTCTCCTTCTGACCACCCTGTAGTGGCGAGGGGCGGGGGGGGATGCTTGTCTGGGACTTTTCGCTCCATTGAGCAAGAGGTTGACCTCTGACAACAATCCACACCTACTACAATTCAGCACGTAGTAAGTGATCTTTCCTACCTCCGTGTGGCCCGGATCCAAAGAAGAGAAAGACGGGGGAAGAAAAGCTGAAGGCTGGAAAGATGGCTTAACGGTTAAGGCATTTGCCTACAAAGCCAAAGGACCCATGTTCAATTTTCCAGGACCCATATAAGCCAGGTGCATGAGGTGGTGCATGCGTATGGATTTTGTGTACAGTGGCTGAGGGCCCTGGCACGCCCATTTTCTTTCTCTCTCTCTCTCCCTCTTTTTCTCTTTCTCAAATAAATAAAAAATAAAAACCTGAGTGTGGGCTAGAGCAAGACCTTACCTTGGAGAAAAAAAAAAAAAGAGTTACTCTTTCAGAGCAGTCAGAAAAGTAAAAAGTAGACAGGAGGGTATGTAATCACCTGCAAGGAGGGAGGGGCTTCTGCAGGTTTAAGTACATTAAATCATGAAGAGGATTATTCCTCCCACCGATTTAGCATAGCTCTAGGTGAGGGTGGTCTCTTGACTAGGTGAGTGATTGACAGGCTCCACCCAGGAGCAAAGGACTGTTCTTCTGGTCAAGAGGAACTAGCTGGCTCTTCCCTATAGAGGGACAATTGAGATGTTTCCCTTTCTAATGTCGCTAGGGAAACAGGAGGTGGGGGCCTTCAAGCATAATGTCTGCATGCTTAACTACAGCAAAAGGAAGCTGAAATGCATTATGTCTTTGCAGATGTGTTGAGCCATCCCAGAGAAAAAATATTTCTTTGTAAAATTTCTTCTAGAAGAAAACTCTAAAACTTTTCATAATGGTTTATGATATAAGATGATCTTGTAAGCTTCATCTTGAACTGCCTCTCTCTCCAAATTGAAATCAGAGCTGATTTTCCCAGTCTCACAAGAGGTGGAGTACAGCTGTTTCTGGTTAATGTGGCCCATGCTTTTGCAACTGGAACATGCCTTCGAATCACTTGCGGGGAGAGGGGGTGTTAAAATATAGATTCTAGTCCAGTAGATTCAGGGGGCCAGGGTTCTTCAACTTGAATAAGCCTCATGTGATGCCAAGGATCTCAGTTGAAGCAAGGAGTACCTCCACTTCCACTTCCCGTGTCTTTCACTACTTGATCTTTCTGGGATGACTGACTCACCAAGGTGGACCCTGATCACTGGTGATCAGTGTCTTTTCCTGGATATAAGTGATTCATGAACATTTGTGCAAGGTGAACCCTGACCCATGCAAGTCAGGGACTTTTTCCAAATGGAACAGATGAATCACACATTCATGCAGGCTGGGCCCTGACCAAGGTGATTCACTCAGGGGGGGTAGGTGTGGGGCTGACCCAAACACCTCAGTGTCTTCTTCTGGACACAGTGGACTCATCATTCATGCAGGATGGGCCCTGACTCACCCCATCTTATCAGTCCCCGTCGCCAGCACTTCCTGAGCTGGAAGCAGGGAAGACCACTGAATGGCTGGCAGCAGAGCTGTACTGTGACGGTGTCTAGACTAGACTGAACAGTTCTTAGGATAAAAGGTGAGGCAAGTAAGACCAAAAGATGCACATTTATATTCTTATTCCCCTAGTTCCCCTGAACCCACCCTTTTAGGGGTTAGCTTGCCTTTACAGTGCCAAGTGACATGTCTAATATCCTTCTTACATGCTTGAGTTGGTTTTCTGTATGTGCAACCAAGACAGTACTCTCTCTCTCTCTCTCTCTCTCTCTCTCTCTCTATATATATATATATATATATATATATATATATATATATGTATATATATGTATATATATGTGATATAATTAATATGTACTCATACAATGCAATTCACATTTCAGAAAATCACATATCTTTTTTTTTTTTGTTTGGTTTTTGTTTTGTTTTTTCGAGATAGGGTCTCACTCTAGTTCAGGCTGACCTGGATTTCACTCTGTATTCTCAGAGTGGCCTCGAACTCACGATGATCCTCCTACCTCTGCCTCCCAAGTGCTGGGAAAGGCGTGTGCCACCACGCCCAGCTTCTTTTTTTATTATACTAAATAAACCACTCATTGTACCTACTTCCTAAAGTTTTGGTCTGTACATTTGTTACTTTTCATGGAGGTGACAAAATCAACTGAGAGAACAACTGAAGACAAGAAGGGGTGATTCATTTTAGCTCATGGCTTCAGAAGTTCAGTCCTTGGTTGTTTGGTCCCAAGCATTTGGGCGGAACCTCATGACAATGGCTGTAAGTTACAAAGAAGTTTCTTCACCTCATGGTGGACAGGGTGCAGAGAGCCAGGGAGGAATTGGGGACTATGTCTAACCTTCAGGGTACACCTCCACTGACCTACCTCCTCCAATTCGTCCCCACCTCCTAAAGTGTACAAAACCTCACAAACTAGTTCCACCCTTGGTGGCATGAGCCTGTGGGAGGACTTTTCATATTCAAGCCGTTACAGGCTCAGTGGAACACTGCCTGGCATCGGGAATATAGGATTCATTTCTCATGATTTGCTTAACACAGCAAGTACCATGGGGAAGCCTGATTCCATAGGGTCTCTGCCCTGCCAGTGACTTGCAGCTTAGTAGGGAAGGCAAACAAACACGCAATGGCATGTAACATGATGTGATATGATATGATATGATATGATATGATATGATATGATATGATATGATATGACTACAAACAAGAAGGTGTCTGTATCCACTGGGTGCGGTGGTGGCGCATGCCTTTAATCCCAGCACTTGGGAGGCCGAGGTAGGAGGATCGCCATGAGTTTGAGGCCACCATGAAACTACACAGTGAATTCCAGGTCAGCCTGAGCTAGAGTGAGACCCTATCTCAGAACCCCACCCCACCCCCAAAAAAAAGAAGGCGCCCGGCATGGTGGCACACGCCTTTAATCCCAGCACTCGGGAGGTAGAGGTAGGAGGATTGCCATGAGTTCAAGGACACCCTGAGACTACATAGTGAATTCCAGGTCAACCTGAGCTAGAGTGAGACCCTACCTTGAAAAACCAAAAAAAAAGAAAAGAAAAGAAAAGAAAAGAAAAGAAAAGAAAAGAAAAGAAAAGAAAAGAAAAGAAAAAAAGAAAAACAAGGCATCTGTTTTGGGGAAATCAAATGCTTTCTTGCTCTCTGATTGAATTTAAGGCCCGCTCCACAACTGGGAATTCATGCCAGCTTGTGGCTGGGAAGGTCATAAGCCCTAGGGGGTAAGCTACTACTGTAGTTTGGTCAAGGGGACATATCTTGTCTACCAAATTGTCCTCCACATATTTATGCCCATATAGCCATGCTGCTCTCACTTTTGGTTAGAGTAGCTTCCTTTTTCAGATGGCAAGTCATGACTGGGGAGGCTCAAAACTCGGCAAAGTGCTGAGAAGCAGTGACAGTTGAGTTTTCAGCACTAAATGAGACATCTCGATCAGACTCTCCAAAGCTAAGGGTCACTATGGAAAAGGTCGTGGAGAAAGTGTTCAGAGCCAAAGGACACGGAGGAGTGCTTTGTAATGCTGTCTTCCGGACACGAAGTGGTGATTGCTTCTATAATCTCACAAGGCCTGCATATATGAGAGCAAAAATAAGATATCAAAATAGAAGAGGGATTAGTTGGCAAGAAGCTGGAGTTCAGTGGAGAGGGGACAGAGGGAAGGGGGGAAAGAAGGGTGGTGGGAGGGGATTATGATCATAGTACATTGTGGAGAGGTTTGGAGTTTGTCAATAAAAAGTTTAAAAACAAGAAGGCGTTATGTAAGAGGTGGTGCCTCATCTAAGACTGGAGGATAAATAGAAAGGGAAGAAGGCAGTTCCAGTCAGAAACAAAGAAACAAGCAAAGGATATAAGTGAAAAATAGAATGCTTTGTTGTGGTCCCTCCTAAGGCTAGCCCAGGAGGGACGGTAGGGTCTCTGCCATGTGGTCTGGCTAGGACCAGGCCTGTATTGTGCCATAATGCTTCATTAAGGAAAGTGTAAGTGTTCTATCCCAAAGCAGAGGAGACTGACAGGTAACTAAGTTATAAATCAAGGAAAGCTTTGAGCAGTGTGCCAAGATCTTGGACTCTGTCCTTTGAGGATTCATGATTATTGTAAAAAGCAGCAATGGGAGGGGGAGGGAAGAGGAGAGAAATATGGTTTATTGTCTGTAAGTATAGAAGTTGTCAATAATAAATAAATAAATAATTAAAAAAAGCAATGGGGCAAGACTGTGCTTGCACTGGAAAAACTGTGCTACCCAGTGTATTGAGAAGAATCAGGAGAGACTGTTACCAGAGTCGTTAGGGTCAGAGCCGGGGCCCTAACAAGCAAAGAAGCTTAGGGCACCTGTATTCAATAGACCAATTAAAGAGACACATAATAGTGAAAAGCATGAAAAGCAGAGAAAGGAGATTCATTCAACACAGCCACATTGGGTAAATGGAGGTCCAGTGATCCACAAGCCTAACTTTGAGGTCCTGACATGAGGTTCTGGTTCAAATAGAAGGCAAGAGGTACACATAATTAAAACAGTTCTGGTCAAGATGTGGTCCCACCCAACCTCAACACATCATTTTCTCAGCACCAGTCTCCCCTGTAAGGTGGTGTAACAAGTTGTCAGAACTGTGTGAAATCTCTATTGAGAAGCCAGGCTGAAAAAACTGAAGCCATGTTAACTGTGGTCACGATGATCTTCGACTGGGACGGAGACTGGGAGCTGTGCATGAGCACTTGAGAAGAGTAGCAATTAAGGAGAGAAAGAGAGAGATCACGAAGTAGACTGAAAAGAGAAAAGGATCAGCCAGAGAAGATTCATAAATATAGTCAGGAGAGAGTCGTGAACACAAACACAGGGGGCAGATTCTCAAAAGAGCAAACAGTCAACACCAAGATTACAAGGAGGTCAAGGAAGATAAGTACACCAAATTGTTCATGACATGAAACAATAAATATAGGTTACTGGGCTTTCCATTGTTGTTGTTGTTGTTGTGTGTGTGTGTGTGTGTGTGTGTGTTGCATGTGCGTGTCTGTCCTTGTGCCATGCCGTGCACCTGCCTGCAGCAGGATGCTTTTGCTTGCAGTGGCCAAAGCACAGCACTGGGTGTCCCACTGCATAGGCGGCTCCTCTGCCTATTCGTGTTTGAGCTGGACTCTCACGCTGATCCCAGATCTCACCAGTTTTCCACCAGCTCCAGCAATCGTTAGGTCTCTGATCCTCGGTTACAAGTATGTGTGTCCATGGCTATTTATGTGGATCCCAGGGATCCAGCGGTCTTTCAGGCTTCCTTGGGCCCTCAGGCTGGCACAGGAAGTGCTCTTAACCCCTGGACCATCTCTCCAGCCCTAGGCTTTCCTTGTAAGATGAGAAACATCTGTATTGTTTTCAGATGTGGGTGAGAGGTTGGGAGAAGAGTAGAAAGGTTGACTTTGGCTCATGGTTTCAGAGGTTTCAGTCCCTGGTCAGTTAGTTAGATAGTTTTTTTGGGCCTGTGGCAACACAGAACATCATGACAGCCAAAAAGCAAGGAGAGAAAGAGGAAGGGGTCAGGGTGCTAGTATATTCTTCAAGGATATGGCACCAGTAACCTTGCTTCCTTGCTTCCTAGGCCCCACCGCCTAAAGGTTCCACCACTTCCAACAGACTCACAAGCTGGTGATCAAGCCTTTAGCATATGGGCCTTTGCAGTGCATTTTACAATCTAAATCATAACGTGTTGTGTGTGACATTGTACCATGTGGTGATCACTTATGTCCATGCCTGTTTTCCATTCTAGTCTGAGGCCTCACTAAAGTAGGGGATGATGTTTAATTTGTTTTTACATCCTTTTTCCTATGACAATGTTGGGCTTATAATCACTAGGAACTCAATAAATATATTTTAAACTATTACAAACTACATTTTCCTGGGGTTCCATACCTAACACCAATATATCCAAAAATCCAAGCTATCTGATAAAGGAATGAACACTGTAGTAAGGCATATATTTGTTAGCATAAACATGTACCTAATAGCAAAATGTTAAACCTTTAGCCTTTCAAATTTCTGAGTGTTTTAATAGGGTTATATGTACATATATGTATATAAATCATAGAATCGACACTTTTAGTCATTTATAAGTTCACAATTCCATGGAATTAAGGATGTTAAGACTGTTGTGTAACCACCAGTCCTATTCATTAAAAAAAAATCTTTTCATCTTCTCAAACTGCAACTCCATGTCTACTAAATAACAACTCCCTATTTCCCCTAACCCCTTGACAAGTACACTTTACGTTCCATTAGCTGATCCTCTGTCTCCACCTCTCCGCTGCTGGGATTACAGAGATAAGCCACCACACCTAGTTTATGCAATGCGAGGGATCAAAGAGGCAAGCGCTCTATCAACTGAGCTGCACCCCTCCCCCATCCTCGTTACGACGTTTTCACACAAGTATATCGTTGTACTTTTCTCCTACTTTCCCGCTATTGCCTTCTTGTATCCCTTCTCCCGCCTCTTGTCAATCCCTTGGGTCTTCCCAAATAGTCCTTCTTCATTCCTGTCATCTGTTTGGACATTTCAATCTAGGTTCCACATGTGATAAGATTGTCTTTCTGAATCTGGCTTTATTTCATTTAACATGATGCTTTCTGGAAGCTTATTTTAAAAAGAAGCGGACCAGGCATTTTATTGACTCAAGTGTGGAAGACATTTTTCCTACATGAAAAGTAAAACTAATCTGCTCTTTGGCAATCTTCTGAATAAAATATCTTAAACAGGAACGTTCAACTTCTTCACTCCTTCCAGAGGGAAACCCTATTGCACAAGCGACATATTTCTCACCACTGGGATGACCCAAAAGACAACATAGTGCTGAGAAGAAGGGATGGAGGAGTGTCCAGCACTGAAACATCTTTATCACACCCTCCAAGGCTCAGGGTCCATTGTGGAAGAGGCAGCCGAAAGAATGTAAGAGCCAAAGGAAGGGTACGACTCCTTACAATGCAACTGTCCAGACAGAAATTGGCCTCAATATCCAGGACCTCACAGTGCCTAGCAATACCTTCACAAGACCCTCATAATAGGAGAAAAAGATGATGACATCAAACTAAAAGAGAGACTAATGGAGAGAGGGAGGGGATGTGGTGGAGAATGGAGTTCTGAAGGGGACTGGGGGGAGGGGAGGGAAATATCATGGTTTATTATCTGTAAGTATAGAAGTTGTCAAAAAAATTTTTTAAAGAATTAGTTGTCATTAAAAAGCTATGAAAGGGAAAAAAACAACATATTTCTCAAATAAGGAACTCAATATTTATTTTAAATTTCATCGCTTAGAAGCACATTTAGAGGAAAAGCAAGAAAGATGCTTGAAAACAAGCAATCCAACAAATTATAAGTTGGGTGTCTATTTCACTGTCAGAGGATCCTGTCTCTCATCCCTCCCCAGGTGGAAAGGATCAGCCAGGAGCATGAGAAAACTCTGGACCTAGTGAGACATGAATACACATGCTCCTTCTGTTACAGAAAGCAAGGCCAGGCCAGCCAAACGCAGACAGATGTACATGCCAAGCAGGAAGGAGTAAGCAGGAGTCAAGCCTGCTGCCCAGGCCTGCCTCACCTCTTTCGGAGAGCACTGGTCATCAAGTCAAACAAAGTCATCATGTGACAACTATGTCACTATAGCAATGTGGGGAACACCAGCGCTGTGCTTTCTTCTTCTTCTTCTTCTTCTTCTTCTTCTTCTTCTTCTTCTTCTTCTTCTTCTTCTTCTTCTTCTTCTTCTTTTTTTTTTTTTTTGTTCTTTCAAGGTAAGGTTTCACTCTAGTCCAGGCTATCCTGGAATTTACTAAGTAGTCTCAGGATGTCCCGGAACTCATGGCAGTTCTCCTACCTCTGTTAGCCAAGTGCTAGGATTAAAGGCGTGCGCACCACGCCAGGCATTTCTTAAAATGACACGTGCACATGAATGCTCCAGGAAGCTTGTCCAGATGCACGCTGTGGTTTGTAGGTCTGGGGCAGTGGCGTGATCCTGCTTCTCACGAGCTCTCAGGCAGCGCCGCTGCAGCTGATCCGCAGAGCGCATGTCTAGTAGCATGGCATCCCATCAGAATTTCCAGCAGAGTTGGTGACAATTTTTTTTAGTATAATAACTTGACTTCATTAAATATTAATAATAAAACCCTTTAATATTCTTAGTTTGGTTTTATGCTTATCTTACCTAAATTGCATTATTTATACCAACAAACTACACTTTTAGATGACAGGCAGACTAGAAAATAATTACCTTGGTCTTTAAAATTTAAGAATAGCCTTACCATTAGTGTGTCTAAAATAAAAATTATTTTATTATAATTTCATTATTTTTCACATCCTACTCTTTAGAAAATATAGTTTCTGTCTATATTTAGCAAACTAACCAAAACTAGGAAACAAAAAATTATCTCAAGAAGAAAATGTGCTGCTGGCATTTTATAACACTTCTTGGTCACTTTTAAAGTCATGTACAATATAACTATTGTATAAACTGGTTATATATGTCCCTACCCATAAACATTGACCTTTATACAGTGCACATCCCGTAAGCGGCCAACACTGATAATTTTTCAGACTATATATACCTGGCAAGAAAGAGAGGGAAATACAACCCTCTGGGAAACCAGAGAGGAGCCATGGGGCGATCCCGAGGGTTTTCCTTTTTCTTACTCCTGTACCTGTTGCAGGGCACAAGCACTTCCTTTGTGAGACTAATTGACAATGGTTATGAAGACATTATTATTGCCATTGATCCTGGTGTGCCAGAAGATGTGAAAATAATTGAACAAGTAAAGGTAAGGGAGAAATTGCATTTATTCTCTTTGAATTATGAAGAAGAAAAATGTTAACCATAAATAATCATCATAGAAAGTTCTGGCTGCCACAGGAAGTTTCAAAGCAGCATGGGCAGTGCTGGAATGGGAAGAGGGAGAAAAAGGCTCTAGATGGTTCTAGATGAAGTCTCTAGAGAGGTCTAGAAAAGGACTCTGCCCTTTCTTACAACACCACCAAAGACAAGGTGCAGACAGCTTCTCTGATCCTATTTCCTCATCTGTAAAGTTTGATTCATTTTTTTCTTTAAATAACTACTTTTAAAAATCTTTTATTTATTAAAAAGCAGAGAGAAATAGGAGAGAGACAGAGAGAATGGGCACACGAGGGTCTCCAGTCACTGCAAATGAACTCCAGATGCATGTGCCACTTTGTGCATCTGGCTTTATGTGGGTCCTAGAGAATGCCTTAACCACTAGGACATCTCTACAGCCCTTAAATAGCTACTTTTTGAATGCTTATGACATGCTGGATGATACAGTACTGAGGAAAGGGGGAAAAGCCTTGTGGAATATATATCCTTTTCAGAGTATGAGTAAACTAGTCGACTGATGGTAGTTGGTCGCTGTGGGGTACAAGTGGGTTCAGAATGGAGTACGACCAGAATAAGGGGAGGATGTAAGTGACAGTTCCCAGCAGGATAGTCAGGAAAGACCTCCCTCATGATGTGGCATCTGAGCCGAAACCACAATGAATGAGAGAAGAGACCGCTGAAAACCTGAGAGACGACAGCAGCATGGGAGCAACTAAGCAAACAGTGACTGGGGAAGAGGAAGAGGAAGAGGGAGAGGGAGAGGAGAGGGAGAGGAAGAGGGAGAGGGAGAAGGCTGAGCTGAAGCCTGGAGAGGAACCAGAAGCCAGAACATTGGAAAAGCCATTATTGCTTTCACTCTGGAAGATAAGGCATGTGATGGAAGGGTTCACAGCAGAGGTGGCTTGTACTTCAGCACATGATCTAGGACCACTCTGGCTAGCGGAAACTGTAGCGGGTTTGCACATGTTACAGATTCTGTGTAAGTGTTGCAGCATGGAGGTGAGGGACCAGGTAGGAAGAAGTAGCTGAAGCTGGTGAGCAGTGATTTGACCAGGTAGTGGCAGAGGTCATTAAAGTGTGTGATTCTGAACGTAATTTGAGGCTATCACCTAGCATGTATGACAAAGGAGGAAGTAAGAAGGAAATGCTAAGTCAAGGAAAATGTCAGAACTTTGGCCTTAAATACTTAGATGGTAGAAGTTATCATCAGCTGAGAAAGACTTTAAGCGCAAAGAATTTGGTAGCTGGAAGGCCAGGAAGTTAGTCTGTGGTATTTTAAAAGAGTTGATCAGTTGATTTTTAGACATGCAAGTATGGGTGATAGGAATGTGAATTCAGAGTGAAATGTGTATGTGGATAAAATTCAAACGCCATCAATGTGTAGAGGGTAATAAATCCACTAGCTGGGTACAAAGAGAGGAAGAGAAAAACTCCCGCACTAAACCTCGGGGACTAATTTTCTAAGGTTTCTTCCAACTATAATAATCCATGGAGCATCAATCCCATTCCCTGCCCCTGGCATCAACATCTACTAATTCCTTGCTTCAACTCCACTGCTCCTGGGTCCTCACCATTGAACTCTCCACTGAGCCCTGTGGGGGACATGAGCTGAGCTGTAAGCCAGTGATGTGCTACCACTTTTCACTCATCCTGCTGCAGCCCAGAGGTGCCTGCTCAATGATACATTCTGAATTTAGAAGGTAAAAGGTTTGTTTTTCTAAATAATATGGGTTTGAGAAGAAAAGAGCACGGAGGATTCAGAATGATAGAGTCTTGGTGTTCAGAAATAATCAATTTCAAACTTTTCTGAATTGAGATGTTAGTATTTGGTAGAATTATTGTTATCATTATTAATGAGGCAGAGTCTGACTTCTGCACAGGCAGACCTGGAACTCAGTCTGTAGCCAAGGCTGGCCCTGAACTCATGGTGATCCTCCTATCTCAGCCTCTTGGGTGCTGGGATCATAGGCATGTGCCACCATGTCTGGCTTGGATGAATTACTGGTGGGGGCAAAAAGAATTCTTTTTTTTAATATTTTTTTTAATTTTTAATTTATTTATTTGCAAGCTGAGAGATAGAAGAGAGGCAGACACAGAGAGAGGCCAGGGCCTCTAGCCATTGCAAACGAACTCCAGATGCATGTGCCCCTCGTGCATCTGGCTTACGTGGGTCCTGGAGAATTGAACCGGGATCCTTTGGTTTTGTAGGCAAACACCTTAACCGCTAAGCCATTTCTCCAGCCCAAAAAGAATTCTTAACATGTCCTCTACTGAACACTACAAGTAGAAATGCAATTATTTGTAAACTACATTTTGCAATGTTTACTGCGACACTCTCAGCCCTTCATAGAATCCTTATCTTAATACTGTCAGGCAACTTTGTGAAATGTCATCATGCACTTTATGAAAATTAATGCTGACCTCTATTATATTCGTGCCTGAGATGTTTAATTTTCAACATTCCTTTTTCTTTGTGTTCATATTTCTTCTTGGTTTGAGAGTGGTTACTTTTTCAAATAAACATCTTCATCCTCTTTGATCCAGCTAGGATATTACAGAATTTTTGGGAAATTCGGAAGAAATACAGGATTCCTGGTTAGAAAAGTTTTGAAAACTATTATTAGGCATGCTAGTATAGCCCAGGTGATGACAGTCACCTAATATGGTCTCTGAAACCTGTCCATAACCTACAAACCCATCACTATCTAAACAGCCACTTGGGCCATGGAGACCCAAAGGAAATGCAATCCTCCATGTTGTGCAATGCACAACTCACACAATTGTACACTGCAGTCCTGTTTGTTCAATCCACAACTCCGTTTGAACCACCAAAATGTATTGATCTCAATATGTACAGAGAGCATTACTTTAAACAGAACATAACGACCTAATACCCCCCCCTTTTTTTTTAAGGAGAGAGAGAGACATCCTTAGGATTATTCAATCTGTCTTCTGTCTGCACTGAACAACCTCCGAGCTAGTTTGGGGGTTCTCCAGTCAGTCTCCTTCCAGTCAGTCCCCTGGCCCTTCAGTCCTTTGGACTCTACACGTCCTCTGATTAATCTCTTGAAGTCAGATTGCTGACTTCAGGCAGTAAAATAGTCAACACACTGGACTCTCCTACAGTGAACCAGGAAGAGAGCTGGATTCCTGAGGAGGGACTTTTCTTGTGGGTCTGTGTTAAACCAGGCTGCACCATGGAGGGGATTGTCTGGGAGGAAACAGGACCACAGACGCACGGGCTTCCAGTGAGACCAGGACGTTCACCGCATCCTCCACCTCCAGGACTTCTCATCTAGAACATGTCTTCTCACGTGCCTTTCATTCATTTGCTTCCCCTGCTAGATAGTAACCGCTGTGAAGAAACAAATTGTCCCATGAGTCACTGTCACTTTAGACCATGCTACTGAGTATATGTTGCTGTTTTCAGTTTTGTGACAGAGCAGAAACCCCGTGATCAAAATTTTTCCTGTACTATGGATTTTCCCGTAACTCCACCCATCAGGTGCCCCACCCACCTGCCTCTCTTGGGAATGAGGAAAAGAGAAAAAAACACCCCTTCCTACTAAAAATTCCTACAGTGTGTCCTCCTCAGCTTGCATCTGTCACTGCTGCTCTCATATCTTCTAATCAAGGATGACAAACTTTGAGTCCTTTCTAGTTCATCCCGTATTTATGCAGCATTCCATATTAATCCACCCATAAGGCTAGTTAGCATAGCTATGTCCGCAAAAGACTGAGGAAACTGGGCTGGAGAGATGGCTTAGCAGTGAAGGCACTTGCCTGCGAAGCCTAAGAACCAAGGTTCAATTCCCCAGTATCCACTCAAGCCAGATGAACAGGTGGTGCATGCATCTGGAGTTCATTCTGCAGTGGCTAGAGGCCCTGGAATGCCCCATATTTATCTGTCTCTCTCTCCTCTCTCTCTCTCTCTCTCAAAAATAAAAAAAAATAAATAAATAAATGTTGAAAAAAGAGTGAGGAAACTGAGCTACAGAGCATCACAGAAACTGATCAGAAAATCCAGTGCTAACACAGATAGTGGAACCAAATAAATAACTCTAAATAAATGACTCTAAAGTCCAAATAAATACTCATATTGATCAACTCCTATAGTCATCAAGCATAATGTCTGAGATAAGAGGAAGACTGAGAAGCCTTTCCAAGTGCAAGACGAAGCAGCAGTCAGGGATTGACAGGTGTCAGGTTAGAGCAGAGGCCCTGTGCGCTTGCTTTGGTATTAACAACTAATGGTAGGAAATGCCTGAGACAAGCCCCTGCTCTATGACCCCACGCTCGCTTGGCCATCCTCATGTACTGCTCTATGACTCCACACTCGCTTGGCCATCCTCACATACTGCTCTATGACTCCACACTCGCTTGGCCATCCTCACGTACTTTTTCCCTTTGATAATAGGAAATGGTGACCACAGCATCTACTTACCTGTTTGAGGCCACGCAGAAAAGATTTTTCTTCAAAAATGTATCCATATTAATTCCCGAGAGTTGGAAGAGTGATCCTCAATACAGAAGGCCAAAATATGAGAGCTACACACATGTGAGTGCCAAAAGTTTCTCTTATTAAAAAAAAAAAAAACACTATGGTGGAAGGTTTTGCTGTAAGTTGATTGTTGCAGAGTGTTTCTAACTATCAGAACTTCTGTTCTTGAAGTGTTAATGACCATTTTAACCACTCACAGGCAGATGTGATAGTCGCACCACCTGCCTTCCCAGGCAACGATGAACCATACACCAGGCAGTTCACAGAATGCGAACAGAAAGGAAAATACATTCATTTCACCCCTGACTTTGTACTGGGAAGAAAACACAATGAATATGGACCGTCAGGTAGGACTTTTGACTAAAACATCTCATTTCTGTAGCAAGTAGCTCTATGATCAGCTGAAGAGAGCAGGCCTCAGAGCAATAGTCTTTAGGTCTAAATCCTGGTTCTTCTGTTGATTATTTGTGTGACCTTCAACAAATGACCTATCCTCCTTGTGTTTATTCCTGGTAAATGAAGAGAGGAGTTTCTATCCTATAGACTTTTTATGGTCATGCAGGTCAACTAAATAGGCCCAAATCTTCTGTGTCTTGAGAAATATGAACAGAGGTCAAAAATAAGCAAGTTTTCTTAAGCACTTAAGATGTTACTTCAATTTTCCAGTTCTCCACAGTTGGGTAATTCCACCTCCAGAAAAAATAGATGCATATGAGTTAGAAAGACAGGATCAGAGAAAACATTCACAGGTCACTAGTTGTTTGGTTCTATCAGACGAAATTATCCATAAATGATCATTCATACCTATTAAAAATGGTAATTTTGCCGGGCATGGTGGTACACGCCTTTCATCCCAGCACTTGGGAGGCAGAGGAAGGAGGACTGCCATGAGTTCTAGGCCACCTTGAGACTACATAGTGAATTCCAGGTCAGCCTGAGCTAGAGTGAGACCCTACCTCAAAAAACCACAAAACAAAACAAAAGGTAATTTTATCTAAATGGTAATTCAGTCTGTATTAAAAATAATTTGTCCAAATAAACCAAAGCACATTATTATGTAGACAAAAATGCAAATCATTGTTAAAGGACGGCCCAGCTCCTATCACTGTTTAATGAAGAGTTCATGAATCCCCATATCCCAGAATCATCTCTTCTCACTGCCCACTGAGAATTCCTTAAGTCTCTTTGTTCTGATGCCATCCAGCCAGCCCTAGTCACCCTCACCTGGACCAGCTCCCTACTCCACTCTTGAAGAGCACACTCATCCCTCCCATCCCTGTCTTAAAAGTTCCCCATGTGCCATGCTGACCAGGTCTGTTTGCCATGGCCCCCGTTGTACTTTTTCTCTGCCAGGCATGTCCACCAAAGCCAGTCACTTCAAACCCAAGTGCAAGCAGATGGATTGTCCACCCTGCTTAGCCTTGGCTTTCATCCAACAACAATCTCCTGTTCTGAGTGACCCGATCTGTCTCCCTTTATTCCTGTCGTAAACTTCCTATAGAGCTGGAAATTATGAAACTGATTACAGTCACTACAAAAACGCACTTTCTAAGTTCAGTGACGCCAGCCACGCTATTCAATAACACTTCGACTCAGCTCCTCTCAGCACCATTTTTCACATCCCAGGAGAGCTTTAAAAAAGTGACCAATTTGGGGCTGAAGAGATGGCTCAGTGGTTAAGGCTTTTACCTGCAAAGTCTAAAGACCTATATTTGATTGCCCAGTACCCACATAAAGCCATATGCACAAAGTGGCACATGCATCTGGAGTTTGTTGCAGTGGCTCGAGGCCCTGACAGGCCCATATTCATTCCCTCTCTCTCTCGCTCGTAAATAAATAAATAAATAAATAAATAAATTTTTAAATTTACCATTTTCCTCAACATCTGTATCCACTCTTCTCACTCCATCAACTGAAAGACACCCTGATTGGGCAAACAGAAGTCCCCAGCCCCTGCCTATCCACATCCAAACATGTCCATCTTCACTTATATTACCTCTAGCTGCCAGAAAAGCAGTTCTTAAAGCCAGTGTTCCTCTCTGAGCTCTTGATCTCCCCTCGTATCTCATACCTTAACCCTACTGAATCACTACTGCGAGGTGCCACGCTTCCTCTTAGACAGCTCTTTATCACAAACCATACAAACCATACCCTGAAAATAATAAGGCTTTTGGAAAATTAAGATGAGGGATAGAACCCTTGGTATGTTGCAATTTGGTAATAATAATAACAGGGGGAAAAAGAAAATAGTTCATTAGAGGCTGCCATGGTAGATATTAAAAGTGTGTGCACCTGAATACACACACATACGCACAGAGTAGAAATGCCATTAAAAATGAGAACAAGTAGATGGGGATGGAATTCTGAGTCAAGGGGCTGTCTTTAAGATGGACGTGGGAGATGGGGCAACTTAAGGAGGAAACAAGTGAGAGCAGACCTAAGAAGACAGCCTTAATAATGGGCAGTGGTGAATTTTCTTTAAGTTCCCATTGTGGCAGCTGGTGAGAAGACTTTTCTTCTATATGAAATTTATAATTCCATTTGCGTTAACGTGGCTCCATTTAGCCAGAAACTTTATGCCAACAATTTTTAAAGTTCATATGGAAAGGAATAACTTCGGACCTTGGTAAAGTCCACACTCTGGTCCAGCAGGTTGAGGGTGGGTCTGAGACGCTGCATTTCCAACAGGCTCCCATGTGATATCTGTTGTTGATCTGGGTCCAGGTTCTGAGTAACACTGAAGCTAGAAACACAATTTCTTCCTCACACCACCATTTTATTTTCAGACCTCATATGAGGTCATCTGAGCAGACTTGATTTCCAGTCATTCTTCTTCTGTTTCCTAACATTGCTAAGATAAACTTTCTGTTTTACTCCTTCCTGTGTCTTTAGCTGAAAATTCATTATTATTGCATTCATTCTGAAATTCTTATGAAAATTTTTATTCTAATTCTCTTCCAAAACTTCTCCAACTCAAAGACTATATCCTACACATCTTTATATTTCTCAATATCTAGTACTGACTTAATACATAGTTAATAATAGTAATAATAGTTTTGTATAACTAATTCATATCAAAAATTAATCACTTCATTTTGGTATCTCCACAATTCCATATGGTCTACAATAGCGTTTCTCAATCTTTTTTCATTATAACCCCACTCAGAAGCATTTTTAGACATTTTATCCTGATTGCATCCCAGAATATCTCAACACAGCAGAATTATTGTATATTTACTATGTCACTGACGGTTGGTGTTTGAAAAGCCATAAAATATAATATTATATCAGAACTTTTGCTCCCCAAGAACTGAAGCCCAAGTCCTAGCCTACTTTGACTGTAATATACACCCCATAAATGTTTCACTGGAATGAAAAGATAATGTACCATATAGCTACATAATGTCATTCATTACAAAAAAAAGACTATTTTATAAACAATTCTATAAATGTGGAGAGTTATGGAAAACCTAACTTGGAATATATTATAATTGAAGGAAGATCTTGAAATTTCAAGATAGGGTCTCACTCTAGCACAGGCTGACCTGGAATTCACTCTGTATTCTTAGGGTGGCCTTGAACTCATGGCAATCCTCCTATCTCTGCCTCCCAAGTGCTGGGATTAAAGGTGTGCGCCACCACACCTGGCTTGAAATTTTTAAGATACAAGATTTGGCACTTGCACCATGATCACGCTTTTGAAAATGTCTTCCCACAGGCAGAGTCTTTGTCCACGAATGGGCCCACCTCCGCTGGGGAGTGTTTGATGAGTACAACGAGGAGAAGCCTTTCTACCCTGCCACGTCAAAGAAAATTGAAGCAACAAGGCATGGCTACCAAAATGCTTTCAAATGACCTCAGAGGGAGAGGAAGACAGATAGAGATGGGCGCGCCAGCAGCCTCTCAGCTGCTATGAACAAAATCCAGATGCGTGCGCCCCCTTGTGGTCAAGTGCGGCATTGCGCCCTTGCGTCACTTTGCATCTGGCTAAATGTGGGACCTGGAGATTGGAACCACTGGAGATTGGAACCACCTTTCTTAGGCTTAGGAGGCAGGCGCCTTAACCACTAAGCCATCTCTCCAGCCCCTCTTTTTCTTTTTTTGTAATCTATTTTTTTATTTATTTGGGAGAAAGAGGCAGGTGGAGAAAGAGAGTTAGAAAGAGAAAATATGTGCACCAGGGCCTCCAGTCACTGCAAATGAACTCCTGATGCTTGCACCCTCTTGTGCATCTGGCTTGCATGGGTTCTGGGGAATTGAACCTGGGTCCTTTGGCTTTGCAGACAAATGCTTTAACCACTAAGTCATCTTTCCAGCACAACCTCAGATTTTTAACTGGTCATGTGCTCCCTACTTTGACTTCTTTTGAAGGACAAGCATTTTTTTCATCCCAATGTGGACACTACCAAATTGCTGAGCTCTAGATCCCACAAGAGAACCTGCCATAATCAGCAATGTGAAGAGCAATAGAGGAAAACCCACAGCATCAACCTCTGACCTGCCACGCGCCACACGCACACACACACACACACACACACAAACTTAGCTCTCATAAAATTCTCTGAGTTGGCTTTGTGTAATTTTAAAGTATCAATCTAGCATCATAGTCAATAATAGACCATTATCTTAATTTTGAGATCAAGAAAATAGTTGGTAATAATTTATTTAAAATTGGGTGTCAGCAGCCTCATTGCTATTACATGCCTGCTGGGTTTAGGGTCTTGTCACAAATCAAAAGGTCAACTGAAATGTATATGACCCAGCAAAGGCCCTTCCTCTGCCCCATTACCCCAGTCTTGGGGAACATATTTCTAAACAATATCACATACATTACATTTGCTTCTGTCATATTTCTGTTAAGTGTCAAGTTTATCCTGCAGAATATTCACCATGGCTTTTTATGGAGATGGCATGATTATTATGTTCAGCAAGTCATAAGCATATTTACGAGTTTCTTGAAATGACTGGGTGAAATCTAATAAACACGTCCTAAATTTGAACTGGAAGCCAATGGAAAAGATGAGACATGGCTGCACCCTGGTATATCTGATGATCGCAGCCACCCATGGCCCATTCCTGCAGTAACACGAGTCTAAAATGCTCCCATCTTTCCTTATCCCACTGTCCTTCCCGACAGCTCCTTCTCTCTTTGACTCCAATCACATTACCCTTTGGATAAGTGTTCCTTGAATCAAAGGAACCTTTGCATGCCCCACTTTTTGGAGGATATCTTTTTGGAAAAGAAATATACAGGGAACTTGAAGCTAGCTAGAGCAAATGATTCACAAGTTCCCTCATCACAGTGCCTGCAGTGCATTTAGCATTAGGGGACCAGCAGGAGAGATGTCTACGCCAGAGACAAGTTTTGTGAAATATTTTATTTATCCATTTGTAAGCAGAGAGAAAGAGATACAGAAACAGAGAATGGATGCACCAGGGCCTCTAGCTGCTGGAAATGAATTCCAACTGTATGCACCACCTTGTGCATCTGGCTTTACAAGGGTATTGGGGAATTGAACCCAGGTTGTTAGGCTTGGCAAGCAAGTGCCTTAACCGCCAAGCCATCTCTCCAGCCCCTGAAGTTTTAATCTTATGTAGTTTTGTCTTACATAGAACACCCTCGTAACTTTTCTTAAAGTATAGACAATGACTTTCGCTGGAACACTCAGCCTTCGCCGTCAGCAGAGAAAGCGCACGGTGCACATGCAAGTCGTGCTTTGTCTTGTCACACAGATCACCGCTTACGTTTTAAAACTGTTATGGACTAAGTTGTGTCTAAGATGGACTGTCACACATTTTCAGGTGTTCCACGGGGATCTCTGGCATTAATCGCGTCCATACGTGTCAAGGAGGCAGCTGTGTATATAAAAGGTGCAAGAAGGATTCTACCACAAACCTTTATGAGAAAGATTGCCAATTCTTTCCTGATAAAGCTCAATCAGAAAAGGCGTCCATAATGTTTATGCAAAGCATTGATTCTGTAAGTATGTCAGTCCAGAATTTGACATCAAAAGATCTTTCTAATTTTATTCATATTAAAATTTGTTATTATGTTTAACTATTATTATTTGCCATGGATTGAAGCCAGGGAATTATACATGATGGTAGATACTTTCCCAAGTGAGACACATTCCCAGTCCTGATATATCTGATCTTAAAATATCTGTCCAAGTGACATGAGGATTGAATATGTTAACAGGAGGTTTTTAAAATATTTTATTTGTTTATTTGAAAGAGAGAAAGAGAGGCAGACAGAGTATAGGCATGCCAGAGTCTCCTGCCACTGCAAATGAACTCCAGAAGCATGCATCACTTTGGGCATCTGGCTTTATGTGGGTACTGGGGAATCAAAAGCGGGCCATCAGGCTTTGCAAGCAAGTACCTTTAACCACTGAGCCACCTCTCCAGCCCTTAATAGAATTCTTTACACATTAACCAACACACAGTAACTCAATTAGTGTTACTTATTGTTAACACTATTGTCTATTAATACCTAGATAACTAGTCTTAAATATTATTACTATTACAATTATAAGTCTACTAGTCTATTGATTGTCAAATTTAACTTGATAAAAGCATATTTGATAAACATTTTAAATTTTTCAAGTTAGGTTTATTATTTCTTTATTTATTTAAGAGAGAGAAACAGAAAATGGGTGTACCAGGGCCTCCTGCCACTGTAAATGAACTCCAGATGCATGTGCCACTTTGTGTATCTGGCTTTACATGGGTACTGGGGAAGCAAACCCAAGCCATTAAGCTTTGCAAGCAAGTGCCTTTAACTTGTGAGCCAGCCCCTGTTAGCTTTTCAAAATAAAACAGTTTAAAAGCTTTACTAAAATTTTGCATGCTCCCCTCCAAACACCCTCCTTTGTCTCCCTTCCCCACTGCCCTCCACCAAACACCCTCTTCTATTAATCCCTCTTCTATATTGATGTCTTTTTTGCCCTCCTCCATCACCCCTGACAATCTATTGGTGGACACAATATTATGCAGGTCTTATACAGGTAAGGGCAGCCACTGTGAGGTCATGAACATAATGGTCACTTTCTGTCTACGAGACAGTGTTCCAAAACACTATGACACAGCTTATGATAGAGACATCTCTTAATACTTAACGAGACATCCAGCTAAGCTTTTTAATAATGCATGGCATTGTAATAACATTTTTTGAAATTTGTTTATATTTCAGGTGACTGAATTTTGTAATGAAAAAAACCATAACCGAGAAGCTCCAAGTCTACAAAACATAAAGTGCGGTTACAGAAGTGTGTGGGAGGTGATCCGCAGCTCTGAAGATTTTAGAAACAGCACACCTATGGAGGTGTTGCCTTCTCCACCCACCTTCTCGTTGCTGAGGATCAGTGAAAGAACTATGTGCTTGGTTCTTGATATCTCTGGAAGCATGTCTGTAAGTTTATGCGCCCATTTTTTCTGGATATAGGAATGGGGGTGATTGAGTGCAAGGAACACACTAACAACTTTTATCTAGATTGTTCTGAAATGTATAGTGTCATAGAGTACCATTGTTTCCTGAGATTATGACCTCAGATATTGCAACAGAATATTGCATTGAAAGAAAGATGTCAGTGGAGTTAAGAATAACTAACCCCGGGGGGGGTGTCCATATTGTTCTAGAAAGTGGACAGTTGAGTGAGAAGAACTCTGATACCCTTTAGTCTACAGTCAGTTGGAAGGTCACGAGTAGAGATTAGAATCAAATTGTTTTTAACAATGGCCCTTCCACTGAAAATGCTTAAGAGAAATGAGGATCAGTGACTAATAAACTCCAATCCAGGCCAAGGGACAGGATGAACCAGCAGAATCCCTAACGTGAATTATCTTATTTGTACCAACTGTAATCTCTTTAGACACAAACAGAAAAGCATGGTTATAAAGAATACATGGCTAGATGTAGTCACTCATTCCTTCCGCTATGCACTGAATACCAGGTCATTCATTCCTTCTATGATGCAATGAATACCAGATACTGTGCTAGGCTCTGAGAGGAGAGATGAAAGTTCTTGACAAGTTCATAGTTCATTCAGGCAAGGACATGGTGGTGTATGCCTCTAATTCCAAACAGGGGGCTAAGGCAGGATTGTAAATTCAAGGACAGTTGAGCTATATAGTGAGATCCTGTCTCAAAAAAATAAGTAAAAATTGATTTATATATTTATTTATTTGAGAGAGATAAAAAGGAAGATACAGACAGAGAAAGGGAGAGAGAATGAGTATACCAGGTCCTGTACATACTGCAAGGAATAAACTCCAGATGCATGTACCACCTTGTGCATCTGGATTTATGTGGGTACTAGGGAATTGAACCTTAGGCTTTGCAGGCAAGTGCATTAGCCACTAAGCAATCTCTCCAGCCCCCAAAGCAGATGTTTATAGACCAATAGAAAATGTTATATCTTCAGGGCATGGTGGTACACACCTTTAATCCCAGCACTTGGGAGGCAGAGGTAGGAGGATTGCCATGAGTTCAAGACCACCCTGAGACTACATAGTGAATTCCAGGACAGGACAGCCTGAGCTAGAGTGAGACATTACCTCGGAAAAAGAGAGGAAGAAAGAAAGAAAGAAAGAAAGAAAGAAAGAAAGAAAGAAAGAAAGAAAGAAAGAAAGAAAGAAAGAAAGAAAGAAAGAAAGAAAGAAAGAAAGAGAAAGAAGAAAGAAAGAAAGAAAGAAAGAAAGAAAGGAAGGAAAGAAAGAAAGAAAGAAAGAGAGAAAATGATGTTATTTCTCCTTTTCCCCTTTGCCAACCTAAGTCATTCCTGTCCTCCCTAATTTAGGAGAGAAACTTAGTCCTTCAGTAGAGGGGCTGAGCTTACAGGGTGCTGCAGACCCTTCTGCTGGTTCTCAATACTGACCCATGCATACCTCTAGTGCTGCATGTTTTTAAAACAACACTTGCATCTCCAAACTAGATTGGCCCTTTCTCTAGGAAGTGGAACCTTGTCTGATGCATCTTTATATTCCTATGGGCTAGAACAGAGCTCATCTCATAGATGTAATCAAAAATAATTGCAGAAATGAATGAAGCACAAACTAGCAGATGCAATGTGATGAAACACCTACAAGGACTGCACACTGGAGGTGGAACAGAGCAGGCCGGAGGCCAGAAATTTAAAAACTCAGCAAATGAGAAGGTGGTTGTTGAGAGGGGCAGAGATTAATAGAGATTGATGAAAAGAACTACAGTAACACAGGTTTCACAGAGGTCAGCAAAGTTCTAGATAGCAGTATAGAAGACATTCCTGCTTAGGAGACGAGCAGCTCCAGGTGAAAAAGCAAAGCACAATGGCGGCTGATTTGGCTTGAGAAGATCAGTGGGAAGTTTGAATGTGGATTGCAGGAAGGCAGTGAAGAAGATTAGCAGCTGGCTGCTTATGGGCTGCCAAAGAACCAATGGCAATGCACCCAGGGCAGTGAAGTGGTGGAGAAAGGCTAGAAGGAGGAGGCAGGAGGCAGACTGGCCTTCTCTGAACTTAACTGCATCTCATGTAAGTTTCACCTTTGAGGTAGACTTGAGCAATTTCAGCTCTGGGTCTCAGAGTCCAAGAGAGTCAAGGTTGTGATTTCATCTTTGGACAACAGGCACACAGCTCCCATGAGCAATTAGGAGAGACCCTATGATGTGAATCATCACCCCAAATCTCCACTCAGTCTACACCCCAGCTTCCACCTTGAACTTAGGCATTTATCAGTCAAGAATTAGCTCTAGTTAAAAAGAATAAATCCCTTAGTATGTGACTCATGACACATATAACTATACTTTAAAATTTATGGATTATAACTGGGCTTAGTGGTGCACACTTTTAATCCCAGCACTCCGGAGACAGAGGTAGGAGGATCGCCATGAGTTCGAGGCCACCTTGAAACTACATAGTTAATTCCAGGTCAGCCTGGGTTACAGCAAGACTCTACCTAAAAAAAAAATACAATTTTCTTTTTAAAAATTTACTGATTAAAAATCATAGTTATTTCTTCAACAGTATAAATTAATACTCATACAAAATTCTTTTTTTAATTTTTTAATAAATATATATTTTTTATTTATATTATTCTGATTTTACATTCATAGTATTGGTTTCATACAAAATTCTCTACCAGTAAATGTCCAACACTTGTTTTGTGTGATCTGTTTTTATCTCCCAGTTGAAAACCACTTGGTTGTTTCTTGTCCTTTTTCATTCAGTGGGAAAAGCGTCTTGAGCGAATGAATCAAGCAGCGAAATTCTTCCTGCTGCAGGTTGTTGAGAATGGATCCTGGGTGGGGATGGTTCACTTTGATCATTTGGCATACATTAAACATAACCTAACCCAAATAAAAAGCAACACTGAACGCGATGAACTTATAGCAAGCTTGCCTCCAATGACTATGGGAGGAACTTCCATCTGTTCTGGGATTCGAGCTGCATTTCAGGTAAGAAGCAACTGTAACTCTATTTTGTTCTTGGCTTTGTTCTCAGGACATTTCGATTTGAAGTCCTAGGATTTATACTTGCTGTCTCACTTTTTGACATCATTAATCCTAGGAGGTATAGGACAAAGCCCCCAAATCAGAACTCACTTGAAAATTTTAATGGGCCAATGACAATGAGTGAACTATAGGAGAATAAATAACTAAAAATATACATGTCTGTGTCCCAGCACTCAGGACACCGAGGCCGGAAGATGGAGACTTAGAGGCCAGCTTGGGCCACAAGCACAAGCTTCTTAGTGAGACTCTCTCTCTAACAAACAAAAACCCACAAGATTATAACCCTGATGAAGTCTGGGACTTTGCTCTCTGTTACTGCATAATGGTCTGTACTAAGTATCACTTAAGCAAGTAAGCGTGCCTGGGCACAGGTGCCATCAACTCTGACACTGAGGAAGCATATTTTACCATGTAATTCTACTTTGAGGCAATTTGTTCATGTGACATTCAGGAGGACAAATGGCATGCGTCTATTAAAGCATGTCTAGCAAGGCCTGATGATCATATTTAGACTAAGCCTAGAGGCAGCGTGTGAACTGTGACTTCATAGTACTGGCTCTGCTCTAATTAGCTCTCTAAACTTAGGTAAACTTGAGTCTCTTCGTTTTCTATGCTTCATCTTTAAGTGAATTTTTTAAATTTTTGTTTATTTTTATTTATGTATTTGAGAGTTACAGACAGAGAAAGAGGTAGAGAGAGAGAGAGAGAGAGAGAAGAGAGAACGGGTGCACCAGGGCCTCCAGCCACTGCAAACAAACTCCAGATGCATGTGCCACCTTGTGCATCTGGCTTGTGTGGGAACTGGAGAATCAAGCCCTGAACCAGGGTCCTTAGGCTTCACAAACAAGTGCTTAACTGCTAAGCCATCTCTTCAGGCCCTCCATGCTTTATCTTTAAAGTAGGGAAAATTGTAATGCTTACATTAGAACTAAATAAAATTACATGGCATTATATTTAGAACAATAGTCACTATATTATAGAATAAATTTTATCCAAATGTTCATCTTTAGCACAGAATATCAATTGAATCACTAGGTGTGGTGGCACATGCCTTTAATCCCAGCACTCAGGAGGCAGAAGTAGGAGGATTGCCATGAGTTTGAGGCCACCCTGAGACTACAGAGTGAATTTCAGGTCAGCCTGGGCCAGAGTGAGACCCTGCCTCGAAAAAAAAAAAAAAAAGAGAGAACATCAGTTGAATCATTTTCCTGATTAGAAAACCTCTCTATCTATAAATTTAAGCCTGGTTTCCTCAGTCTGATGCTATTCAGATTTTCCTCCTCATTTTTCCTCTCCTGGTGCCCTAATCAATGCTACCGTCACTTGTTCTCCAGTCCCATTGTGTGCTGGTAGCCCCCATACATCCTCATGTGCAAGTCTTCCACCTAACCTGCTTTCTTTTCCCATCTTTACACACCAATCTTCTCCAGCATATTTTCTCTTTTAGATAGATTTCTTTGCTCCTCTACCTCCTATTGAATCTCTTGTTATTTAATCATTACTATATTGTTATATTCTATTACTAATCATTATATAATTATGTTAATTAATTAATGTAGGTTGATGACATGGACGCCTGACTTAAAGTCACCATTCTCACTTACTAGCTCTGTGATTTCTTCCCCAATACCAGCTTTGTTAGAGAATTCTATATTCCAAACCTCATCTGTAAATCTGCCCATATTTCATGCACAAAACAGTCACTGATAATTTGGCTTTTTATCTTTTGTCATAGACTCAGTGTCCCAAATGGTTCTAAAAGAAACCACTTCCTTCTCCCTTCTAAAGCTATCAGAGAAGATGAAGTGTAATCGCAGTTCTGGGCAAAGTCCTCCACTGCAGACACCTAGATTCCGAACAACTGCTAGGCTTTATAGAAAGAGGACTCAAGAGCTGGAGAGATGGCTCCGTGGTTAAAGGTGTATGCTTTCAAAGCATAATTAGCCTGGGCTTTACTTCCCAGTAGCCACGTAAAGCCAGATACACAAAGTGGCACATGCATCTGGAGTTAATTCCCATCAACAAGAGACCCTAGAATGCCCACTTATTCTCTCTCTCCATTCATCTACCTATACATATATATCACAAATATAATAAAGATATTTTTAGGGCTGGAGAAATGGTTTAGCAGTTAAAGTGCTTGTCTGCAAAACCTAACAACCCGAGTTTGATCCCCCAGTGCCCATGTAAAGCCAGATGCACAAAGTGGCACAGGATCTGGAGTTCATTGGCATGGCTAGAGGCCCTGGCATGCCCATTCTCTCTCTGTCTCTCTCTGCTTTCAAATAAATAAATTTTTTTAAATTAAAAACAGGTGGGCATGGTGGCACACACCTTTGATCTCAGCACTGGGGAGGCAGAGGTAGGGCTCACCGTGAGTTTGAGGCCACCCTGAGACTACAGAATGAGATCCAGGTCATCCTGAGCTAGAGTGAGACCCTACCTCAAAAAACAAAACAAAACACAAAACAATTTTAAATATATATTTTTAAAAAGAAACAAAAAAGGTTCAAGCATGCATGGTAGCACATACCTGTGATCCCAGCATTTGAGAGGAAGAGGCAGGAGGATCAGCAGTTAAAGGCCAGCCTTAGCTACACAGAGTCTGAAGCCAGTCTGGGCCACATAAGACTATATCTAAAAATAAATAAATAGATAAATATTATGCATGCGGTCCTTCAGCACCACTGACCATTAATGTGCTTAGTAAATTAAAAGTTAAGTAATGGGGCTGGAAAGATGGCTCAGATGGTTAAGGCACTCTGCTGCAAAACCTAACAACCCAGGTTCAATTCCCCAGTACCCATATAAAGCCAGATATACAGAGCGGCACATGGATCTGGAGTTCATTTGCAGTGGCTAGAGGCCCTGGCATGCCCATTCTGTCTGTCTGTCTTCTCTTTATCCCTGTCTGCTTACAAATATATAAATAAAAATATTTTTAAGTTAAATAAAGATCTCCAGCCATAACATGCTTAGGACATAAGCAGTCTTTCATTTATAAGTGTACTAAGCTTTCTAATTTGAAATCTACTACATTTTTGTGTTGATATAGATTTTTAGTGTGCAAATATGGGGGAGTGTGTAGGTGTGTGTGCAGATTCGTGCACTCCATATCTGTGCAGAGGTCAGAGGCAGACGTCAGGTGGTCTCCTCTATCAATCTCTCTTTCACCTTTTTTTCTTGAGACAGTTTCTTGGTTATCCTGGAGTTCCTGCTGTTTTCGGTTAGACCGGCTGACCAGGAACCCCAGTGATATCTCGTCTCTACCCCCTCGGGGCTGGGGTTACAGGCATGTGTGGCTACACCCGGCTTTTTATGTCGTTCTGGGGGCTTGAACTCGGGTCCTCACGCTTGTGCAGCAAGTGTTCTTTCTTTCCAAGTCACCTCCCCAGCCTCTTGATGGGGACACTTAGTGTATCTGCAGTATGTACAACAGACTTTATGTTCTGCATGCTTGACAAAAATAGCAGAAAAAAATGAATGCTGTATATTGGGATCTGGGTGACCTGAGTTTCCTGAGCTAATGCCACCATCATATAGTCAGTGAGATTTTCCTAAGTCCTGATCCTGCTTAGTTTTCATTTGAGCAAAGATTCCATGTGACCAGAGGGTAGAAAGACCTTGTGCCTGCACTCTCCCAGGGTTTGGGAATAGAGATTATAACCTGAGATTATTTATTCTATTCTGCACAATTTTTCCTATGCTTTCTTCTAGTGTCTCCAGCATATTTGATCCAGCGTGATAATAGTGCTCTGAATTGTGTTTTCAGGTGTTTGGAGAGCAAAAACCCACAGATGGATCTGAAATTGTGCTGCTGACTGATGGGGAGGACGCCACTGTAGGCTCTTGTTTGGATGAGGTGAAAAACAGTGGTGTCATCGTTCATTTCATTGCTTTGGGACCAGATTTTGAAAAGGCTGTAATACAAATGAACAATATAACAGGTAAAATGATTTCGGGGTTCTAGGCTTGTCATTGCAGGCTATAAATGTATGTTGACAGGTGACGACTTCTCTTGAGCTCCTGCTTGGCAGGTGCCACGCCAGGAGATAGAAAGCAGAGTCAGACCAGACCCAACCACTGTCCTCAGAGCCCAGCTGTCTGGAAAGAAAACTGCTAATCAATCTACACACATAACGTTCATTAAAACAGGAGAAAATTAGGAAGATGTCTATGTTAGCACAGGATGCCCTTAATTCTCCCAGAGTTGTATAGAAGGGAAATGAGGTATGAGAGACCAGATGACTTCAAAGCTGGATTGGAATTTTTTTTTTTATGAAGAAAAAGAGGTGAGGGCTGGAGAGAAGTTAAGGTGCTTGCCTAAAAAGCCTAATGACTAAGTTCAATTCAGTACCCACACAAGATGCACAAAGTAGTACATGCATCTGGAATTCATTTGCAGTGGCTAGAGGCCCTGGCATGCCCATTCTTTCTGTCTGTCTCTCTTCTCTCTGTGTTTGCAATTGTGTTGATATAGATTTTTAGTGTGCAAATATGGGGAGTGTATAGGTGTGTGTGCAGATTCGTGCACTCCATATCTGTGCAGAGGTCAGAGGCAGACGTCAGGTGGTCTCCTCTATCAATCTCTCTTTCACCTTTTTTTCTTGAGACAGTTTCTTGGTTATCCTGGAGTTCCTGCTGTTTTCGGTTAGACCGGCTGACCAGGAACCCCGGTGATATCTCGTCTCTACCCCTTCAGGGCTGGGGTTACAGGCATGTGTGGCTACACCCGGCTTTTTATGTCGTTCTGGGGGCTTGAACTCGGGTCCTCACGCTTGTGCAGCAAGTGTTCTTTCTTTCCAAGTCACCTCCCCAGCCTCTTGATGTGGACACTTAGTGTATCTGCAGTATGTACAACAGACTTTATGTTCTGCATGCTTGACAAAAATAGCAGAAAAAAATGAATGCTGTATATTGGGGATCTGGGTGACCTGAGTTTCGTGAGCTAATGCCACCATCATATAGTCAGTGAGATTTTCCTAAGTCCTGATCCTGCTTAGTTTTCATTTGAGCAAAGATTCCATGTGACCAGAGGGTAGAAAGACCTTGTGCCTGCACTCTCCCAGGGTTTGGGAATAGAGATTATAACCTGAGATTATTTATTCTATTCTGCACAATTTTTCCTATGCTTTCTTCTAGTGTCTCCAGCATATTTGATCCAGCGTGATAATAGTGCTCTGAATTGTGTTTTCAGGTGTTTGGAGAGCAAAAACCCACAGATGGATCTGAAATTGTGCTGCTGACTGATGGGGAGGACGCCACTGCAGGCTCTTGTTTGGATGAGGTGAAAAACAGTGGTGTCATCGTTCATTTCATTGCTTTGGGACCAGATTTTGAAAAGGCTGTAATACAAATGAACAGTATAACAGGTAAAATGATTTCGGGGTTCCAGGCTTGTCATTGCAGGCTATAAATGTATGTTGACAGGTGACGACTTCTCTTGAGCTCCTGCTTGGCAGGTGCCACGCCAGGAGATAGAAAGCAGAGTCAGACCAGACCCAACCACTGTCCTCAGGCTGGAAAGAAAACTGCTAATCAATCTACACACATAACGTTCATTAAAACAGGAGAAAATTAGGAAGATGTCTACGTGAGCACAGGATGCCCTTAATTCTCCCAGAGTTGTATAGAAGGGAAATGAGGTATGAGAGACCAGATGACTTCAAAGCTGGATTGGAATTTTTTTTTTTTATGAAGAAAAAGAGGTGAGGGCTGGAGAGAAATTAAGGTGCTTGCCCAAAAAGCCTAATGACTAAGTTCAATTCAGTACCCACACAAGATGCACAAAGTGGTACATGCATCTGGAATTCATTTGCAGTGGCTAGAGGCCCTGGCATGCCCATTCTTTCTGTCTGTCTCTCTTCTCTCTGTGTTTGCAAATAAATAAACACACAAACAAATATACATATACATATACATATATATATATATATATATATAGAGAGAGAGAGAGAGAGAGAGAGAGAGAGAGAGAGAGAGAGGGGGGAATATGGGCGCACCAGCGGCCTCTCAGCCACTGTGAACGAACTCCAGATGCTTGCGCCCCCTTGTGGGAAAGTGCAACATTGCATCACTTTTTGTGTCTGGCTAAACGTGGGACCTGGAGATCAAACGGACATTCCTAGGCTTGGCAGGCAGGCGCCTTAACCACTAAGCAATCTCTCCAGCCACCCAAAAAAAATTTTTTTAAAGAGGTGAAAGCCAGGCATGGTGGCGCACGCCTTTAATCCCAGCACTTGGAAGGCAGAGGTAGGAGGATCACCATGAGTTTGAGGCCACCCTGAGACTACATAGTGAATTCCAGGTCAGCCTGGGCTTGAGTGAGACCCTATCTCGAAAAAACATAAAATAAAAAATAAAAAAAGTAAAAGAGGTGAGGAAAGATGATCATGGCAAGAGGAAAAGAAAGTTGTCATGACAATGCAAACAACATGGAGTGATGTTACCATGAGCTCAAAGCACATGCTTGATCAATGAGACAAGCAGTGAAGTGGGAGGCAGAAAGGTTCAAACAATGAAATCCCTAGATATACAATAGCAATGTGAGCTGTTGTCTTAATATTCAGATGTAATAAAAATGGGCCACTTAATGTAGCTATGGCCAAGTGGTTAATGCAGTGGACTAAAAAGTAGACTACATTTTTCTAGTTGTTTCTTGATTTATTTTTTAATTTTGTATGTGTATGGTGTGTGTGCATGCATGCATTCGTGCATGCGTGCATGCGTGCGTGCATGTGTGCGTGCGTATAGGGGTGCACACATAGGGAGGTCAGAGGACCACCTTAGATGTCAACAATTGATGCCTTCTACCTGGTTTGAGGTAGGGTCTTCCTTGCTGTTAGCTGCTATATACACCAGGTTAGCTGGCCTGTGAGTTTCTGTAGATCCTCCTGTCTTTATCTCACATCACACTGTAGGAGCACTGTGATTCCAGATGTGCACCACAGCATCCAGCTTTATGCGGGTTCTGGGATGGAAACTCGGGCCCGAGGCTTGTACAGCAAGTGGTTTGAGCATAGTGGACAGAATTCATAACATTAGCAATTATTATACCAAATTGACTTTCATTGTGCCAAATAATACTTTTTATTGACTGGCTATACAAACCATTTAAGACTGAACTATAATACACAATTCTCGTTTATGTATGAGTATTATTTTGTCTGTCTTCTATATTGCAGGATTTAGACAAAAACACAAAGACTGACATGAGTTGGTTGTGGAAACTTTAGGGTACTTCAGGTCACTCAACACATTTTAGATCACGAAAAATTTCCACATATGAATTCCTTCTGCTCCACCCAGTTCATAGTACTTTCAGATTCCATGTGGTTGCATCTGTCACGCTCCTCTCTATCAGGGATTCCGTGTTGTGGATCTGTCACACTTCTCTATATCAGGGATTCTGTGTTGTGGATCTGTCACGCTCCTCTCTATCAGGGATTCCGTGTTGTGGATCTGTCACTCTCTTTTCTATCACAGATTCCGTGTTGTGGATCTGTCACGCTCTTTTCTATTACAGATTCCGTGTTGTGGATCTGTCACGCTCTTTTCTTTCAGTGGCTCTGGCAAGACTCCCTCTGAGGAAATACAGTGCTTTAATTGCTCAAGTTAAAATGCTTTTATGGCCATTGTAAATTTTATTTCTGTTTCTGACCTAATTTGTCTGAAAAAATCTAAAAGTCAGCTTTATTAGAACTATGTCTTAAATAAAATAATTAAATACATCATTTCCCTACAGGGGCTGTTTAAAATCTGTGCAATGGTAACATTTTCATGCTCTGTGACTACTTGATGTAGCTGAGCTTGTGATCTGAGGTATTCTGGTAGTTTTTGCTTTATAGGCATGATGATTTAAATTCGATTTCAGAGTTAATCTTAGCAGCTAAAAGAAGTCTATTTCAATAATACATATTGAAGCTTTGTGTTTTATTTAAACTGTAAACTTGCTAATCATTAAATTGTGAAAAGTTCTCATATTCT
The DNA here is from genome assembly GCA_036365145.1 of Orientallactaga sibirica. NCBI lineage: Eukaryota > Metazoa > Chordata > Mammalia > Rodentia > Dipodidae > Orientallactaga > Orientallactaga sibirica. Next base: position 15,811,547 of record JAEOAD010000027.1, on the reverse strand, counting down.
ACAAAACAACCTAGCTTGTTCATTTACATTTTAGGAGGAAAATATTTGTATGCTTCAGATAAAGCCCAGAACAATGGCCTCATTGATGCGTTTGGGTCTCTTAATTCAGAAAATGTTGATGTCACCCAGAAGTCCATTCAGGTCAGATTTTGCATTCCCAGGGGTTTTGTGCTTGCTTTTACTATAACAAGGGGGAAAAGTTGGTAATTTTAAGCTAGTTTTGATTTCCACATTTTTGTTAAAATCATGTCTATTAATTGAAATCAAAACCTTGAAGAAGAATTCTTTGGATATAACCAAATTAAATGGTGAAACACAGACAAAACAAGTGGTAAAATAGCAAGCATTTTTCATATTTTCATAAAGTTAAGGGTAACATTAAAACTTAATATCAAATTTTCTATGAAAAGCAGACTTTGTCCAAAATACATTATCCATTTTTTTGTGAATGCATTTTAACGATGTTGCCTCCAAGCTATAAAATAGATCATCTATCTATGTAGCTATCTAGCTATATACCTACCTACCTATCTCTATGTATTTATATACTGTGTGTAAAGTATATTTAGACAAATGCACTCAAGTGCCTAGTGAAGAAATGGAATGAAGGAATCTTGGAAAGAAACAGAGGAAAGCCCATCTGAAGCCCAGGGCTCCTTTCACCTCTTCAGTCACTCCTGGTTTTTGTTGTTGTTGTTTGTTTGTTTGGGGGTTTTGTTTGTTTGATTGCTTGCTTGGAGTTTTTGTTTGTTTGGGTTTTTTTTATTTATGTGTTTTTGTTTGTTTGGGAGGTTTTGTTTGTTTGCTTGGGGTTTTTTTTGTTTGTTTGGGGGTTCTTGCTGATTTAGTTAGTTAGTTAGTTAGTTAGTTAGTTAGTTAGTTAGTTAGTTAGTTTTGGTTTTTCGAGGTAGGGTCTCACCACTCTGGCCCAGGCTGACCTGGAATTAACTTTGTAGTCTCAGGGTGGCCTCGAACTCATGGCGATCCTCCTACCTCTGCCTCCTGAGTGCTGGGATTAAAGGCGTGCGCCACCACGCCCGGCTTGATTTTATTTTTATCATAACTCGTATGAACTCAACTCATTTCACGATATTTTTCTATTACTTAGCTTCATTTTGTTTTTCAAAGTAGGGTCTCACTCTAGCCTAGGCTGACCTGGAATTCACTATGTAGTCTCAGGGTGGCCTCAAACTCACAGTGATCCACCTACCTCTGCCTCCCGAGTGCTAGGATTAAAGGCGTGCACCACCACACCAGGCCTTAGATTCCAAAAATTTTAAAGGAGCTTTGGCTCTTTAATTCATGTCTGATGAATAATGTCAACATAGCCTATTTCCATAAAAATGTATTTTATAAAAATTGTTTCTTGCCGGGTGTGGTGGCGCACGCCTTTAATCCCAGCACTCGGGAGGCAGAGGTAGGAGGATCGCCAAGAGTTCGAGGCCACCCTGAGACTACATAGTTAATTCCAGGTCAGCCTGGACCAGAGTGAGACCCTACCTTGCAAAACACCAAAAAAAAAAAAAAATTGTTTCTCTTCTTTTCGTGCCCCTAAGTCTATATCATGTCTCTTTATGCTAAGGCTTATGTGTTCTGGTTTCCAATTCATCAGGTCACTCCCTGCATTAACATTTTCCAGGATCTCCTAAACAAGCACCTTTTTCTCTGATTCCCGCCAATGAGCACAGGAGTTATAGGACTGGCCTTTGAGTATATATAAAATCCCTGGGAGATCTGGTTTGTGGATTTACTCTGCATTCAGCTTGAGATTTTACCAGGCCTGGCAGTGTATAGAAAATAAAGGGGAAAAAGTGAGCCTTTCAGCCTGACTGATGAAGAGAATGACCACACTACTCTAAAGTGGGTGACAGAACTGACTTGAAAGACTTTTGAAATTTAGTACTCTGTTTTATCTTCAGTAATTTTGAATGGATGATGGACACTCCAAATGGGATATTCCAAAGACATTTAAAAGAATAATAGTAGACTACAGAAAGCCAGCTAGAATGGAGGCATTTGTATGTAAGAGGTGCTCACAACTTTAAGAGTATGAAAAGGGAAGGAAAAAATTTGTTTCTCTCACTTGAACTATCTGTAGTATGATCATACATAAATAACAAAAAGAAAGCAAATTCTTTTCAAGGTTAATCTGTATTTACATAATGACAAATAGACCTGATAGGAGAAATAATAACACATTAGAACACGGCAAGAAAGAACCAAGTGTTTGAGCTGATGAGAACTTGGGCTTGGGTGATGACACTGAGAAAATAAAGGCTACATCCCACTGTTACTTTCCCCTAATGTCATTCTGGGGCCAAAGCCATCTTGTTTTCTTAGGCTTTCCTGATGGGCAGACAAAAAAATTGAGGCATTCACATTCAAACTTAATGCATATCAATTCAAAGACTTGTCTACTTCACCTGGGACTAAAATGTCAGTCATAACAGTGATGCTTCAAAATACAGGTCATGGACCTCTATTAGCATAGGACTGAAGCTGTGTGGGGTGCTGGACTGGGCTAGAGTGGACATAGAATTTCCTGTCGTCCCTGAAATAGACCCTCTAAGAAGCACCCACGTAAGGGTGTAAAGGTGCATGTCCTGGAACTTCTCGTCAGGTGAAAGAAAACAATCACAGAAAGACAAGAGGTTGTGGTTTCATTTACATGTGGAATCTAAATATAGTTGAACTCACAGAGGAAGAACACAGTTGTGATTGCCAGTAGCAGGTGAGACATGAGAGCTGGAGGTGTTAGGCAATACATACAAACTTCCAGTAATGTAAGAGAAGTAAGTTCAAGAGACCCAATATAAAACATAGTGACTAGAATTAGTATTCTCACCTCAAAATAAAAAGATAAGTATGTGAGCTTAATTTAGTCCTTCTATAATTTCAAAATATTTCAAAATATGCTGTACATGATAAATATATACCATTTTGTGACTTAAAATAATTTATAAAGTTGGCTCTTCTAGACTAAGAGTTATCAACAGAGACTTGAATAATTTCTTTATAACACCTTTCTGTGAATATTCTATCTTTAACTTTATCTCTTCTCAAAATTCTATCCTTCACTATCAATTTTCCAAGTATTAGCTTTTCTATGTGATCATCAAGAAAGGGAAAGTGAGTATAACACACCAACACACACACACACACACACACACACCTAATCTTCCTATAGTTTAACATCCTTTAATGTTAGATGACAGGGTAAGTGTTTGCCTGGAAAAGGGGGAAAAAAGAAAAGGGTTACAGTCTCAGTTTTAAAACTGCTGTTTTCACTGCCCTCTGTTTAGATCCACATTTTCTGAATGACACTTGTCATATACCACTAAGCGTTCAGAAAAATCACAGATCTATTAAGAGGCAGAGACAGGAGGATTACTGTACATTTCAGACTACGTGTAGTACATCATGAGTACCAGGTTAGCCATGGCTATACAGAAAGTCTATGAGAATGAAGAAAGAAAGAAGGAAGGGAAGGAAGGAAAAGGAAGGAAGGAAGGAAGGAAGGAAGGAAGAGGGAAGGAGGGAAAAGAAAAAATTAAAATTATAAAATGGCAAGTCTAAGGTATGGCATATGAAAGATCAGACCAAAAATTTAAAAACTTTATTTTAAAAGAAAAAGGTCAGGATATTCTCATCTGTAGTAATTTGTTTTAAAATATGCTCTACAGCTTGAAAGTAAGGGGGTCACCCTGAAAGATAGCCTCTGGATGAATGATACTGTAGTAATTGACAGCACAGTGGGAAAGGACACGTTCTTCCTCATCACATGGAGCCAGCAGCTGCCTAGCGTTTCTCTCTGGGATCCCAAAGGAACACCAATTACAAATTTCACAGTAGACCACACTTCCAATATGCTATATATCACTATTCCAGGAACTGCACAGGTAAGCAGTTAGCTCTTCAGTTTCCTCTGGGCGGGACTGAACTAATGCCATCATAAATGTGTCAGTGATTTTACCACCTTGAAAATTAAGATGAAATTTATATACTTTCCTTACCCATGTGATGCTGAAAACTGTGGTGGCAGGATAAAGGGTAAAAAGGAGGAAAAAAGAAAAGGCAGTCTGAGAAGTATGGAAAGTCTGTGTCACCTGGTGGGCAGATAGCTATAGAGTCATTTCTTACTGTTCCTACAATGTCCATAGGATCTGTGACTAAGAACAAAACCCAGACAAACTTTCCAAAACTTATCCTTTTGATTTTATTTATTTATTTATTTATTTATTGGTTTTTCGAGGTAAGGTTTCACTTTCACGTAAGCTGACCTGGAACTCACTATGTAGTCTCAGGGTAGCCTCAAACTCATGGCGATCCTCCTACCTCTGCCTCCCAAGTGCTGGGATTAAAGGCGTGCGCCACCACGCCCGGCCAAACTTATTCTTTACTTTTGAGTTGTCACACAATGTACAGACACCAGGCATGACAGCAGTCTGGGTGCCCTGCTTAAACTGCCTCAGCTCATATCCTTTCAATAACTTTAAAACTCTCAAAAATATTTGGTTAATTTTGTATTCTATGATTTATTTTACAATTGAATAATAGAAAAAGTGATATAGCTTGACTATGAATACTTACATATATATTTCATTGAAAATTTTAGGTGGGCATTTGGACTTACAGTCTTGAAGCCAAAGTAAAGGGAGAAATCCTAACCATTACAGTAACTTCCCGGGCAGCAAATTCTTCTGTGCCTCCAATCACAGTGAATGCTAAAATGAACAAAGACACAAGCAGCTTCCCCAACCCAATGATTGTTTATGCAGAAGTTTCACAAGGGTTTGTGCCCATCCTTGGAGCCAGTGTGACTGCTATCATTGAATCAAACAATGGAAATACAGTGCATTTGGAGCTTTTGGATAATGGTGCAGGTAACTCACAGACTTTAATGAAGAAGCCTATATTTTCATAACTCGACATGTCATGGGTCTCTTGAGACAATGGAAGGTGATAATCTGAAGCAGATTCTGGGGGAATAGCTAGACCAGCAGATCTGCTCGGGTGGCCTTTACACAGTGTTAGCAATGGTAATCATTCAATAATGGTCAAAATCAAAACCATTTGTCCTCCACCCAGGCAAAGACAGTCAGCAGCTAGGAAGGTCTTGATCAGAAGGTTAAGAACATAATCCAGGACACTGAACATGTGTTTCTTAGGCGAGTATCATCAAAAAAGTGTGGACACAGATAGTCAGATGAGGATGAGTGGTAGAATCTGGGCCCCTGGCAGGGAATGGTAAAAAAAAAAAAAAAAAAAAAAAAAAGCAAGAAAAATTCCAAAGAGCTGTAACAGAGCACAATACAGTCCTGGGCCCTGAAGCCAGCTAGAGGGACCACAGAGAGAGCTCACCACTGGAGCATCAGGTACCAGGTTTGACTGGCAAAAAACAAAGAACTGTATTATCTACTCACGGTCTCCAGGGTTGGAAGGGATGAGTGGTGCACATCAAACCTCTTCCCATACCCTGCATCGTTCTAGGAATGGAACCCTATGTGAAGAGGTCAGTGTATAGGGAAACACTCAATATGGTACACATCTGAATGATGTCAGGTTTCTACCCACAGCTTTCGCAATGGATTTAGTCACTTTACAATCTTGTCTCCAATTATAGTTAGCAAACTGTTCTTGGGTGAACTTCAATGTTTTCTTTCTTTCTTTCTTTCTTTCTTTCTTTCTTTCTTTCTTTCTTTCTTTTTGGTTTTTTGAGGTAGGGTCTCACTCTGGCCCATGCTGACCTGGAATTCACTATGTAGTCTCAGGGTGGCCTTGAACTCACGGTGATCCTCCAACCTCTGCCTCCCGAGTGCTGGGATTAAAGGCATGCTCCACCACGCCCAGCTCAATGCTTTCTTTTTATTTTAAAGTTGATCTTTAATTTTTTATTTACTTTTATTTATTTGTGAACAGAGAGAGAGAGAGAATGGGCATGTCAGGTCTGTCACCACAGCAGATGCAAATGCAATTTTGTGCATCTGGCTTTGCGTGGGTATGGGGAATCGAACCCAGGGCGAGTAAGCACCTTTAACTACTGAGCCAGTTATGGGGTCCTTTGTCACACAAGTAAGACCATCAACTCACAGAATGTGAGGCAAAGTTTTATTGGGTGAAAAAAGAAAGAAAAGAAAAAGAAGAAAAGCTTGTGCACACCAGGGCTACATCCACAGTCAGGACACAGCACTGAACGGTTTGGAGGGTCAGTTTTTATTGGAAAAAACTACACAATGTTTATTGTAAAAACAGAATGGGAGTTAAATCATAAAGCATAATTCACATGTTGCAGTTACAGCCATAAAAGTAACTTTAAACATAAAGGGGAGTTCAGTGCGTTAGGGCAGGGGCACTCCATTCTTAGAAGATTAAACAAGCCTGTGACTAGGTCAGTTAGTCAGTTACAAAAGCTTGGGCAGGGGGAATTAGGCCTGCCACCAAGAGTCTCAAAATGTCCTGCTTGTCTGCCCTTAAGGATTTTGCTTAACAGTGCAGGCCCAGAGTAATGCTATTCAGACCAGCAGAGCATCCTGTTTACTTACCATCCCCACCTGCTCAAGCAAGCGTTTCTCTAAGCTTGATGTAAGGAAATAATAACATTTTGCTCTCTTTACAAGCCATCTTTCCAGTTCCTCAGTGCTTTAAGTATAATATTTCCACAACTATCACTTGCCTCTTTCCTTTTCCACAAAACCATTTACACTACATAAATAAAACTTACTGCATCTTACTTTGTTTCTTGTCCTCGTCCCAGATGAGTATTTAGCTAACTGGGGGATAAGATAATTGGAATGTCTTTTCTAATGAAGGTGGTGATGAGTAACAATGGTTTAGACACACATCCTCCAGCTTGTATGTGCAAGGAGTCACCTGGAGGGCTCATTACAAGAATGCAGAGGCACTTCTCTTGGCAGTCTGGGAAATTTGCATGTCTGAAAATCCCCAAATTATAAGGGCAATGCAGATCCTGCTAGTACAAGGACTTCACTTTGTTTTTGACTAGAGTGGGAAATACGTTTTGCAATTCAGCCAGTGACCCCCTACCCCAAGACTGCTATCAAGAAGCGAGCTGAGCTCCTCCAAACATTTATTCCAATAGTGCATGAGGTTTTCCTTTGTCAGACCAAGGATTAGTTGATCGGGATAGCAAAGGATGAACAAAATTAAGGAAGAGTTGTTGAAGATAAGGCAAAAAATGGTAATTTGGAATATCTATGTGATAAATAAATCCTACACAAAGATACATTTAGCCAAATGGGAGCCCTACTGTTTTAAATAAAAAGATGACATATTTAATATGATTAATTAAGCTGAAAGCAAGCCAACTGGATGTAAGTGGTAAGTAGAGTCTATAATCTCTGTATAAATTGACAAGGGGCATAAAGAAGAGAAAGTTAAGTATTTGTTACACATATGCAATTATTGATGTATACATGTGTCATATATAAATGTAGGAGTATAGATGCTAATACAACTCAAGAGCATCAATTCATCAATGGATTGCATTGGCATGGTATAATGAAAATATACTCCAGAGAGTCACGTGCATGGACCATGGGCCCAATGTAGAAAATAGGCTTATAGGACTGGAGGGATGGCTCAGCAGTTAAGGCGCTTGCCTACAAACCCCAATGACCTGAGTTTGATTCCTCAGTACCTATGTAAAGACAGATGCACAAAGTTGAGCATGTATCTGGAGTTTGTTTACAGTGGCTGGAGGCCTTTGCACACCCATTCTCTCTGTCTGTTTCACTCCTCCCTGTCTCTCTCTCTCTCTGCTTTCAAATAAATAAATATATTTTTAATTAAAAAGAAAGAAAGAAAATATGCTTATAGAAGCCAATGCTTATCTTGGAAAATGAATCAGTCTTTCATTTTATTGACAATCATGGCAACTTATTTCTCCACTCCTATAACAAGGGGCTGATTCATTCAAGGATGATGGGGTCTACTCCAGATATTTTACGGCTTATTCAGAAAATGGCACATACAACTTAAAAGTGCGGGTTCACGGAGGAGCAAACTCTGCCAGGAGAAGCTCGCGGCATGCACTGAACAGAGCAGTATATATTCCAGGCTGGGTAGTGGATGGTGAGTAAGTCATGGGGTCAGAAACCCAGTGAATTAGAGTTGTGATTTGATATGGTTGAGGCTCCAAACATTTTACAGTTTAAAGTATACCTTTTCCCATCCCTAGAATGAGATTTTCTGATAATTGCTTTCAAGCAAATGTAAGTTTTAGAATTATGCCTGCCACTGAGTAGGCACTTAAAACCTGTCAGCTGGTCTCATGTTAATGTGGAACCCCTTGGGAGCATCACGGTGCCCTGCCAGATTTTCAGCTCAGGACAGACAAACAATCTGGTGCACTCTAAGCTACCTGGGCTGCAAGAGTAAACATGGATTTGGAATGTTTTAAGTCAAAAGTCAAAAGAAAAAAGAACTGTTTAAAGTAAGGTGATGGTACACATCTAGGATGCCATTTCTGCTAGTTTTCCTCTGCTTGTCCCTTATCTTGTGACTTTGGGGACTTTTGTCAGCAATTGGAGTACCAGAGGAGAGTTATCCCTAGACCCGGCCCAAGTGCTTAAAAGGGAGCTGTCACTGATTCCCCCAAACATATTTCTAGCTGGCAGATAATTTGACAGGTAAAGCAATACTTTGTTTTTCAAAGACATGAACTAGTTGGACATGGCAGAACATGCCTCTGTGATCCCAGCACTTGGGAGGTAGAGACAGGAAGATGAGAATTCAAGGTCATCCTCAGCTGCAGTGAGTTCAAGGACAGCCTGAACTACAATGAGACAGTGTTTTCTAGTTTTGTTTTTTAAGTATTTGTTGAATTACATTATTCTCAGTCGGTGGAGTTTTCATACCAACGTGAGTTGTTGCCCACTTTCATCCTACAGCTGTTGTGGGGTCCAGTGTCACAGAAATAAGACACTGACTTACAAAGTGCTCAGTGAGAACCAACACACAGGGACTGCACATCAGAGGTTGGGATCTCTGAGAGCAACCCCAAACTGCTGGGTGTAAGGAAAGGATGGGAGAAAAGCAAGAAAGAACACCAGACTTGATCTCTACAGATTGTTTATTGAGAGGTACAGCGAGGCACAGCAGCCTTCCTGTGGGATGAGGGCTAAGGCACCGAGTCAGCCTGGGGTTCAAGCTTATAAGGATGATCCCAAGGCAAACAGACTGAATTAGCCGCAGGTCCAAGGGAAGTAGATAAGGCATCAGAGTTATTTGCTTGGAATAGGCTCTTTAGCAGAGTTGACTAGGGAGGACTGGATGTCTCCATTCTTTATGGCCTTCTCATCTTAAGGTTAGTTATTCACTCTTCAGTTCCCTCTAGTTTTCAGGGAAGGCTATTAACCCTTCACTGGGAGTATTAGCTTTTACTGGAGAAAACTACAAGATGTTCATTGTAATAACAGGATGGGAGTTAAGCCATAAATCACAACTCACATGTTTCAGTTACAGCCATAAAAGTAATTTTAAACATAAAGGGGGGTTTGGTGCATTACAGCAAGAACATTCCATTCTTAGAAGATTATAGGAAGAAAAAACGAACTTGTGAACAGGTCTGTTGGTCAATTACAGGAAGTGTCTGGGGGGTGTGAGGTAGACTTGTGACCAAGATTCTCTGAACTTATCTGTCCTTAAAGATTTTGCTTAAAAATGTAGGCTCGGGATAATAATATTATTCAGACCAGCAGAGCATCCTGTTTATCTACTACCCTGATCTGCTCAAGCAAATGTTTCATTCCATTCTTTTATGAGCTGCTACAAGGAAGTGACTTCTATTTTTCGCTAAGCTTGCCATAAAGAAATGTAGAGAAATATAACATTTTGCTGTCTTTACACAGCAACCTGGTAAGAGTGCTAAAGGAAGCATTCTCCCATCAAGTGAATGCTTATGATTGTGCCACATAGTAAAAATGTGACTGTATCAATGAAAAGACACAAAAAAGAGAAAGGCAAGTGGAATTAGGAAGGCGATTCACTGAGCTCTAAATATGCTAGTGCAGTTTTGCCCATTTTCAACTATAGAATTTTAAATGCAGGGGAAATTCAAGGGAACCCATCAAGACCTGAAGTGAGTGAGGGTACCCAGACAGTCTTGGAGAATTTCAGCAGAACAGCATCTGGAGGTGCATTTGAAGTGTCACAAGTTCCACCTCTTCCACTGCCTGACAAGTATCCACCAAGTCAAATTACAGACCTTCAGGCCACTCTCAATGGGGCTGAGATCAATCTAACATGGACAGCACCAGGAGATGATTATGACCTTGGAAAAGGTAAGAACAGAGTGTCATGAGGTTTTCACTTAAGTGAAATGTGCTCATGGCAAGTGGGTTAGGGGAGAAGGCTTTGAAATTTGTTTCGATTTAATTCAGCAAAGTATGAATTTTATAATCTGATATTTGTGAATAAAACAGGACATATTTGAAACTGGTCCTACTTTTCATACAAGATAGTAGCATTTGGTGGAGTTCAAAAGTCAGTATTTAACTTTTGTTGCAAAATGAGTACGACTTTGTGGTATCATCATATACTTTGCATAACTCAACATTTTGAGAATAAGTGGAAAGAAATTCAAGTATGGTATAGTAACCATGACACCTGTAACTTTTCTTCTTAGCTCAACAGTATATCATAAGAATAAGTGAAAATCTCACTGACTTAAGAGACAATTTTGATGGGGCTCTTCAGGTTAATACTACTGACCTACTTCCAAATGATGCCAATTCCAAGGAAACCTTTACATTTAAACCAGAAAATATCTCAGAAGAAAATGCAACCTACATATTCATTGCCATTAAAAGTGTAGACAAAAGCAATCTGGAATCAAACTTATCCAACATTGCACAAGTAGCTTTGTTCATCCCCCAAGCAGATGCCAGTCCTGATGAAAATCCCAACCCGGATGGAAGTCATAACTCTGGAGTGAATGTTTCTACTGTGGTGTTGTCTGTGGTGTTGTCTGTGATCGCCGTTTGCATTATTGTTAGTGCCACTATTACAGCACTGAACGGTTTGGAGGGTCAATTTTTATTGGAAAAAACTACACAATGTTTATTGTAAAAACAGAATGGGAGTTAAACCATAAATCATAATTCACATGTTGCAGTTACAGCCATAAAAGTAACTTTAAACATAAAGGGGAGTTCAGTGCGTTAGGGCAGGGGCACTCCATTCTTAGAAGATTAAACAAGCCTGTGACTAGGTCAGTTAGTCAGTTACAAAAGCTTGGGCAGGGGGAATTAGGCCTGCCACCAAGAGTCTCAAAATGTCCTGCTTGTCTGCCCTTAAGGATTTTGCTTAACAGTGCAGGCCCAGAGTAATGCTATTCAGACCAGCAGAGCATCCTGTTTACTTACCATCCCCACCTGCTCAAGCAAGCGTTTCTCTAAGCTTGATGTAAAGAAATAATAACATTTTGCTCTCTTTACAAGCCATCTTTCCAGTTCCTCAGTGCTTTAAGTATAATATTTCCACAACTATCACTTGCCTCTTTCCTTTACCACAAAACCATTTACACTACATAAATAAAACTTACTGCATCTTACTTTGTTTCTTGTCCTCTTCCCAGATGAGTATTTAGCTAACTGGGGGATAAGATAATTGGAATGTCTTTTCTAATGAAGGTGGTGATGAGTAACAATGGTTTAGACACACATCCTCCAGCTTGTATGTGCAAGGAGTCACCTGGAGGGCTCATTACAAGAATGCAGAGGCACTTCTCTTGGCAGTCTGGGAAATTTGCATGTCTGAAAATCCCCAGATTGTAAGGGCAATGCAGATCCTGCTAGTACAAGGACTTCACTTTGTTTCTGACTAGAGTGGGAAATACGTTTTGCAATTCAGCCAGTGACCCCTCCAAGACTGCTATCAAGAAGCAGCTGAGCTCCTCCAAACATTTATTCCAATAGTGCATGAGGTTTTCCTTTGTCAGACCAAGGATTAGTTGATCAGGATAGCAAAGGATGAACAAAATTAAGGAAGAGTTGAAGATAAGGCAAAAATGATAATTTGGGATATCTATGTGATAAATAAATCCTACACAAAGATACATTTAGCCAAATGGGAGCCCTACTGTTTTAAACAAAGAGATGACATATTTAATATGATTAATTAAGCTGAAAGCAAGCCAACTGGATGTAAGTGGTAAGTAGAGTCTATAATCTCTGTATAAATTGACAAGGGGCATAAAGAAGAGAAAGTTAAGTATTTGTTACACATATGCAATTATTGATGTATACATGTGTCATATATAAATGTAGGAGTATAGATGCTAATACAACTCAAGAGCATCAATTCATCAATGGATTGCATTGGCATGGTATAATGAAAATATACTCCAGAGAGTCACGTGCATGGACCATGGGCCAATGTAGAAAATATGCTTATAGGACTGGAGGGATGGCTCAGCAGTTAAGGCGCTTGCCTACAAACCCCAGTGACCTGAGTTTGATTCCTCAGTACGTATGTAAAGACAGATGCACAAACTTGAGCATGTATCTGGAGTTTGTTTACAGTGGCTGGAGGCCTTTGCACACCCATTCTCTCTGTCTGTTTCACTCCTTCCTGTCTCTCTCTCTCTGCTTTCAAATAAATAAATATATTTTTAATTAAAAAGAAAGAAAGAAAATATGCTTATAGAAGCCAATGCTTATCTTGGAAAATGAATCAATCTTTCATTTTATTGACAATCATGGCAACTTATTTCTCCACTTCTATAACAAGGGGCTGATTCATTCAAGGATGATGGGGTCTACTCCAGATATTTTACGGCTTATTCAGAAAATGGCACATACAACTTAAAAGTGCGGGTTCACGGAGGAGCAAACTCTGCCAGGAGAAGCTCGCGGCATGCACTGAACAGAGCAGTATATATTCCAGGCTGGGTAGTGGATGGTGAGTAAGTCATGGGGTCAGAAACCCAGTGAATTAGAGTTGTGATTTGATATGGTTGAGGCTCCAAACATTTTACAGTTTAAAGTATACCTTTTCCCATCCCTAGAATGACATTTTCTGATAATTGCTTTCAAGCAAATGTAAGTTTTAGAATTATGCCTGCCACTGAGTAGGCACTTAAAACCTGTCAGCTGGTCTCATGTTAATGTGGAACCCCTTGGGAGCATCACGGTGCCCTGCCAGATTTTCAGCTCAGGACAGACAAACAATCTGGTGCACTCTAAGCTACCTGGGCTGCAAGAGTAAACATGGATTTGGAATGTTTTAAGTCAAAAGTCAAAAGAAAAAAGAACTGTTTAAAGTAAGGTGATGGTACACATCTAGGATGCCATTTCTGCTAGTTTTCCTCTGCTTGTCCCTTATCTTGTGACTTTGGGGACTTTTGTCAGCAATTGGAGTACCAGAGGAGAGTTATCCCTAGACCCGGCCCAAGTGCTTAAAAGGGAGCTGTCACTGATTCCCCCAAACATATTTCTAGCTGGGAGATAATTTGACAGGTAAAGCAATACTTTGTTTTTCAAAGACATGAACTAGTTGGACATGGCAGAACCTGCCTCTGTGATCCCAGCACTTGGGAGGTAGAGACAGGAAGATGGAGAATTCAAGGTCATCCTCAGCTGCAGTGAGTTCAAGGACAGCCTGAACTACAATGAGACAGTGTTTTCTAGTTTTGTTTTTTAAGTATTTGTTGAATTACATTATTCTCAGTCGGTGGAGTTTTCATACCAAAGTGAGTTGTTGCCCACTTTCATCCTACAGCTGTTGTGGGGTCCAGTGTCACAGAAATAAGACACTGACTTACAAAGTGCTCAGTGAGAACCAACACACAGGGACTGCACATCAGAGGTTGGGATCTCTGAGAGCAACCCCAAACTGCTGGGTGTAAGGAAAGGGTGGGAGAAAAGCAAGAAAGAACACCAGACTTGATCTCTACAGATTGTTTATTGAGAGGTACAGCGAGGCACAGCAGCCTTCCTGTGGGATGAGGGCTGAGGCACCGAGTCAGCCTGGGGTTCAAGCTTATAAGGATGATCCCAAGGCAAACAGACTGAATTAGCCACAGGTCCAAGGGAAGTAGATAAGGCATCAGAGTTATTTGCTTGGAATAGGCTCTTTAGCAGAGTTGACTAGGGAGGACTGGATGTCTCCATTCTTTATGGCCTTCTCATCTTAAGGTTAGTTATTAACTCTTCAGTTCCCTCTAGTTTTCAGGGAAGGCTATTAACCCTTCACTGGGAGTATTAGCTTTTACTGGAGAAAACTACAAGATGTTCATTGTAATAACAGGATGGGAGTTAAGCCATAAATCACAACTCACATGTTTCAGTTACAGCCATAAAAGTAATTTTAAACATAAAGGGGGGTTTGGTGCATTACAGCAAGAACATTCCATTCTTAGAAGATTATAGGAAGAAAAAACGAACTTGTGAACAGGTCTGTTGGTCAATTACAGGAAGTGTCTGGGGGTGTGAGGTAGACCTGTGACCAAGATTCTCTGAACTTATCTGCCCCTAAAGATTTTGCTTAAAAACGTAGGCTCAGGATAATAATATTATTCAGACCAGCAGAGCATCCTGTTTATCTACTACCCTGATCTGCTCAAGCAAATGTTTCATTCCATTCTTTTATGAGCTGCTACAAGGAAGTGACTTCTATTTTTCGCTAAGCTTGCCATAAAGAAATGTAGAGAAATATAACATTTTGCTGTCTTTACACAGCAACCTGGTAAGAGTGCTAAAGGAAGCATTCTCCCATCAAGTGAATGCTTATGATTGTGCCACATAGTAAAAATGTGACTGTATCAATGAAAAGACACAAAAAAGAGAAAGGCAAGTGGAATTAGGAAGGCGATTCACTGAGCTCTAAATATGCTAGTGCAGTTTTGCCCATTTTCAACTACAGAATTTTAAATGCAGGGGAAATTCAAGGGAACCCATCAAGACCTGAAGTGAGTGAGGGTACCCAGACAGTCTTGGAGAATTTCAGCAGAACAGCATCTGGAGGTGCATTTGAAGTGTCACAAGTTCCACCTCTTCCACTGCCTGACAAGTATCCACCAAGTCAAATTACAGACCTTCAGGCCACTCTCAATGGGGCTGAGATCAATCTAACATGGACAGCACCAGGAGATGATTATGACCTTGGAAAAGGTAAGAACAGAGTGTCATGAGGTTTTCACTTAAGTGAAATGTGCTCATGGCAAGTGGGTTAGGGGAGAAGGCTTTGAAATTTGTTTCGATTTAATTCAGCAAAGTATGAATTTTATAATCTGATATTTGTGAAAAAACAGGACATATTTGAAACTGGTCCTACTTTTCATACAAGATAGTAGCATTTGGTGGAGTTCAAAAGTCAGTATTTAACTTTTGTTGCAAAATGAGTACGACTTTGTGGTATCATCATATACTTTGCATAACTCAACATTTTTGAGAATAAGTGGAAAGAAATTCAAGTATGGTATAGTAACCATGACACCTGTAACTTTTTTTCTTAGCTCAACAGTATATCATAAGAATAAGTGAAAATCTCACTGACTTAAGAGACAATTTTGATGGGGCTCTTCAGGTTAATACTACTGACCTACTTCCAAATGATGCCAATTCCAAGGAAACCTTTACATTTAAACCAGAAAATATCTCAGAAGAAAATGCAACCTACATATTCATTGCCATTAAAAGTGTAGACAAAAGCAATCTGGAATCAAACTTATCCAACATTGCACAAGTAGCTTTGTTCATCCCCCAAGCAGATGCCAGTCCTGATGAAAATCCCAACCTGGATGGAAGTCATAACTCTGGAGTGAATGTTTCTACTGTGGTGTTGTCTGTGGTGTTGTCTGTGATCGCCGTTTGCATTATTGTTAGTGCCACTATTTGTATCTTAAAGAGGAGATCTTCAAGAAGACAAGCCACTGCGTTTTGAAAGAACAAACAGAACATGAGCAAAGGATATTTCTGAATTTGTAAGTTCATCCCAGATGATCATGAGCTCATAAAAATAATTTCAAGAGGTTCAGAAAGGATACCATGATTAAATTATAGCTCTCCATGGATATGTGAAAAACTGTCCATATGCATGTGCAATATTTTATTCACTCGTTATTATAGTGATTAATAAAATTTCTTTTCATATTGAACACTAGTTGTGTATTATTTTTCTGATGCAAAAAATTTCTGAAATGATATTTCAAATTTCATAATGAATGTAAAAGTATTGCTGAAGAGGTAACAATGTTATGGGGTCCGGTGTTGCACAAGTAAGACCATTGACTCACGGAATGTGAGGAAAAGTTTTATTGGGTAAAAAAAGAAAGAAAAGAAAAAGAAGAAAATCTGGTGCACACCAGGGCTACATCCACAGTCAGGACACAGCATTGAATTGTTTGGAGTGTCAGCTTTTATTGGAAAAAAACTACACAATGTTAATGTAAAACCAGGATGGGAGTTAAAGCATAAATCACAATTCACATGCTGCAGTTACAGCCATAAAAGTAACTTTAAACATAAATGGGAATTCCCAGCAGGGCACTCCATTCTTAGAAGATTAAACAAACTTGTGAATAGGTCAGTTAGTCAGTTACAGAAGTGGGGGGGCATATTAGGCCTGTGACCAAGAGTCTCAAAATGTCCTCCTTCTCTGCCCTTAAGGATTTTGCTTAACAATGCAGGCCCAGTGTAATGCTGTTCAGACCAGCAGAGCATCCTGATTATCTACCATCTTTAAAGCAAAAAGAATTGAAAAGCCAGGGGATGGGAGGAGTTCTTTGGAATACTACCTTCTGGAGATGAGGGGCAAGGGAGGCCTTTGCACTCATGACCTCACAGCAGGTGTTTTTCCCTGCACAATATGGGGCCAATCAACATGTTGTAATGGATAACTGATGATGGAGGAGGGATAAAAAAAAACCCTCAGAATAGAAAAGGTACTAATTAGAAAGAATAAAGGGTGCAATAGAAGGGGATGAGAGGGAGGCAAAAGAATAGTAAAGGATTATGATCAAAATACACTATGTACATTTATAAAAATTGTCAATAAAAAGTTTAAAATTTTAAAAAAGAAGTTAAATTGCTACTTGAGTAGTTGAAATACAAGCATAAGAGAGCAAATCAATATTAGGGGAAAGAAATAAATATGGTTACTATGCTATTGGTATAAATAGCATTATATTCACCTAAAATCTCCAGCCACACACTATAATACTTGTAAGGTTTGGGAATGACCAAGACCACGCAAACCACACTGAGGCAAATATGAACACTTTTATCATGAAAAGCATGAGCTGCCAGGGCTGACTCTCAAGCCAACCTGAGTTTTCAGATAGTGGCTTTATAGGGTTCTTCAGTTGGGGGAAGGTGAGGAAGGGGAAAAAGCTGAATAAGAAAGGTTCCTCTGGGTGTGGTGGTACATGCCTTTAATCCCAGCACTCAGGAGGAAGAGGTGGGAGGATCACCATGAGTTCAAGGCCACCCTGAGACTACAAAGTGAATTCCAGGTCAGTCTGAGTGAGACCCAACCTTGAAAAACCAAAAATAAAAAAAAAAGAAAAAGGAAGGAAGGAAGGAAGGAAGGAAGGAAGGAAGGAAGGAAGGAAGGAAGGAAGGAAGGAAGGAAGGAAGGAAGGAAGGAAGGAAGGTTGGTTCTTTAGGGGAGATCTAAGCTAGCCAGGGTGTGACACCAGAACAGTGACCAGGTGATTTACATAATAAGGGGGGCAGGAAACCATGACCTGAGGGCATTGTAAGCAAGGAAGGGATAATGGCTGGGCAGTTTCTGGAGGAATGTGGATAATCCATTTCCTTATGTCTCTGCTGCCATCCTGCTGTCCTTGGTGACTCCATTTTGGGAGCCTGTCCTGACCTAACCATACTCACAGTCATGTTTAGTACAAGATAGTGATCTAATAACAAATCAGATGCCTCATGCCAAAAAAGGACAGCTTTTTTAAATTTCAATTTAATGTAAACATAAATCTCTTTCCCTTAAAAGCAATACATACCCATATGCTTTTTCATTCATCTTAAGAGTTATTGAAGCTATAGTCTATTGACTTTTATTTAGAGAAACACAAAACAATACAAAATACATTAAAGATTTGTTATTCCACTTCTCAGAGCCCACAGTACAAGGATCGCACACACACTGATGTGTAAGAACAATAAAGGCAAGAAAGTAGGTTGAGAATAATAGGTTCATGTGAGGGAACATATTGACAACCGACTCATGAGTCAAAGTATGCAAGCATATGGTTTGCTTCAAACCGTGACAAGTGCTGGTAACTATGTGGGGAAAGAGGAATGTTTACACACTGCTGGGGGGAGGGTACACTGGTACAGTGGTATAAGTTACCACAATAGTAATTAATATGAAAACAATCTAAAAGTAGGTGCTGGAGAGATGGCTCAGTGGCTAAGGCATTTGCCAACAAAGCCTAACACCACGAGTTTGATTCCCTAGTACCCACATAAAGCCAGATACACAGTGGCACATGCATCTGAAGTTTGTTTACAATAGCTGGAGGCCCTGGTGCACCCATTCTACATCTCTGCCTCTCTTCTATCGCTCTCTGCTTGCAAATAAATAAATAATCTAAAAGTAGAACTATAATATGACACAGCTATACCACTGCTGGGTATATACCCCAAGGACTCTATGTCCTATTATGAAGATAACTGCACACCAATGGTTATTGTTGCTCTATTCAAAACTAAACACTAAAATGAAAGTCATATATCCTGAGCCCAGGGGTCACTCTCAACAGTTTCTCAATGTACACTAGACTTTTGACCTCCCATCATCATTGTTCTCTGCAGCATTAACAAAAGTGTCTTGTGGTTTAAATGGGAAGTGATAAAAGATCAAAGGAGAAGGAAGTAGGAGACTCTTAATTTCCAGAAGGTTTGACTTGGCAGCATTCAAATAAAAACAAGCTGCAGCTAGGGGATTCAGGGATGGTGCTGAACTGACTAAAGAAGATAAACTAGAGAAAAAACTTTAAATGTTGGAAATGTTTGATGAAAAAGATTGTTACCGCGTGGTTACATAGATTGTATATGGATGAAGGTAGGAGTAAGCTTAAACAGAAGGTTAAAGACAAAGTACTTAATGAGATTACAGACTTCTTGAAATATAAAATGACTATTAGCCTAGGGCTTACATCAGACTAATAAAGTATGGTCCTGGCTGGTAGAAGGTTGCTATGGTATTCAGGTTGTAAACTTAACTTTAACTCATTGATGTTAACTTACATCATTACTTAACAAGTTTACCAAAGTGCCACAGACAAAATTATAGAGTTAAGGTTTGAGTAGTTATAGATTGTGTAGTGAAATTTTGTGTATGTTTGGAATTCATTATAGTTCTATAAAACTGATTTGGAGTAGATTAAAAATATTTCTTTTGGGGGCTGGAGAGATGGCTTAGCGGTTAAGGCGCCTGACTGCTAAGCCTAAGAACCAGGTACCAATCTCCAGGTCCCTTGTTTAGCCAGATGCAAAGTTACGCAAGGGCGCAATGCCGCACTTGCCCACAAGGGGGCAAACACATGTGGATTTCATTCACAGCAGCTGAGAGACTGCTGGCACACCCATTCTCTCTCTGTCTTCCTCTCCTCTCTCTCTGTCTCTCTCTCTCTGTGTGTCTCTCTCTACAAATAAAAATTAAAAAATAAAGTATTTCTTTTTGGCAGCAGTTAAAGGGGCTTGCTTACAAAGCCAGATGCACATAGTGGAGGACCCACTTGGAGACAGCAGAAGCAAATGGCCCTGGCATCCCCCTTCCCTCTCTTTCCATGCGACTTGTCTCCTTTTTTCATTATATCATGGCAGTTTAGTCCAGTTCCTCTATTCTTTGGGCATATTAAATATAGCTCCTCATTAAATATATATGGTATCCTGATTCTGATGAACTTTAAAAATTATAAAAATTTTCATGTCTTCATATTTAAGCCAAAAATGTTACTACATAATATAGATTTCTTATTTATTTTAAGTTCTGTTAGCAAATCTTTTGTTCATAGTTTACTCTCTGTAGCCTCATGTGCCTCAAATATGTGAACTCTACTTTTTGTTAATATCAAACTTTTCTAGATATCAAAATATTGTAATTTGGTTTATACAAAGTACATGATGTTTGGGCTACCAATAAGCATACATCACCATGCCTGGCTAAACCTCTGTAATTTTATGATGGTTCTTGTCTTGTTCATGCTAGTTTTGCTAGGTGATTATCACTGAGGTTATAATCTAAGTCTTATAAAAAGTAATTTATTATAATCTTGTTCTTAAGAAAACTGAGGAAGCTCCCCATGTCTTAGGGAAATCCACTATGTACAAACAATATTCATATAGTTTGTCTAAACTTCATATAACAGTCATAAATATTTCTTTAGTTAAGACTTAAAACTGTTCAATGGTAAAAGGTACTTATTA
Source organism: Orientallactaga sibirica (assembly GCA_036365145.1). Lineage (NCBI taxonomy): Eukaryota > Metazoa > Chordata > Mammalia > Rodentia > Dipodidae > Orientallactaga > Orientallactaga sibirica. The sequence goes on along the minus strand of JAEOAD010000027.1, from coordinate 15,791,139 downwards.
AAAAATTACTTTATGTCTGTCTTATTTTCTAATGTATGTTAAAATTGTGTTTGCTTAACTCAACAATAACCAAATTTTATCAGTCTCAGTCAAGATTTCACTTAATTAATTGTCTCATTTCTTGTATCTTAAGTTCATTGCATATAAAGATATTGATACTTGAGACATGTTTCCTGCCCTAGAAAAATAATCTTATATAGCTGTTCTGCTTCCAGCTTGGGGGGTAATTGGTACTTACATTGGTATACAGACTAACCAAAGTTCTTTTCAAACACAGATGCTAAGTTTTTATATTGTCTTATCTTTTCCTGGCATACAATTTCTAGATTAAATCAATTGCCTTAAAGTTATTGATAAAACAATTGATAAAATATTGTTTTCAGGGCTACTAAAACGTTCTGCCTATACTTATAAATGACAGATACTTAAAAGATAAAATGTGTATGATTTCTATGTGCCAGATATAGCTTACACTTTCATCTGACAACTTAAATATTAATCAGAATGGTTTAAAACTATTGTGTCATTCTCTAGCCAGATCTGCTTTGCTAACCAGATGTGTTTTACACCTTTTTAACTAATCTGTTTTGTTAATCAGATGTACAGTCTCTCTGAATGATTAATAGCCATATGTAGTAACCAAAATCAATTGGAAACATTAGAGTTAAAAGGATAACCAATATTTTGGTTCCTGCTCCCAGGTAAGAAGGCCACAGGAGATGATGGAACAGTGCTAACTTCTAGCCTCTGGTAAGTCACCTGTCTTCTTGATCAGGGAGGATATGGAGACCCAGAGATGGACTCCAAGTCAGTGTATCTGCAACAGGAGAGTCACATCAGAGGAAAATCAGTCCTCCAGGCTTCCCAAAAGAGGAAGGGCCACTTGATCAGCACGGCCTTGACTTATCCTAGCAGATGGCAATGCTGAGAGTCATAGAACTCCTCACAGGTCCCTAAAAGTCTCCCATACACTGCCATTACTGACCTCCAAAACATAAGTTAATTCTGGCAGCCTACATGGTCTTAATCACCCAATAAGAAAAATATAACTACAAAATATAACTACAATATAAACAAAAATTCAGACTAGTAGACTCTCTCCCCTGATGCTAACTTACATTATTAAACTCTGACATTAACTCATGCCTTCTGCCTCTGCCTATCCCTGATTAACTTCACCTACCCTAACCCCAGCTCCTCCCGCTTGCCTTAGCCAAAATCAGAGCTATTCCTCGGGCCCCCTCCTTCCTTTGCCCTTACCCTACCTCATCCAGGGATAAGTACACCACCACCCCAAGAGACACTCTCAAACTTAAACTTTCTCGTGTTCCTACTCTTTCCCTGATCCCAAACACTGATGCCCCTCTGCCTCTTTCTCTTGCCCCAAGCCCTCTATCCCTCATCTCTGAGTGCTCATCTCCTGTTGTTCCTGGCATTTTGATGTCATAACAAGCTCCTTAATTCTTCCTTCTGTCCTCTCACGGGGTGCGTAGAGCCCATCTCCCTCACCTTCTCTATAACAGATGTTGCCAGCTACTGCCCTGAAGCCAGTTCAATACAAGAACTGTACAAGAGAAGTCTCTGTTTCACTCAGGGCAAAGCCACCATGGAAGTGTCACCTCATCACCTGCCTTGAAGGGAGACCCATCACCTGCATTATCCAGACTCTCCAAAAACTCATCACCCCTACAGTCAGCATGAAGAAATTCACCTTCGTCTCTTATCATTATCAAAAGGCTGTAATGTTAGGTAGGACAGGTACCAAAATGGAGTCGCCAAGGACAGCAGGATGGGACAGAGACATAAAGTGGATTATCCGCATTGCTCAGAAACCGCCCAGCTATTATCCCCTCCTTGCCTGAAATGCCCCCAGGTCATGGTTTCCTGCCCCCTTATTTTGTAAATCACCTGGACACTGTTCTAATGTCACACCCTGACTATCTTAGACATCCCCTAAAGAACCTTTCTTATTCAGCTTTTTCTTTCCTCACCTTCTCCCAACTGAAAATACCCTATAAATCCCACTATCTGGAAATTCAGGTTGGCTGTGCTCCTTTCTTGTTAGCCAGCCCTGGCAGCTCATGCTTTTCCTGAAAAAAGCTTTCATCTTTGCCTCAGAGTGGTTTGCAAGGTCATGGTCACTCCTGAACCTCAGACCCTGTCACTCAAACCAGAGACCAGAAGTCCATCCCTTGATGCTCTGACTTTCTTCTGCTTTACATTCATGCATGTCACATCTCCGTAAGAGGGTCTCTGTGTCCCCTTAGGGTTACTACTTCATTCTCCCTTCATCAACTATCATTAAAAAATATGTTCCCTCCCTGGTCCCTCTGCATACAATCAATCCTCTCAAATCCTCTCAAATCAAATCCTCACTGACCACAATACACAGTAGCTCACACATTACTAACTGCCTCAACATGTCTCCATAGCAAAGATAGTGCCTGTTTCATTCTCCACTATTTGCCAGGCATCACGCACAGCCAGCGCCCATTTTATCAAATAAATGACCCCAGCTTCACCATCGTCGGGCCATGCCTCTGCTCTCTCATCTCCTACTATACCATTGGCTGAAATCAAAGACGTAATTTTGCCTAAAGTCCACACCATTTCCCGTCGCTGGATGTTTGTTAGAAACATCATTCTCCTCTTTGTTCCGGGATCCTAATCATCTTCAATCTCCCTCCCTTGTCTGGCTTCTGACCATGTATCCTTACTACTGTCTAGCACATACCCTCACAAAATGGGCCACCCCTTTTGTGCCTTCTCTCCCATACAGAATGCTACCACCAAAGTCAATGATTTGTTCAGTATCTCAAAGGAGGCTCCTTCAACTACTGAGTGAGTTCTTCAGAGGACAACACTCCAAGGAGGCAGAGGAAAACAGAGCAAGGGAAGGCTGGAAGCTGGATATCAAAACACACTTATAACTGAAAACCTCCATGAATTTTTACTCTCCATGAATGCTGCTTCTCCATTATTCCCACTCCCATGTTCACATCCTGCAGTAACCTAAGAAACTTAGGCACATTCCAAAGTCCTAGAATAGCTGTGGCCTCTCCTCAGAAGTGTACCCTACCTCCTCCAACCTCCAGCCCCCATGGAGGTAAATTCTTCTACCCTGATCTAATTCTTACCCTGAGGGTTCTGTATTGTAAGCGCTATTTGCTTGTGTTTACTTCTGTCCAGTTGATGACATTCATAAAGGTAGGACATAATCTCTTACCTATCATTAAAGCTCCAATACCTATCACCATGCTCAATAAATATTTATCTATTTTTCTCTCAGGTATCAGTTATAATAAATCATTCCCAGCAGAACTGACAAAACAATGACAAAGGAACCAGAACAACCTCATAGTCATAACATAAGCAACAGGGAGGAAGTAATTTTCCTTTAGAGCAAAATGTTGAATCACCCTGTCTAAATGAGGAAAAAATTACTAAACTATATTATCACCGTTATTGTAATAACAAACTTTGGTTTAAACATTTCAAACTCTTGGGCTGGAGGGATGGCTTAGCGGTTAAGGCATTTGCCTGCAAAGTCACAGGATCCCAGTTCAATTCTCCAGGACCCACGTTGCACAAGGGGCGCATGCATAAGGGGCGCATGTGTCTGGAGTTTGTTTGCAGTGGCTGCATGCCCTGGCGTGCCCATTCTCTCTCTCTCCCTCTCTCTCTCTTTCTCTCTCTCTCTATTTCTCTCTGTCTCTTTCTTTTAAATATAAATACACACACACACACACACACACACACACACACACATTTCCTCTTCATTGCCCAATTAGCTTTCATCTGGCATTTAGGTTGGCTCAAATATTTCATGAATTTTCTTCTCCATAATATATTCCTTCAAGCCAGGTGTGGTGGCTCACGCCTTTAATCCCAGCACTCGGGAGGCAGAGGTAGGAGGATTGCCGGGAGTTCGAGGCCACCCTGAGACTACATAGTTAATTCCAGGTCAGCCTGGACCAGAGTGAGACCCTACCATGAAAAACCAAAAAATATATATATATATATATTCCTTCAATACCTATTTTTCAATGATCCTTCTTACAGCTGCCTAAACAATTTCAAATCACTGATGACATGAATGCTAGATTTACCCAAAAGCAGCTAAAAACTTATTTCATACTTGAGAAATGTACTCCCTCCCAACCCTGCTATATCCTACATAACAACAGCATTGAGCCACTCAGCATCTTGGAAACTGCTCTTCCATCTACTTGTTATTAATAATTGATTCCCCACCTTCATGTCTCCTCAGAGAGGCCCCTCCTAATACCTCGGCCTTAAACAACTCAATCATGTTTTCATCATAAAATTATCTATAGGAAATTGATTGAACACTAGCTGATATTTTAGAATGTTTATTATTTATCTTTTCAACTAAATGTAGGTATCATAAGAAGAATGATCAATCTTGCTCAATTCATGAAGATTGTAACTAACTATAGGTGTATGGTACAATATAGGCCTGTTCCTAGCCAGACTGCATGGCAGAAGAAAACAGGAAGTGGCTTCTGTGAAAATGGTGTTCTGCGCAGGCTTGGTGTGACAACAGTTACAGTCCCATGCTCGCGAGAAGTCTGCTACGAGATGTCCTGTCCAGAGACAGGCTGTCATTGGTCACAAATAGGGGACCACCCATACAAGGATTAGCTGCCCCTTAAACCCTATGTGCATTGTGCTATATAAAGGAGTTTGGATTCTCGCTTCCGCTTTCACACAACTCCCGGAGTTTGTGTCGTGACTCCGCGCTGCTCACCCCAACTCGGCAGAGACCCTACCGTCCCTCCTGAGCTGGCCTTGGGGGGGACCGCAACATATAGGAAATTATCAATAAATAATCCCTGAATGAACAAGGAGACGAGAATTAACTGGATATTTTCATCTGTGGGGGCACACAGTCAGGTCAAGAGGGTTACTTAAAAATGTATGTTGTGCATTATCTTATCTCCTTATTGTTTTAGTCTTTTCTCTGGAGCAACTACAAGCAATCCTTGACTTGGGTTACATACTAGACAAATTTTCCTTGCAAACACTCATGCAATCAAGACCTGTATTAAGACGAAAACAGCATCTCAGAAACCCTCCTTATGGTCTCTTTCTGGCATCATCTCCAACAAATTTGCACATTGTCTTGATATCTAATAATATAGACTGTTTTACCTATTTATGTACTTTACTGATGTAGACTCTTATGGCACATTTGCTTTTGTGACTGACTTCTTTCATATATGAATGATGTGTGTATGTATGTGTAGACTAGTATGTTCCATTCTCATTGCACTATACTAGAAAGTTTTAAAATCATTAACACTGAAACTGAAAATCATCTTAATCCTCATATATATGCATAGACTAAATTTATTAAGAGGAAATTTAGATTCACTTCAGTTTTCACTCTAAAATAATGTTCTCAATAATGAATGCTTTTGTAGCAAAATTTAGTTCATATCTTTGGCTAGTTAGACAAATTTTTAAAAAATTTTTTTATTTACTTACTTATTTATTTATTTGAGAGTGACAGACAGAGAAAGAGGCAGATAGAGAGAGAGAGAATGGCCACATCAGGGCCTCCAGCCACTGCAAACAACCTCCAGATGCATGCTTTACTTTGTGCATCTGGCTTATGTGGGTACTGGGGAATCGAGCCTCGAACCAAGGTCTTTAGGCTTCACAGGCAAGCACTTAACCACTAAGCCATCTCTCCAGCCCTAGACAAATTTTTGAAAGAAAATTTTCAATGACAAAAAGAACATTTCTTCAAAATTTTAAATTCACGAGCCAGACATAATGGTGCATGCCTTTAGCACCAGCACTTGGGAGGCTGAAGTAGGAGGATGGGATGGACATGAGTTTGAGGCCAGACTGTGCTACACAGTAAATTCTAGGTCAGCTTAAGCTAAAGCAAGACTCTGCTTTAAAATAAAACCAAAACAATATTTTTAAAATTTTATTTATTTATTTGCAAGCAGAGAGAGACAGACAAAGAGAATGGGCATGCCAGGGCCTCAAACCAATGCAAATGAACTTCATATTCATGTGCCATTTTGTGCATCTGGCTTTATATGGGTACTGGGGAATCAAACCTGGATCATTAGGCTTTACAGGCAAGTAACTTAATGGCTCAGCCATCTCTAACCTCCACAAATAATATATATATAGTTTAAATTAAGATTGGCACTTTATTCCCAAGAAAATGTTGGCAACTCATTTTATCATTAAATGTACAAAACAATACTTTCTTCTTCAAATTCTCACTACATAAAATTTTTGTCACCTGATAATTTAAAATGTAAATTTGTTTCACTTCCAGCTTAGATTCTGTAAGGTTCAGGAGTGACCAAGACCACAAAGACCACTCTGAGGCAAAGATGAATGCTTTTATTCAGGAAAAGCACAAGCTGCCAGGACTGACTCTCCAGAAAGGAGCACAGCCCACTGAGTTTGCAGATAGTGGGCTTTATAGGGCTTTTTAGTTGGGAGAAGGTAAGGAAGGAAGAAAGCTGAATAAGAAAGGTTCCTTTAGGGGAGATCTAGGATAGCCAGGGTGTGAGGCCAGAACAGTGACCAGGGGACTTAAGAGATAAGGGGGCAGGAAGCCATGACCCGGAGGCGCTGAAGGCAAGGAAGGGGTAATGGCTGGTTGTTTCTGGAGGAATGTGGATAATCCACTTCCTTATGTTTCTGTGGCCCTTCTGCTGTCCTTAGTGACTTCAGTCTGGAGGCCCGTCGTGACCTAACACATTCTTTACTAATGATCTTATTATTTCCGTATGCTTATTACTGTCTTTATTTTATGAATGACCTTTTATGTCTGGTTAGCATTTCAAGGGGAATACTCTTCTTTCTCTTGTTGATCCATGGACGAAAACTTAGTCCTTATTGTCCATTCAGGTTTTCTATGACTGGCTCCATTTTGGCAATTTGTATTTGCCAAGAAAATTAACCGTTTTATTGAGATGTTTAATGAATGTGTATATGTGTTTTAGTTTACATTTCCCTAACGATTCATTTAGATTTTAAAATAGTTTACATTACTTAAAATGTTTGCTCTGAGTCTGACATTAATTCCAGTGTTTACATATCTAGAATACATTCTGTGATTGAAATTTACCTCTCATCTTATTTAATTGGGAAGATTAAGTGTGGATTAGAGAACAACCTGGCTGTACAAATGTCACTGTGGACTCACTAATCTGGAGGACCAATAAGCATTTGCATCAACGTCTTCCAAACCTGTGCGTGTCACTGTGGAGGAAGGCCTGAAAGGGAGCCCTCGAACAGAAGGTTAAGTAAACGAGAAATGAGCCGTCAGCAAAGGAGGCTAAGAGGTGAATTGATTGAAAAAGGAGGAATCAGGAAATGAAAAGGTGTGGAATTGCAAAGAGTTAAACTATTAAACTACTTACGTAAAGCTATGAATGAAGAAACATGTTACAAATAGTACTGTTGCTAGGAAAATTGATCTTTAAAGGTCCAGCTTTGTTTATAGAGTCATGTTGGACATAGAAACAAAATTCTATATTGTAAATGAAAATATTTTAAATATATTATCATTGCAATTTTTCTCCATTAAGAAAAAGTGATAATATGAGTTTTAATGAAGTTATGCTTACTAGAATGGAGGCTGATTAAATACTTATGGAATGTGTCTGAAGAATAAGTGACACAAACATAATCCTTGTCCTCATAGAATTTATAATCATGGATTATATTCATCAAAAAAATGATGAATTACTTATAACTGAATTGTAATAGCAGGTATTAGATATCTGGCTTTCAACTTTGCCATTTCAGTTCTAGGCATTAAAAATACCAATGTTTTATATACTTGTTTTAATTTCAAAGGTACCTCTGTGAGGTCCTGACCATCCCTCAGCCCTACTTGGTTTGTTTGCTATTATTCCTGTGTAGTTTTTGTTTTCTTTCCTCAGGTTTTCAAAAATAAATGAGTCTACCGAAAATGGTGTTGCTATAGCAATATTAAAACTTCTAGATATTCATTCTGACCAGTGAGTGGTTCTTTATTATAATTTCAGTAAATGGTAGTGTTAGAACTCTTGGCAACAATAATTCATTAAAGGGAAATGTTAATACTCATGTCATCAGGCTGCAATCAGTAAACCACTCACAGGTTCATTCAAGTACAAAACAACCCTTGCAAGGATTTTTAGAACACTATTTCCGGGTTCAGCTGTCTGCATAAAGTTCCTTGTGCCTTATCTTGACTCTCCTCCTCCTACCCTACCTGGCTTCTATCAGCAAAGTCATTTCTTCAGTTTTAACTCAACATGACAAATATTTATTGGTACCTGTGATATACATGTCCTCAGAAATACAATGTTTCAAAAGCTGCTTGCAGAGCAGTGAAGGGCTTTTCCTTTTGCATTAGTTTCTGAGAACAGCTTTGACATATTTATTAGCATACTCTTCCGGACGAGGTCTCTCTGGCTGGACAGCTTTAATGACTGAGGAAGCAGAATGACCACTCTTGTCTAAGTCTGATGTCTGGGAGTGGAAAGGACATAATGGCTGAGTGGTGGGATGGGCTTTTCCTGAGGAAGGGAAATCTATACAGGATCCTAATAGAGGAAGCCCCACAGGTGCCAACCATATCAATACTTTAGGCCAAGAGCATCGGGTTGAAGAGATGAGAAAGACCCAAATAGTCAGCATGACCAAGTCCCATGAAATGCAGAGCAGAAGAACACTGACTTGGAATTCACTATGTCATCTCAGGGTGACCTTGAACTCATGGCAATCCTCCTACCTCTGACCCCCAAGTGCTGGGATTAAAGGCATAAGCCATCACAACCAGCTGGATCTTTTCTTTTTTAACAAGTGATAAATTATCATGAAAGAGACTGTATAGAAGAAAGTCACCAATCCTTAGGCTAGGCTGTGAACTCACAAATTTTCATAGGGGGAGAGAACTGTAGCAGACATAAAGCAGGGAAATGCCTGAATTTTCAGTGACTCACCCCACAGCCATCCTGGTACCTCCCAGTTCCCTTACAGATAGATCTCCACTGCTGCTTCATTCCCTGCTCGGATCTGTAGCTGTAACAGACACTTAGTTGGTGGTTGACCTTGTGTGCACAATGCCCCAGGTTTGAACTCCAGTACCACATAAAGCAGCTGTGGGAAATGGAGGCAGGTGGATTGGCGTTTCAAGGTCATTTGGCTACATAGCAAGTTCAAGGACAGCTTGGAATAAATAAAACACTGTCCCCGCCTCCCCTCCCCCCCCCAAAAAAATAGGTGCTTAAGGACCTTGTTACTATTTACTCCTAACTCTGGCTGTGACCCTCACAGAACTCTACCAACCTGGTCACAGAGATTAGTTCAGCCTAAGCCAATGCAGCCAGAGACCCTCATGGGATCTGTTTAAACAAAGTGGGAGATAAAAGCACTGGGAAGATGTGAGCCAGGAGCCATCGCCAGCCAAGAGCTCTGGCCTTGTGAATAAAGTCAGTTGGAAAGAAGGATTCCAACATACCGAAACAAAAGCAAGAAACAGAGCAGGGCATGGTGGCACACAGCTTTAGGAGGTAGGAGGATCTCCAAGAGTTCAAGGCCACCCTTAGTCCTGCTCAACCATGGCACCCTGAGTCCAACATTTCTAATAACAACAATAAACTCGGCATGTTAAAGGAACTGAAATCACGTGTGTGAGAAAGAATGAAACCATATCAAATTGCAATTGCAGACCACTGGCTAAATGGCAACACTATTTGGAAGGCTTATTTCCTTCAATTATAGCAATAATAGATTTGGTTATTCAAAACAACCTCTTCAGCCTTCTGCAGACTAGGAGTGTGAGACATCAAGAAAAATAAAATTCATTGAGATTGAAAAGAAGTAAGATTGTCCTTTATTTGCAGATGACATGGCTACCCTTGTAAATAAATCCAACTGATTCTACAAAACCACTAAAACTATTACATGAGTTTAGAACATTTTTAGTGTTCAAAAATAATCTATAAAAACATCGGTCTTATGTCTATATATAAGCAAAAAAACAATTGGAAATTAAATTTTTAAACACTATTGACAACATAAAACAGTACCTAGTTATAACCTGACATCAATTGTGTAAAACATGGAGAGAAATTAAAGAAAATCTAACTAAATGAAGAAATATGCCATGTTTATGGTTCAGAAGACTTAGCAATGTGAAGCTGGTGGTCTTCATAAAGTTGATCTGTAAATTTGACAAAAATTCTAGCAGGACTGTTGGTAGAAAGCAATAAAATAATTTGTAAACAAAGGACTTAGAAGAATAAAATTCAAAAGAAAGAAAGAAAGAAGGAGAAACAAGGGAAAGAAAGAAGGAGGGAAGAAGGGAGGGAGAATTAATTTGAAGGCTCACATGAGGTTTTAGAAGCCAGAACCACACCGAGCAGCCCTGGAGACAAGGGCAAGAAGCACTTGTGCCAGAGGAGCCTGTTCCTGAAAGCCAGAACTCCAGTGAGGAGCTTTCACGTGACCGCAATTCCTCCTGTGTGTCAGGCTGGCACTGGAAAAGAAATAACTGCATCCCTCCTCAGATGCTGGCGTGCTCTAGCCAGGCCCCATCTGTAGAGGGGGCCCTACTGTCTGAGACTGAGATACTGACTGGCCTGTCCCTCAGTCTGCATACAGCACCAATCTTTATTTTATTTTATTTTTTAATTTTTATTTATTTATTTCTTTGAGAGAGAGAAAGGAAGAGGCAGAGAGAAAGAGAGAATGGGTGTGCCAGGGCCTCCAGCCACTGCAAATGAATTTCCAGACACACGCATCCCTTTGGCTTACCTGGGTCCTGGGGAATTGAACCAAGGTCCTTAGGCTTTGCAGGCAAACTGCTTCACTGCTAAGCCATTTCCCCAGCCCTTTTTAAATTTCTTTATTGACAACTTCCATAGTTATAGACAATAAACCACAATTCCCTCCTCCAGCACTTTCTCCTTCACAACTCCACTCTCCATCATATCCCCTCCCCCTCACAATTTCTTTCTCTTTTATTTTGATGTCATCATCTTTTCCTCCTATTATGAGGGTCTTGTGTAGGTAGTGCCAGGCACTGTAAGGTCGTGGATATTCAGGCCATTTTGTGTCTGGAAAAGCAGCACCAATCTTTAACATGGGAACAGAGCAGAACTAACATAGATTCCAGCTACAATCCCAGACATGACAGGTTCCTATACTAGACACCCAGGAAGAAACTTCTCCAGTTATTTGTCTTTTTAAACTTTTTTAACTTCTTTATTTGAAATTTTAGTGTTGTCTTTACTTCATTATTTTAAGTCTTTTATGTGATAGGGAGATAAAATCCCAATGATTTCAGACTTTGTCATAAGGTAACTGGTAACAGCCCAGTAGAAACTCATTTTCAAAAGATCACAGTTTTATTTATTTTTTTTAGATTTTATATTTATTTATTTATTTATTTGGGACAGAGAAAAGGAAAGAGAGAGAGAGGAAGAGTGAGAATGGGTACGCCAGGGCCTCCAGCCACTGCAAACAAACTCCAAATGCGTGTGTCCCTTTGTGCATCTGGCTTACGTGGAACCTGGAGAATCGAACCGGGTCCTTAGGCTTCGCAGACAAATGCCTTAACAGCTAAGCCGTCTCTCCAGCCCAAGATCACTGTTTTAAATGCATATACAGAAAAGAGAAAGATCAACTGGTCAGGTGGGCTTCCCAGGGAAAGAACATTTGACTTAAGATTTAAAGAATGAGAGATTTCAGCGACACACAGTATGGTACAAGGAACATATTTCAAAAATGTACAAATCCTAAACCATTCTAATAAATATTGATCTCTGTCTATCTTAATACTCAAAACTTGCTATCCGAGAGGTGTAAAATATAGGTAAATATGGGAAATTCACTTCATATTGGTCTGTCTTACACTTAACAGTCTAAGTGTTCTTAGTTCGAGGAAGTCTTAGTAGTCTCAGTATTCTAAGTTATGCATGTTTGTGGGCACTTACCAAGCCAGATAATAATAATTAACAGTCAACTTCTGGGTTTAGACTAGTTTTGCTTTTCTTTAGTTATTACAGAAATCATTGTATAACTGGCATGAATAATTAAATGTGGGTATAACAATTGAAAGATTTCCAACTTTGTATTAATTCAAATTAGTTCAAGTTTGTCTTTGACAAGATCCTTACAGGACCCTCTATAGAACTCAGCTTCTTTATTACATAAATTTGCTTATTTAATGATTTTTATACCAATATTAACTATTTTTATTGCTGTTGTTCTGTTTAAATTTTTTTAGACAGGGTCTTAATATGTAGCCCAAGCTAGCTTCAAGCTCATAACCCCTCTGCCTCGGCTTTTCAAGTGCTGGAAATACAGGCATGTGCTTCTGTGTGGTTCTAGCTTTTCAATGTACACCTGATTGGTCACATCTACTTCACAGGCAATGTTCCTGCCACTTGCCATTCCCCATCTATACTGGAGTTCTTTCCTGGAGCATCATCTACCACGTGTCACCTCTGCCTGAGCACTTTCCTACAGGGTAAATTCAAACTTCTCACGTCGGCACTGAAGTCCTTGCCTTTCTGCATCCACCAGTTGACCTCCCCTCCTTGCTTGTGCTGTTTCCTGTTGTATACATTTAGATATCCTTCTTTCAGGCCTTAACTGTAATCATATCTTCTTAACTCTTCTCCAAGTCCAATTTATTTCTCTCCCTTCTTTGAATACTACCTCACATTTTAGCACTTAAACATACTGTACACATGCATATATGTTAGAACTTAGAACTGTAAACACAAATAAATATTTTTGAAAAAATATAAGTATCAGAGATGGAAAAAAAAACAACAAAAAAAAAAAAAAACCTCTTCTAGAGAGCCAGGACAAGAAAGTCTACTGTTGGCAGGGGAGCCCTGCTGAAGTGGAGAAAGAGAAGCCAGAATAGCTATGTAGAAGCCCCAGATGCCAACGTAAGTCTCCCGACCTGCCAATTCCCTTCATGGATCTTTAGCTCAGTATGCAGCAGTACAAAAGGTTGGTGGCTGGGCTGGAAAGAAAATTAAACCTTATGGTATTTAGAGCTCAACATATTTTAAGAGGGAGAGGCTTAGAAAATAGAGATATCTGAAAACAGATTAAACTGCTTAAAGCTGTAAATCATCCCTGACTCAACCTAACTACTGACACAGGCAAGGTCAGACCATTTCCGGAGAAAATAATACTGTTCCAATCTCTACAGGTGTCTTAAAAACACATTTAATTTTCATCATATAATTTTATGATCCTCCTGCCTCAGACTCCCAAGTGATGAAATTACAAGCATGCACCACCTGCCCAACTAGATCAACATTTTAGACCAAATGAACCCAAGGGACATGTACTAAACAGAATGCTCAACAACAATAAAATACATCTTTTCAAAGTGCTCAGAGCGTATTCTCCAATACAGATCATATGTTAGGCTATAAAGGAAGTATAAACTAATTTTAAAAGACTGAAACTGGGGCTAGAGAGATGTCTTAGTGGTTAAGGTGCTTGCTTGCAAAGCTTAAGCACTCATGTTCAAATCTCCAGGTCCCACATAACCAGATGAACAGTGACACAAGTGCACAATGTTGCACATGTGCACAAGGGGGCATACATGTCTGGAGTTTGTTCACAGTGGCTGAAGGCCCTGGCACGTCCATTCTTTCTTTCTTTCTCTCTCTCTGTCTCTCTCAAAAATAAATAATAAAAAAGATTGAAATTATATTTAGTATGCTTTTTGACCAAAACACTTTGAAACCAGAAAATCTATAATCAGAGAACTAGAAAGTTCTTAGATACATGAAGGTCAAACATTCATTATTGAAGAACAAATGCATCAAAGAAGAAATCAAATGATTGTGTACCTTATAACTTTACTGAATTCATTTACCAGCTCCAATAGTTTTTTGGTGCATTTGGGTGGGAGTTCCATATACAGGACTATGTCATCCATGAACATCAACAATAGAATTTCCAATGCAGACACCCTTTCCAAAGGGACATGCTTGTCCCTTGTCTGATCCCTCAACGCAGGACTTCTAGAACTACACTGAATAAAAGTGGTGAAAGTAGGCACCCTGATCTTCTTCCAGATCTTAGAATAGAATCTTTCAGCTTGTTCTTACTTAGTTAAGGCTAGCTATTGGCTTATCAGAAATGGCCTTTATTATGCTGAGGTAATACAAATATTGTAAAATTTCTCTTTGAGGCCAATTTATTGCACAACATTACATCTAAAACTTGTAATACTGTAATGGGGTGCTCAGGGTCCAGGAAAGTCCTTGAACCCCAACCCCTAGGTTTGCTTCTAATTTTAATCGAAGAATTGAGTAAATAAAAGACTGAGAAGGATAATTATTAAGTTATTATACTTATTGAGGGAAGTACAGAGCCAAGGAAAGGTACCCACATGGCTAGAGAGCCCACGTGGGTGAGTAAGGGCTAGGGGACCCTCCCCTCGCCTCAACCTGGCCAGAGACCAGGCCCAACCGAGGGAAAATCTCACCCACAGCTGGTAATTCCTAAGTGGTCAAAGAGCCTGTCCTGTCCTCGCAAAGGTATTTATAACCTTACAGTGGTGGGCTGACTTCCCACTCAGGTGAAACAGCTGGTTCTTTACGGCTAGGGGCTATCTCAGGAAGAGGTTAGCCCTGACACCAAGTTCCAGAGCTGAACTTGATCAACCACAAAGTTTAAATCCTATGAAAGACCTCCGTTCTAGGAGGGGACTTGGTTGTTTGTGGAAAAACAAGTCTAGGGAACTAAGCAAGAGATAAGAAGTCAGATCATCTTTGATTTCTAGCAAGTGCAGACTTTCCTGCCTTTTTCTTACATCCAGGGGTCCAGTCACCCTAACTGTATCCCCCCAATGCTATTGCAAATTTTACAAAATTTCAAAACCAGAACTATAATGAAGTTTGCATTTGGTACTATATGAATAACACTTAGTAAGACTTCATTTTAGTTTTTGAAACAAAGTCTCATAGCGCCTAGGCTGGCCTTGAACCCAACAATGCCCCTGAATTCAGAGCTTCTTGCTTGTACCAACTAAGCCACATGCATAGCATTTGGGAGTTTTAAAGGGGGACAAATAATTTACAATAAATCAAGAATTGGGGCTGGGGAGATAGCACAACAGATAAAGGCACTTGTTTGCAAAGTCTGCCGACACAGATTTGATTGCCCAGTACTCATGTAAAGCCAGATGTACAAAGTGATGCATGCATCTGGAGTTCATTTGCTTCAGCAAAAGGCCCTGGCATGCCCATATATGCGCGGGCACACACACACACACACACACACACACACACACACACTCCTCTCTCTGTCTCTGCATCTCTCTGTGTATCTTTCTCTTTCAAATAAATAGATACAAATCGTTTTTTAAAAGAATTGATTAAAATAATCGTAACATACCCACTGTAATGTCCTGCACACTGTAGGAATTCACAAATATCTATTAAGTGTGCATTTGGGTAGTGAATTTATTCATTGATTAAAGATGCAACTCCTAAAAACAGTAATATTTTCATGTTGGGGATATTGAAGTTTTGCATGAAATGTTTTCCATTGGTTAACTCACTTAGTGCTTCCACCTTCCATAGCGATTATGACATCACAGAAAAGACGAAGCGTGGGCTCAGGGTTTAGGTCAGTTGGTAGTGTACTTGCTTAGCATGGAGGAAGCCCTGATTTTATCCCCAATACCATGTAAAGCTGGGCTGCTGGTGGTGCATGCCTACATACCAGCACTAGGGAAGTAGAGACAGGAAGGTTTCAAAGTTATCCTTGGCCCCATAGTAAGTCTAAGGCTAGCCTGGGCTACATGAGACCTTGTTTCAAAAATAAAAGAAAAAGAAAAAAAGGGAAAGGAGAAAATAAAACAGAAAGGAAGGAGAGTGGGAGGAGAAAAGAAAAGAAAGACCCAAGTTTACAAAAGAGCTGCACACTGTAACAAAGAACACATATTATGTGACCAAAACAAGAGTCAAGGTCAGACTGAAGAGATGGCTTATTGGTTAAGGCACTTGCCTGCGAAATCTAAGGACCCAGGTTCAATTCCCCAGTACCCTCGTGAGCCAGATGCACATGGTGGCACATGTGTCAGGTGTTTATTTGCAGTGGCTCAACACCCTGGCGTGCCCATTTTCTCTTTCTCGCAAATAAATAAAATATTTCAAAAATAAAGAGTCAAGGTAAGATTCATCTGACTTCACAGCCAGCTCACAATGCTATTGTACAACTGTTTCAAGCTACAAAATATTTGTGTTCAATCAAAAAGAAATCTTAACTGACATATTAACTTCCAAGTTCCAAAAGGACTGAGAGCATTGAAGCCATTTGAAAACTGAAACAAACAAGTAGCTATCACCAAAGGTAATATAAAAAAAAAAAAAAACTTTCAAGCCGGGCGGGTGGCACACGCCTTTAATCCCAGCACTTGGGTGGCAGAGGCAGGAGAATCACCATGAGTTCGAGGCCACCCTGAGATTACATAGTGAATTCCAGGTCAGCCTGTGGTAGAGTGAAACCCTACCTCGGAAAAAAAAAAAAAAAAAAAAAACCTTTCCTGTTGGTTCAGAACTGTTGTGAGCCCTTGTGCTATGTCTTATCTAAAGGAAGAATAACAACTAGTAATTTTCTGCCACTCCCACTTCAGTCCTTTTGGGTTTTGTTGTAACACAAGCCTTTTCATTTGTACTTTCCAGGTACATTTTTTTCTCAGTTCCCCACCTCTCCCTGTAAACACATCCTTAGGACTTTTCACTCTACCGCTATTGGCTGATGGCCATGGTGTCACCTCTATGAGAATGAAGACATACTCCAAACAACAGCTCAACTCAATGAATGCTTTCTGCCTCAGCTGTCTTTGAACATGACAAATGTATTTACCATAATCCCCACTGCCATTTAAGAAGTAAGTCTTTAGAATGCATATGAAGGAAGTTCACCAAAAAATATTATCGTTTTATTATATCAAATTTATGCAAATATTTTGGCCTTGATTCAAATTCTTGAGTTAAGCAAGCACATAAATAGCCTCTTTAGGGAGTCTTAATTTTCACTGTAGCATGTGCAAAAATGATGCTCAGTCTGAAGGTTACTTTATTCTTAACCTTGCACCTCGTGCAGGGGGTGAAAAGCTCAATGATTAATTTGAAAAACAATGGATATGATGGCATGGTCATTGCAATTAACCCCAATGTGCCAGAAGATGAAAAACTCATCCAAAGAATAAAGGTAAGAAATTTTATTTCCTGCATAATTTTATTTCAATAATTATTTTCACCTAGACACCTACACACACTCACAATTATAACTTCCCAGAGCTGCTTTAATGTATTCATCTTTATGTAGTGTTTATCTAAACTGTCAAGATTAATATCTGCTTAGTTTTATATTTCTATTGTGCACTAATACTAGTGTCCAAACTCTTAATAAATTAACTAGCAAAGATAACAAAAACCCTTGAGCAATGTAGAAATATTCTTATATTTAATTTAATAAAATTATTTTGTTTCCCAGTTTTGATGTTTTCATACAGATAATCTATTTTGATCTCATTCCCCAATTACCCTCTCTTAAGGTAAATATCTAATCTATATTTAAGCCCCAGAAGTTCATTATCCTACATATTTTCTTCCAGTTGCTCATACTTGCTCCACTCTGGTAGACTTAAAAATCTAATATATCTTATCTTAAATAAAACATATATATATATATATATGGTGTTTTTCAAGATAGGATTTCACACTAGCCAGGCTGACCTGGAATTCACTATGTATTCTCAGGCTTGAAGATCCTCCTATCACTGCCTCCTGAGTACTGGGATTAAAGGCATGCGCCACCACGCCTGGTAACATTATATATTTTTTAACCTAATTTGTGTTTTTAATTTGATTGATATTAGTATAATAAGATGTTTTATATATAAAACTTTAATAAATACTGTTCTCTCATCCTCTCAATATCCCTCTGAGACTGTTAAATGTGAAGACTTTTCCTCATATAAAACTGGGGATTGGAGAGATGGCTTTGCAGTTAAGGCACTTGCCTGTGAAGCCTAAAGAACCAGGTTCGATTCCCCAGTACCCATGTAAGCCAGATATACAAGAGGACACACACGTCTGGAGTTTGTTTGCAGTGGCTGGAGGCCCTGGCATACCCATTCTCTCTCTCCCCACCCCCAAATAAATAAATAAATAAATAAATAAATAAATAAATAAAAAAACAATTGATTTTTAGTGTTAATGGCAAACTAAAACCAGTCAGTTCCATATATATTTTTTAAACTGGTTCCTTTTAATTTATTTATTTATTTATTTATTTATTTATTTATTTATTATTTATTTGCAAGGAGAGAGGGAGGGAGAGAGAATTGGCACACCAGGGCTTCTAATGCTGCTGCAAATGAACTCCAGATACATGCACCACTTAGTGCATCTGGCTTACATGGGTACTGAGAAATCAAACCTGGGTCCTTCAGCTTTGCAGGAAAGCACTTTAACTCTCTTTAAGCCATCTCTCCAGCCCCCATTTTTTTTTAAATGATTTTTGTTTGTTTGTTTTTATTTTTGAGGTAGGGCCTTACTCTAGCTGACATGGAATTCACTCTATTCTCAGGGTGGCCTCAACTCACAGCAACAATCCTCCTACCTCTGCCTCCCGAGTGCTGGGCTTAAAGGCATGTGCCACCATGCCTGGCTTTTCTGAATTCTTTTTTTTTTTTTTTACTTATTTATAAATTTGCAAGCAAAGAGTTTTTTTTTTATTATTGCCACTTGGTAAAATCTTGTTTTTTTTTTTTTTTAATAAACACTCTCCATATAATGAGGAGATAACTCAAAATAAATCTAGCAAAGACAAATCTAATTAACAACAAATACAATAACCTACCAAATTGTCACTCCCAATTTGTATAAACAATCCAATTATAAAAAATGGAAGCCGGGTGTGGTAGCGCACGCCTTTAATCCCAGCACTCGGGAGGCAAAGGTAGGAGGAGCGCTGTGAGTTCCAGTCCACCCTGAGAATACATAGTGAATTCCAGGTCAGTCTGGGCTACAGACAGACCCTACCTCAAAAAAAAAAAAAAAAGGAAAGGAAAGGAAAGGAAAGGAAAGTTCCAGTCCACCCTGAGAATACAAAGGAAAAAAGGTCAGTCTGAAAAGAAAAGAAAAGAAAGAAAAGAAAAGAAAAGAAAAAAAAAAAAAAAAGAAAAAAAAAAAGAAAAGAAAAGAAAAGAAAAGAAAAGAAAAGAAAAGAAAAGGATTTGACGACTTGCTCAGAGGCTCACACTCTTACTTACATATCTCATCCAGCCCCTTCATTCCTGTCCCCAGTCTATACTGCTGACTGCAGGTGGGACAGGTAAGAAGTGGGCTTGGCTATGTGGAAATGTGTTCACAGATCAAAGAGACGCAATAAATTCATCCTCTTTCAATTAGTCTGTGCAAAAAATAGTCGGGGAAAAGGAGCTTTGGTTTGCTTCTTGTATAAATACTTTTATGTTCATTTTATTGCGGAACTGTTACCACAAGGTACTTTTAATTTTGTCAGGAAATGATAAGTGAAGCTTCTACTTACCTGTTTGAGGCCACCAAACGAACAGTTTATTTCAGGAATGTCAGCATTTTAATCCCAATGACCTGGAAGTCAAAACCTGAATACTCAATTCCAAAACAAGAATCCTATGACCAAGTAGGTATTTGATCCAGCTCCTAAGTGTTTCTTGTGCCTTTTAAAAAGTAGACTTGTAGCTTTGGGTAGTTAGTAATTTAACTAGTAATATAACTTTTCTTAATGTACATGAAAAGTCCTTGTTTTAAAAAACCCTTGTGTCTTTTACTCTAGGATTTGACTGTGTGTGGTTGTTCCCCTGCTTTTCAGGCAGATGTCATAGTTGCTGACCCTTATGTGAAATATGGAGATGATCCCTATACTCTGCAATATGGACAATGTGGAGAGAAAGGACAGTACATACATTTCACTCCAAACTTCCTACTGACTAATAATTTACCTATCTATGGACCCCGAGGTAGATGCATATTTTATACCTATTTCCAATGGGAAAAAAGCACAACACTTGTGATGAATGTCATTTTTTAAGAAAACTAAATTAAGCATTAAGTCATACCTTTGGAGGTACACTAGTTATAGTCAACCACTGCTTTGTATATACAAACAAGCTTAATAATAAAACGAGTCGTTCACGGGCACTGGACCATTTCAGCCTTTTTGATCTAATGAAAGGATCCATGTCTAGAGTCCTTCACTGAGGCAAGGAGATGGGAAGAGATGTGAAATAGAAGGCTCCTGTATTCAGATGCTGTCAGTAACTTCACAGGTGGCAACGTTCTCTCATAGGCAGAGTCTTTGTTCATGAGTGGGCCCATCTCCGGTGGGGAGTATTTGATGAGTATAACTTGGACCGGCCCTTCTACATGTCCACAAAGAACACTGTAGAAGCAACAAGGTATGACTGTATCAAACACATCTGTTTTCAAAACCTTTTAGTTATGATTCCTAAGATTTCTGTAGTAGGAAAACACAAAACTAGGCCTTGCTCAAGCAGTACCTGCTCACCCTTCAAATATTTCTTCTTCAAATGGCTTCTGACCCTCCCAGTTGTAGCTAGATGCCTGGGGAGAGCTCCCACAGCAACATGTATGAGGCTTCCTCCACACTTTATTACCCAGCAATAACTGATAGTGTGATCCCCACACACAAGACTTTAAATATTTTATTGTTATTTATTTATTTAAGAGAGAGAGAGAGAGAAATACAGAGATAGGCAGGTAGAGAGAAACAGATAATGGGCATGCCCGGGCCTCCAGCCACTGCTAATAAACTCCAGATGTGTGCACCCTCTTGTGCATCTGGCTTATGTAGGTCCTGGCGAGTCAAACCTGGGTCCTTTGGCTTTGCAGCCAAGTTCCTTAACCACTAAGCCATCTCTCCAGCTCCTCCCCACAAGACTTTAAGATCCTTGAAGACTACAATTTGTTTTTCAATCTCCTGGCATTGGGTCAGGAATAAAGTCAAAGCTAAACAAAGAATTATTAAACAATACATATTAGATAAATTAATGAAAAATGAATTTCCTTATAATCGGTCATTAAAAGACATATTAGGCCGGGCATGGTGGCGCACGCCTTCAATCCCAGCACTCGGGAGGCAGAGGTAGGACGATCGCCATGAGTTCGAGGCCACCCTGAGACTACACAGTGAATTCCAGGTCAGTCTGGGCTAGAGTGAGACCCCCACTTTGAAAAAAGAGAAGGACATATTAGTAAAAATAAGTATTTGAAACAATATTCGTTGATCTCCTATTGTGTACAAGCCACTTTGGTCACGTGTAAGTTCACCTTTGGGGCTAATTCTACAACTCACTCTCTTGGAAGACATTATTTACCATTTCCCTTATCCTTGCAGAACAAACCTGAGAAAATAAACTAACGTAGTGACAGAGGCTCTACATCTAAACAGGAACTCCTTAGAGTCCCTCACCCCTGCTCTCCTCTCGTCCTCTCTCCCATTCCCTGCCGAGGACTTGACAAGAAACTTTACCAGGAAGGCCAAATGGCTTCAGTACACAAACATCCCCACACATGCTTCCTTATTGCGTCTTCCTTCAGCCTACCTTATTGGCTCTCAAAATATAAACTGCAAGAAGTTTAAAACCAGGTATATCACACATGGAAATTAAGAGGAATTTAAGAGGATTTTAAGCATAAATTTGACTCTTCCCTACTCACTAAAAAGCAATTCCCTGGTAACTCTTAGCTCATTTAATCTTTACAATATCCCTAGACATTAGGAATTCCCATCCTTAGCTCACAATCACAAAAACAATAAATTTATTGATTATATTAGTAAGCGATGCCTGTTCAATGAGTTGAAAACACTGTTGTTATTGAACTCAATGGCAAGTAGGGGCAGAACATTGTGCCTGCCTACTCTTGCCAAAAAGGAATGTTTGAAAGCGGGGCGTAATGGCACATGCCTTTAATTCCAGCACTTGGGAGGCAGAGGTAGGAAGATCTCTGTGAGTTCGAGGCCACCCTGAGACTATAAATTCCAGGTCAGCCTGAGCTAGAGTGATACCCTACCTCGGAAAACCAAAAAAAAAAAAAAAAAAAGAATGTTTGATACATGACCAAGAGCAGCTGTTCACTTAGGAAAGATTCTAGAATGTCAGTGTTTATTCTTGTCTTGATAATACCCAATTACAGTGCTGAAAAAAATGGATTCGGAGCTGAGGTTATCGCTCTGTGGTAGATTGCTAGCCCAGCATGCACAATCCCATTTATCCAATACCTACCACCACACAAGAAGTAATGTAATTTCTTTCTTATAGATGTTCCACTCATATTACTGGCAGAAATGTGGTCATTGCATGCCAAGGAAGCAGATGTATAACAAGGCAATGCAGACGTGACTCCAAAACAGGACTCTATGAAGCCAAGTGTACATTTATCCCAGACAAATCCCAGACTGCCAAGGACTCCATAATGTTCATGCAAAGTTTTGATTCTGTAAGTACTTTTTTTTTTTTTTTTTTTTTGGTTTTTCGAGGTAGAGTCTCACTCTAGCCCAGGGTGACCTGGAACTCACTATGTAGTCTCAGGTTGGTCTTGAACTCATGACAATCCTCCTATCTCTGCCTCCTGAGTGCTGGGATTAAAGGCGTGCACCACCACACCCGGCTTGATTCTGTAAGTACTTTCTTTTTTAAAAAAAATTATGTTTATTTACTTGCAACAAAGAAAAATAAAGAGAAGAGAGAGAAAGACACAATGGGCATGCCAGGACCTCCAGCCTCTGCAAACGAATTCCAGACGCATGTGTCACTGTGCCTCTGGCTTTACATGGTTGCTGGAGAATAGGACTCAGGTTATTAGGCTTTGCAGGCAAGCACTTGAACCGCTGAGCCTTCTCTCCAGCCCCCATGATTCTCTTAAGTACTTTTGATTTCTTGTTTTATGAAGGAATTCTTGGGAAAATTCTGTCAGGGAAGCTGGATTTTCTCCTATATTATATGTATGAACAGAAAGGAAAGATTCATGCAACTAATTAGAGGTTATTTCTCCAGCCCACAGCAGGATGTTCTGGAAATCACTCCATCCTTACTTGCTAGCCTGACGCTTTGCTTCTAGTGTGTAGCACCATACCCTTTCTCGGTGGAGTCATATAATAAATTCTAACAATACACTTCCCCTTATTTATGTCACTGTACTTAGGCAATAATAATGCTTTTATTTAGAGAGAGGGAAAGAAAGAGAGTGCGTGCGCGCAGGTGGAAGCCAGAGATTGACTGTAGGTGATTGCCGTAATCACTCTCTATTTTATCTATCCTGGCAGGGTCTCTCACTTGAACCCGAGCACACCCATTCAGCTAGTCTAGCCAATCACCTTGGTCTGGACTGCCACACCCACCTGACATTTATGTGGGTGCTGAGAATACAAACTCAGGTCCTCCTTCATGCCTGCACAGCAAGAACTATTGAGCCATCTCCCCAGCCACTTTTTTTTTTCCATAATGTACAATGGAGCCTAAATATTTGCATCACAGTTGTTGAAGATTTTAATGCTATGAAACTATTTTCAGGGAGACAGCACTAAAGAACTAGAAAAAGGATTTCTTTTCTTGTATTTTTAATTAATATGTGGGTGAGGGAATACACTGGTGAAAGTTTCTGGCATATTCTAGAAACAGAGAGAAGCTCTGTGGTAGACACAAAGGATATGTAATGAGCATGAGGCAGGAGATGAGACAGGAACCTCAGAAGCCAAGGTGTTTGGGTTTAATCCTCTCAACTTCAGACTAGTGATGAGGCATCTGCCCAGTGCTTTCAGGAAGGTAACAGTACTAACTGTGAAGGTGAAGATGCAGAGAGATGACAGGGCATGGGACAGGGAGACCAGCTGGAAGGCTGCAGCAAGAGGCACCTAAGAGAC
The DNA here is from genome assembly GCA_036365145.1 of Orientallactaga sibirica. Lineage (NCBI taxonomy): Eukaryota > Metazoa > Chordata > Mammalia > Rodentia > Dipodidae > Orientallactaga > Orientallactaga sibirica. The sequence goes on along the minus strand of JAEOAD010000027.1, from coordinate 15,767,166 downwards.
TTGACAAAAAAGACAATGACCGTTGTAGGGGAAAGAGGGACAAGGTTGGTTGGGCATTTCATAAGAGCTAGACATGCTTATGAAGCCTTGCTTGTGAACGGCATCTCGGGAGATGTAAATAGAGTCGTGTCAGAAACAAAGCAAACTCTGAGATATGATGAGCTTAGATCTGGATGCTTTATGTTGGGAAGGCATTAGAATGATGAACTATTACTATTAAAAAGTAATAGACTTGGAGAGATGGCTTAGTGGTTAAGGCATCTGCCTGCAAAGCCAAAGGATCCCGGTTCAATTCTTCAGGACCCACACAAGCCAGATGCACAAAGGGGCACATGCATCCGGAGTTCATTTGCAGTGGCTGGAGGCCCAGACACGCCCATTCTCTCTCTCTCTCTCTCTCTCTCTCTCTTCTCTTTCTCTCTCAATAAATAAATAAAGAAAACATTTTTTTAAAAAAGTAATAGGCTCAAGGAAGGTTGCAGAAGGGGGAGAATACAAGAGCCACAGGCTGGGAGGGAATATCCAGAGACATTGACCCCCAGCAATGACTGATTGCTACTCTCACAACTCAGAGCCCACAACTCCACAGTAATAACTGCAATCCCACTAAGGGGGCCTCTCAGTGGAGTGGGGGCAAAGAAGGGAGGAATGGTGGCACCAACATTTGATATATCCATATAGTTTCAACTTAAAAATAAATTTAATTTAAAAAATAAATACAGAAAAGAATTCTTATAAATTGAGGCTTACTGCTTCATGAATGCTGCAGTAATTTATAAGAACACTTTCCAAGCCAGGTGTGGTGGCACACACCTTTTAATCCCAGCACTTAGGAGGCAGAGGTAGGAGAATCATCATGAGCTCGAGGCCACCCTGAGACTACATAGTGAATTCCAGGTCAGCCTGAGCTAGAGTGAGACCCTACCTCAGAAAACAAAAAACAAAAAAACAAAAACAAACAAACAAACAAAAAAAAAGAACACTTTCCAATTTACTAACTTTTCAAAATCTGGAGGATTTTAACAGATTCTATAGTAATAAAACACCCACTGGCAGAATTATTAGCTATTATCCACATTCAGCACTCATACTTTTATTGATTTCTTATTTGTGTCAGAATTCATCAGAACTTGAGCAGGGCATGGTGGCTTATGCCTATATTCCCAGAACTCAGGAGGCTGTGGTAGGTGTATCACTGTGAATTCAAAGCTAGGTGGGGCTATAGAGTAAGATCCACGTCAACCTGGCTACAGTGAGATACAGCCAAAATAAAATAATAAAATAAAATAAAAAGGAAGGAAAGGAGAAAGGGAAGAAGAAAGGGAAGGAAGGAAAGAAGTCAGGAAATTTAAAAGGAGGGACTAGAGAGATTTCTTAGTGGTTAAGGTGCTTACCTGTGAAGCCTAAGGACCCAGATTTGTTTTCCCAGGACCCACATAAGCCAGATGCACGTGGCGGCTCATGCATCTGGAGTTCATTTGCAGTGGCTAGAGGCCCTGGTGTGCCCATTCTCTCTTTCTCTCTCTATGTAATTAATTAATTAATTAATTAAATATTTTTTAAAAGAAAGTTCATTAAAATGAATAAAAATTCAGACTGCTAGATTATCCATCCTCAAGCTTTTGGGTCAACTATGACAATGTGGAACACTGGTGATTAGAGAGAGCCCATTCTCTACTTCACTTCTGGGGACAGGCAGAAATTACCACACACTCTCTCTTTTCCTTTAACTGAATTTAAGATGTGAGCTTCCCAAAAGTCTAGAAGGGACAGTAAACAGCTAATTCAATATAGCCATGCTATCTGCCACCATCCTTCACTGGCATGATCTGCCTGCACATAAAAACCTCCAGAGATCATTAGCCATTTGTACTGATAGATTCCCCTTGCTTCTACTCTAAGCATGTAAAATGAATATTTGATTAGGAGGGGATTTTTTTAATTTTTTTAATTTAAATTTTTTTATTTATTTTTGGAGAGAGACACAGAGAAAGACAAACAGAGAGGGAGGGAGAGGGAGACAGATAGAAATGGGTGCACCAGCATTCTCTCAGCTGCTGTGAACAAAATCCAGATGTGTGCTCCCCCTTGTGGTCAAGTGTGGCATTGCACCCTTGCGTCACTTTGCATCTGGCTAAATGTGGGACCTGGAGATTGGAACCCGGTTCTTAGGCTTAGGAGGCAGGCGCCTTAACCGCTAAACCATCTCTCCAGCCCAGGAGGTGATTTTTCATCGTCAGGAAATAAAGCCTGTGGAGGACATACGTGCAGCTAACTGCATATCCAGAAAGGAAGGCAATGCTTCACTCCTTACTATGGTGTTGTGTTCTAAATGACTCCTTCAGGTGACTGAATTCTGCACAAAGAAAACACACAATACAGAAGCTCCAAACCTGCAAAACAAAATGTGCAATCACAGAAGCACGTGGGATGTGATCATGGAGTCTGCGGACTTTCAGAGCGCCTCTCCGTGGTAGGACCAGAAACTCCGCCCCCTCCGACATTTTCCCTGCTCAAGTCCAAGGAGCGAGTAGTCTGCCTGGTACTAGATAAATCTGGAAGCATGGGCTCAGTAAGACGGTTTTTTTTTTTTTTTTTTTTTTTTTTTTTTTGCTCTCTTAAATTAAGTATTTTATAGAAACATAATTTAATCTTTTGCTCAGTTCTAATAAACTTTAGCACAGTTATTTTGCCTAGATGACCACTGGAGGAGAATGTGCTCAAAGGAAAAAAATGGTTATGTTGATGTTATAAGATGATGGATAATTTTTTTACTCTTTAATGTTTACTTCTAACAAACTTCAGAAAGTACATAATTGAACAACAAAAGTAATAAAGTCAGGTGTAGTTATACATGCCTGTAGTCTCTACTCTTGGGAGGCTGAGGCAGGAAGATCACTCATGCCCTGAGTTTTAGGCCAGCCTGAGCAACATAGCAAGATCTCATTTCAAAAGAGTAAGAAAAATAAAAATTATCCATAATTCTACAATTAAGCATGTCATTTCATTTCATTCTTTTATTCTGCTTAATGTATTTTTCTTTTCAAAAGTGTAATGATTTTTGCATGTTTTGCAACCTGATTTTTACATAATATATTTTAAATATTCAATTGTAAAAATGACATTTTAAAATAATTATGTCATATGTACATACCAAAATTTAGTTAATCCTCTATTGCTGTACATTTCTCAACTTGTTATTAAAAATACATTTTAAGCCGGGCGTGGTGGCGCAAAGCACTCAGGAGGCAGAGGTTTTCGAGGCCACCCTGAGACTACATAGTTAATTCCAGGTCAGCCTGGACCAGAGTGAAACCCTACCTCGAAAAACCAAAAAAAAAAAAAAAAAAATACATTTTAAAAGTGTTTCTGCCAAAGAAATGCCTGCATATGTAACTGTTAAATAAAAGTTTACAATATAGGGCTGGAGAGATGGCTCAGCAGTTAAGGTGCTTGCCTGCAAAGCCAAAGGACCCAGATTCAGTTCCCCAGTGCCCACATAAAGCCAGATGCACTAGGTGGCGCATGCATCTGGAGTTCATTGCAGTGGCTAGAGGCCTTGGTTAGCCAATTCTCTCTCTCAAATTAATTAATTAATTTAATTAAATTAAAAAGTTAATAATATAAAGACTGATTTTTAAAGACTTTTTAAACTTTTTATTTAAAACATCCATACATATACATAATGATTTTCTTTTTGTTAAAATGAAGGAGTAAAACCTTAAAATACATCAACCAATTATTATCATGACCTATGACCTGTGAATGACTGTCTTTCATTAACCTGTCAAGGTTTGAAACTCCAGAGTTGTTCCTATCTCTCTTGCTTACAGGAACACCGTCTCATTCGAATGAATCAAGCAGCAGAACTGTACTTAATTCAAATCATTGAACTGGGATCTATGGTTGGGTTGGTCACATTTGATAGTACTGCTACCATCAAAAGTAATCTAATAAGAATAACTGATGATAGTGCTTACCTAAAGATCACTGCAAATCTGCCTCAACAGGCTGGTGGTGGAACTTCAATTTGCAGCGGACTCAAAACGGGATTCCAGGTCATTTTTTTAAATTAGTATCACTGGCCATCTACTTTTGATTTTAACTTTGTCATTTTCTTTTGAACAGGGGTCATGAGTTCATGGGTTCCTCATTTAATAATATTCTGACCTAATCAGTATAAATCATACATAGAAAAAAAACACAGCAGCCTGTGCTACTGTAACTTACAGCTAGCACATCTCTGGGTCTAGCTGTTCCACTGAGGTGCTAAGTGGTATTGGGGAGCAGGTAAGTAGCAAACAGCTGTTATGATCTTAATGAAGAGCTTCTCAGCACCCGATTCTATGTGTCCAAGTAGAAAATAAAGACTGCCGTTGCAGAAACATCACTGGGGCAGAAAGCCCTGGTTCATCGAATGGAACTGATATTCAGCCACCACCGAGGCAGAGAGCTCGTGCCTTGAGCAGTGCAGGACCAAATACAGGAGCCAGAGCTGTGACTCTGCAAGCAGCAGAGGACCAACACAATGAGCACAGGTGGACGTTCATCGCTGCAAACTCAAAAATAGGGGGCACCTGTTGAGTCCTGCACCCAAATGCCTATTAATATCTCTTGATGTTCATGTGAATTTCTTCCAGCCTAAGTTAGTCTCCACATAAAGCTATCTGCCATCATGTTTAAGCCATAAAAACAGGAAAAGAACTACTTCTTTCACGGATCCTCTCCTTCCTCATTTAAAGTAGTCACTGCTCCTCTACTCCAGGCCACTGATTAGCACCATCACTTACCTTTCCTTTGTGTGCCTGTTTGTCATAAAGCATACGCTTCTAAAAGCCTATTGACTACATGATCCTGGATCACACGGGTGTTAGTAGTGCCTGTTCTTAGTATATGTGTCTGTTCCCTTCTAAACTGCTACAGGTGAGATTGAATATTAAGAACATGCTCAAATGATTGTATATATTGGTTTCTATGTGTTTTTCATAATGCATGAACACTATAGATACATCTAGTGTTTTGACCACAGTTATTAATATCCCTTAATGACTTACATAAAGAAACTGTGTTGATACCTAAGCATTTTACTTACAAAATCACAACCATAATATTCACTGGTTTTATACTACGTCACTGTCTACGATAAAAGTTTTACGCATGTGGTCTTCTATCCTTACTACTACTCTGTGAGTTGGTAACACTATTAATCCCATTCTGCACAAAAGAAAACAATTTTCACATAAACAAATATTTCTCAGGTTTACATAGTCAATAATGCCAGAACTAGGAAACAAACCTGGTCTTTCTCATTGTAGAGTCTGTAAATTTAAAACTCAATCATTACATTAAGCTATCTGTTGAACTCTAGTTAAAAAAGAGAAAGAGAGAGAGAGAGAGACTAAGACTAAACACTATTTAGCAAATGGCAAAGCTAGATTTTACTCATTAGGTATCTAATACAAAGCTCTTGGCTAAAAGAAGTTAAGATGAAAAGTTATAGTGATTAATGAATTCACAAATTTCCTTCTTCATGGCAGGTCAAAGAGTTGTTTTTCTGAAAAATACTAAGATCCTATAACAATGACCAAATAAAATGTAGTAGAATGGCATAAACCCCAGCATTTAAACTTGCTTTGATCATAACTTTCTAAGTAATGTTCAGGATACCGACTTCCAGAGCTGCCTGGGTCACTTGCCTCCGCTCCAAGTGTCTCTTGTGGTAACAGCAGCTACTATTCACTTATGAGGTGCCAGGTCTAACCCTAAGTGCCTCATTCTTCCACTTGTGAGTGGTGGGAGAATGTATACTTGAGATCATCAGAAGTATTAAGACTCTGGTTTTGAAAATGTATAGATGACACTTACTTTCTTATGCGAACTCTGTCTGAAATTATTATACAAAAGTTGCCTTTTGCTTACTCTGAAACACAAATCTATTGACTCCTCAAAGGCTAAAAAGTAGGCTTTTTCTTCATTTTAATTTATTCATAAATGATGTGCTCTAATTAATAATGTGGCTTTTCACTACCAGGCAATTACCTCCAGTAACCAGAGTACTACTGGTTCTGAAATCATATTGTTAACGGATGGGGAAGATTATGGTATAAGCTCATGCTTTGAGATGGTTAAACAAAGTGGTGCCATCATTCATACCATTGCTCTGGGACCTTCTGCTGCCAAAGAACTGGAGACCCTGTCAAACATGACAGGTAAAGCTTTGGGATGTAGTTTTGTATAGAAAATAAATTTCTAGTCTTTCCCATTCCAAATGCTCTTTCTCCATGAACTGTAAAACTGCTCAACAATTCCCTATCTTAAAAGCAATTGTTGCTGGGTGTGGTGGCACATGCCTTTAATCCCAACATTCAAGAGGCAGAGGTAGGAGGATCACCATGAGTTCGAGGCCATCCTGGGAAGACATAGAGAAATTGTGAATTCCAGGTCAGCCTGGGCTAGAGTGAAACCCTACCTTGAAAATCAAAAAAAAAAAAAAAAAAAGTAATTGTTATCATTTCCTAGTCCTTTCAGTTCAGTTCCCCATCCTCCACTTCTTTATGTGCCCATTTCTTCTCAAATCGTTCAGTATCTGCTATCATCATGCATTGCTCACCTTGTTTCTGACAATACCACTAAAGAGGAATTTCTTTATGGCTAGTCAACTACAAGTCAAAAATTATTGCTCATGGGGCTGGAGAGATGGCCTAGCACTGACCCAGGGTCAATTCCCCAGTACCTACATAAGCCAGAGACACAAGGTGGCAGATGCATCTGGAGTTCTTTTGCAGTGGCTGGAGGCTCTGGCACATCCATTCTCATTCTCTCTCCCTCTCTCTCTCTCCTCTCAAACAGAAAAAAAATAATTATTTCTCAGTATCAAAATACCATTCTGTCCCACAGAAAAGATTTATACATCCTTATTTTCAGAAGAGGAGGTGGAAATCTAGAACCCACAAGTCATTTGCCTAAGGCCATAGTTAGAGTTCTGATAACCACAATCCCACCAAATCTCACTGAATTCTGAGCTGGGAATATTTCCATCAAGTTCTACTAAGGATCCTAATCCTGCCCTCACTCCCCCATCTGGGTTATTTCATAATCTCCCAGCTAACCTTTCTGCCATCATTCACTCCATAAGTGTGCGCAGTATGGCAGAGTTGTGGCAGTCGTCTGGACTCTAATCTAGTCTTTCCTGACTCTTCACATCCAAGTAATGTCTTTCCTCCTTAACTCCTATGTTATTGTTTTCCTGCAACTGATCAATTTTTACATCATTCTAAATTGTCATTCTCCAACTGTCTTTGGTGTGTTTGAATCCAACTAGATACTGTCTCATAACAACTACCTAAAATTTCATTTTTATAACATTCTTCAGTGTTTAGATCAGTTGTACCAATGTAGCTTGCATTTACATGTGATGAATGATCAATATAAAAACAATCACTTGATCTAGTCTTTACGTTTTATTCTTCTGCTTATTTTGAGCACAATCTACTTAGTGTAGAAATATACTTGGAAAACTAATACACACAGGGCCTTAGAAAGACATCGTATATACAACGTAAAAGGAAATGTTAAAGAGATTTTAAAACCTACAAATTATAGCAAAATAACTAGGATTTTCCCATTCAAAACACCATTTTAGGAGGATATCGTTTTTATGCCAATAAAGACATAACTGGCCTTATTGATGCTTTCAGTAGAATTTCATCTAGAAGTGGCAGCATCTCTCAGCAGGCTCTTCAGGTTGGTAAAAATTCTTTGCTTTCTCACAGTCCCTAATTACTAACTGTTTCTAAGAAATAACTCTGTTCCCTAAAAAGTGTCAGGTATACAGAAGACAAACATCCTTACTGAATCATACTTTCCATGATTCTTACATCAACCTCTTCAAGTCTATTCTTTATAATTAGACATGGATTTTACTAGGAAAATTCTTTAATTATCAGTTACTTTAATGGAAATCTGAAAAGCAAATCTAAATTTCTTAGAATTAACTAACTTTTGAAGTTTCATTACTTATGCTAGCAAATGAGTTTTAAGTGTTTGTTTCCATTTATGTAACAACAGTTGGAGAGTAAAGCCTTGAATATCTCAGGGAAGGAATGGATAAATGGTACAGTGCCTGTGGATAGTACCATTGGCAATGACACTTTCTTTGTTGTTACCTGGACAACAACACAAAGCCCAGAAATTATTCTTCAAAATCCAAAAGGAAGTTTCTGACAATACCACTAAAGAGGAATTTCTTTATGGTTAGTCAACTACAAGTCAAAAATTATTGCTCATAGGGCTGGAGAGATGGCCTAGCACTGACCCAGGGTCAATTCCCCAGTACCTACATAAGCCAGAGACACAAGGTGGCAGATGCATCTGGAGTTCTTTTGCAGTGGCTGGAGGCTCTGGCACATCCATTCTCATTCTCTCTCTCTCTCTCTCTCCTCTCAAACAGAAAAAAAAAATAATTATTTCTCAGTATCAAAATACCATTCTGTCCCACAGAAAAGATTTATACATCCTTATTTTCAGAAGAGGAGGTGGAAATCTAGAACCCACAAGTCATTTGCCTAAGGCCATAGTTAGAGTTCTGATGACCACAATCCCACCAAATCTCACTGAATTCTGAGCTGGGAATATTTTCATCAAGTTCTACTAAGGATCCTAATCCTGCCCTCACTCCCCCATCTGGGTTATTTCATAATCTCCCAGCTAACCTTTCTGCCATCATTCACTCCATAAGTGTGCGCAGTATGGCAGAGTTGTGGCAGTCGTCTGGACTCTAATCTAGTCTTTCCTGACTCTTCACATCCAAGTAATGTCTTTCCTCCTTAACTCCTATGTTATTGTTTTCCTGCAACTGATCAATTTTTACATCATTCTAAATTGTCATTCTCCAACTGTCTTTGTGTGTTTGAATCCAACTAGATCCTGTCTCATAACAACTACCTAAAATTTCATTTTTATAACATTCTTCAGTGTTTAGATCAGTTGTACCAATGTAGCTTGCATTTACATGTGATGAATGATCAATATAAAAACAATCACTTGGTCTAGTCTTTACGTTTTATTCTTCTGCATATTTTGAGCACAATCTACTTAGTGTAGAAATATACTTGGAAAACTAATACACACAGGGCCTTAGAAAGACATCGTATATACAACGTAAAAGGAAATGTTAAAGAGATTTTAAAACCTACAAATTATAGCAAAATAACTAGGATTTTCCCATTCAAAACACTATTTTAGGAGGATATCGTTTTTATGCCAATAAAGACATAACTGGCCTTATTGATGCTTTCAGTAGAATTTCATCTAGAAGTGGCAGCATCTCTCAGCAGGCTCTTCAGGTTGGTAAAAATTCTTTGCTTTCTCACAGTCCCTAATTACTAACTGTTTCTAAGAAATAACTCTGTTCCCTAAAAAGTGTCAGGTATACAGAAGACAAACATCCTTACTGAATCATACTTTCCATGATTCTTACATCAACCTCTTCAAGTCTATTCTTTATAATTAGACATGGATTTTACTAGGAAAATTCTTTAATTATCAGTTACTTTAATGGAAATCTGAAAAGCAAATCTAAATTTCTTAGAATTAACTAACTTTTGAAGTTTCATTACTTATGCTAGCAAATGAGTTTTAAGTGTTTGTTTCCATTTATGTAACAACAGTTGGAGAGTAAAGCCTTGAATATCTCAGGGAAGGAATGGATAAATGGTACAGTGCCTGTGGATAGTACCATTGGCAATGACACTTTCTTTGTTGTTACCTGGACAACAACACAAAGCCCAGAAATTATTCTTCAAAATCCAAAAGGAAAAATATATAAAACTTCAGATTTCAAAGTAGATAAGCTAAACATTCAGTCGGCTCGTCTTCGAATACCAGGCATTGCAGAGGTATGTCTGTTCTTTTACTTCTATTTTATTAGTCAATTTGTATATTAAAAAATAAAGACGTGTCAGGGCTAGGGTAATGGCTCAGTCAGTGAAGTGCTTGCCACATTAAGTATGCAAGCCTGAATTTAGATCCCCACCACCCACATAAATGCCAGATGTGGCAGCACACACGTGGAGTCCCAGCACACACCTAGAGTTCTAGGATGCAGAGACAGGCAGATTCCCAGGGCGCTGCCTAGCTAGACTGGCAGAACTGGTAAGAGACCTTGTCTCAAGAAATAAGGAGAAGAGTGATTGCGGAAAATACCCAATGTCATCCTCTGGCTGCCACACATATGCACATATATCTATGCACACACATGCACCCACACACATATACACATACCACACATACACAAGGACACAAAAATAAAGATATCTCATACATTTTCAATATTAAAACAGTGACAGATCACTTGTAAAAAAAAGTTAAATAGAATACATAAGTACCCATATTCATTTATTTGCTAGTTTGTAAAATCAGATATTTAAAAATTATTATTTGGGCTGAAAGTAGCTTAGTAGTAGAACATTTGTCTAGCATATATGAGGCTCTGAGCTCTAGCCTCAGAATCACAAAAAAAATATTATACTGTTTACATTTCTTAAGTAACTTTCTTAGACAGGCTCTCATGTATTCCAGGTTGGCCCCATAATCGCTGCAGCTGAGGATAATCTTGAACTTCTAATCCTCCTGCCTCACCCTCTGCATGCTATGATCACAGACATGCACCACCACATCCAGTTTATAAGGTGCTAGGGATAAAACCCAAGGCTTCATGCATATTAGCACTGAGTTGCATCCAGTTGCATCCAGTCCTCCAAGTCATTTTATACCCCAAACAGAAAGTAGGAAAATGTTAACAAAGCCCTTAAAGGGATTTTTTTTTTCAGACAGGTACTTGGACTTACAGCCTTGGAAACAAAGGTGTCAACCCTCAATTGCTAACACTGACAGTGACCACTCGAGCAAGAAGTCCTACCACACTCCCTGTGATCACAACTGCACACATGAGTCAAAGCATAGCACATTACCCTAGCAAAATGATTGTTTATGCTCGAGTCAGCCAAGGGTTTTTGCCTGTTCTGGGAGTCAATGTAACAGCCATTATAGAAACTGAAGATGGACATCAAGTCACATTGGAGCTCTGGGACAATGGCGTAGGTAATGATGATCTGCACTGATTCCCATTGAACTTGAAAGGATTGCAAGTCTTAGAAGTCATCATTTCTCTGAATGCTTGTGAACCGTATTTTAAAGTCAATAAAATTTAGCTGTAATGCTTTTAAAACTTTTCATACAATCATCTTGACGAAGTGCAAGCATAAGCAGAGTTATTTTCTTTGAAGTTTATGAGAGATTTTACTTCTCCATAGAACAAGATGTTTCTCCATCTTCATAGCTGGTGTTTCACATACACTTGTCCAGCTAATTATTGTCCCTTATTTTGATGCTTTCTATGTGAACTAATAATATCTAATATTAATTGGATGTCAGGCTGGAGAGATTGCTTAGTGGTTAAGGCATTTGCCTGCAAAGCCAAAGGACCCTGTTCGATTCTCCAGGACCCACATAAGCCAGATGCACAGGGGGTGCAGGCATCTGGAGTTCGTTTGTTGCACTGGCTGGAGGCCCTGGCACACCCATTCTCTGTTCCCCCGCCCAGCCTCTTTCTCTCTCTCAAATAAATAAATAAATAAAATATTTTTTAAAAGACATCACAAAGTCATCATGTGGTTGACCAAGCTTTGAAGCAAAACCATATGATTCTTAGGTTTGTATCCTTTATACTTAGACGCTGATAGATACCACCAGTGCTCACCAACAATCACAACTGTTATTGTCACCTCCTGGGTAACTAACCCTTTCCTTTCAATATCAAGGTGCTGATGCAGTCAAACACGATGGCATCTACTCACGATACTTTACAGATTACCATGGGAATGGTAGATACAGTTTAAAAGTGCATGCCCAGGCAAGAAAAAGCTCAGCTAAACTAAGTGTAAGGCAACAACCAAACAAGGCTCTTTATATACCTGGCTATGTTGAAAATGGTAAGTAGCATTCAAATAAAAATGTACCATTTGTTTAGGTAAACTGAATATAGCAAACACTGAAACTGTAATGAATTACAAAAAATATAATTATATAATCATCTATATTTAAAAATTATATTTATGTTAGTGAGCCTAGCATACACTATGTTTGTCAATGTTTTATTAACATCTCTCTTGATTCATTTCATTTACAAAAAAAAAAAATTAGTGGACACCTCCAATACTGGGCACAGCACTAGCTGTGCAGCTAGCTGCAAAGCTGAAAAAAAAGTCTTTATCCTCAAAGAATTTCCAGTCAAGCAGATTAGGTTAAAGATGGTCTTCACCTATCACAATGTCTCCTCATCCATTTCAAAATGATAAAAATGATATTAAAAGGTTTTCTTTCATTAAAAGCGGTTACTTTTTTTTAAGATTTATTTTTATTTTTATTTATTGAAGACAGATCCAGGGAAGTTCCATAATGGCAAGAGAAGAAGAGAGAAACCAACCAGCCACCACAGCACACAGAGCAAAACTACAGCCAAAAGGTCACACAGCACACTTCAGGAACTCCTGCTGGGCACATTTGCATATCTTTACAATGGAATCTCAAACCCACCATTAACACCTTAAGACCAGGCCCCAGTGACATTGCCTCTAGCAAGGTGATTGGAGATACAAACTATAACTAACACTGAATATATTGGGGGACATATATTCAAACTACCACAAAGATTTATTTTTATTTTTATTTATTTACTAGAGACAGAGAAAGGCAAAGAGGGAGAGGAAAAGGGAGAGGGAGAATGGGTTCGGCAGGGCCTCCAGCCACCGCAAACAGACTCCAGACACGTGAGCCCCCTTGTGCTTCTGGCTTATGTGGGACCTGGATAATTAAACCGGGGTCCTTAGGCTTCGCAGGCATGTGCCTTAACCGCTAAGCCATCTCTCCAGCCCAGCTGTTACTTTTTGATGTATGCTGCCAATCAACATTAACCTGTGTATTTGCAAGATCAACTTACAACATGAATAATAGTCATTGTAATATGAAAAGTTACAAAATGTCTGACGTTTGCTAGGTGTAATTACACTGAATCCACCCAGACCTGAAGTTCCCCAAGAAGGGGCAGAGGTGAAACTGGACGACTTCAACCGAAGCAGCTCTGGCGAGTCGTTTACTGTGTCTGGAGCGCCCCCTAATGTTAGCCCTGCTCATGACTTCTCACCCAGTAAAATCACAGACCTTGAGGCTGGCTTTAAAGGAGACTATATTCAACTTACATGGACTGCCACTGGCAATGTCCTGGACAAAGGGAAAGGTACGTTGAGTTTTTGATACTAAGTTTTAATTTTGATATTAATTGAGATATTAAGTTTTAAAATGGTCTAAAAGAAGTTCGATAAATATTGGCTTTCAGTTGATAAAACCTTTTCAGAGTCTGATTTATAAATAGAATTATGGGATGCTTACTAGGGGCCATTTCCCATTTGTTTTCAGATTTGAAAATTGAAACTCCAAGAGATATGAATTATCCAGCTATTTCTATATTTAGTAACTTAAAATTACAACAGTTTTATCAGATCCTTTTGTACCAAACTGTCTCTTACAATTTGAACTGTCTTGAAAATGTTGAAAAAATTGAACAACAGTGTTCTAGTACATTCTTTTGTCCACCCAAAAGGGAACTTTTTCTAGATATTTCTGTACTTGTACAATTTTATTCATTATTGTTGAGTTTTCAAACACTATCAGGTTTCCAGAACTGTCTATATTCTATTTCCAATTAAATGCAGAAGACAGAAGTAAACAGACAGCCTGAGCTAGAGAGGTAGAGAAAGGCAAATAGCTGATGCAACTACACAGAATACAAAGTTTTTATGGATAGCAGTACAATGGATTGATAGGGTGCTATCAGTACAGAACCTAAGTGTTAACCAGAAGGCTTTAATTGGGTATGGGGGGAGAATCACAAAATCAAGGTTATTTTTCCACATATTTAAAGTATTTTATATTACCTGAAAACATACAAAATAGTTTTCATACCAAAAAAAAGGATATTGATGTTATATTATCACATTTCAGAACAGGACAGATATTTCCACATCAATGACTCTGATAGATTTCTATAATCAGTGTGGATAAACATTCATGTAGGCATCCCTCCTTTTATTTCTTTTTCTTCCTTTTCTTCCTTGATAATAGTTTAATAAATGAAATTTCAGACATTCATTGATTTACTATTAAATTGTGCTAAGCATTTTAAACATTATCATTTACAATTTTTACCACTAAAATAGACACTCAAAAAGTGTGCTGAATATCCCTGTTTTACAGATTTAAAACCTGAACAGTAAGAGTGGAAAGTGGAATTGTGCTAGCCAAGGCCTGCCTCCTTCCTGAGCATGTTAGCTAGTGCACAGTCCAGCTTTGGCCTTCTTTTGATTTTATACTTGTCTGCGTCCTTCTCAGTTTATCTTCTTTCTTAGTCCCTCCCACACACACAATTACTCCTCCTTTCAACTTAATATGAAATAATGCAGCTGTAAGATACTGAATGTCTTTACTATTCGTGAACATTATTGTGTTCCTTGTTCTAAATTAAAAATCACATTCATTTCCTTATACATTGCTTTTTACAAAGAAATCTGGGGCTGGAGAGAAGGCTTAACTGTTAAGATGCTTGTCTGCAAAGCCTAAAACCTGGGTTTGATTGCCCAGGGCCCATCTAAAGCCAGATGTACAAAGCAGTGCATGCATCTGGAGTTGGTTTGCAGCAGCTGGGAGTCCCTAGTATTTGTCCATTCATTCTCATTGATATTCTCCCTCTCTTTCTCTCTCCTTGCAAATAAATAAAATTAAATTTAAAAAAAAAAATCTAGGGCTGGAAAGATGACTTAGTTGAGGTGCTTGCCTGCAAAGCCAAAGGCCCCAGGTTCAATTCCCAGGAGGCATAAGCCAGATGCACAAGGTGGCACATGCATCTGGAGTTTGTTTGCAGTGGCTGGAGGCCCTGGTGCACCCATACCCCCTTTCTCTCTTTCAAATAAATAAATAAATACATCTAGATTCTGGGTCTAAGAGTACTAATGTATTGGATTAAATTTTTATTTCATTAGATAACTTGACATTTTTTTAAAATGTTCATAAATTCATCCTTAAAATAAGCAAGATAGGATTAAAAACAAAAATATGCCTGAGATTTCCATACATAAATCATAGTTTGCATTTCTGACAAACTTTTTTAAAAAAATATTTTATTTATTTATTTGAGAGGGAGAGAGATAAAGAAATAGGCAGGCAGAGAGAGAGAGAGAGAGAGGGAATGGGCAGGGCACGCCAGGGCCTCCAGCCACTGCAAATGAACTCCAGATGCAGGTGCCCCCTTATGCATCTGGCTTACATGGGTCCTGGAGAAGTGAGCCTTGAACCGGGGTCCTTAGGCTTCACAGGCAAGCGTTTAACCGCTAAGCCATCTCTCCAGCCCATTTCTGACAAACTTTTAAACATAAGGATGTAGAGTGGTAGCATGACCTCTTAGTGATTTGGAAATACCTGAAGTACCTATTTGTTTTCCAGCTGATAGATACATTATCAGAATAAGTAAGAATTTCCTGGATCTCCAAAAAGATTTTCACAATGCTTCAGTAGTGAATACGTCTAGTCTGATACCTAAGGAGTCTGGATCAAAAGAAAATTTTGAATTCAAACCAGAAAATTTCGAAACAGAAAATGGCACAAATGTCTATGTTGCAATTCAAGCCATCAATGAATCCAATCTTACCTCGAAGGTTTCCAACATTGCCCAGGCGACAAAGTTTATTCCTCCAACTCCACCTCCACCTCCACGTCCACAGAAACCCAGCATTCCTGATCTGGGTACCCACAATTCTGCAATCAGTTTGACAATTTGGGGAGTAGCTGTGGTTTTAGCTATATTTTAAGCCAGAAATTGTACTAGAACTAAAATTCAATCTCATTTATAAACACTTGGTAAACACTTCTTTAGAATTAATTTACTGTAATGTCTACTCTATAGCTCTTTGTAATATGAAAGTGTTTATAGTTGTATATTTCCTAGTTGAGTTCATTAATAACAAGTTGCTATATAAGTAAAAATGATTATTTTCTCGATCCATTCTTTGATTATTTCACCTAATATGAAAACAAGCCATGCATTTACATTTATGAGTTTCTTAAGAAACATTTTCAGAATATGCTACAATTTCAATTGTTATATCAACTAAATCGAAATTTATATAGACCATTTAAAAGTATTGATGCACATAAAATGCCAAATAATTTTAGAGTGCAGTAATTCATAATTCATAATTGACTATGAATGAATGCTATGTTTATATACACTGATATCCAAAAGGACTGTAGAGGTAATTTTAAATGAAAAGTAGCAAAAATTTTTAAGAAGGTCAAATTTTTATCATTAATTGTCATTATCAGAGTTACAGTTCTGGCGTGAAATAGCTAGCAGGAATGTTTTTTCATATAAATTGCGGCAATTCATAATAAAGTTCTGTTTCTATTCTGAGACCATCACTTACTTGGGCCTAAGAATATTATAAAATGTTGCAATAGAGCAGGAATTTTTCCATTGCTGTATCCCTTACATAGCTTGATATGTAGTAGATATTCAATAAATATTTATTTTAAAAGTTACTGAAGAACTTTATGTTTTTATACATTTATGTGAACATATGATAATATACAAATTTAGCCAATACAATTTACCAATATTCCTTATTCAAAGTGAAACTTTTGGGGCTGGGGAGATGGCACAGTGGTTAAAAATTTTTGGCTGCAAAGCTTAATGGCTTGGCTTCAATTTCCCAGTCCGCACATAAAGCAAGATGCACAAGATGGTGCATGCATCTGGAATTTGTTTGCAGCAGCAAGACTTGATGCGTACATATTCTCTCTCTTCTTTCCCCTCTGTCTCTCTCCCTTCCTCCTTCTCTCTCTTTGCAAATAAATAAATATAGTTTTTAAAAGAAAATGAAACTTTTGAAAAGTATTATATATATATATATTAACTTCAGTGTCAAAACTCTGATCACTTAAGAAGTGACACGTGGGGCTGGGGAGGTAGCTCAGTCAGTACAGTGCTTGTCGCACAGCACGAGAACCTGAGTTTAGACATGGCGGTGGGGAGTATATGCTGGTTATCCCAGCACAGGGAGGCAGAGACATGAGTATCCCGGGGGCTTTCTGAAAGAGACATGGTTAAGTTAAGCAGAAATGTAGAATACCTAAGATGAAAATCAAAATGAAATACTAGAAATAAAGTCATTATCATGGAAGTAAAAAAATGCCTCTAATAAAGCCATCAGTAGATGACACATAGCTGAGAAAAGAATTGGTAAGCTTAAAGATGTGTCAAAACAGAAGAGAGATTAATTGGAAAGAAAAAGGGATTCAATGGGAGGGGGTGGATTTGGGAGGAGTGGGTGGGAATTATCATGGTTTAATATTTATACTTATGGAAGCTGTCAATAAAATGTTTTTAAAAACTGGCATAGTGTAGAAAGATGTACAGTAAAACTAATATACTAATAACTGAAGTTTATTTACTTATTTGTGTGTGTGTGTAGGTAGGTAGGTAGGTAGGTACATGCCACAGCATGCATGTGGAGATCAGAGGACAACTTTGGGTTCAATTTTCACCCGTCCACCTCATTTGACACAGGGCTCCTTGGCTCTGGATTCTCATTCTGCTGTTCTCGGCTGGGCTCGTGCTGAGTTTCAGGAAATACTCCTGTCTCTGCCTCCCATCTCACAGGCAGCATCAGCAGGCTGCACTTACCGAGGCCTGCCGTAGCTTCCTACTTTTAATATGGGGTCTGGGGAACAAACTCGGGTACTTCAGCTTGAGAAGGGAATGCTTTATCCACTGAACCAGCTCTTCAGACTAAATTTTTAGGGGTTTTGTTGTTGTTTTGCTTACAATGGCATTAAATAATTTTTTTTTTTTTTTTTTTTTTTTTTTTTTTGGTTTTTCCAGGTGACCTGAAATTCACTAGGGTCCTCCTCCTCCTCCTTCTTTTTTTCTGAGGTAAGTTCTCACTCTAGCTCAAGCTGACCTGAAATTCACTATGTAGTCTCAGGGTGGCCTTGAACTCATGGCAATCTTCCTACCTCTACCTCCCGAGTGCTGGGATTAAAGGCGTGCGCCATCATGCCCGGCCCCAGCAATTTTTTAAGACATAATAGGTCAAAAGAGAGACCAAGGCTGGAGACATGCAACTAAACAGTTAAGTTAGCAGCTAAGGCGGTTGCTTGCAAAGCCAAAGGACCCAAGTTCAATTCTCCAAGACCCACATAAACCAGATGCACAAGCTGTTGCATACGTCTGGAGTATGCAGTGGCTGAAAATCCCAGCACTCAGGAGACAGAGGTAGGAGGGTCACAGTGAGTTTGAGGCCAGTCTGGACTACAGAGTGAGTTCCCCATCAGCCTGGCTACAGTGAGACTCTATCTCAAAAAAAAAAAAAAAAAAAAAAAAAGGCAATGCTAGATAAAATTCAAGGGTGGGGGGGGATTACTTGCCCTTACAAAAATGACAAGGAAATATTCAAGTGGGAAAAATAAAAAAGAAAATGGAAACCAGACCCTTGAACAAACAATATGAGACTGAAGTGGAACAAGGGTTGAATGAAGAAAATGTTTAAATGGTTGAACTCATGTGGTAATGGATGGACAAAGAAAAATGTAATGTGTGTGTATGTATTTAAGGAATACTAGTCAGGCTTTAAGAAGAAAGAAATCGTGGGGTGTGGTGGTGCACTCCTTTAATCCCAGCACTCGGGAGGCAGGGGTAGGAGGATCGCTGGGAGTTGGAGGCTACCCTGAGAATACATAGTGAATTCCAGGTCCGCCTGAGCTAGAGTGAGACCCTACCTCAGAAAAAAAGAAGGAGGAGGAGGAGGAAGATGAGGAGGAGGAGAAGGAAATCCTGTTATTTACAACAGCACAGGTGAAAGTGGAAGACATTATATTAAATAAGCCAGAAAGAGAAACAGATACCATATGACCTCACTTATGTATACTCTCACTTATATAAGGAAGCTAAGTAAGTTGAACTCATAGAAGCAAAGAGAGAGGAGTTGAAATCAAAGTGACATCACGTGCTTACGGTGGAGAGGGAATGCTAGGCACAGGGTATAAACTTTCAGTCAAATACAACTGAGTCTGAAATTTATAATCACATGGTAATGAAACTTAGTAAGTATGTATTATGCTCCTTAAAATAGTCAAGAAAATAGATTTTTAAGGTTTAATTTTTTATTTTTATTTATTTGAGAGCAACAGACAGAGAGAAAGAGGCGGGGGAGAATGGGCACACCAAGGCCTCCAGCCACTACAAACGAACTCCAGATGCATGTGCCACCTTGTGCATTTGGCTTACGTGGGTCCTGGGGAATCGAGCCTTGAACCAGGGTCCTTAGGCTTCACAGGCAAGTGCTTAACCACTGTGCCACCTCTCCAGCCCAAGAAAATATATTTTAGTTGTTTCAAAATAGCAAGTGAGACAATACATGTTAATAGCTCAACTTAGTCATTTCTATATAAACATATTTCACATTCTATATAATAAATACATATAATTTAGAGAGCACGCAAGAGAACGGGCATGCCAGGGCCTCCTCAGAGTAATAACATTGCATCTTTGTCATCGCCTGGTGTTTGCAGTCCTCGGGCTCCTGTCTTCCAGTTACTCCTAAGATACCCATTAGGCTATTGTGAATGACAGCTGTCCTGCTGTACTACAGAACACTAGAAGTTATTGTTTCTGTGTCTTGGCACCCATTATGCCACCTCCTAGCTGCCTCCCCAGCCTCCAATCATCACTATTCTACACCCGGGTGGCATTGTGTTTTACAGGTGAAGACAAGCATGTCCCGTTATCCAGCCACCTGATTTGTAGGTGTGGACCATAGAGACGTCTTGCTCACGTGCTCATGAAGAGTATAAGACCACCTTCACCAAAATGGTCCGCTAAATACCCATTGACAGGGAACTGATCGACTAAGCAGTGAGGGGGACAGAACGCATCAAGATGCTACAGCACAGGTAACAATCGAAAATGCAACGTGGAGTGAAGAGCACACCTTGGGGCCAGAGGGATGGCTTAGCAGTTAAGGCACTTGCCTGCAAAGCCAAAGAACCCAGGTTCAGTCCTCCAAGACCCATGTAAGCCAGATGCACATGGTGGCATATGCATCTGGAGCTCGTTTGCAGTGGCTGGAAGTCCTGGTGCACCCATTGTCTCTCTCTCTCTCCTTCCCTCTCTCTCTCTCTCTCTCTCAAATAAATGAATAAAATTTTTTTAAGAGAACAAACATTAGAGCTGGAGAGATGGCTAAGCAGTTAATGTGCTTGCCTACAAAGCCTAAGGACCCACGTTTGATTCTCCAGGTCCCACATAAGCAAGATGCACAAACTGGTGCATGTGTCTCGAGTTCATTTGCAGTAGTGGCTAGAGGCCCTGGCATGCCCATTCTCTCTCTCTCCAACCCCCCATCTCTAATAAATAAATAAATAATAAAAACTTTTAAAAGAAGATAGAACAAAAATCACAAAAGAATGCACAGAGCATGACTCTACTTTAATAAAGTACAAATACATGAAAATGAATATTTTCTATTTTGAGATTTTATATATATTATTTCTAGGAGCTGTAATTCTTTGTGGAGGGAAGGAAACAAACTAATGAAAAAAAGGTTTGACTTTTTAGTTTAAAAAGTATTTATTTATTTGCAAAGAGAAAGAGAAGTGGATGAAATTGGCTAACAAACTCCATATGCATGTGTCACTTTGTACATCTAGCTTTACATGGGTACTAAGGAATCAAACCTAGGCCATCAGGTTTTGCATGCAAGCACCTTCAAGAGCTGAGCCACCTCTCCAGCCCCTAATTTTCTCAATTTCTAAGTGCAATTAATTTTCTTCTTAGTTTTTTGAGGTAGGGTATCACTCTAGTCCAGGCTGACCTGGAATTCACTATGTAGTCTCAGGGTGACCTTGAACTCACAGCGATCCTCCTACCTCTGCCTCCTGAGGGCTCGAATTAAAGGCGTGTGCCACCACGCCCGGCTGTCTGATAGAATTATAAAAATCACTAAAAATGGGTTATTTGAAAGAAAAGTAAACACACAAGTGGAATCAATCCACAAAGAATAAATATCAGTAGACACACCAAAGCGTCAGATTCCTAACTGCAAAAGTCTATAGAATAACAATACTTATGCAGCTTAAAACATAATGCAGTAGTATTGCTTATAGATTCATAGAAATTCAGGGAAAGTGGAAACATATCAAATAAGTTATTTGTGCCAACTTAAGAACAGTGATTAACTTAGGGGAAGAAAGGGAAAGGGACGATTTGTCAAGAAGTCTTAAGAAATTATTCAGGTTGAAGGACGATTGAGCAACATGACATCTGGGCACAACATGTGACCTTGGCTCAGACGCTCTGTGATGACGACACTACTGGAACCTGGATGGGGTTTCCAGGCAAAGGGTCTGCGGAACTTTTTGCACTATTCTTTTTTTTTTTTTTTTTTTTTTTTTTTTTTTTTGTTAGTTTGAAATTGAGTACAGTTTTTTTTTTTTTTTTAAGAACAGGAGATTATAAAAACATTTCAAAGGGTAAACTGAAGCTTAACTCAATTAAAGGCAGGAAATATGGGAAAATAATCAAAAGGGACTCAGATTGCTGGTTTAAGTGATTGTATGCACATGATTCAATTCCCCAGTATAGGCATCTCAAAAGAGGAATAACTTACAGAAGAAGCAAGTAACAGACTCACCACTGAAAATACTGAAGCTGATATCTGAAAACT
This sequence comes from Orientallactaga sibirica, assembly GCA_036365145.1. Taxonomy (NCBI): domain Eukaryota; kingdom Metazoa; phylum Chordata; class Mammalia; order Rodentia; family Dipodidae; genus Orientallactaga; species Orientallactaga sibirica. The sequence continues at coordinate 15,745,336 of JAEOAD010000027.1, read as the reverse complement.
TAGTTGGGGGCCAGGTGTTGTCACAAAATCTTAGAATTACATGTCTTGATTTGTACTACAGCATTCATTTTAATGATTTGAGAGTGTACTACATGGCCAGGAATGAACAACATAAACATCTAATAAAAGAATATGAGAGCCGGGTGTGTTGTTGCATGCCTTTAATCCCAGTACTGGGGTGGGGGGCAGAGGTAGGAGAATCACCATGAGTAGAAGGCTACCCTGGGACTACATAGTGAATTCCATGTCAGCCTGGACTAGAGTGAGACCCTACCTCGAAAAACCAAAACAAAGAATATGAGAGCTGGAGAGATGGCTCAGCAGTTAAAGTGCTTGCTTGCAAAGCCTAACAACCTAGGTTCAATTCCCCAGTACCCACATAAAGCCAGATGCACAAAGTGGCACATGCATCTGGAGTTCATTTGCAGAGGCAAAGAGGCCCTGGTGTGTGTTCTCTTACACACTCTCTCTCTCTCTTTCCTTACAAATAAATAAAATAAAATATATTTTTTAAAAGATCCAAAATAGCTAATGAATGGAAAATGGGATTTCTAGTTACATCAAGAAAAATAAGCTAAACTGAAAGATACGGAGTATTTTAGAGCTGGTAGATTTAATGATAGTATTTACTTTTTTTTTTTTTTTTTTTTTTTTTTTGGTTTTGCGAGGTAGGGTCTCACTCTGGCTCAGGCTGACCTGGAATTCACTATGTAGTCTCAGGGTGGCCTCGAACTCTGGGTGATCCTCCTACCTCTGCCTCCCGAGTGCTGGGATTAAAGGTGTGCGCCACCACGCCCGGCCCATATTATTTACTTTAAAAGAGAATAAAGAACACAAAAATACTTATGTTATCTATGTTTTATCTTGAATTTTTTTTTTTTTTTTTTTGCAGTACTGGGGATTGAACCAAGTACTTATGCATACTAGGCAAGCACTCTACCACTGAGCCACATTCCCAACCCTTGCCTTACAATTTTTAATACCATTCCTTCTATGGTTACTGCTTTAGTAAAACTCTGAGGCCTAAGTGTGAACTCATTACACTGTCTTCTAGGCCTGCCCATTTCCAGCTGCACAGAATCAAAAGGGCATAAACATCCCCCAAAATATAGCATTTTCTTATTCTTGACATACCAACTTGTGCCTTTCCATGCTTGTACCCGTTTTAACTTCATTCAAGCATGGGTTTGTTTGGGTAAGCCTGCTTAAAATGTTACAACATGGAACTAGGGGATGGTGCAATGATTAAAGGAGTTTGCTTGCAAAGCTTGCCAGCTCTAGGTTCAATTCCCCAGCCACCTATATAAAGCCAAATAGGCATTTGTAAATGGCAACAAACCCTGGTGTCCACCTTCACATATACACTCACAAATAACATTTTTCAGAACACGTTACATGAGATAGCAGGATTTTGAACAAATTTCACCTTTTCCTATGTATTATTAAAAATATTCATGGTGACAATAAATAAATATTCACCCTGAATGTTGAAGGGCTACCCTTTCTCTCTGGCCATTTTATATCTCTTTGTCTCCATTGCCCAGCCCTTCCAGCACTGGTACTGTGCTTGGCAGAATAAGCACCTACAGTTGCCTGCTCTGCTGGGAATACAGAAGGGGCAGAATTTACTCTCTGCTGTGACATGACAACCCTGAGAAAAGCGATTTAAGGGTTTGTTTTGGCTTCACAGAAGCGTGCACAAAACACTTTCACTGAGGTTTGTCTCCTAGGTCATTCCAAATCACCTCAAATCCATCACCAAGATTAACCATAACAAGGACTAAGTGTGACCTCTACAGCACCTACTCAGTGTCTACTTAGATACCATAGTGCTGAATGAATGTATAAGAGTACGACATGAGGGCTGGGGAGATGGCTTGTCTATTAAGGCTCTTGCCAGCAAAGCCAAAGGACCCAGGTTCAATTCCCCAGGACCCACATAAGCCAGATGCACAAGGTGGCACATGCATCTGGAGTTCATTTGCAGTGGCTGGAGGCTCTGGTGCAGCTGTTTTGCACTCTCTCTCTCTCTCTCTCTTCTCTCTCTAATAAAAATTTTTAATTTTTTTAAATTTTTAAAAAGAGTAGAGGATGATAAATTCAATCTTGTTCTGTAGACCTTCCCTGGGTGCCCATCCAAGCCACAGGAACAAGCCAGTAGGTCTAATTTCATACATTTGGAAAAGTTTGGGTTACCTGAGCCCTCCTGTACCACAACAACATGCATTTAGCCGGGACCCTTCAAACCTCAGGATTCCCTGGCAGGATCCAGGCAGAACTCCTACCTTGCCCCAGTGGCTCAGGTCAAACTCTCGCTTGCCTCCAGAGGTCGCTATTTCCTCGATGACTACGCCATACCACTTCCCTACAGAGGTCACTGTTTCTGTGCTAACCTCCACAGACACTCAGCCCCGCAGCCAAGACTGCAAGCCTCCAAGTGTTGCTGTTCCTGCTAGACCCTCCACAGAGACTCCGCCCACTGCTTACACTCTCGAGCCTCCAGGGGTCGCTGCTCCCGCGATATCTCCACAGAGACTCCTCCCACTGCTTACACTCCCCGAGCCTCCAGGGGTCGCTGCTACCGCGATATCTCCACAGAGGCTCCGCCCACTGCTTACACTCCCCGAGCCTCCAGGGGTCGCTGCTCCCGCGATATCTCCACAGAGGCTCCGCCCACTGCTTACACTCCCCGAGCCTCCAGGGGTCGCTGTTCCCGCGATATCTCCACAGAGGCTCCGCCCACTGCTTACACTCCCCGAGCCTCCAGGGGTCGCTGTTCCCGCGATATCTCCACAGAGGCTCCGCCCACTGCTTACACTCTCTAGCCTCCAGGAGTCGATGCTCCCGCGATGTCTCCACAGAGGCTACCCCACTGCTTGGACTCCCCGAGCCTCCAGGGGTCGCTGCTCCCGCGATATCTCCGCAGAGGCTCCGCCCACTTCTTAGACTCCCCGAGCCCGCCAGGGGTCGCTGTTCCCGCGATATCTCCACAGAGGCTCCGCCCACTTCTTAGACTCCCCGAGTCGCCAGGGGTCGCTGTTCCCGCGATATCTCCACAGAGGCTCCGCACACTGCTTAGACTCCCCGAGCCCGCCAGGGGTCGCTGTTCCCGCGATATCTCCGCAGAGGCTCCGCCCTACTGCTTACACTCCCCGAGCCCTCCAGGGGTCGCTGTTCCCGCGCCCAGCCGCGCAGAAGCCCCGCCCCGAAGCTGGCGTTGGGCCTCTCCTGGGTCGGCGATCGGCCTCCACACGGGCCGGGCTGACGTGCCTGGGACCCGCCCCCTCCTCCGTTGACGTCGGCGACGTCTCTCCCGGCGCGCCTGGGTTCCCCGGAGTCCGCGGGGCCTGGCCGTGCGCGCGGCCTTCGGCGTCCGTCCCCGCTCGCCACGCCCTCCTCCTCCTCCTCCTCCTCCTCCCGGAAACGACAGCTGTCCCTCCCTCTTTCCTTCCTCCGTCCTCCGTCGGTCTGTCCGCCCCTCCCCGCGCCGACCACGTCGGCCCGCCCTCCCCCGCCGCGGCCGGTGCGGCGTCCCGAGCTCGCTGCGCCGGCGGCCCTGCCCGGCGGCGGCCCGGGATGAACATCATGGACTTCAACGTGAAGAAGCTGGCGGCCGACGCGGGCACCTTCCTCAGCCGGGCCGTGCAGGTAACGGCGGGCGTCGCGATGCACGGGGCCGGGCGGGCGGGCGAGGGCCCGGGCCGGGGCTGCAGCCTCCCTCCGTCCGTCCGTCCGTCCGTCCGTCCGTGCCCCCATGGCCGGGGCGCGGCCTGGTCCCCCGCGGGCCCTCCTCCGGCCGTGTCCGCCCCGCCGCAGGGAGCCGCCCTCCCCGACGACAGCCCGGCTTCCCCCGGCCGCGCCGCCCGAGCGGCCTCGGCCCACCCCACCCCACCCCGGGGCCATCGGGGCGGCGGCCGCAGACCATCCGTGCGCCGCCCGCCAGCACCCCGAGCCCCAGCCCCGGCCCTTTCCTTCTTGGGTCTCGGTCGCCTTCCCTGGTCAGTCCCAGAAAGCGCTTTCCTCTTCCTGGCCCTCAACCCACGAGAGCTTGCCAGCACGGTTCCCTGAAAGGACCGTCCACCCCCGGGCTTGGCAGCCCGCGGAGGACATGGAGATGGCCCGTTGGAGTGTCCAGACTCGGCCAAGGACGCGGGGAGACCTGGGGCTAGGTGCCGGGAGCGCGGGGTGGGGTGGGGTGGGGAATGGTCTTTCTCTAGCATGTTCCAACAGCAAGGAGACACCCCACGGCAAAACTCGTGTTGTGGACACAGGGTCACGTTGGTTTGTGTCCAGTCCACTTGAAGGGGAAAAGTTCACTCTGCCTGCCTCTCGCTGTGCTGCCATGGAGGAAGAGAGAGAGGGAGGGGGAGAGGGAGAGAGAGAGAGAGAGAGAGAGAGAGAGAGAGAGAGAGAGAGTGTGTGTGTGTGTGTGTGTGTGTGTGTGTGTGTGTGTCAGTAGGGAACTTGGACTTGCCTTCTGCAGTCATCACCCACGTTATGCAAACTCGGTTGGATCAGTGAACAGATGTAAATTTCACAACACGGGTTACAAACAGTCTGGCGTGCTTACGTTAATGACAGGGCAGCACCAGCATTCTCTTGTGTGAAAACAAAAGTAATTGTTTTTATTTTTTATTTTTATTTTTTGGTCCCAAAATTGGCCCGTGAATTATATACATCTGTTGTAGTGTCTTGCTTCTTAGCCTTGCTCCCTCTTCTACCCTGGTTTTATTGGCCCACTGCATTGTGCTTGGCAAAAGAATAGGAGAGCTACAAACAAGGTAATAACTGCCCATATTATGAACAATGGCGTGTCAAACACTTCGCTATACATTCTCAGGCGTCTTGTCTTCAGTCTTGACACTTTGCTGGAGAGATGTTACTAACCTCCTTTTTATAGAAGGATGTAGCCTCAGTGTGGTTAAATAACTTGCCTAACTTGAATGGCCAGTAAATAACCAGTTGTTGTTTGGCCGACTCCTATACTACAGGATCTTTATCTTCTGGATTTGCATTGCATGGTTAGGATATATAGAATAGTACAATGATTAACCTAAAAACTCATTAAGGATCATCTAATGCAGTCAGAACGTTGTGTTATCAATAGCAAATAGCGCCTAAGACATGAGAAATTCATCTAGCCTTTGATTTCCTAGTTCCCAGATCTGCATGATGAGTAACAAGCTAGCTGCCTTAACCCTTTTCTTCTCCTCCCCCCTAAAATGTTTGCATGAGTAATTGAGGGTATGAATTTTTCTTTTAGACTTAGCATCGACTCAGTGGAGGATCAGGGCCTGTGGTAGTTGTTTTAGTGCTGATTACCTTTTATTCTAGATGCTTATTGGAGATTTGATACTATATAGTGCTCACCCTTTTAAACAAATGTGTCTCAGACACATAACCCACATTGCTTTCACTGTGCACATTGACTACAAAGTAATTTTGCATGGACTCAATTTTAAAAAGTAAATCTAGCAAAGTTCTTAAAAGTGAATTTTAATTATTGTTTCGGATTCTTTGTTACTTTTATTTTTATTTATTTATTTGAGAGAGAGAGAATGGGCATACCAGGGCCTCTCAAATGAACTCCAGATGCGTGCACCACCTTGTGTGTCTGGCTTACATGGGTACTTGGGAATAGACCCTGGTTCCTTTGGCTTCACAGGCAAATGCCTTAACCGCTAAGCCATCCCTCCAACCCTCAGATTCTTTAGGAAAAGATTTTTAACTTGTATCCTCATAGGTGAGATGAGAAATTTCCTCTTCAAGTCTAAACATTCATGTATTACATGCCGTGAGTGACTATAACTATTATGAACATCCTTGACACAGCAGTGAATAAAGTCAACCAAGTGTCTCCCCTCTTGTAACTTATATTCTAGAAGACAAACTACTAATGGTGATCAGATGGTGGTTGTCATGTTCTATAGACAGACTAGTTGGGCCAGTCTTTCTACTAAGGTGGAGTTCAGAGAGACATTAGTAAAGTAACAGACCCTATTTCTGAAGTTTTTGTTGTTTGATTTTTCTTTTTGTTTTGGAGGAAAAGCATTTGAGACAAAAGAAACAAGTTCAAAGACTTGGGCTTCAGGCATAAGGGAAACAGCTGTGGCCATAGCATAGGCAAGGTGATTGTGACTTAGCTAACAGTGGTGGCAGGGAAGGCTCAAACTCTGTCCAGTATTGCTGTCAGGTTGGTTCTTCAGTAGGAAAGAAAGATGTGTGAAGAGTAGCTCCCCAGTTTTGGTTTCACCCATGTATTAAGACAAAATAAGGGAGAAACAATCTCTTTTAATGTTTCTGTTATGTTAAGTCTGTAACTGTGGGAGACTAATACTGAAATATTTATGGTAAAACTTAAAACTTAGATCAGCTTTATAATTTTTCAGAGTTGAAACAGTATTAGCAGAATGTTGATAGGTATTGAAGCTGAATTATAGATACAGGCTTGTAAAATTTCATTATACTGTTTTTCACTATACTGTTATTTTTTTATATGTTTGACATTTTCCATGGTGTTTTAAAAATAAAATGTATTAGAACAAAAGTATTTACAAAATATGAACAATTCAGAATACTGTGTGGTAATTTTCAGCATACTCTGCTTTTTTATTTCAGTATTTAGCCATTAACCGAGTTAGTACTCTGAAATGAGGTAGCATTAGTATAATGCCAGAGTACCAAGTTTCATGCTAAGAATAGTTTACAAGCTATGCCAATAACTTTTTATAAGCAATAAGGAGAGAAGGGAGAGAACTAAGCTTTCTAATTTCTAAAGAATGTTCATTCAAATTGTACTTTAAAAAGTAGCCATTCCCTGGCCAACTACTATACTTGTTTTCATTTTACTTAAAAAAATTTTTTTCTTAAAAATGAAAATTCTTAAGGGCTAAGGAGATGGCTCAGTGATTAAAGTTGCTTGCTTGGAAAACCTGCTGGCCCATTTCAGTTCTCCAGCCACTAAGGTAAAAACAGATAGGCATGGATTTGCAGTGGCAAGAGACCCTGGCATATGTGCATACATACATGTAAATAATTAAATAATGTAAGAAAAATTAAACTTACTCTAAAAATAAAACCAACTCAAAATTATTAAAGTATATAAATGGATCTTATCACCATGCCACAGACCCTTCTAAAACTTGTGAGCCTTGATACTTTTTTTAAAAAAGACATTAGTGTAGGAATGTATACATGAGTGTGAATATTCTTAACTAGTCTGTTTGGGTTCTCCTAGCTTTTTAACTACTTCAAAACAATGGAATGCACAAGCATCAGGTAATTTGTCACAGCTAAATTATTTTACTATTTATCGGTCTTAGAGCTAATTTTGAGCCCAAATGGCTTGAGCATTAACTACTCTATTACAATCTGTTCTTTTCTCTCACTTATATAAACTGCATTGTGATCATTTTTGTTGTTGTTATTGTTGAGGCAGCATATCACTGTAACTCAGACTAACCTGTAATTCTTAACGTAGTCCATGGTGGCATCGAACTCAGAAATCCTCCCACCTCAGCCTCGCGAAGCCTCCTCAGTGCTGGGATTATAGGCATAAAGCCTTTTTGTTTTAGAATTTTTAATTGATTGATCCTCAGTGCTGGGATTATAGGCATCTGGCTTACGTGGGTACTGAAGCATCAAACTTGGGTCCACTGCGCACCTGGCTTCATTTTTGTTTTAGAATTTTTTAATTGATTGATCGATTGATTGAAGGGGGGAGAGAGAGGCAGATAGAGAGAGACAGTGGGCACATTAGAGCCTTCAGCCACTGCAAAATGAACTCCAGACACATGGGCCACCTTGTGCATGTGGTTATTCTTATATGTATGAGGTTCATTCTTTGAAGGGCAACAAGAATAACTTAAATAATTTTGTATCTATTAGTATTTTTCTTTTTTAATATACTTTTAAATTTATTTATTTATTTATTTATTTATTTATTTATTTATTTATTTGAGACAGAGAACTGGCACACATCAAAACTTGGGTCCTTTGTGCATCTGGCTTCACAGGCAAGCACCTCTAACCCCAATAAAAGTTCAATGTTTAAACTGTCCAGCCATACTTCAAATACTAGTTTATTATAAACTTGTTTTGTGATTTTGGCTTTTTTTAAAAACAAGGTTGTTAGGGTTTCACTTTAGTCCAGGCTGAAAAAGAAATAATAGCCTGGCACTCACTAATGTTGGTAGTCAAAGGCAGGGTGGCCTTCAAACTCACAGTGATCCTCCTGACCTCTGCCTCCAGAAAACTGGGATTAAAATTTTATGTTTGTTGTAAGGCACCATGCTATCTAGTAAATTAGTTCAAACAAGTATGCTATAAGACGAACATTTTGGAAGAAAATAATTGCCAAAATATATTGTACTTGTCAAACTTTGAGCTTTTGTTCACATAAAGTGTTTTGAATGCCTTCCATCCCTTTCTTCAATATAACAGCATCAGGTCCATCTCAACTATGAAGGGCTTCTCAAACCACAGGCATACATAATGTGAAACTCTGTGTCACTGTTCTAAGATTTCTTTTGTTGTCTTATATAAAATGGAACTTAGTATGTTTAATGCTTTTTTTAATAAATTATTATGTAAAGTTTGTAATTTAAGAGCCAGGCTGGAGGCAGTGTCACTTCTTCTACCATTATGGAACTTCCCGTGGATATGAAAGCTACAATAAATATCACTTCCTCCATAACTGTGCCTAGTCTGAAGTTCATCTTAGTGAACCTGAAGCTGAAGCTATCCATTACACCTACTAAGCCTGAATATTGCTAAGAAATTCAGAAATAGGAGAAAGATGCAATGATCTTGTAGAAAAAAAAAAAAAGCATTTTAAAAGACGGTTGTATATATTTTAATTCTAGCACTCTGAAGGAAATAGCCCAGACTGTCCAAAAAGCAAACTAGTCAATAGAGAGGGGGAGAGGGAACAAAGGAAGGAAAGTAAGCATCCGATAGGCTGTATTACTACTACCTAAGTACATTTCTCACGTGGGCCTCCATACAGAATTGCTGTTTTCTAAATAGGTGCTACACATTCACTTATCTTCCTCATGGAAGGTTTCCTTTTATCACTGGTGGGCTTTTGTTGTTAGCTTCAGGAGGTTTTGTTGCTGTTTTTTGTCTTCTGACCTAGAAAGTAAACAGTTTACATATTTTCTTTGTTTCTTCCTCATATTCATCACATACATGCTATAAATGGCCATATTTGTCTTACTGTATTCTTACTGTTGTTTTGTTTTGTTTTGTTTATGTAGGGTCTCACTCTAGCCTAGGCTGACCTGGAATTCACTCTAGTCTCAGGCTGGCGTCAGACTCACAGTGATCCTCCTATCTCTGCCTCCTGAGTGCTGGGATTAAAGGTGTGCGCCATCATGCCTGGCTTCCTGACTCTTTTTTTATACATACAATGTATTTAGTGATTTTAAGGTAATATGACAGAAAGAAAAAAAATGCATTGTGTGTGTGTGTGTGTGTGTGTGTGTGTATGGATGTACATGTGTGGGGGGCAACCAGAAGCTGAAGTATCTTCTTCAATCACTCTCTCACTTTGAAATAGAGTATCTCACTGGACCTGGAGTCCAGTGATTCAGCTAGACTAGCTAGTCCATAAGCCCTCCTGTCTTTGCTTCCACAGCACTGAGATTACAGCCACTAGCCTCCACACCCAGCTTTCCCATGGATGCTCAGATGCTTATACTTGGGCAGCAGACATAGCCATCTTCCTAACTCCCAACATTTTAAATAATTAAGCAAATGGGTCTTTTAACCTAAAAAATGAAATATTTTATTTTCCAAATAATTAACTTTCTGATTGTTAGTTCTTTGAAATACTATCAGAGAAAACATGTTCTAAGTCCTAACTTGTAGCAGATAAATTCTGTTTCTTAAATCACTGTGTTAAACATGTTTTAGTAATTTCTAATCTGCATCCTTACCTCTAGTGTGTTTCTAAAATATATTAGACAAAACTTGACATTTTACTGAAAAAGTAGGCCTGTATGTTCATATTTCTTAGATAATACTCTCCATTAGTTCTACCTTACAACAGAAACCATGCCTTCTGGTTATTAGACTAGTACCTGCACAAAGACCAATCTAATAAAAACTGAGTTTTAAATTATTGGTGTTGGGCTGAAGGGATGGCTTAGCGGTTAAGGTGTTTGCCTGCAAAGCCAAAGGACCCAGGTTTGATTCCCCAGGACCCACATAAGCCAGATATTCAAGGTGGCATATGTATCTGGAGTTCATTTAAAGTGGCTAGAGGCCCTGGCATGCCCATTCTCTCTCTCTCTCTCTCTTTCACTCTCCCTCTTCCTTCTGTCAAATAAATAAATAAAAATAAAATATTTAAATTATTGGTGTTAATTTTTCTATTATTATTATTAATCTATTCTTTGAAAATGTCTTTAGTTATAGAGATTTCTACAAAAAAAATATATTTAGGGATGGAGAGGTGGCTTAGCAGTTAAAGCACTTGCCTGCAAAGCCTAAATACCCAGGTCTGATTCCCAGGTACCCATGTAAGCTAGATGTACAAGATGTCACAAATTCCACAAATCTAACTTCCCCTACCAGGCCCAAGTCATTCATCCCTTCCAAATGAAGCCTTTTAATTCTTCTGCTTCCCTCTCTTCCTGAATAATTCATAGTTTGTCTGTACTTAAATGCATTATGTCATTCAGAAACATTAGAATTATTGTTGGTCTTCTTTCCAGCATCTTTATATCCTGACTATTAAATTATTTGGGTTTTTTAAATTTCTTCCTATTAATAATAGATTCTTATGAGCAGAAACTTGATCGGTTTTGTTTTCTACTGAACCTCAATTGCCTACAGTAGTAGAACCCAGCACATACTTAGGGTCTAAATAAATATCTGGTGAAAGAATGAATGGAATAAAGGAAGGGTGACATACTTGCTTATTAAGGGGAAATTGATGCATGTGTTCCTAGTTTTTAAGAAGCTAAGTGATCATTTTCCTTACATCATCCTTTCAACATGATATTCATGGAATTATATTTCCTTTCTCTCTTTTAAATATTTGTGTTGACTTGAGAGATACAGAGAGAAAGAAAGGCAGAAAGAGTGAATATGGCTGTACCAGGGCCCACAACCACTGCAAATAAAGTCCAGACACATGCCCCACTTTGTGTATATGGCTTTACATGGGTACTGGTGAATTGAACCCTATGCTGACAGGCTTTGCAAGCAAGTGCCTTTAACCATCTGCCCCAGCCCTTATATTTCCTTTCTCACTTGCTGTCTGGGGAAGAGATTCTGGTAGACTCCCAGCATTTAAAACCCTAATGTAGGCCTCTATCAGAGGCCTATGGCTTAGACTCTTTAGGAATCTACAGAATACAAACCAAATGAGGTTGCATGGTTTATCCTGACCTTGGGATCAAGGTTTCCCCAAATGTAGTTAAGGAAGCTTTTTGGGCTCAAGGCAATAGCTTTGAAACTGATGTTCTCAGTTCCACACACTGGTTCAGTCTCTGAAAGACCCAAGACTTTTTAAAGGCAGTTATTAAGGCTACTATTTCAAAACCCTGAATAGCACTTCCAGTGGGTGATATAACAAGAAATCTAAAAAGAAAACTCTAGTACTAATAATCAGTTTAAAAGATTGGGCCAGCAAGGCATAGTGGTGCACACTTTCATCCTAGCACTCAGGAGCCAGAGGTAGGAGGATCGGATTGCCTTGAATTCAAGGCCACCCTGAGACTGCATAGTGAATTCCAGGTCAGCCTGGGCTAGAGCAAGACCCTACCTCAAAAAAAAAAAAAAAAAAAAAAAAAAAAAAAAAGAATGCTCAAACAAAGCTGAAACTGAAAATAGAGCAACAGAAAAGATGTTAAGAAATGAGAGAGAGAAAAAGAACAAGGTAAACATAGTTTTGTTGGCTAAAAATGACTCACGATTGACCATAGAATGAGTGCTAGTAACATGCCTACACTGAGATGAAGAACAGCCACAGGTTCTAGTGGAAAATTACAGACGATGAAGAAGCTGAGTCACCACCTCAGTGTTTGAAAAGTACATAGAAGGCTCCATAGGTCAGAAGTCTGTTTTCTCTCTGCTACATAGTGCTTCCTTTCTAACCCATTCAGTAAAGATTGCTGTGCTGAGCATGTTAACTATACTATATGATCTTTAAAAATACCTCCATAAGGAGTGCCCAGCACTGAAACATCTCTGTCACACCCTCCAAGGCTCAGGGCCCACTGCGGAAGAGGAGGCGGATAGAATGGAAGAGCCAAAGGAAGGGTATGACTCCTTACGATGCAACTGTCCAGACAGAAATTGGCCTTGATATCCATGACCTTGCAGTGCCTAGCAATACCTTCGCAAGACCCTCATAATAGAAGAAAAACATGATGACATCAAATTAAAAGAGAGACTAATGGAGAGAAGGAAGGGATATGATGGAGATTGGAGTTCTAAAGGGGTATGGGGGCAGGGGAGGGAAATATCATGCATTTTTTATATGTAAGTATAGAAGTTGTCAATAAAATAAAATAAAAGACTTCTATAGTGTGAATACTATATATATCAAAGATAACCTTGAACCAAATTGTTGGAACATACACTATGAAACAACTTAAAGCAATACTTTCCCAGAACATCCCATAAATGTCTAACAATATAAATCTTAATAACATATTAAAATACTGTCATAAATTTGAAATGATAATTACCAGCTTTTGAACAGGGAGCTTATACATGTACATAGTATTAATCCTTTAAACAATGTATGCATAGTCTGAAGGTCTAAGGCAGAAGGCTCAGCGCCATAGCAAGACCATATCTCAAAATGAAAACATTGAAAAACTTGCTGAAGTCCCACAGTTAATGAACTCAGGATCTGAATCGAGATCCAACAAACTCAGACCTCTGTGTTAGAAATATTTATGTGCTTTATATACTAAGCAATATGGTATGTTTTGAATGGGATTCCCAACATGTATTCTATTTTATTTTTTTTATTTATTTATTTATTTATTTATTTATTTTGGTTTTTTGAGGTAGGGTCTCACTCTAGCTCAGGCTGACCTGGAATTCATTATGTAGTCTCAGGGTGGCCTTGAACTCACTGCGATCCTCCTATCTCTGCCTCCCGAGTGCTGGGATTAAAGGCGTGCACCACCACGCCTGGCTCAACGTGTATTTTAGCAAAACTAAGGACATAAGATAACTAGTCATCTTAAGTGCTTTAGTAAGAATATTGATAAATTACCATGGGATAAAACAGCTTTCTATGAACGAAATGGCTTGCAAACAGACCTGGAGCATAATGAGAAATGTTCAGAATTGTTTAAATTTGAGTTGTTTGTTTTAAATAATCACAGTTCACAGAAGAAAAGCTTGGCCAAGCAGAGAAGACAGAATTGGATGCTCATTTGGAGAACCTCCTTAGCAAAGCTGAATGTACCAAAATATGGACAGAAAAAATAATGAAACAGACTGAAGTGTTACTGCAGCCAAATCCAAGTAAGAAACCTCTTATCTATATTCTTCCTGAAATATTGTTAGTGAGTTATTATGTTGAATACGGAATTTTTCTGGTTTTTCAGAGTCTTTGACAATTTCTTGTGTGTGTGAAGAAGAGATGATAAACAATCCTCTAACAAATAATATTACTTAAGCCCTTTATATAATTATAATTTTTTAAGTTGTACATTTTCACTAAATTTTCAGACAACTGAAGTTTTTCAGGTCACTCAAGTCAGTGGCCTTGCAAAGAATGTATGCAGTGAACCAAGCCTTGACATCAAAACTGAACAACAAACCAACAATGCATACTTTCCTTCCCTCCCACCCCACCCCGTGCTATTTGTGGCCATATTGAAAATGCCATAGATTTATTTTTAGATATTAACTTAAAACTTCAAGCATTATTTAAAAAGTAATTCTGTGCCATTTTTATTAAATTATAAGATTTTTTATTTTATTTATTTTATTATTATTATTATTTTTTTTTTTTGGTTTCTCAAGACAGGGTCTCACTCTAGTTCAGGCTGACCTAGACTTCACTATGTTTTCTCACGGTGGCCTCGAACTCACGGTGATCCTCTTTCCTCTGCCTCCTGAGTGCTGGGATTAAAGGCATGCGCCACCAGGCCTGGCTATAAGCATTTTTAAATAAGCCTGGAAATCTTGAATGAGAGTATAGCAGATAGCCTCAGGTCGCTGAGATGAACTTCCAGACCAGGCACAGTTACGGAGGAAGGGATTTATTAAAGATAGAGGGGAAGTTCCATAATGGCAGAAGAAGCTGGCCCACTTTCACAGGCCCAAGCAGAGAGAGAAAGAAGAGCCAAAAGCCACCTCCAGTATCACAAGCAAGCACACTTCAGAACTCCAGGCAGAACTCAGACACTGCGTATCTTTAGACTGTAATTCCATATCCACTACCACACCTGGACCCTAAGATGTGCCCAGCCAGGTGGCTACAGATCTAAATAACAAACTTTAATAAAATCTTGACTATATTGGGGGCTATTGTCTTTAGATACCATGTGATATTTCTTACTCATTTAAGGCCATTTAAGGTTTTATACTATTGTCCTTGTTTTACAAAAAAGACATTTTTCTTCTTGTTCATTGCTCTATCCAGAAGTTCCCATGTGAAATATATAGGACTCCACAAATGAAGAGTAGTCTATTCCACGGTGTGTTTTTCTGAGTGGTAGATAAGCTCATAATGTATCAGAAAATAGTGGAATAACAATAAAATTGCCTCCACTACCTCCCTAAAATGTAAATTAGGTTAGTTTTTGGTTTTTCGAAGTAGGGTTTCACTCTAGTCCAGGCTGACCTGGAATGCACTATGTAATCTCAGGGTGGCCTTAAACTCAAGGTGATCCTCCTACCTCTGCCTCCCAAGTGCTGGGATTAAAGGTGTGCGCCACCATGCCCGGCTTGTTTTGTGCATGGTTATAAATACATGAATATTAAATGGTCAGACTCAACCCTTTATTTTTGCCCTGAAAAACTTTTGCCTATCATTTTTACTCGGCCCATGAATTATAATTTTTAAGAAAATATGTTATGTACAAATACGTATAATTTCATTGGAGCAGAATTTCATGCATATTTTAAGAATTTATGATCTAGTGAATGAGTTGCTGAAATGAAATATAAACTGAATCAAATCAACATAGTATACATCTTAATTTTTTAATTAATTTTTTTTAGGTAGTGTCTCACTCTAACTCAGGCTGACTAAAAACTCATTTTTTAGTCCCAGGCTGGTCTGGAACTCACAGTGGTCCTCCTACCTTTGCCTCCCAAGTACTGGGAGTAAAGGCATGTGCCACCACTTCAGTAAAAGCTAAGAATCACAGTCAGAAGATGAAATTCTGAAATTTTATCAGCATTTCCTACATGGTTATGGTTTTGTTGTTTTTTTGAGATAGGGTCTCACTCTAGCCCATTTATAGTGACCTGGAACTCACTGTGTAGCCCAAAGGCTTGCCTCAAACTCTAGACAATCCTCCTATCTCAGCGTCCTAAGTGCTGAGATTAAGGTCATGTGCTATCGCACCTGACCATAATTAAAGGCTTTTTAAAAATTCTGCTTAAACACTGTTATGCATCAGGATCTACCAAAAAGCAGGTATTGTTTCAACATTCTATAACATATTTTTTGTATTGCATAGCCCTTTTAGGTATTGTAATTAATTCTTTAGCCAACTTTGGAAGCATTTCTTTGGTTTGGTCTATTGTTTAATTTTTTGCTGTACTGTGTAAAACTGCTTAGAAGGAGCCTGTTTGACTTTGCCAAATTTCAGGTTGTTTTTTATTTATTCCTAATCATTAGTTGAAAACCTCAACCAATCTTTTTTTTTTTTTTTTTTTTTGAGAGAGAGAGAGACAGAAACAGAGAGAGAGAATGGGCACACCAGGGCCATTTCAGCCACTATGATCGAACTCCAGACGCATGCACCCCCTTGTGGGCAAGTGCGGCATTGCATGCTTGTGTCACTTGCGTCTGGCTAAACGTGGGACCTGGAGATCAAACAGGCATTCTTAGGCTTGGCAGGTAGACGCCTTAACCACTAAACCATCTCTCCAGCCCAACCAATTTTTTTATTTATCTCTGACACAACTTTCTGTAAAGCAACAATATAAATATGAATTTATTTGGTCTTAAATATTACTCAAAGTATGTCTTTGTCTTTTCCTGTTTATCCTTTCCATTTATATTAATGTTCAGTTCCTATTTTGTGTCTTTTGGCTTGTATTTTATAATTACTTTTAATGGTGAAAATTTGTAAGTGAATATATGTTTGAGATATCATCTATATATCACCTGTGTGCTTTCAACATAATTAAATCCTAGGCATCATATTGCTGATAAACCTATACAGACTATCCCAAGTTGGGATTGTTCTAGTCCTTAAGCTTCTGTGTCTATATTTATACTCTACAAGACAGAATTAATATATGTGTATACTAGACGGTGTCAGATGTGACTCTTGGTTCCTTTGAATTCTTTAAATTCATATTTTCCTCTGACAATGCCTGATTTTGAAATTACAAACTCACTCAAGAGCTTAAAATAAGTAAAATATTCAACATGTAACTTATATATTACAAAGACATGCTTAGAATGCTAATTTTATATTTTTTAAAAGGTAACCGATACGGGACTAAAATCTTTTAAATAGTTTTCCTCTTTTGAAATCATTGGTGAATAATTTAAAGTTCTGTTTAATTTTTTTTTTTTTTTTTTTTTTTTTTTAGAAAAGTCCCACTATGTAGTCCAGGCTGCCTTGAACTTTGAATCCTTTAGTCTTTGCCTCCTGAGTCCTGAGATTACATGCTAATTTTTATGTTCTTTTGAAATCATAAATATTTTTATCTTTTCTCCTAGATGCCAGGATAGAAGAATTTGTTTATGAAAAACTGGATAGAAAAGCGCCAAGTCGTATAAATAACCCAGAACTTTTGGGACAATATATGATTGATGCAGGAACTGAGTTTGGCCCAGGAACAGCTTACGGTAAGTGAAAGTGAAAAGAGTCTATGAACATTTTTGTATCTGGCTCAGTGGTTAAAGGCACTTGCTTGCAAAGTTCCCAGTACCCACATAAAGCCAGATGCACAAAGTGGTGCATTTGTCTGGACTTCATTTGCAGTGTCAGTAGGCCCTAGCACATTCTTATTCTGTCTGTCTGTCCCTCTCTCTCGCTCTCTATCTCCAATAGACTTTTTAAAAATTTTTTTTAAGTACCTTATGGGGCTGGAGATGGCTTAGTGGTTAAGGTGCTTGCCTGCAAAGCCTAAGGACTCAGGTTTGATTCCCCAGAACCCATGTAAGCCAGATGCACATGGTGGTGTGTGCATCTGCAGTTTATTTGCAACGGCTGGAGGCCCTGGCATGCCTGTTTTGTATCTCTCAATAAAAAAATAAAATATTTTTTTAAAGTACTTGACACATAGCAAATGTCCAAACATTAGTACTTTTGTTTAAATTTTCTAATGTTAATATGCAAAAAGTGTTAATAGTGGTTATCTCTGGATACTTAGATTACATTTTTATTTCATGTTTCCTGTAATTGTGTTTAGAATTAAAGTGTGTTAGTTGCTGTACTGACTTTATGAAAGTACACCTATAAAGCTCAAGATTATGCTTCTATTATCATTAATCTAATTTTCTCATAATATGAGATATTTCAGGTTTCTGTGGCTAATAATTCTTTTTATGTCAGAAGGAAATTATCTAAATATGGTGTAATGCCATTAATCTACTGGATGGCTCTTTATATGTATAATCGCATATTTACATGGCATTCTCCAAAATCTAATTTTGTAAGAAATCTGAAAACGGTTAACTTTTAAGTTATTAGAAGTAGAAATGGGGATAGAACCCTTCCTTCTCCTTTTTGCAACTGTACTTGTCCTGTTTGGATATCAGAAGATACATGTTGAAAGCATGGGTTTTTCTGAAAACATAACTTGTTATGTACAAGTATTTGACTTAAGTGTATGGATACCAGAGCAAGACAAATTGTGACTTGATCACCTTGTTAAAATTATTGACCTTTGGATTGAGCTATATATCTCTAACCAAGCTTTTCTAAATATAGCCATATAATTTGAGCTATGACCATAAACGCATTTTGGTATATCTTTCCTCTTTAATCCTGTGGTAGAAATGTAATTATGACATGATAGATAGTTCATTTTTGTATTTTGCATTTAGATATTCATCTTAAATTTACTTTTAAGTAAATTTTTTAAAGTAAATTTGTGCTAAATAAGTTGAAACTATTTAGAAGATGGTAAATTATCTTCATTTGATTTGTAATTTTCTGACATTACTAGACACTAGTTTTTAATATTTTTATTTATTTATTTGCAAGAGAGAGAAAGGGAGAGAGAATAGGCATGCCAGGGCCTCCAGCCATTGCAAGCGAACTCCAGACACATGCGCCACCTTGTGCATCTGCTTTACGTGAGTCCTGGGGAATTGAACCAAGGTCCTTTGGCTTTGCAGGCAAACACCTTACCACTAAGCCATCTCTCTAGCCCGACACTAGTTTGTAAAAAACACATTTTGTTTTCCTTTGCAGGTAATGCTCTTATTAAATGTGGAGAAACACAAAAGCGGATTGGAACAGCTGACAGAGAGCTAATTCAAACATCTGCCTTAAATTTTCTCACTCCTTTAAGAAACTTTATAGAAGGAGATTACAAAACAATTGCAGTACGTTGGAAAATGTTCTTTTTCTTACTCAAATAATTTAGACTTATGCTTATAGTTACTAATGAAATGTTTGCCCTCTCACTGACTATAAATGTTGCAGATTAGAAAACCTAAATATTCTGAGTATTTCACTGGAACACAAAGTAAATCAAAGGACTGTTATAACATCAGCTCCATCTTGTAGTCCTACAGTGTTGTTAATAGGCCTGTGCACTCTTTCTCACTATCAACATAAAATCTAAAGAAAAGTTCTGAATAATTATAAAAATATGATACAAAATGATACCATTGTATATTTACATATTTAAACTGGAACTAGAAACCTACATATTGGAAGGTATGTTTCTGCTCTTATACTTTATCTCTTTATTCCTAGAAATGACTCATTTTTATAATGCTATCTTTTGTTGATAAAGAATAAAAATAAACATTACATCATTTTCTTTCTAAACCTAATCTACTAAACTATATTTTTTAGCTTATTTTTTTTCAATGACAGAATGATGATCTTGATGAATTTTTTTTTAGCCAAGATTTTTGCAAGGCTACTCTATTACGTGCTTTTTTGGGGGGGGGAGATACAGAGAGAGAGAGGGAGGGAGAGGAAGGCAGATAGAGATGGGCGCGCCAGCAGCCTCTCAGCTGATGTGAACGAAATCCAGATGCGTGCACCCCTTGTGGTCAAGTGCGGAATTGTGCCCTTGCATCACTTTGCATCTGGCTAAACGTGGGACCTGAAGATTGGAACCAGCATTCTTAGGCTTAGGAGGCAGGCACCTTAACCGCTAAGCCATCTCTCCAGCCCACATGCTTTTTATATATTTATATTTTATTACATATATAAAATGTTAACTTTGTTTTTATATTTCATACTACAAAAATAGCACTACATTTATAGTTGTTTGAAGTTACTGTGAGAAAGCATGCACTGCACTCTAGTTGTTCTTCTGAAATTCTGTCTTAGAATAGTTGATCCTGTGACATACTAAGAAAAGCCTGCCCAATCCTTCACAATAAGCAAGTTCTAGGTAATCTGAGTTGATCAGCCTGGCCATCACTGACATTGCAGTCCAAATACTGGATAGTGGGAGCTGGACTGCATTGTAGGAAGCTGGTAGTATCTCTGGTTTCTTACCCAGTAAAGGGATAACATGCCCTTGTTGTGACCATCAGAGATACTGCTGAATGTTTGGAAGCTTAGGTGGAGGGGAAAACAAATTGGGAAAATAATAAAGCCTGATATTCCTTGATTTCTTTGCCGTCTTTTCTAATTATCTAGCCATCTAGACTCTAGAATGTTTTGATCGTATATAAATCAAAAGTGGAATGGGTGGAAAAAGCAAAAATAGTAGCATATGCCTGTATACCTAGCATTCGGGGAGGCAGAGGAAGGATTGCCACAAGTTCATAACCAGCTTGGACTAGAGTTAAGTACCAGGTCAGTCTGGGCTCTGGAATGAAAAGTAACTGTTAAAAAAAAAAAAAGAGCAGGGCTGGAGAGATGGCTTAGCAGTTAAGGCATCTGCCTTCTAAGCCTAAGAACGCTGGTTCCAATCTCCAGCGGTTCCAATCTCCAGGTCCCACGTTTAGCCAGATGCAAAGCGATGCAAGGGCGCAATGCTGCACTTGCCCACAAGGGGGTGCACACATCTGGATTTCATTCACCAGCAGCTGAGACTGCTGGCACGCCCATTCTGTGTCTCCTCCCTCTCTGTCTGTCTCTCTCTCTCTCTCAAAAATAAAATAATTTTTAAAAAACTTTTTTTAAAAGCAAAGATAGACAATTTAGAGCCAGTTTTAATCATAGATTTTTATCAGAAATATACATGTGTAATGGAAAATAATTATTTAAATGTATATGCTCTTACTTGATTTTAATAGCTTTAGCCTTTATTTTTTTCCTTTTTGATATTTATAGAAAGAAAGGAAACTATTGCAAAATAAGAGACTGGATTTGGATGCTGCAAAAACCAGACTAAAAAAGGCAAAAGCTGCAGAAACGAGAAGTTCAGTAAGTACTGGGTTTTTTAAATATTAAAAAAAAAAAAATTAGTAAATAGCTTTTACCAATAAGACATAAACTATCCTTAATAATTGAATATGAGTTTAGGGTGCTATTTTTATTTATAAACAAATTTATCAGAATTTAGTACATCCAAATCAGTGCAAAATAGTCATACCTAGAAGCATTATTCACCAATACAGATGCTGCTAAGAAACAAAACTTACGATACCTCTAAAAGCTGTAGAGTGTTCTGTACTGGCAAATAAGTTTTCTAGAGAGATTTGTTAGATTGGGAAATAGAAAAAACATTTTAATGAAGATGAGAATGAATCAAGTTTGGAAATAAGTGTGGCTTACAAGTAAGCAAATAAGTAAGTGTATTTTCTTTCCATGTCTGAGATAAAGTGAGTATAAAGGCATCATCACCAAGAATAGTTACATAATAATTCAAAAATGTCAACCTAGATTCCCAGGTGGCTATTTTGAGAGAGATAAATTTTTAATTTAATAGCTAGATTATCTATAGTTCCAGTCCAAACTTTAAGCACTGAATCAGATTTGAATTGGGACACTACCAAAACAAGTACAATATAAACAGGTATGATTTTATTACAGGAAAACTAAGATTCTAAATTTGAGAAAAGGTTTATGTTAAGAGGCATGATGTTCCTACTGTCCTTTGTTTCTAACTCCCATTAAAATCAAGAACCATTGCCTTAATGAGCATTGTATTACAATGCTAATAGAAGTCTCAGAGGCCTCTTTGAGGGAATAAAGACTGAGATTTAGCTTATAGAATAGTGAAATTTAAAACTGATCATTTAGTGTTAGACAGTGATAACTTATGATAGATGTTATACCAAAACCTTTTATGAGCACAATGCATTTATTTCTATAGAATTCCTCTTTGGGAAATTTTATATTAGCTATTGCTAGGGGAAAGGTCTCTCTGATGAGATACTAGTTGTAAATTCACTTTAATTTTCATTTCTCAATTTATCATGACATCATCACCACAATCATGTCACTTCCCGAAAACAGGCTGTGTGAGAAAATTGCAAGTTCAAGAATGAGTGCTGAGAAGACCTTAATTTGAGTTTCTGGTTGTTAGTAATGATTGATATAGTAAAATATGGATTGGTTTTTAAAATACTAAGTGTATAGTCAGGAAAAAAAACATAAGGATCATTTGGAGGAAAATGAACTAGAATCTTTTTTTTTAGTGATTGTGAAATAAGCATAGTATGTAGTTTCAGTACAAAAGTTAATTTAACAAGCATTATGATAGTCAGCTTTTTTACTAGTAAAATTCCAGAAGCCTATGGATTTTAACAGTTTCCAAAGTCCTTTGATTATGCTAAGCTACTTACCACTGCTATTAAAATACATAGAAACTGGACTGGAGAGATGGCTCAGTGGTTAAAGGCATTTGCTTACAAAGCCTTACAACCCGGGTTCAATTCCCCAGCACCCATGTTTGCAGTGGCAGAAGGCCCTGATAACCCAATTCTCTTTCTCCTCTCTTTCTCTCTCTCCTTGCAAATATATACTAAAAAATACTGTTTTAAAATATATACATACTAAATGCAGTACTAAACAAAGTTTGAGAAATTACTTTTCATATATCTAAGAAATATGTTGGCAATTTTTCTGTGCTATATGTCCATGGAAGTGTAAGTTTAAATTAAAGTGAAAGATGATACAAGTGTCATAACCCAGCAGTTTCATTTATATACACACAACTTTTCTAGAGTTACATGAAAAACTTACCTGTACACAAATACTAAAAATATTAGTCTTGACAGAAATCCACACTTCATGCTTTTAGTTTTATTCTTTCCCCAACATAATCATCTTATTTTTCCTCAAACATTATTGCCATGAGTCTGCATTACACTGATAGGGAAGATCTCTTAGTTATTATTACATAAAGCCTTGAGTCATGCTGTATTTGATGATCCATTTGTTTTGCCCTGTATTTCTCTTCCATTTACTTGAAGAGTACAGAATAATATAAACTACTGCAAAATTTAGGGTTTTTTTTTCTTTTTTGTTTCCTAGTTGGCAGCTGAAGACCAATTTCACTGCTTTATAAATGTGCATTATTTTGTGAGTAGTTATTCCTAATCCTAGTAATGTTGAGACAGGTGTTTATCACCACATTTTTAAAAATAGAAAATTCCTTTCCTTTGACCTCTTTAAATTCTTTACTTAGTGAATGCAAACTTTACAAAAGGTGCTCTACTGAGGAACTCATACATAAACAATGCAAAATCTCTGCTACCCCTAGTCCTCAATCTAGTAGACTAAACAGTTTGATGACTTAACCCTGACAATAAAAATCTGCCTGCATCCATTTTTGCTACTTTACTAATTGCTATTTGCTATTTAGCATATTGAGGAATGGTAAAGCAACATCAAAGATTTTTCTCAAAACATACCAGTTTAATAAAAAGAAAATTCCTACTTTATTTCCACAATGAGTAAAAATAGTTAGTAGATATGGTAAAACGTGTTAGACACACACACATGCACAGACGTCTTTGATGCCAGCACTTGGGAGGTAGGAGGAGAGGAGGAGGATCAGGACATCGTCAGCTACACAGTGAGTTAGGTAAGACCCTACCTATCTCAAAAAAAAAAAAAAAAAGAAGCAAGAACAAAAATCTTAACTAATGCCTATAAATGATAAGGCATATACATTTACTGACCTAATCTTAACCTAACAGACACTTTTTTTAAAAAGGTGGTTTTAGTCATGAGAAAGAAAAGGCTGATTTCAAAGTTTTCCAGTATTCAGAGGTTTAGGCCTGTTACTTTGGGACATCCAAGAGGGAAATTAGTCCTTCAGATAATTTATACAGCACAAATTCCCTCTTCTGCACACTTCAAGCATTCCCCGGCATTCTAAATCTTTAACCTGGAATGTCAGTAAGGTTACACCACCATTACATAACCATAAGTTTGTGCATATACACATGTTTGAATTTAGAGTTTATTATAAATACAAGGATCACATGCTTTTTCAAAAGTCTTCAGGGTATAGCCGCATCTGGCCAGAATTGATTGACAGGTAAAATGATTTAAGGAAGCAAAATTCATAGAATAGAAATAATTTTTGAATAGGAAGCTTAGATGTAAAGAGGGCTTTCATAGATTAAAACTTAATGGTTTTAGATAATTGGCAGCTTGTAAATTAATGTTTTTCCCTAAACAAGTATAATTTAAAATTAATTATCAACTGTACTTTTTGTTTTGGAAATTTTGGATTTTTGGAAAAATTGAGTATGTACATATATATAAAATACATACACCCACGAATATAGTTGTTATTTTTAAATAAAAAAAATTATTTCTTTTAATACCTGTTTAGTGTATGCTTTATTGTACACAAGTATCTTGTTTCACTGTGTTCATTGGCATAATGTGTTCTTTGTCTCTCACCTGTGCTCTTAAGCAACTAAACTCTGCTCGCCTTGAAGGAGATAACATTATGGTAAATTTCTCTTACATGCTCAACTTCCTGCATGTAAAATGGCTGAAGGTTTGTTGGCCTACTGTGTTTTCTACATCTTAAATAAAGTGTCTTCTCTTGCTATTAGCTGCAGATAAAATCTCAAATAGGTGAAGTTATTCATTCATTATGTCTCAGAAAAAATGCTCTCTGAAGTGATACTGGAACTTAAAGAAAAGGCACTGTGTGTCCTTAATACCAAATACAGATTTCAGATTAATAGATATGTAATGCCTTTCTATTCAATAAAAGATACTAATTTAAGCTAGCATTGCATATTTTCAGTTTGGGCATTGAAAATGATCAAGATTTGTCTTCCTTGGAGAAAGGTCCAAGTGTCCAAATTGACCTCACTTCTCTGTAACTTCAGTGTTTGCCCTCTTGTTGCCCAGACTCACCCGAAATAATTTCTTCAGCCATGCTTGGCTAAGACAGACTCAGCGGCCAGGCTCATTTTACTTCCAGTGCTAACTCACTTAAGAACAGTTCAGAGTGATAGTCTGGAGTAAGATAGAAAATGAAACCTGCTTATAATAGCTAATATATGTACTGCACTCAATTCGAGGAGCTTTTTGAGATATTAGAAGCTTATTTTAATGAAAATTAGTTGTGAACACAGGTATTTCATACATGACAGCATATAAAAATGGATAGTCCTTAGTACTATACTCC
The DNA here is from genome assembly GCA_036365145.1 of Orientallactaga sibirica. NCBI lineage: Eukaryota > Metazoa > Chordata > Mammalia > Rodentia > Dipodidae > Orientallactaga > Orientallactaga sibirica. Next base: position 15,720,427 of record JAEOAD010000027.1, on the reverse strand, counting down.
TAGATGCAACTGCTCTCGGAGTGGCAAGAAACCTGGAATATACTTAATGATGAAATGTGAATAATTAAGCAGTGATTGGCTGCTTTTGTAATTAGCATTGAATTAAAAGCAAGAAAAATAGTTTCTTTTGGTATTTATCTTTGTTTTTAACTATACTTATGGAAGCTCTGACTAAATCAGGGATCTTCTTAGATAGCAAGAGAATGCATTTATTTCCATTGTCCTATCTACAAGTAAATGAAAAGTGTGAGGCTATTCTAGTTGTTGTTAATTTAGTATATAAATCATAGGCTGTCTTGTTTTTTAAGTAAAAATAACATACATAATTAACACGACTTTGCCTGATTTAGTAAATATTTATTTTACTGCTGCTTATCTTACAGTAATTTACAGTAAGATATATCTACTTATCTGGGAACCTTAAATTCACTATATTTCAACTTTATTATGATGCCCCAAAAAGCTGTATTAGCAGCATTGAGTGTTTAATTTATGCTTGCTTTGTTGTTATTTCCTAAAATTATAAAATTTATACTTGAAAGAAAAGTTAGAAGTCATGTATTTCAAACCTCTTCTTTTACATATGAGAGGGACCAGAACTGTGCCAGGTTAAAGTCCCACTTTGGGACAGCTGTCACTCTGACTGAAGGATTAGTACTAAAATATATGGAGGCATACTTTCCCAGTATGTTAAGCTGTACTACTGTGTTTAATCTATTTATGAGTCTGGAAAAAGGAGAGTATGCCATTTAAATTAAAATATTTACATTTTTCTATATTAAGTTGTAGAAAGTGTTAAATTCCAACTTTCTTTCATGCTGAATATTTTTCTCTAATTTTTAATGCTGGCTAGATTTGGGCAGAGGAAGTGACAAAAGTAAGTAAATTATTAAACTATGGAATTATGAAGCAAGAATGTAATACTCATTCCTTTAGTAAACACTTACTGGTTCTCAACCTTGGAGCTTTTGTCTGTGCTACTAGCTCTTTAAAATCTGAAAATTCAGGAAATGCTCAGGTCTGTTTGGCTATTAGCAGTTCTACACAGCAGTGTAACAATGCTGTAGAGATGTTTGTACACACTGTGATAAAGCCTGGATAACAGCTACAAATTTAAAAACTTACAATCATATAGTGCCTTGCTAGGTGGCAGGTAAAATATGTGATTTATTTTGTTCAGTGACTTTTAAAAATGTATGCTTAATACCATGGCCCATGTCTTCAGAGAATCGGATGTCTTAGCTCACACAGATAAATTTTAGGTTGTAACTAAAGCTTGTTCTATTAAGAACCAAAGCTAATTTTGCTGTAATTTTAGTAGAAAATATCTATAAAATATGTACTTTACTGCTGCAAAAAACATAGGATAGCAAATATTCATTTTTTATAGCTAAGGCCATAATTACAAATATCCATTGTTGTACAATGTGACAGTGGATCTGTTTTGTCTGATCCCTCCCTCCATGTTAGACTGTTGCTTCTAAAAGCTGTTTGTGTGACTGTTGCTAGCTGTCTTGCCTCTGTTCGCATTTTTTACCTTCTCCAGGCTGTGAAATAAAGTCATGAAGGAAAAAATTTAAAGAATAAAATAATGGGTTTTGTATGGGTTTGTTTCAAGTATTTTAGGTCATGAGGGCATTTTTCATTTATACCCCCTACTCAGGCCTGCCAAAGTCTGACCTCCAAATGAGCACAACACTTGGGACTGAGGGTAGATGGTAACTAGGGCCCCAATCCTATCAACGTTTTATAAACTTTAACTTTTTATCTTCCATCTTACTGGCCTGCTGATAATGCAGTGTTTCCTGCATAGGTTACTGATTTATTGATTGTATGCATGAGATTCTTGACTCACACTCTCACCCTCTCTGTGTGGAATCTTTTCATTAACTTGGCTTGTTCCCCATGGCTCTGATTTCTTCCTGAACCTCAAGTGAGCATAAAGGGTAGAGCAACATGGAGAGAATCAAGTAGAACCAGAATGTCAGGGTTCCCCTTCAGTACAGGTCTACCAAAAACTTCTGACTTGTTTTTGCACCCTCTGTACAAAGTTGTGAAATAATTCATATTATAAATGGGAAAAGTTTATAAAACAAATGTCTATATAAGAATATGTAAAAAGGCCAGGTGTGGTGGCACACACCTTTAATCTCAGCACCTGGGAGGCAGAGGCAGGAGGATCACCGTGAGTTTGAGGCCACCCTGAGACTACATAGTGAATTCCAAGTCAGCCTGGGCTGGAGCAAGACCCTACCTCGAAAAACAAAACAAAACAAAAAAAAGAATAGGTGAAAAAAAATAAACTATGTCAAAATGGATTTGAAGCTCTTTTTCTTTTTCTATACTTTTACATTATCATGATTTAAAAATATATAGAATTCAAAATGTCATGTTCCTGAAGACCTAAGCTCATAAAAATGTAGGTAGTGTTAACCAAGATTGTTAAAGCAAATGCCTTAAAAGTATGACCAACATTTCTAAGGGGGAAAATTTTTTTTTCATATTCAACCCTGATACCACTACGCAATAGACTCTTGACAGTTTTTCAAGTTACATCTTAAAAGAACTATTTCTTATGTAACCCTTGTTACATACTATATAGTCCAGATCTGGCAGTCTAGTACAGTAATCTTGTGTGTACACACGTGCACATGTAAACACATGTTTCTGTGTATGAGTGCAGGTGCTGTGGTGCTTGAGTGGAGATCAGAGGACAACTCAGGATAAAAATCAGTCCTCATCTTCCACTGTATTTGGAATAGTGTTTCTCATTGTTCACCAGTTTAGCCCGCCTCCAGGAGATTCTCCTGTCTCTGCCTCCTTTCTTGCTTATAGGGGTGCTGGGATTGTATATGCCCACCACAGTGTCCAGCTTTTATATAGTTCTAAGGATTCAAACTCAGGTTCTCAAGCTTTGCACATTTTCTTTATCCACTAAACAATTTCCTCAGTCCCCACAGTAATTCTTAGAAAGTTTTTTCTCTAGAATTCTGTACCATAATTGTAAGATTAAGTCAGGAGTAGCAAGAAGATACTCTGAAAATAACTATCACCCATAAAATTCATTGTCTATGAACCTTTCTCATCTATCTTCCTAATATGCATCATTTTCTTCTTGCACAAGCAGATTATGTTGATCCTAACTTAATTTCCTTAGCCCCTCAGATTAATTATTATGCTCAATTACATTTGTCATGAGTATAGAGAATTTGGGACATTCAGCTGTGTTTACAGCAGTCCCAAACATACACTGAAACTTGTTCAAGAAAAGAGTTTCATTCCTCTTGCTTATCATTTTGTTTTTTAACTGTAGAAAGATTTTATTATAGAAATTACAGATAGAACTTAAGGAAAGGAAGGAGGGCTGGAGAGATGGCTCAGCAGTTAAGGCGCTTGCCTGCAAAGCCTAAAGACTCAGTGTCAGCTCCCCAGTACCCACTTAAAGCCAGATGCACAAAGTGGCTCATGCATCTGGAGTTCATTTGCAGTGGCTAGAGTCCCTGGCATTGCCCATTTTCTCTCTGCCTTTCTTTGTGTGAGTGTGTGTCCTCTTTGTCTCTCTGAATGAATGAATGAATGAATGAATGAATGAATGAATGAATGAATGAATGAATGAATATATATATATATTTAGAAAAAGAAAAGGAAGGAAAGCAGAGCTCTTGCTCAAGAAGAGGTAAAAGGGGGTTCTGGAAAATGGATAAGTCTACCTTGAGACCCAGATTGGGGACTTTTAGAACTTAAGAGAGTGAAAGAATATAGAGTCTTGCCCAAGAGGAGGCAGGAGCTTAGTTCCCAGAAAGGAGGAAAGTCCTTGGTTTTTCTTTTCTAAATCTAAAGTCTAGATACCCTAATACAGAATAATTAACTTTGTAACATGGTGTCTTTCCTCATTTAAATTAATATTGCCAGGCATCGTGGCCCACACCTTTAATACCAGCACTTAGGAGGCTGAGTTAGGAGGATCATTATGAGTTCAAGGGTATATTGGAGTACATAGTGAATTCCAGGTCAGCCTGGGCTAGAGTGAGACCCTTGCCTCAAAACAAAAATGCTAAATTTAGCCTGGCATGGTGGCACATGCCTTTAATCCCAGCACTTGGGAGGCAGAGATAGGAGAATTGCCGTGAGTTCAAGGCCACCCTGAGACTACATAGTGAATTTCTGGGCTAGAGCAAGACCCTGCCTTGGGGAAAAAAAAAAAAAAAAAAAGCTAAATTTTACTCAAACCTAGAAGATTAATCCCACTTCTTTAGTGAGATCATTTAAATTATCTTTATTCAGTGTTCTTTGTGTTAAAGTCTCAAGCTTTTTGCTTACTTCAATCTGTTACCTAGTTTATAACTTCTTTACATGTGTACAAAAATAGTCCATTAGATCAAATTGCACTTTCACCAAGTGCTATGTGGAACTAGCCCAGTTTACCTTAGAATTTGATTTACTTTGGTTAGCTGTTGCTTCTTCTATTAACTAAAACCAGTTTGTATTTAATCAAGCAAAACAGCAAGTAGTACAAATATAACCTGAAATACTTGAGCTTCTTTCATGCCTTTTTGGAAAAATTGTCGATTATTTTCTTCTGGGACTGGTTTTCTGGTCTGTACTGCCTTCCTTCTATAAAATCTGACTTTAGCCCTACTAAAATATTTTTTTACTCAATGTTAATTCTTTATTGTATAATTCAACCTTACGTGTTTAAATCCAGTCTGATGGTCAGTAGTTTGTTACTAGTGGGGTATTACAGCCACCCCATGAGTCACTTCTTTGTTAGCTGCAAGCACACTAGTTAAGCATTGCCAGCAAAGTGTGAAAGCTATGGAGAAGAGCTGGAAAGGCAAAGTTCCAACACTGTTTATACTTACTACCTCTTGGAAATAATATAATTCATACTAGAGAGATATTTAAAAGTTTAATGTTGTGTGGCTGCAAAGAAGGCTAAGCCATTAAAAGAGCTTGCTTGCAAAGCCTGATAGCCCAGGTTCAATTCCTCAGTACCACACATTTGAGTACCCCTGTTGGCGAACCCATTCATATTCTGTCTCCTTCCCTCCCTCTTTCCATTCTCCCTCCCTCTCAAATAACAATTTAAAAAAAGCTGTTGGGGGGGGGGTGGTTAATGTTAGGCTTGGGAGATGGCTTAGTCAGTAAAATGTTTGCCATGCAATTCTGAGAACCCCATCCCCCACATAAAAGTTAGGCATGGTGAAATCCTAGCACTAGGGAGACAGAGACAGGAAGATTCCCTGGGGCTTGGTGAGTTCATCTAAGAAGTATAGGGTAGAGAAAGACACCCTGTATTGCCCTCTGGCCTCTACCAAATAAATACACAGATACTCCCAGTGCTAGGGAGTAACCCCACGATTTTGAATGAGCTATGGATTTTTATTTTCTCCTCATGATTATCAACCACATCTAAAGTTTTGAGATGTTTCTGGATTTTTAGATTTTGTTGAATCTTCAGTGAGCTATTTTGTCCCAGCATTAAACCTATCAGAAGCCAATAATGCTACATACATCTCTTCCTCCAGCTTCAGGGCCTTCACCTTGATAGCTTGAAATCAGCCGTGGTAGAATTATTTTTATCATGCAAATGAGCATGTGAGAGTACTTTCGCTTTCCTGTGGAGCTGGTATGCTAGTTCTACACTAACTAAAGACCAACTGTAACTTGTAGAGAAACTTTCTAAACCATTGTCTTCACAAAGGATATGCATGTTTAAGGCATTGTAAAGCAGAGAATTCCTAGATGAATTTAAGAGCTGATCTTTGCAACACATATTTGGTAACTAAACACAAGAGGTAGAAAAAAATCCTTTGGCTTCACCCTAAGTCTTGAATTTGAAATGACTGCTGTTACTTCAAAGTTGAAAACCAATAATAATTGAAAGGCTTTGGCAGTAATATTATTTTATACTTATAAATCTATGGTGCTCTTAAAATTTTATAAATAAAATACTAAACTTGGCGAAGTAAATTCTAAAAACATGTATACGCATACTCTGTCCATTGCAGGTCGTGAGACTCTTATGAGTGTTGGCGTTAATAAATTATTTTGAGTAACTGTTAGTAAGGAATTGGTTCTGTCAAGATTGAGTGGCATAAACAAGGCCTAGAAATCAGGGACCAGATTAGGTACAAAGAAGAATCAGGCAATTGCCAGATGATAATTTGGGGTTTGTTGGGGGGATTTTTTTCTATGTATATAAAATGATCTAAGTCTTCTACTGAAACTCTAAGATCATGTCTTAAATTTAAGTCTGAACAGGAATTAAGAATAACTCAAAGTGAATTTGACCGTCAAGCAGAGATTACCAGACTTCTCCTGGAGGGAATCAGCAGCACACATGTGAGTAGTAATTTGTTGGAAATTGGTTTGGAACAAAAGATGCTGAGAAAAGCACTTAAGAGGACTGTCAGAATCATGAATGAGGTTGAGGGCAGTCTATTCTGTGACATAAGATGACTCTGTCTCCCCAAAAAAGTCCTATTTAGTGAATAAAAAATAAATTTGTTTTCAGTTATTTATCAAGAAAGATAAAATTTCTTACATTTCATGGCTTATTTTTCCTACTGTCATCAAATTTCCATGTTGGCTTTTATTGGCTTAGCAAAGTTTATAATTATCATTGTCATGTACACCAATATCAATCTGAATAAGCCTTATAGTAAGATAGTAGATATATGCTGCTTCCTCATTACAGTGCTGTGCTTTGTTCTCCCTTAGCATGTGCCACTTAAGAACTGCTGAAACCTGATGCTAACTTACCTTACAGGCCCATCACCTCCGCTGTCTAAATGACTTTGTAGAAGCTCAGATGACCTACTATGCACAGTGTTACCAGTACATGCTAGACCTCCAGAAACAACTGGGAAGGTAGCATTTTCCTTTTCATATATAAAGTCCTGATAGGGTAAGATTACTTAAGGGGTCGAAGGGAACCAGCCAGAAGAGAACTGGGGATATGGAAAAAGGCAGGGAGGTGGGAATGAATAAGACCAAGCATAATGTCACATGCACATAAAAACACCATAATGAAACCCATTACTTTGTATATTAAAAAGTGCATGATAAAACAATTTCTTCCTAATAAAGGAAGAAAGAAATTCAGACTTTCCTGTAAACTAACAGCAGTGGATAAGTATTAGAAAAGTTAAAAGGTTTTGTTAGAAAAGAACTGCATCTTTTTTTTTCCAAAATGTATATCAGATTTCTAAGGTAACATTTTGCACTTTTCTGGCCCAGAAGGATGTTAACAGAGACGAGAAGATTATTTAAGTGAATACCTTTCCTAGTGTGAAGAAAATTAGAAAGGTGTTTGAGGTTTTGTTTTCTCTTGCTACTGAATATTTTTTGCTGTTGGTTGAAGAAAATGTAACTGACTATTACCCTTAATGATGAACTAATTTATTTTTATTCATTCTATAAAATAGTTTTAGAGTACTCTGTAGTATCTCAAACCCACTGAAATAATTATTTTGAGTATAATAATAATACTTTAAGGTAAAATGATAGTATAGAAAGCACATAGTTGAATCATTTAGTCATCAGTATTTATAGAATCCCTGCCTTGGGCCCAAAACTACTGTATATTCAGGAGTTACAAATAAAGTAGACAAAAAGTGCTTGCCTTCCTGGAGCTCACAGGTAAGGTGATACTGGAAATAATATACCAAACATATGGTCTCTTTCATGTAAGGTCTGGGTAGAAATACAAGCCACAGACAGGACATATATAAGTATAAAGGTAGGAGAGCAGGGCTAGAGAGATGGCTAGCGGTTAAGGCACCTGCCTCCTAAACCTAAGAACGCTGGTTCCAATCTCCAGGTGCCACGTTTAGCCAGATGCAAAGTGACGTAAGGGCACAAGCCACACTTGACCACAAGGGGGCGCACGCATCTGGATTTCATTCGCAGCAGCTGAGAGGCTGCTGGCGTGCCCATCTCTATCTGTCTTCCTCTCCCTCTCTGTGTCTCTCTCCAAAAATAAAAAAGTTAGAAGAGCAGAGTGTTGTGAAGGCATCTAACTGGCCCAGCTGCACTGGCCAAGTTTCTCAGATGAAGCTATTTTAGTACTTGTAGTTTAGAGCAAGAAAGAGGGAAGAGATGAATATTCCAAGCACACCAGGAGCATGTATATAAAAAAGCCAGAAGCCAGGTGTGGTGGCGCACACCTTTAATCCCAGCGCTCGGGAGGCAGAGGCAGGAGGATCGCCATGAGTTCAAGGCCACTCTGAGACTACATAGTAAGTTCCAGGTCAGCCTGGGCTAGAGTGAGACCCTACCTTGAAAAACAAAAAATAAATAAATAAACAAATAAGCCAGAAGAAAGAGTATGGCCTGTTTAGAGAACTGACAGTAATTCCTTTGTGGTTAGAGCATAGTGTTGAAGTTCAGAACTGAGGGCTGGAGAAATGGCTTAGCCATTAAAGCGTTTGCCTGCCAAGCCACAGGAACCCGGTTCGATTCTCCAGGACCCACGTAAGCCAGATGCCAGAATTGAATATAAGACTAGAGGAGCTGAGCAGGGTTGTACTAGGAAAAGCCTTTAAGATACAGTCAAAAGTTGGGACTCGTAGAACCATTAAGGAAGGAGTGATATGTGACATTTGAAGGAAGCACATCAAAATAAGTTGTTTCAAGGAAGATGGCTTAAAAACATCTCTTAATAAATATTCTAGAGCTAGACACATCTACACAGCCAATTTTACATCTTCAAAATTAATTGCAGCCTATTATCCTTATTCTAGTGGCATTTGCCAGATAGATTTGTGATTCTATGTATTTGGTATTAAGTCTGAGAAGCATTAGTACTTCCTTTTCACTTGGTACTGACACTCTGGGATAGCATTCTACTTACAGACACACCATGCTTGGCAGTCATCCTTCAAACAAAATCAGCTTAAGTACCAGCCTTAAAAGGCAAACCACTGTTGTTCTAGAGAAGTCTAGCTTGTCTCTGTACCCTTAAGGGATTATATTACTGCTAAGGTCCAGTGACAGGGAATAGGGGAAATTTTAGCCTTTTAGTTTATTGCAACATAACTTTTTAAAGAAAGAATCAGGTGTGATGGCACATCATGTAATTCTAATACTTGGGAAACTTACACAGGATGATTGCAAGTTGGAGGCTAGCCTGGCCTACATAGTGAAACCCTCTGTGAAAGGGGTGGGGGTTCAAATCAAATGCAGACCTCAACAAATAGCAAATGATCCAGATCACACCAATCCAAAACCAAAAACTACTTCTAAAGAATAGAATAAGGTCATACTAATAGTTATAGTAGCATTCTTAGTAATAGTAGCTGAGGACTTGCAGAGATGCCTCAATGGTTAAAGGTGCTTGCTTGCAAAGCCTCATGAGCCTGGTTTGGTTCCCCAGTGCCCATGTAAAGCCAGATACACAAAGTGGTGCATACATCTGGGTTCATTTGCAGTGGCAAGAGACCCTGGTGTACCATAGCCTCTGTCTCATAACCAGTCCCATTGCAAATTTTAAAAATATTTTTAAAAAAATAGCTGAGGGCTAGAGAAATGGCTTAGTGGTTAAGGCGCTTGCTTGTGAAGCATGAGGACCCATGTTTCATTCTCCAGATGCCACTTTGGCCAGGTGCACAAAGGTGAGGCAAGCATAAGGTAGCACATGCCCACTAGGTGGCACAAGCCTCTGGAGTTTGACTGCAGTGGTTGAAGCCATGGTGTGCCAATTCTCTCTCCCTGCCTCTTTCTCTCTCTCTAAAATAAAATGAAAATGAAAATAGCTCAATAAATAGCTAGAGAGATGGCTTAGTGGTTAAGAGACTTGCCTGCAAAGCCTAACGACTCAGGTTTGATTCTCCAAAACCCATGTAAACCAGATGGACAAGCTGGTGCATGCAGTGAAGTTGGTTTACAGTGGCTAGAGGCCCTGCCATGCCCATTCTCTTTCATTCTCTCTTTCTCATAAGTAAATAAAATAAATAAGCAAATAAATAAATAAATGTTTTTTTAGAAAAAGAGTTGAACAATGACAACCACTTCTGTCAAGCTTAACTTGCAACCAGGCACTCTTCTAGACACACCTGTATATTGCTGACTTTGATCCTGCCAGCTGAGGAGTGCTGTTAGTGTCCACATTATTACAAATAAGAAAACAAGGGGCTGGAGAGATAGCTTAGGAGTTAAGTCCCTTGCCTGTGAAGCCTAAGGACCCAGGTTTGATTCCCTAGTACCCACGTAAGCCAGATGCATAGGTGACACATGCATGTATCACCTTATGCACTTGGAGTTCGTTTGCACTGGCTAAAGGCCCCGGCACACCCATTCTATCCCCCTCCTTACTTCCCTCCCTCCCTATTCCTCTCATCCCCCCAAAATAAATAAATAAATAAATAAAAAATAAATAAATAAATAAAATATTTTAAAAAGAAAACAAGTACTAGGCACAAATGTAGTGGAGTTTTATATTTTAGTAATTGAGAGGTTTTAATATACCAAACTACAGCGACTAGTATTATAGTAATTTTTATAGTTTTTTAAATGTATCAATGTAAGTAAGTTAGCAGAAGTGAACATGGCTTTCCGGTACTTTCTTCAGCCAATTGTCCTTTTATACCTTAAAAAAACAGGAATTACTAAAATTTTTGGCCTGAGCAAGCAGGTGAACAGAGTTCTGGTTAATTGAGATGGGAATTGCCACCAAGCCACAGGTTTTAGGGGTGGGAAAACACATCAGGAATATCAAAAGCACAGTGTAGACAAACTTGAAATGTCTGTTAAACATTTAATCAAGGGCGTTCAAATTGGTATATGCAAGTCTGGACTTTGTGGTGGGAATGTTGAGTTACAGAGAAATGTTAGTCGTCAGCATAGCACAGGTATCACAGGCAAGTCTTTTTAAGGAGTTCTGGTAGAAAAAAAATGAGGTAGTACCCAGAGAAGAAATTGGAGTGTAGCAGTTTCTTGGTTTTGTAAGTGGAGAAATAACATGTTTGTAGGCTGATAGGGATGATAAACAGATGGAGAAAGTACAGTATGGAAGAGAAAGGGAAGACTTGCTAAGAGAGATCTCTGTAAAAGGCAGTTCTGTGCACATGTTGTAGAGGAATTAGCCTCAGAAGTCTAGACAGCTTGCTTGGAATAAGAGGAAAGATGGCCATTTTCCCAATTATTCTTATTCTTCTCAGTTAAAAGGGAGTACATCCAGCAACTGAGTGTAAGGGTTAGGGGAGAATTGCTGGGATTTTGAGAAAAATATACAGGGACATGAAGTAGCCAGCAGGAGAAGAGTGTGAATGTACTAGACACAGATGCAGTATGATTTCTAGGCAGCACTGTGGATCCACCTATGGGCCCTAGTCATGAATAAAATGTAAAACAAAGCAACATGCTTTTTAGTTTTCTCTTACCACAGTAGTTTCAGGGATGCAGAATATAGATAAATTGGTTTTACCAAATGAATGTCATGAAGTGAAGGTCATAAGTGATGAAAGTATAGGCAGGCATGGTGTTACCATAATTAACTGTGGACATGAAGAAAGTATAGGAGCATAGATCCTGGCAGGATTGTTGATATAGGAGTACTAGAAGAAAATCGTGATCAGAGAATGGGATGCCGGAAAGTAAGATTCCTGGGAGAGTTGCAGTTACTGAAATGAATAAGGTCTTAGATGTGACTTAAGAGAACGAGTAGCAACAAGGAGCAGGTATGGAATCATTAGAGGAGTTCACAGATCTCAGAGGCTAAAGTGTTGGAAGAATTGTCTATATAGTTACTAAAATCACCAAGAATTAATGTCTCATACAGTTGAGCCAGGAATTATTTTTTTTAAGAAATGAAAGGAAGAAATGAGGCATCTACAGATGTTTGCAGCAAGAAAGTATATTGTTGAACAATAACATAGTCTAGTTTTATATTATAGTGTTGAATGGTGTGAAATCCTAAGATTGGACAAATTAAAGAGTCTAAATGTGGAAATGTGGAACCAAAGATTCCTATGCCATTCATCTGTAGGGTTAACTATACCAGTAGTGCAGTATGCACTTACACAGGAGTACAGGGATAAAGTTAGAGATTCGGGGATTTTGTTTGCAGGTATGGTTTCTAGGTGACTAGACAGGCACAAGCGAGAAGAAATAGAACGAATATATAAAGCATAATTTGACATTAAAATATTAAATTATTAAGACCTGTAAATCTTTTCTAATGTGGGAATTAGTAAACAGTGCCACCAAGTGGTGATATTAGGGAACCTTAATCACTTGGAAATAATTGTATTTTCTTTTCAACAGTTTTCCATCCAATTATCTTTCTAACAACAATCAGACTTCTGGGACACCTGTGTCCTCTGCTTTATCAAATGTGGTTGGTCCTTCTGTCATGGCTTCAACAAGTAGCCTGGTAGTCACCCCTCCTTCCACCCTCAATGACCTTAAAGAATCAAGTGGCAGCAGGAAGGCCAGGGTCCTCTATGATTACGATGCTGCAAATAGCACTGAACTCTCCCTTCTGGCAGATGAGGTGAGTAAAATTATATCACAAAGAGGCTTGCAAATTCTTCATTACTTGTTTGGAAATAGTTTATCAAGAATAAATGTTTTATGGATTTTAGTTGTTAATATTTACATTTTATAAACTTTTTTTTTTTTTTTTTTTTTTTTTTTGAGGTAGGGTTTCACTCTAGCTCAGGCTAACCTAGAATTCACTATGTATTCTCAGGGTGGCCTCGAACAAAGGATGATCCTCCTACCTCTGCCTCCTGAGTGCTGGAATTAAAGGTGTGCGCCACCACGCCCAGCTAACTTTTATTCTTTAACATAGCAAAATATCACAAAAAATTTAACATAGTTGATATATAAAATAAAATAAAAATCTGATATGTAAAACTCCCTCCAATAAAATACCTTTCAGTGAAACTGATGTCTAAAGTTCTTGAACAGTGAAGAGTTTAAACAGATTAAATACAAATATGCTTTGCTTGCTGTGTGGTTTTTGTTTAATGCAGTTAGTAACTTTCAGTATTTTATTTTATAGGTAATCACTGTGTTCAGTGTCGTTGGAATGGATTCAGACTGGCTAATGGGGGAAAGAGGAAGTCAAAAGGGCAAGGTGCCAATTACCTACTTAGAACTGCTCAACTAAACAGGGAGACTATGACAGATGGCCCTTCGTGACAACATATTTATATACAATTAACTCTAAATAAAGCAGGTTTAAGTATCTTCTGTGTTAATGTCTTATGAGACTGGAAAAAAAAATGCCAGCCATCAGAAACTGGCCTTTCTGCCAGTAAAATTGCATGGTTAATATTTCATTACAGACTTTATGGTAGCAATTTCATGACAAGAATGTTTTCTTACACAATTCTCTTTCTACTGAGGTTTCACTAATAAGTAGCTACTTTTGAGCCCCAACTTAAAAGAATTGTTTTCTACTGAATTTTTCATTAACCCAAGCCTTTTTCTTTTATGTAAAATAAATTTATTATGAATTGATATCAGTGACTCATTTATTAGGTATAATTAATAGCCAAAGAATAAAGTAAAAATTTGCTTTCAACTTTTGATTCACAAAAGACCTGTCGGAGGTATCTCTTGTGGGGAACATGGTGTTTCAGTGCTTCCATGCAGAGAGGTGCCATTGTGCCTCCCTCTCAGTGCTGTCCGAGGATGTCAGGACTGCCTCAGTGCTTTTCTTCTTGGTGTTTGTTTGGTTTGGATTTGATTCGTTTGTTTTTTTAAACATTACTGAATGATTTCTTTTAAATTTAAAAACAACTGTTCCTTGAAAAACATTGCATTACCTACTGATGTAGTTAAGGTTCTACGATGTCTAGACAAATTCAGTTCACTAAGAATAATGTGTTTAAGTTTATTCCGTTGGCAAGATTAAATGCATGATCTCATTGTATCGGTGAAGAACGTACTACACTGTACTAAAGAGGATGGGTATTAAATAGCAGATGTGTGTAAAAAAATGTGCATTAGTGCCCCTGTGCTCATTATAGAATAAATGATATAGCAGGCTTCTTTCCTCTGGGCTCACTAATGAAACTTTGAAAATGGATTAATTAGTGTAGGTTACCTTGATCAGGCTCTCCAGTTATAAATCATGTATTGTAGTGACACATTTGGAGCCCAAGAACTGCTGTGTGAGCAAGCCATTGCTGTGGATCAGCAGCACTTGGTAAAAGTCGGCAGTCTAGAAATTTTTTGTTGGACATGAGTTTGCATTTATTCATTCATCCACCCATCCATTTGTTGAGGATGAGGTAACTATGTTGATCACCCGAGTATCCTGCTACCAACAAGGTGCTCACCGACCTTGCCCCGGAAGAGCTTAAAGACCAGTGGAGTGTGCAAGACCAACAAGCAGGGTCCTGTCGCAGAGCTAATACTATGAAGGAATAGAAGGTGTATGTTTAGGAATCACCTGACTGAGCTCTGAGGTGTTGCAGGTAGAAGGAAAAAGATGTCCTGGGCCTGAAGTCAAGACAGCCTGTGCAAAAGTAGTTCATATATTCAGGGACTCTTGAGCTATCAAAATGATAAATTTTTGTACTTTAAAAAGTTGACTATTTGAACAGCATTTAAAAATCCTTTTGTGTTAAGAGCTCGGAAGAGACTGGTAAACATTTTAGAAATGTAGCTCACAGTCCAAGATTTTAACAACCTCTACCGTCAGAAATTCTTTGACAACTTTATAATTGTCCAAGACTGAATTATCATATTTAAAGAACCCCAAAAACGACTCAGAATGGCCGCTTTTCTATAAAACCAACTGAATAATGCTTTCATGTCTCTCAGAAAGGAAGCCAGAAGTACTACCTACCATGTATGTGTACATTTAGGCTTTGAAAGACTGTAAAAATTTAGATCAACTTAAATAGCACCTCAGGGCCGGGCGTGATGGCACACGCCATTAACCCCAGCACTCAGGAGGCAGAGATAGGAGGAGCACCATGAGTTCAAGGCCACCCTGAGACTACATAATGAATTCCAGGTCAGCCGGGGCTAAAGTAAGGCCCTGCCTCCAAAAAACAACAAAATAACAGCAACATAGATTTATGGAAAGTAAAGTAATAAAGGAGAAAGTACAGGTAGTGGAGTGAACTGGCCCCAGCTTGGTTTCTAGCCTTCCTCACATGCTGTGCTCCGTGAACTACAGCTCAGATGCATAGCCGCCTTTTTCGCATCAGTAAATGGGGGTGTTTATGAATTATTATGCTACCTTATAGTTAAGAGATTATACAGCAAATCTTACTTCATGTTAAATGCTTTTTAGGCAAGGGCTTGGTACACAGTAAATCCCTTTTTAGTCCCCGTAGCTTCCTGACCTCGGTATACCATGGGCTTTATTAAGGACTGCTGTATGAGTGTGGACCAGACGGGTTTCTTTCTTATCTGTGCTCTATTAGTCCCTGTCAAGTCCATTCTTCACTCCACATCAGACCCCGCTCCAGATCTGCCCAGCCAGTCAATGCAAGCTCTGTGTCAGAACTTTCCACTCTCCTTCAGGAGAATAGTGGGTATTTGAAGACTTGTTAAATTACTATAGTGTTAATGGATTCAAAGGCTTCTTGTACCTATGTCTATCATAAATCCAACAAAATACTTAGCCTTGTATGAGGTTTTGGTTTGCTGGGTTTGGGGAGGGGATTTGTTGTTTTTATTTGGCTTAAAGTTGTAGATTTAGTTTCTACTCAGGTAAACTCCCTGGAGATTTAGGCATGAAAAAAATTTTGAGAAGCCTATTAATTCATAATACAATTCAGAGTTATTTAAATAAGTCCCGTGTCCCTGAGCTTAATTCAGACATGCAGCAATGGGTCTGGAGGATGCATATATTAAATAGTAAACATGGAGATATTTATAGACTGTTTACAAACTGAAAAAATTGATTGGATTTTATCTACTTTTGTCCTTAAAGTAGTCTAACTTAAAAGGTGATAGTGTTAAAACATTTTTATGGGGCTGGAGAGATGGCTTAGCAGTTAAGGTACATGCCTGCAAAGCCTAAGGACCCAGGTTCGATTCTCCAGGTCCCATGTAAGCCAGATACACATGGTGGCACATGCATCTGGAGTTCGTTTGCAGTGGCTAGAGGCCCTGGTGTGCCCATTCTCACTTAACTTTCTCCCTCTCTCTGTCTCAAATAAGTAAAAATAAAATCTTTTTAAAAAAAAAAAAAACATTTTTATGGTGCTAATCTAAAAAACAATTTCATGTTTAGAAGATACACAACAAGGGTCGTAACCCTGGGTGGGCTAAAGCCTTACATACTAGTCCACTGTTCACAGAACAGAGGAGCAAAAGGAAGCTAGTGGTGGGAGAACCAGGTACACTGCCGCCAGGAGACGATGGTGGAGACAGGACAAGCACAAGAAACCACTTGCTACGCAGTGAGGCTGCGCTAGATTCCTGAAAAGCCCTTCCCTGCCTCCCAGACACCCACTGTGTTCAAATGTCCCTAGTTGCACTTTAAGCCTGAGTGAAGAGCTCCTTCTCAAGATGATAAGTGGTGGGGGTGGAGTTCACCACCACCCCTGTCCTTTCTCCCACATTATCCTAAGTAGAGTGTCAGAGTGAAGTCCCCAAGCCAGCAAAATCAATTGCCTGGAAACCTGTTTAAAATCCTAATTGCTGTGTTCAAATAGTTTGCCTTTATTTGTACTTAGATCTTCAAAGGCCTGTAAAGCTAGTAGTGTTAGTCTTCCATGGAATAGCTTTTAAGATCTTTTAAGACAGCCGGGTGTGGTCGCGCACACCTTAAATCCCAGCACTCGGGAGCAGAGGTAGGATTGCTGTGAGTTCAAGGCTACCCTGAAACTACATAGTGAATTCTAGGTCTGCCTGGGCTAGAGTGAGACCTTACCTTGAAAAAATATATTTTAAGACAAAAATGTCTTCCTTACTACATTCTAACTATTAATTGTAATTTATATGGTTATTTTATTATTTATTTGTTTCATATATATCTGTCATTCTAGAATGTCAACTTCCTAAGATAAAACTATGATTCTGTTGATCATAAATTACTCTTAGCACAAAGCCTTGCTCATTGTAAGTACTTGATAAATATTTGTTGGGTAAAAGAAAAAAATACAAATGCTAAAGTCTTCCCAAGACGTACTGAGCCAGACACCAGACCTGGGGCCCCACAGTCTCGTAACAAGCCATTTGAGTGAATCTGTACAGTCAGGTTTCAGAGCCCCCGCAGAACTAACAGTTCACCTTTCACCATCAGGCCTACTAGTGGACATAACTTGAAATTTTCTCTCTTCCTTCTGTAGCGCTTACCAACATCACTTTCACAGGTAGAAGAACGTAGTTGTCTAACTTACAAGCTGACATTAAGGTATAAGGGCATGTTTAGCGTCTATTAGGAAAATATTCTTGAGATGACAGGACCTGGGTGCTATGGAAGGTTTTTAGGAATATAGACCCATCTGTGTAAGGAAAAATAAGCACTAACCACATTTCCTTGCAGTGCCTTGAACATTAAACACCCTGACAAACAATAAAGCAGTATTAGACTAACGTGTACATCCCTGTGCCTCAGGTTACTAAGCTGTAGACTTTTTAAGAATTGTTCATGCTTTTTTATAGAACAAATCATAACCACGTTGGCAAAAAAAAAAAAAAAAACCCATACTTTTAAAAGAATTGACTGTAATTCCACCATCCAGGGAGACGCACTGTTATGTAAATACATGGCCTTCCAGACTCTTATGTGCATTTATAGATTTTTTTTAATGGGATCAAATTGTACATGCTGTTTTGTACATTTTTCAACAGTACCATGACTTTGTTGCTGTGTCATATGTGTTTCTACTTTTTAATGGCTGCATGATACTTCATATGTGCCACATTTTATTAAAATGCAGTTGAATTTTTAGGTTTCTAATGTTTCACTAATAAACTGCTTTAAAGAACATTGTGCTGCTAACTTTTGTGTTGCTAATTATTTCTTTAAGTTGTTCCCAGTTTCTAAAACCTTATGCTACTTAACTGCCACTTTGCTCCTAGAAGACTTATCAACTTGCACTTTTTTGATAAGCAATATATGAAGAATACTATAGATTGAGGACAGGTGTTTTGAAAGGCTTCCAGCTGAATGTTTTTATAATCGTTGGTTTGAAAAATGAAGGGTGAAAATAGAGATGCTACAGATTTAGCCAACTAAAATTACCCTTATTGGGAAATCAAGCACACCCAAGCATAGTGGCTGAGGGGGGGACAGTTTCAGACGGAAGGCGGGAAAGTCTAGCATGGCTGGCATGCAGCCTTCCCCTTCTGAAAAGAATACCATCACCATTCTAACCCACTGCTGCAAAAGCATTGTGGTGGGACATCCCACTGGATACTTGAACACCTGACTGGAAGTGAGCCAGAGTGTAAGGTCAGTGGGATGTAGAAGGAAGATGGTGACAGTGATCGACTTCACGGAGGCCGACAATAGCAACTGTGGGAAAACACTTGGAGCTTTCTTCACCAAGATGAAACTTCTCAAAACTAAGTTTGCTGTAAGCTCTTTCCTCCCATAAGCTGCCTTGGACCGGCTGTTTCATCCATCAAAAAGAATGTAACTGCTACATCACTTTGTGCTTATTTGTAGTCCCAGTATAATGAAAACTTCAATGTGCAGCAGCCGTGTAAAATTCAAGCCTTGGGTGAGGACCACCCAGCTTTGGTACCTGATATACTCAGCAGCGTCCTGTTGCGAGAGCTTCTCCTAACGAGCTGTGGTCTCCCGAGCACCTGGCATGCTTCTATATACGAAGAGTCAATTTGAAATTGAGCCTGTTTCTTTATCTCCTGGAAGTGTGTCAGGCTTGGGTTCTGAGCAGATTATTCTGCTGTGTTACACATTCAGCTATTGTATCCTTTCCTTACATCTAAGTGCTAAGTGATATTTTCCCATCTGAGACTAGAGAAAAGAGAGAAGGGGATATGTCCAGATGGTAAAAAGGAAGAGTGGAAACAAGGTGGATAGAAGAAAGCAAGGAAGTTTAGCTCATTTTACATTGAAATGCCACTGCAAATATCTGAATCCTGACAGCTGAGCTCATTGAGCCTAAGTTTGAGGAACAGATATCACCAGCAAAAGTCTACCATAGAAAATCAGTTTGCAAAGTACAAGTTTAGTATAAAGCACTGTGAGCCGTCTGCTCGCAGTTATCTCTGGAAAGGTAACTTGTCCAGGGTTATGCTGCAATAAACACAGACAAAACTCCAGACATCAACTCATTTTAACATTCAGATGAGCCCCAGTGTAGCAGTTATCTTAATGTTGCTGGGAAAAATACACCCAACCAGAAGCAGAAGCAGCCTATGGGAGGCAAGGGTTTATCTCAGCCTTACAGCTTCACGGTGGAGAAAGCTGACTCACCTCTTCACACTTGAGCAGCAGAGAGAAAAAGCAAGATCTAGTGTAATCAACCTCCAGGTCCACCTCCCAGCAACTCACCTCCTCAGGCAAGGCTCCACTTCCCAAAGGCTCCACCAGCTGGGGCCCAAGTAGGAAGCTTAATCGCAATCAATCACAAACGCATGCAAACCACCACGCAATAAATTTAAATGAGCATATGATGTGCTTAGGCTGCAAACTGCTCAGCTAAGGAGGAGGAATTGGGGACTTGATGGGGGTTATAAGGGAGGAACGGCACACAGGAGACTTCAGATTTGCGAGGACGGGATGAATGGACAGGCATAGAAGGTGGCTGTTGTAGACAGCTCCATATTGCGGGAATCAACTTCCAAACAGGCATAGCTTATGGGAGGAAGGGGTTTATTTCAAGCTTTGGCTACCTTTAGCCCCTTAATTGCCATTTGTTGCCCACCTCTGTGTCTGACCTGACATCCTGACAACTATCAGTTGACCCTTTTGGGGATGCAAGAACAGACCCCCAGCTTCCACCAACCCAAGGGCTAAGAATGTCATTGGCAGTGGGGGTGGCTAGAGGGATGGCTTAGCAGTTGAAGTGCTTGCCTGCAAAGCCTAAAAGACCCAGGTTCAATTCCTCAGAACCCACGGAAGCCAGATGCCCATGTGGCACACTCGTCTGGAGCTCATTTGCGTTGGCTGGAGGCCCTAGTGTACCTATTCTCATTCTCTTTGTCTCGCTCACTCACTCACTAATAAAAGTATAAAAAGAGTGTCATCTGAGAGCATCTTGAAGCCTATGGTGGAGATTTCCCTGCTTTGCTATAACCCACCTACTGATGCTTCAGCTAATGGATTTGGAAAGTGTCTTAGTTTATGACTATCTTTTCTTCCTTAAGTATAAAAACTTCATGAGGGGCTGGAGAGATGGCTTAGCAGTTAACTGCTCTCCTGTGAAGCCTAAAGGCCCCAGTTCGAGGCTTGATTCCCCAGGACCCACGTAAGCCAGATGCACAAGGTGGTGCATGCATGGAGTTCGTTTACAGTGGCTAGATGCCCTGGTGTGCCCATTCTCTCTCTTTCTCTGCCTCTTTCTCTCTCCGTCTGTCTGTCACTCTCAAATAAATAAATAAAAATAAACAAAACTTCATGAAACTGTTGTCACGCCAGGCCTGCGCAGGATGCCATGTTCACAGAAGCCACTTCCTGGTTTCTTCTGACATGCGATCTGGCTAGGGCCTGACCTGCATTATGCCATACATACATTGGAACATAGAATTGGGGTAACCTGAATCTGTGTTCCCGGGCCATGGTCATTCATATTTGGCTCCAGAATAAACTACCTTTTATTTCTCTTTAAAGTGAGAGCTGTGTCTTTTGCATTAACAAACGTTTACAGCTGTTATTCTGTCCAGACAAAATGTCTTAATACTAAAACCACTTAGCCCAGGAATTAAGACTACAGACTCTGGAATCAACAGAAGCAAATTGTCAAATCCCAGCTGTGTGTTAACCTCAATTCCTGTTTTTTCATCTATAAAATACAAATTGAAATGCCTACCTCCTAGGTTTGTAGCAAACTAGTTCTCAAACCACAATTCCCCAATCAGCAGCATCAGTAACACTTAGCTGTTTATTAGAAATGCAAATTTTCAGGCCCCTACTGAAACAGAAACTCTAGGAATGGGCACAGCCATTACTGTTTAAACAAGCCGTCGCGTGATGCAAGGTACGTGGAAAAGTTGGTGAGCCACCATTGTGTGGAAGGAAGCAGTTCACATAAGGGTTTAACCCAGTAACTGGCATGTTGTAAATATTTAGTGACTTACGGATTTTATCACTACTAGAATTTCTAAAATTAAAAAAGGACTACACACTGTTCAAGGAAATTTCCATAATATTTTTTCATAAATATTTTGACAGCCAAAGGTTAAGATTCATGATGACCATATAAAGTAAAGATCCAATATTTGAAACATGTAGCCAGTGTTCTCCTCTGGCCTCCACACATACACACATGTGCATGCACCACACATCACACACACCATATGCTTACCCTATAGACACACACACACTTCAAAAGAAATACTTTCTAGCGCCAGCTGTGGTGGTATATGACTTCATTCCCAGCACTCAGGAAGCAGAGGTAGGAGGATCACCATGAGTTCGAGGCCAGCCTGAGACTACATAGTGATTTCCAGGTCAGTGGGTCAGCCTGGGCTAGAGTGAGACCCTTTCTCAAAAGACCAAAAAAAAAAAAAAAAAAAAACAAAAAAAGAAAAGCAAAAGAAAGAATATCTATCGTGCACTCATAAAGTGTCCAACTTGCCGGGCGTGGTGGCGCACGCCTTTAATCCCAGCACTCGGGAGGCAGAGGTAGGAGGATCGCTGAGAGTTCGAGGCCACCCTGAGACTACATAGTGAATTCCAGGTCAGCCTGGACCAGAGTGAGACCCTACCTCGAAAAACCAAAAAAAATAAAAATAAAAAAAAAAAATAAATAAATAAATAAATAAATAAATAAAGGGTCCAACTTTATTTCATGCACCTTCCTGACAAATGCCTCAAGATAAATTCATTTCAGAATGTAATCCTATGAAACTAAATGAATTACCTTCAACATAGGGTGTTTGGTTATAAACAACTGCATGCTTCAGGAGACCAAAATAATTGTAGTTTAGAACAGTTCATCATAATCCATTCTTATTGAGAGTATTAGACACCAATAGAAATTAAATTTATGGTTATGTACCCTCAGGCAAATTATTCACTTAACCTCCTAGGCCCTTAGATTTCTCATCTGTAAAATGAAAATATCAAACCATTATTAAACCAAAAATCTCTAAGGTCTTTCTAATTCTTATAATATACTTGAAAAAGAAGCCAAAATTGTTCTAGTTTTAATAACAACTAAGCTAAACACCAAATTATTAACTTGAACAACATACGCAGTTCTACTGGAAGGTATTTGAATGGGTTATTTTAATAGATTTTTTTATTTTTATTTATTTGAGAGAGAATAGAAAGAGGCTGATAGAGAGAAAGAATGGGTGCACCAGGGCCTCCAGCCACTGCAAATGAACTCCAGACACATGAACCACCTTGTGCATCTGGCTTACATGAGTCCTGGGGAGTTGAACCTAGGTTCTGTGGCTTTGCAGGCAAGTGCCTTAACCGCTAAGCCATCTCTCCAGCCCATTCTTTTATTTATTTTTTTAAAGTTTTTTTGGTTTTTCGAGGTAGGGTCTCACTCAAACTTAGGCTGACCTAGAATTCCCTATGTAGTCTCAGGGTGACCTCAAACCCACGGTGATACTCCTACCTCTGCCTCCCAAGTGCTGTTTATTTTATTTTTATTTATTTGAGGGTGACAGACAGAGAGAGAGAGAAAAAGAGAGGGAAAGGGAGGGAGAGAGGGAGAGAGGGAGAGAATGGACACACCAGGGCCTCCATCCACTGCAAACGATTCAGGGGCCACCTTGTGCATGTGTCTTACGTGAGTCCTGGGGAATCGAGCCTCAAACCAGGGTCCTTAGGCTTCACAGGCAAGCCTTTAGCTGCCACACCATCTCTCCAGCCCCTTTATATTTTAGATTACAAAACTTCTCAGTCAGAATTCTCTGAAAAGGCTGAGTAACACCTTGTCAGAAATTCATTTGGAAATCTCTCTCTACCTGGATTGATGGAGCCCTCACCTCAGAGGAAAAGGACATGTTTGATGTTAGGGCTTTCTGGTGGGTTCTGTTGAGCACATATGAACAGTGTATTATGGGCTTCTGTGCTCCCTTGGAAAATGCTGCTGACATATACTGATGTGCCTAACATTGCCAACATTCATTGACCTTTGTCCATAATCACTACAATCTTTAAACACAGCAAGTAAATATACTTGCCCACGTTACAGCTGAAAAACCCGAGAGCTGTTCTGCCAGAAAGTGGCAGAGCTAAGTCTTCTTGCTGGCCTTCCTAGCTCCAGAGTACAAGCTTTAATCAATGTGTTATATGTGCCTCAAAATTTGGTTAGTGGCCCTTCATTTCCTGGACTTCCAGGTTAGTAACTTTTCATGAGTCAAGAAGAGTGTTGCTGGTAAAATGAAGTAGCTCTAAACGAAAACTGCCTACAAAGTTCCTCAAAGCTGAGGGGGCCGGGCATGGTGGCGCACGCCTTTAATCCCAGCCCTTGGGAGGCAGAGGTAGGAGGATTGCCGAGAGTTCGAGGCCACCCTGAGACTACACAGTGAATTCCAGGCAGCCTGAGCTAGAGTGAGACCCTACCTCGGAAAAGCAAAAAAAAAAAAGCTGAGGGGATCTGTCACCCCATTTTTTTCTTTTGGTTTTTTGAGGTAGGGTCTCGCTCTAGTCCAGGCTGGCCTGGAATTCACTAGGTAGTTTCAGGGTGGCCTCAAACTCATAGCAATCCTCCTACCTCTGATTCTCCAGTGCTGGGATTAAAGGTGTGTACTGGTATTGTCACCCCATTTTTTTATCACCTCTAATGGAGCAGAGAAACTGGTGTAGGCTGGAATCAGGATTCTCCAAGTACAAGCCCCAGAATCAGACAGAAGGAGGGCGTGTTATGCCATCAACAGAATCTGGGAAGTACTCCTTATGTACATGTTGGAATCCTACTTTTTAAATTTTTCATTTAGTTATTTGTGGAGAGAGAGAATGGCACACCAGTTCCTCTTACCACTGCTAATGAACTCCAGATGCATATGCCACTTTGTGCATCTAGCTTTTTGTGGGTACTAGAAAATTGAACCCAGGTCATCAGGCTTTGCAAGCTAGCACCTTTAACCACTGAGCCATCTTGTCAGCCCTGGACTCTTAGATTCTCTTTACGAAATATCTATTTATGTATTTAAGAGAGAGAAAGGAGAGATAGAGAATGGGCACACCAGGACCTCCTCCTACCATTGCAAATAAAGTCCAAACACATGTGCCACTTTGTCCATCTGGCTTTGCGTAGATGCTGAGAGGGCTGTAGAGATGGCTTAGTGGTGAAGGCACTTGTCTGCAAAAGCTGAGGACCCAGGCTTGATTCCTCAGGACTCACATAAGCCAGATGTACAAGGTGGCACATGTGTGTGGACTTTGTCTGCAGTGGCTACAGGCCCCGGTGCACCCATTCTCTCTATGTGCCTTTCTCCCTCTCTCTCTCCTTAAAATAAATAAATAAATATCTTTTAATAAAAAGAATACATAAAAATAAGAAAAGAATAAAAAAGAATGCATGGGTACTGGGGAATTGAACCCAGGCCATCAGGCTTTGCAGGTAAGCACCTTAACTGCTGAGCCCTTGGCTCTTAGTTTCTCACGAGGAACTTATTTGCCATCTTTGGCAGGATAAGGGCACATTATTTAAAACAGAAAAGTGGGTGCCATGCCATGGTATTTGCCAGGTGCTGTCCCTGATGGAGGGTTTTACACACATATCCCACTTTAATTCTTATAGCAATGCAGTGGTACAGACCATTGTCCTCACTACACTGAAGCTTAAAGAGCTGGACTCTTCGAGGCTCCTGAGCTTCCCGATGCATCCGCAGAGCTGCCTCTCCCTTCCCTTTCTCTTCCCTTGATGCTCAGCCCCCTCCCCATGCTGCAGCATTGCTCTGTCCCGTGACTACCAGACCCTGGGAGCCAGTGCTCTGGGCTGTCCTTCCTAACCATTTCCACTGTCTTGCACTCCCATCCCCACCACGCCCGCTCTGGCTAACTTTAAGCTTAATTTCTGCAAATGTAAGCTCTCCAACTCCCAGACAGCTACCTTGGGAGGGCTACTGAGCCTCGGGGACCCATCAGAGCTAGGGGACAAGCAGGCCCCCATGAGCAAAATCAAGAAGTATGTGCTGTTGACAGCTGCACATTGCTGGGATGAACATCCAAACCGGGCAGCTTAGAGTAGAAGGGGATTTATTTCAAGCTTACAGATCCAGAGGAAGATCCAGATGGCGGAAGAAGCTTGCTCCTTTCCACAGACCCAAGCAGAGAGAAAAACGGCAGCAAGGAAAACACCAGCACCAGTGCCAGCGTACACAACAAAGAGCAGCAAGCAGGGTGCCCTGGGCATCCCCCAGAGCTCAAGCCTCTCTGAACACCTTTGGGCTGGACTCCAGGATCCACCCCCCCCCCATGACACCTCCTCCAGCCAGGCAGCTGGAGACCCAAGCAACAAGCTTTAATAAACACCTGAGTCACCAGATGTGGTGGCACATGCCTTTAATCCCAGCACTCGGGAGGCAGAAGTAGGAGGATTGCCGTGAGTTCGAGGCCACCCTGAGACTACATAGTGAATTCCAGGTCAGCCTGAGCTACAGCGAGACCCTCCCTTGAAAAACTAAAAAACCAATACATATATATATATATATATATATATATATATATATATATATATATATATATATGCAAACAAACAAACAAAAACACCTGAGTCCATAGGAGACAGACATGCATCCAAACTTCTTAGTATGGGAGGATGGCTTAATAAGATTTAAAATAGTGACTTCTTTATCACCACCACAGTGCTATACTGCAAGGTTTGTTGAGCACAGAGCCATCTTCTGATCCCTGTTTTCCAAGTTGGAAGGACCACCGGCATTTCCTCGAATTAGAGAGCATAGATCCACCAGTAATGCACGCATTCTAACGTCTTTTTTTTTTTTAATTCCCCTCGTGGTTAAGTGAACGGGTAGTCATATTGACCCAGAAACGTGTAAAACTCTGAATGGCCCTGTGTCTACGTTAGAAACCAACCAAGCTGTGGCTGTGAGACCTCCTTCCATGTGTGGTCACAGTAATGGTCAGAATGGCTGGGCAGGACGTCCTTTGCCTGTCAGCCTTGCCCCTTTCCCAGGTTCCATTTTCCCAAACTCCACATCAGCAGAAGGCATGCAACTTTAGAAAAAAAAATATATAATAGTTAGAGCCTGCATACCAGGCACTGTGCTAAAAGTGGTTTGCAGGCTGGAGAGATGGCTTAATGATTAAGGCATATGTGTGCAAAGCCTAAGGACCCCGGTTCGATTCTCCAGGTCCCACGTAAGCCAGGTACACAAGGGGATACACATGTTTGGAGTTTGTTTGCAGTGGTTAGAGGACCTGGCACGCCCATTCTCACTCTCCCTCTCTCTGTCTCAAATAAATAAATAAACAAACAAACAAAAATAAAATCTTTTTTAAAAAAGTGTTTTGCGGTCATTTCACATTCACAGGCTGTGAGGTAGGCACCTCCTATCTGTGTTCTACAAAAGGAGAATGAAGGCCTTGAGATCCCCCAGCCTGGTAAAGCAGAGCCTGGCCTTCCACCAGGACTCCCTCATTCCAAAAGTCTTGCTGTCAGTTTCTATAGGGAGCTCCCCAATGACCTATCAGATCATCTAGCCTGGACAGGGTGTCGAATGGACAGGAGCAGAGGCACCCTTTCTGCAGCAGCCAATGGGAGAAAAAAAAAGCTCAACTGCCATTTGATGGTTGCTGGGAAGTTTGTGCTCCTTCAGCAAATGGGTTCTTTCTCCTCTTGTTCCTTACCTTGAACCTGTTCCTTTGGGTGCTTGCACCAGGTAAGGGGAACCCTTGCTTGCCTTATTCTTAAGATACAGATGAGCACCTCCCCTTGTCCTTCTAATGCCCAGATCTCCTCAGTAACAGTGACAGAAAGAGGAACAGAACCCAGGCAGTTGCTATCCCAAGTCAGCGGGATGCACGCTTGAGCCGTGTGCCCTCTGCAGGGCTTTAGTGGCTCAGAAAATTGAGCCGAGTAGTTGAGGCTGGGTGGTAGTCAGCCCCAGTGATGCCCAGGTGGAAAAGGTGGGGGTGCTGGACGGAGCTCCAGTGCACCCCTTCTCAGAGGTGGGGAAGGGCATGCTAGGGACACCCACACGAAATTCTGTGTCTCTGGAAGAGGAAGTGGCCAGCACAATGGAGTGGGTCCCCTTGAGAGATGATGGGGCTCTTTCTACTAGAAAACAAACAGGTTGTTGCTTTGTCCAGTTTCTCCAGCTATTCTGGTGCATGACCCCAGGCAAGTTAATGCTCATTAAATAGGGCCATAACAATGCCCAGCTGCAGACTGCCTGTGGGGATGCCATGAGATAGGCTGCCTGAAGACTTAGCTCCCTGTCTGGTACCTCATTGTGGTTGTGACCACTTTTATTATGACATCATTTGACTCTGAGAAAAGCCAAAACCCACATGGAAAGCTCTTCTCAACTGACGTCACCGCGACAAGTTTGTGGGGAAGGTTTTACCCTTGGCCTTTGCAGCAGAACCTATCCTCACTCCATGAATGAAGGCCCTAACTCCAGTCTCCTGCCCAGCAACCCTTTCAACAGCACTCCCAGCACGAGGCCTAATGAATGGTCTCAAGTCTCCTTTCTCATTTCTGCATACTGTACACCCAGAGGTTAGGGCTAAGAAACTGAGAAATGGAGGAAAGTAGTTATCAGGAGGGGGTAAAAAAGAAAAGAAAAAAAAAATACAGCCAGGTGTGGTGGCGCACGCCTTTAATCCCAGCACTCAGGAGGCAGAGGTAGGAGGATCACCGTGAGTTCAAGGCTGCCCTGAGACTATATAGTGAATTCCAGGTCAGCCTGGGCTAGAGTGAGACCCTACCTTGAAAAACCAAAAACAAAGAAACAAACAAAAAAAAAAGCTGCCAACCCAAGCAGGCCCTAAGCGATCAGACTGGAGAACAGGCTATAATTTAGCATGAAATAGTCTCTAAAGGCAACGGGTGTGGAGGGAGGGACAAAAACAGCAGAGTGAAAACAGATGCCCTTTGAAATTTCTCATCAAAAGTCTAATGAACCAGAAATGAAGCAGTGATGTTTTACAATCCAAACTGCAATTCTTCTTTTCTCTCTGTCTTTTTTTATTTGAGAGAAAGAAAGGGGCAAAGAATGAGAGTGCCAGGGCCTTCAGCCGCTGCAAACAAATTCCAGACTTGTGCGCCCCCTTGTGCACATGTGCGATATTGTGTGCTTGCATCACTGTGCACCTGGCTTATGTGGGACCTGGAGATTCGAACATGAGTTCTTAGGCTTTGCAGGCAAGCACCTCAACCACTAAGCCATCTCTCCAGCCCCAAGCTGCAGTTCTTTGAAATGTCTAGCTCACTCTCTCCTTCTACCCCCTGCCAAGCATTACTATCTTTGCCACCACTAATGCTCTTCTTTGACTGGTAATAAATACACACACACACACACACACACACACACACACACACAGAGAGAGAGAGAGAGAGAGAGCACCAAGATGGATGGATCCCAAAATTAACATTGGGTTTCCCCATCTCCTGATATATAGTAGCTTCAGAAGACACAACAGAGACATTATGCATAAATCAATAACAATTTCTCTTTTGCGTCCAAACCATGAATACTGACTAGCTAATTTTCATGACATCCCCATTAGATAAGTGACTTCTATTATCCTGTTCCAATTCAGTGAGCTTCAATGTTTTAATTAGTCTAGATTATTTTATTTTAATTTATCTTCCTGGGATGATTTTTTTTTTTTTTTTTTTTTTGGCCAGCTTCTGACATTTTGCTAGATTTTCACATCGTAGCTGAATATAGTCCACAGACAGTTATGTGCTGTGGAATGGGTAGACGAGATGAAGAATCAAACAAGGCTTAGCAAGGGCAAATGTGCGTGCTTGGAAGGGCAGACAATGGGGCACAACGCAGCTGGAAATGTGAGGAGAGTGTCCAGTCGGTGTCAGTTACAAGCTATAACGGAAGTAGCATAGGCAGAACTCGGGTTCCCTCAGTAACAGTTATAAAAGCTGAGGACTCAGGACATTCAACAGGTGTAGAAAACTGCCCCAGAACGGGACTTTGTTCTCACCTCCGCTGACGCCTCTCTGCCCATTGACAGCAGGCTTATACAAGCAAGGCAAGCACAAGGCCACACATGCCCACTAGGTGGCGCAAGCATCTGGAATTCGATTGCAGTGGCTGAGGCCCTGGCATACCAATTCTCAATCTCTCTCTCTCTTGCTCTCTCTAAAATAAAATAAATTTTTTCTTAAAAAAGAAAAGAAAAGAAATCCAACGTACAGCTCTGGAGACCCCAGAGCATCAGCCCCACACTGGCTTATGACAAGGGCCTCATAGAATGACCTGCGCTCATGGAAATTAACCTGCTTCCAGGATACCTGACCCACTCTGTAAGCATTATAGGCCCTTCTATAAGGCAGTCAAAACACAATCACCTCCACTCAGTGCCAACTCCTAAAAGCCAAACCACCTTTTTTTTTTTTTAGGTCTATTTTTTTTGTTTTTATTTAATATATTTTATTTATTTATTTGAGAGAAAGAGGCAGAGAGAGAGAGAGGGAGAGAATGGGTGCACCAGGGCCTCCAGCTACTGCAAACGAACTCCAGATGCATACACCCCCTTGTGCATCTGGCTTAGGTGGGTCCTGGAGAATCAAACAGGGATCCTTTGGCTTTGCAGGCAAACGCTTTGACCGCTAAGCATCTCTCCAGCCCGCCAAACCACCTTTCAGTACCATTATGTTGGGGACCAAGATTTCCAAACAAGAGCCATATCCAAGCCAGAGCGGCAGTGTGGTGTGCAGAGGCTTGTAGTGTGCTTGCACACTTAGACTGTCCCTTTTAGGCACCGTGAGGAGAGTCTGCCCTCGTTGCACCGGCTCAAACACCATGAGAAACATGCAGAACGACCTGGTCATGCCTGCAGCTGGGAGCAAGGTCCACAGACACATTTGTCAAGTATATGACGCCTAGCAAGCTCTTTCTGCTTCAAGGCCTTCACAAGCACTGCTTCCTTGGCCTAAAATTTGCTTCCTGGTATCCTTCCCAATGCTAGTTGTGGTGTTGTGAATTTGCTGTCCCCCATGAATTTCTGTGTGCTGAGAGCTTCGTTCCCCGTGTGGGAGGTGGAGCCTTGCTCAAGGAGGTGTGTTGCTGGGGGTGGCCCTCGATGGCTT
Organism: Orientallactaga sibirica; assembly: GCA_036365145.1. Lineage (NCBI taxonomy): Eukaryota > Metazoa > Chordata > Mammalia > Rodentia > Dipodidae > Orientallactaga > Orientallactaga sibirica. The sequence continues at coordinate 15,690,113 of JAEOAD010000027.1, read as the reverse complement.
ATTAACTCTAATTTGCAGTGGTCAATGGCACACCCCCTTGCTGCTATAGTCCATCTGATATTGTCAAGGACGTGATGTCCAGCTTCTGCTCATGCCACACTTTCCCCTGTCATCATGGAACTTCCCCTTGAGGTTATAACCCCAAAATAAATACTTTCATCCCACCAGCTGCCTTTGGTCGGGTGTTTTGTCCCAGCAATGTGAAGGTGACTACAACACTAGCATGTTCTTATTCTTTCATTGTGAGCCCACACCTTGCCTTCTTGGAGCCCCCTACCCTGTCTCTTCTCTCATTAAAACTGTGCCTGCCCCGTGTTCACTTTTTTTTTCTATATGTGCCTGTTTCTTTTTCATCACTGGATCACAGTTTACTTATGTGCCTCATGTCTGTCTCTTCTATCACAACCTATTCCTTGACAACAAGGAGCATACCATGGACTTCGTTTAGTTCCAGCACAGTCCCTAGGGTGCAGCAGACATTTAGTAAGTATTGTGGAATGAAATGCCAAGTACCGTCCTGAGGGATGAGGATGTAACAGCCAACCTGGGCTGGAGAGATGGCTTAGCTGTTAAGGCGCCTGCTTCCTAAGACTAAGAACGCTCGTTCCAATCTCCAGGTCCCACATTTAGCCAGATGCAAAGTGACGCAAGGGCGCAATGCCACACTTGACCACAAGGGGGCACATGCATCTGGATTTTATTCACAGCAGCTGAAAGACTGCTGGCGCGCCCATCTCTATCTGTCTTCCTCTCCCTCTCTCTCTCTCTCTGTCTCTCTCTGACTCTCTAAAAAAAAAAAAAAAAAAAAAGCCAACCACTACCCAGTAGCAGACTGATGCTGCATAATTACTGTGCCTGTACTTAGGACTAGCCTGAGAGAGTGAGATAGACTGTCTGATCACTTATTGCTGCATAGTAAATTGTGTCAAAATTTAGGCTGCAAAGAGCAATTTCTTGCTCAGCTCTCAGGTTTTTTTTTTGTTGTTGTTGTTGTTTTGTTTGGGTTTTATTATTATTATTATTATTTTTTTTTTTTTTTTTTTTTGGTTTTGCGAGGTAGGGTTTCACTCTGGCCCAGGCTGACCTGGAATACACTATGTAGTCTCAGGGTAGCCTCGAACTCACTGCGATCCTCCTACCTCTGCCTCCCAAGTGCTGGGATTAAAGGCATGCGCCACCACGCCCGGCTAGGGTTTTTGTAGATTGGGAACTTGGCAAGAGCTGGGCAGGGCACCTCTGGCCCAGGATCTGTCATGAGACTGGAGTCAGCGGTCCATAGAGATGCTGGGGGCTGTATTTATGGAGTCTTGGGGCCACTTTTGCACAAGTTTAGGATAATTCACATGACAGAAGTGTGCCTCAGTAATGAGCTTGATCACAAAAGAAGCCCTAGACCCACCTGTGTTTCCTGATAGGTGTGACATAGGTCCTTGCTGGCGAGCATCACGTTTCTCCCAGTCACAGCAGCAGCTGTGAGTCTCACCTCAGGTGACTATGACTGTCCCCTGGCTCCAAAGGCCTTCTGAGCTCATGAAAGCAGAAACCTACTGATCATGTGTCCACAGCACCTGCGCTCCAGGCTCAAGCCAGTCTAGTCAAGGTTGGTCCATAAGAAGAAAGTGGATGAGATGCCAACTTGGTCTGTCCTACATGTCCTCGAGGCACGCATAGGAGGTGGGACAGCTAGGGTAAAGGCAGGGGTAGGCTGGGAAGCTGAGCATCTTTGGAATTTTGGGAGCATGGCAGTGCTAGTTCAACTAAAGGGCACGACTGAGTTCTGCAGTCCAGACTTTCACACTACAGGAACGGTTCTCTGTTGATTTTGAACACACTGGCAGCAGGCCCTCCAGAAATAGATAACCTATATCCGCTTCCTCACCTCCCTCTTTCCTTCACTTCCCGTGCCTGATAGGACTTCCAGAGAGCTCCTTGCTTTCCCCTGTCTCCTCACGGGTCCCTCTCACTCTAACACGCTCTATAACCTGCCCTTTACTTTGTTTCTCTCCATCAAAACTTAATCTCCCCAGTTCCCATCTCTTTGGGTTCAGCCCACTCTCCAACTAACCAGATGGATGCATCTGGCATTTAGGGTGATAATGAGTTATCCCGGTTAAGGACCATTTACATTGTAACAGCACCCTCCATGCCTGAAGCCCACGGTGATAAACATATGCTAAGCGTTCCACAGCGAACTCACAGGGGCACTGCAGGCTGTCTTGAAGCTTTCAAGGGAAACACAGGAGGCATCTGTCAGACTGTGTACAAATTATTGCCATTAAGTTATTTGTATTTACCTACCCAATAAACACAACTGTTAGATACTTCTTCCCCTTAGAGGAGCTGAGGGAAAGTATTGAGATGTTAAATGTGTGGAAAGCAGAAAGCTGGAAACTTCTGTTTCAAGCCAGAGCGGTGAGCAAGGGTGACAGAAAAGAAAGGCCCTGCAAGAGCCAAGGTCACACCATGCAGGTGAGCCGCCCCTTCCCATGGGTAAAGGTCCCAGCTTTGTCTCCCAATGCCCAGCCCGAGCCTAAGTAACATATGACCCTGGCCATGGCCATGGCCATGTTCATAGAAAGATGAGCTGTGCTCCCAGCATTGTGGGGTCCCATGGTCAGAACGAAGGCGATCCTGTAACGGTAGGCTTGCTTTCTCAGAACAGAAAGTAACCAGGTCAGGTCTTGTTCCTGCAGTTCTCTCAGATTATGTTAGTTTCCCCTTCTATTAGATAAATCCCCTCCTCTCTTCAGTACCTAGAAGTAGAACGTATGTATAAAACACCTATCCTGACATGCATATATATATTTAATTTATACTGATATGTGTATTTATATTACTTTATCCTTATATACATATGTGTTAATATTGCACTTATCCTAATATATGTATGTGTTACATTTATTCTGATACACACGTGTGTCACATCTATCCTGAATCTGAATTCTATATTATCCAGGGCACCTCTGGCCCAGGATCTGTCATGAGACTGGAGTCAGCGGTCCATAGAGATGCTGGGGGCTGTATTTATGGAGTCTTGGGGCCACTTTTGCACAAGTTTAGGATAATTCACATGACAGAAGTGTGCCTCAGTAATGAGCTTGATCACAAAAGAAGCCCTAGACCCACCTGTGTTTCCTGATAGGTGTGACATAGGTCCTTGCTGGCGAGCATCACGTTTCTCCCAGTCACAGCAGCAGCTGTGAGTCTCACCTCAGGTGACTATGACTGTCCCCTGGCTCCAAAGGCCTTCTGAGCTCATGAAAGCAGAAACCTACTGATCATGTGTCCACAGCACCTGCGCTCCAGGCTCAAGCCAGTCTAGTCAAGGTTGGTCCATAAGAAGAAAGTGGATGAGATGCCAACTTGGTCTGTCCTACATGTCCTCGAGGCACGCATAGGAGGTGGGACAGCTAGGGTAAAGGCAGGGGTAGGCTGGGGAAGCTGAGCATCTTTGGAATTTTGGGAGCATGGCAGTGCTAGTTCAACTAAAGGGCACGACTGAGTTCTGCAGTCCAGACTTTCACACTACAGGAACGGTTCTCTGTTGATTTTGAACACACTGGCAGCAGGCCCTCCAGAAATAGATAACCTATATCCGCTTCCTCACCTCCCTCTTTCCTTCACTTCCCGTGCCTGATAGGACTTCCAGAGAGCTCCTTGCTTTCCCCTGTCTCCTCACGGGTCCCTCTCACTCCTAACACGCTCTATAACCTGCCCTTTACTTTGTTTCTCTCCATCAAAACTTAATCTCCCCAGTTCCCATCTCTTTGGGTTCAGCCCACTCTCCAACTAACCAGATGGATGCATCTGGCATTTAGGGTGATAATGAGTTATCCCGGTTAAGGACCATTTACATTGTAACAGCACCCTCCATGCCTGAAGCCCACGGTGATAAACATATGCTAAGCGTTCCACAGCGAACTCACAGGGGCACTGCAGGCTGTCTTGAAGCTTTCAAGGGAAACACAGGAGGCATCTGTCAGACTGTGTACAAATTATTGCCATTAAGTTATTTGTATTTACCTACCCAATAAACACAACTGTTAGATACTTCTTCCCCCTTAGAGGAGCTGAGGGAAAGTATTGAGATGTTAAATGTGTGGAAAGCAGAAAGCTGGAAACTTCTGTTTCAAGCCAGAGCGGTGAGCAAGGGTGACAGAAAAGAAAGGCCCTGCAAGAGCCAAGGTCACACCATGCAGGTGAGCCGCCCCTTCCCATGGGTAAAGGTCCCAGCTTTGTCTCCCAATGCCCAGCCCGAGCCTAAGTAACATATGACCCTGGCCATGGCCATGGCCATGTTCATAGAAAGATGAGCTGTGCTCCCAGCATTGTGGGGTCCCATGGTCAGAACGAAGGCGATCCTGTAACGGTAGGCTTGCTTTCTCAGAACAGAAAGTAACCAGGTCAGGTCTTGTTCCTGCAGTTCTCTCAGATTATGTTAGTTTCCCCTTCTATTAGATAAATCCCCTCCTCTCTTCAGTACCTAGAAGTAGAACGTATGTATAAAACACCTATCCTGACATGCATATATATATTTAATTTATACTGATATGTGTATTTATATTACTTTATCCTTATATACATATGTGTTAATATTGCACTTATCCTAATATATGTATGTGTTACATTTATTCTGATACACACGTGTGTCACATCTATCCTGAATCTGAATTCTATATTATCTTTTTTTTAAATTTTTTTAATTCTTTTATTTATTTTTGGAGAGAGACACAGAGAGAGAGACAGACAGACAGAGAGGGAGACAGATAGAGATGGGCGCGCGCCAGCAGTCTCTCAGCTGCTGTGAACGAAATCCAGATGTGTGCGCCCCCTTGTGGGCAAGCACGGCATTGCACCCTTGCATCACTTTGCATCTGGCTAAACGTGGGACCTGGAGATTGGAATCAGCGTTCTTAGGCTTAGCAGGCAGGCGCCTTAACCACTAAACCATCTCTCCAGCCCTATATTATCTTTTTTTGTTTGTTTGTTTTCGGCTCACGCTTACCCAGGCTGACCTGGAATTCACTATGTAATCTGAGGGTGGCCTCAAACTCATGGTGATCCTCCTACCTCTGCCTCCCGAGTGCTGGGATTAAAGGCATGCGCCACCACGCCCAGCCTTGAATTCTATATTCGAATGCAAGCTCAGCGAAGGCCGGGAATTCATGTATGCGCTATGGGATAACCAGTACCTGTAAGGGTATTGTAGCCACTCCACAAACATATTGAACATATGAACAGCTACATATAGTTCCATGGAAGAACTAGGCACAAACCTGAATTCTGCCTTAGGATGCAAATGCCATGAAGGCAGGGACCTCATGTGTGCACTATGGGGTAACCAGTCCCTAGAAGAGTGAATACCCAGTGTATAGTAGGCACTCAATATATTTTACAAATGAACTGGAGCTCAGTTCATCATAAGCACTAACCCCCTACTGTTACCTTGACTCCTATGTATCAAGAATGACACTAGCAGGGGCCGGAGAGATGGCTTAGCGGTTAAGTCGCATGCCTGCAAAGCCTAAGGACCCCCGTTCGATTCTCCAGGTCCCACTTAAGCCAGATGCACAAGGTGGCGCACATGTCTGGAGTTCGTTTGCAGTGGCTAGAGGCCCTCACGCACCCATTCTCGCTCTTTCTCTCTCTCCCTCTCTCTGTCTCTAATAAATAAATAAGCAAAAATTAAAAATTAAACAAATCTTTAAAAAAGAAAGACACTGGCTAAATGCCTTGGAAGGACTGAGGACTTGGTCCAGTGAATGACTAGAGGCTTTGATCCAGATGAAGAGCCCTTATTGGGAAAAGCCGAGTTCACAAGCAAATGAACGGAGGGAAATGCTATTCCTCCCAGTACTGGAGATGACCACGGTACACTCCCAGGTGACGTAACTCTTCCTGTGCCTATTGGATATGCCCTGGTGGGAAGTGGTTAAGAGTGGAACGCTCACGCTTCCTGCCTGGTGTGCACTTTGGGAGGGGTGCTGAGCCATCCCTGGGAGGTGACTTGGGGGACCCCGTAGTTAACGACTGTGTAAGCAGATCCAGCCTTTCAAAAGTTTCACAAAAGGGGCACCACACGGTTGAGGCTGCAGTCTAAGTGCTGTCTGGTACTGATAAGGCTGGCTGGGAACACCCTGTCCTAACCCTTCCCCAAATCAAAAGCTCTTTGAGAGGCAGCCAAGCATTTGAAACCAGCCAAGCAGGACTAAGTGCATTATCTTGTCTAAGCAAAGCATGAGAAGTGAATTAGGATCCTCACTGACCTCACTGACTTCACATTAAAAAAAAAAAAAACTCACAGAACCGCTTTACCTAATGCGTGGCCACTGCCTTGCAGAGACTCACCTCCCTTCCCTTAAAATTGGATTTCGCCTAAACAACTGTGGGCTCCTTCTGCTGTCTCATTCTATGAAGACCCTTGTGTTTCAGCTTTCTCTGGTCATTCCTAAACCAGTCACTAGAAAGGGGTGACGGAATTATCATAATTAGCTTAAACCTGTAGGATCTACCCTGCCTCTCGCAGCTGAGAGCGTGGATCCCTAGATCTGGGAGGGGAGAGTAGGTAACTGAGAAGAAAATTGGCATCCTCTAAGCTAAAAAGCAAGGATGGATGCTGGGCCTGCAACCACGAAGGAGTCCATAGCCAGCACCAAGTTGTATGGGGGCAATCACTCTAATGCACTAAATGCTATTGTTTTTGGATTTCCCTCTCACTCTCTACCAGCTGCAATAGTCAAAGAGTAGAAGGAAGGGAGGGAGGGAGGAAGGAAGAAAGGGAGGGAAGAAGGAAGGGAGGGAGGAAGGAAGGGAGGGAGGAAGGAAGGGAAAAGGAAAGGAAAGAGGGAGAGCAGGAGGAAAGAGGAAGGAAGGGGAAGGAAGGAAGGAAGGAAGGAAGGAAGGAAGGAAGGAAGGAAGGAAGGAAGGAAGGAAGGAAGGAAGAGACATTGGCAGTGAAAGAAGGAGGGAGGGAGAGAAGGAAGGAAGGAGGAAGAAAACACTAGTTGTTTCTTTGAAGTATTGCTTTGTAACTATCTGCATGTCATTTACATGTAAGTTATGCACATCAGACCTTACATACCTAATGGCATAATGGAATCACTGACAAGTAGTTGGCTGTGAACCAGACCAAAAGTGGAAAGGTGTGGGCAGATCACAGGAGCTGGCCAGAAGAGCAGGCATTATCCTTCATACTCAGGCTAACGCCATGTGGAGGGGAGGTTTGGACTGAGCTCTGAAAGAATAGGCCATCAGCAGACTGGAAAGCTTTCCCAGTGAGAGAGTGGAGGAACAAGATGCACAAGGGAGAACAAAGAGCACGGGGGTGTTCTGTGTAGAAGAAAGAGAGTGTATTCATGTCCTCTTGCTGCTATAACAAATGACCCTAAACTTGGCGGCTTGAGGAGTTTAAACTTTCTGTCTTATAATCTTGTCAGTCAGAAATCTGACATGGAAAAAGAAAAAAAGAAAAAAAGAAATCTGACATGGTGGAAGGGAGCTGGCTCAGTGGGTGATAGTGCTTACCATGCAAGCATGAGGGCCTAAGAGGCCTGATTTGCCCTGAGTTTGATTCCCTAGCACTCAAATAAATAGCTGCCTGCAAAGCCAAAGGATCCCAGTTCAATTCTCCAGGGCCCATGTAAGCCAGATGCACAAGGGGGCGCATGCGTCTGGAGTTCGTCTGCAGTGGCTGGAGGCCCAGATGCACCCATTCTCTCTCTCTTTCTCTCTCTTAAGGAAAGTAATAAATAATAAATTTAGAAAATAAAATAAAATAAATAGCTGGGTGTGGGAATACTTGTCTATAACCTCGGCCATATGGGGAGTAGAGACTGGAGAGTTATTGGGGCTCACTGGTCGACCATCTGGCCCCCAAAGGCAGCTCAGTGGGTGTCTACATCTCAAGGAAACAAGCAGGTGAGCTCTCGATCGAGAAGGACACCGGACATTCTCCTCCGGCCTCTCTACATGTGCACACACAGGGCACATACGTCTGTCCACATATGCATATACTCCATACACACACACACACACATATGCAAAGAAAAGAAGTCTGAGAAATCTGACATAGTTCTCACTAGGATAAAACCAAAGCACTAACAGGGGTGTACCCTTTTCTGGAAGTTCTAAAGGAAGAATCTATTTCCTCACCTTTCCTGGGCTTTAGTGATTGCTGGCCTCCTTGGCTTTTCTTTACTCTATTCTCTCATCTTCAAAACTAGCAAAAGTGAGCCAGACGTGGTGGTGCATGCCTGTAATCCCAGCACCTGGGAGGCACAGGTAGGAGGATCGCCATGAGTTCGGCCCACCCTGAGACTACATAGTGAATTCCAGGTCAGCCTAGGCTAGAGTGAGACCCTACGCTGAAAAACCAAAAAAAAAAAAAAAAAAAAAAAGAAGTGTTCCTTCCACCAGCCAGTGCCCTTGCAGTGCCCTAGGTCAGTGACACGAGATTACGTTTTACTATGACAATAAGTAATCTCCAATTACAAGTTGCTTTAAGACAATAAACGTTTATGACTTGTTCATGCTCGCATTCACTACAGGTTGACTAAGAAGCCCTGCTCCAAGTCTCCTCACTCCAGGTCTCAGGCTGACCTGGAGCTGACTCTGTAGTCCTGTGAGGGTCCTCGCTATTTCCAGGAGTTGTGGACCACCGATGTCCCCTGCGCAGGAGGAGCGGAGGGGAGCAGCGTCTTGGAGCAGGTGAGTGCGATGGGCAACGAACACCCAGGAGACCGTCTGATGGACAGCACTCGTTTATTCAAAAGGGGAGTGGGTTTATAAACACTTGAGAAAGGTGGAGAAGGCACACACAGATCATAAAGGGACTGCCTACATAGGTTTACGGGTTGCTATCTAATTGGCTGGTGTTGGAAGGCAGAAGTTGCAAGGGAGATCATGGAAGTGGCAGGAAAAGCTACGTGCCTTCAGCCACATGTTGGATGGCTACAGCTATAGGGAGACTGTTTACTACCATATAAGGGTCTCTTGTGCAGCTGGCCACAAGGTCAGGAACTGTGGGGAAGGCAGAACCTGAGACTGTGGAACACTCAGGTGCTCTGGGATGGGGGGAGGACCCATGGGTCCCGTTTCCTGTGGGTGAAGATGAGGCACACTACAACACGAGAAGGGAGAGCCAGCTCTGGCACCAGAGTGGGCTCCTGACAATAAGGCCGGCTGCAACCCCCACAGCCCAAAATCCCCGGCCATGTCCAACAGCCCAGGCCAGCTTCCTCACAGTCCCAGCCTGTGTTTGACAATGCCCGACAGTCCTAGGCTGGCTTCAAAGTCACAGCGATCTTCCTATCTCTGCCTGAGTGCTGGGATTAAAGGTGTGCACCACTATGCCCAGCAGAACCACATTTTAAATCTTGCCAGGTGCCATAGTGAAGAAACGAGAGTTCAGGATGCCACAGCAGTCCTGACACGCTCAGCATGCATCAATCCTGTCCACAGTCGTTGGCCTGAGTTCTCCACTTGGCTCCACCCACACAAAAATCCTAGCTTAGCAAGTTCCCACTGGCAGACAGCAGGAAATATGTGAGCGGAAGTGGTGACTGTGGCAACTCCCTACTTTAATGTTCATGTGACTCTTATCCATATTCTTCCAATGTCTTGTTTTCCAAACCCTAGAGCTCATTGTTTTCCTGGTTATGCCAGTGTCCTTAATAAATGAAATCTAAATTTAAGAAAATGAGTTTGTTTTCTCCAATTTTTAGTTAAGTTTTAACTGGCACAGCATGCACTGTCTTTGGAAAACTCTGAGAAATATTTACGTGGGCTGTAGAGATATCTCGGTGGTTAAGGTGCTTGCCTGCAGTGCCTAACAACCTGTGTTTCATTCCTCAGTATCCATATAAAGCCAGAGGCACAAAGTGGTGCATTCATCTGAGTTTGTTTTTCAGTGGCTGGAGGCCCTGGCATGCCTATTCTCTCTCCCTCTCACTCCCACTTTCTCTCTCATAAATAAATAAATAATACTTTTTTTAAAAAAAATCTTTCTATCCCCTCTTCCACAATATTCCCTGAGCCATGGTAGACCTGTTGGCAGTGTGACTTAGTGTCGACTCCTCTGGAGCCTCTGCATTTCTGCTTTGATGGGCTCTCACGAAGTTGATTACATTGTCACCATCACCCTCAAGCTGGTTGTCAGCCTAGCAGTAAGAGCAGTATTCATGTCACCGCTTCCTCTGGGATTGCTCCTGGGCCCAGGGAGATGTGTAAGGGGCAGTCAGCTATCTTCTCTTATTGATGGATCTTGGTTCTTCTCTATTTTCTCTGCCATTTGTAAAATAAAACAGATTCCCTGGAGATAGTTTGACTTTATCAAATATCAGGTCCAGCTCCCTCTTACTTCACAATGGCTCTGACATCAATCTCTTGCTTCCCATGGCCCTAGAACAACCAGATCACAAGGTGTGCTATAGTCCTTTTTAAAACGTTCCTCACCAGGACCCACAATCAGAAAAGCAATTTATATTTCGACCAGGTACAAACACATACCTATATGTGCCCATACATCACACACACACACACACACACACACAAAATACTGAATAAAAGTTAACCTTATTCACTGTTTCACTCTGTTTTCATAATGATGGTTATGACCCACTAAGCTAATTTTATGAACCACTAATGGATGTGAACTACCACAGGGAAACCCAGCCTTCGGTGAGGGTCAGCTTGATGGCTGAAGTCCCAGGGCCCTGAACAGTGCCGATGTACTCATGCTCATTTTCTGGGTCATCCCTCTTCGTTTTCCTCTTTGATTTCTCTTGTTAATTCTTTTACTCATTAAAAAGTCTATCAAGTTCTTGTCACCAGAGGGAAGATGTGCTACGGACTGCAGTTGCAAAGATGAATTGAGATATAGTCCGTGTTTTTGAAGGGTTTTATAGACTAAAAGAGGAGATCAACTTGTAAACAAAGAATTACCATGGCATGGGAAACATCCCGTGGTAGACAAGTTGAAATCATGGAGAACTCGGAGGAAGAGCAATGCACTCTGTACAGAGAAGGTGAAGGAGATGATGCATCACTTTGTACATCCGGCTTCACAAGGGCACTGAAGAATCTAAGCCAGGCCATTAGGCTTTGCATGCAAGTGCCTTTAACCACTGAACCAGCTTTCCAGTCCACCCTATAGAATTTTAAGCTGAGATCTAAACATGTTGATTATAAGTCTCATTTCCAACACATACTTTTGGTTCCTATGAGTTCAGAATATTTTTTTTCAGAACTTCAGAGCTTTATACTTAAATCATTGAATTAATACAGAGTATCCACACAGGACTTGGCAAACCCAGTTCTCATTGTGAAACCAATCATCCAAGCCAGATTTATTTTCTGTCAGAAAGAGTCTGATTTCATTTTTCAGTTGAAATCAGCATATTAATACCATCCCCCTGACAATGATCTCACTTCTCAATTATAATTCAAAGATGGGTGGATGGGTAGACAGACAAGCCCTCAGCCTTGCCAAACACTTATCAAGATGACAAAAGGGACAGACCGTTCCCTTCAGTATTTCCTGCTGGCACCTCACCTCAGAGGCAAGGCATCCCATAGTCACCCTTTGCCTGGCTCCCTGGGACAATCCACAGAAACTCTGAGGGTGGGTGAGAGATGTGTTCCTTGTTAAAGAAGAGGTACTCTGGGGCTGGATACATAGCTCAGCCATCAAAGGCACTGGCTTGCAAAGTCTGATGGCCAGGGTTCAGTTCCCCAGTACCCCATATAAAGCCGGATGCACAAAATGGGGAATGTATCTGGAGTTTGTTTGCAGTAGCAAGAAGTCCTAGAGTGCCCATTCTCACACTCTCTCTCTTTCTCTCTCTCTCTTTCTCTCATCTCTCTCATGGTTGAAAATGAATAATAAAATATTTAAGAAGAAAGGAAGAGGCCTGTTGAGCAGTGCACTGAAGTGAACCCAGTTTAGTCAGAAAGAGGCATGAGAAGGATCAGCTAATCACACCCTTGTCAGATCAGTCTTAGCAAAGGGCACAGCTGGCATTTAGGATCTAGAAATTAATTCCTTTAAAAATTAACTAAAGGCTGGGCTGGAGAGATGGCTTAGCCGAAAAGGAACTTGCCTGCGAAGCCTAAGGACCCATGTTCATCTCTCCAGATCCCATGTAAGCCAGATGCACAAAGGTGAGGCAAGCGCAGGGTCACACATGTCCATAGGTGGTGCAAGTGTCTGGAGTTTGATTGCAGTGGTTGAGGCCCTGGCATGCCAATTTCTCTCTCTCCCTCTCTCTCTGTCATTCTCTCAAATAAAATAACTAAAGGCTCCATAGACAGTCATTTGATCCCCTCTGCAGTAGTTTGAATGTATGCCCCCGAGAGTCAGATGTTTTATTAGAATGAAGTTTGCAGCTTCAGCCCCTAGCAGACAGACTCCTGCTACAGGAGGGGATGTCACTGGGCGGGGGAATCTAAATTTCAGCCTAAAGGTATGCAGAGAGGTTTTGAGCTCTGGATATGCTTGCTGGTGGTGCGGGCTGTTTGGTGGTATCTATCTGCTTGGATTTATGAATGGGAGCCAGCTTCTTGTGCCATTTGATGGAACTTCTCCTGGATCCATAAGCTTGAAATAAACCCCTTCCTCCAATAAACTGTGTCTGGTTTGGATGTTCATCCCAGCAATGTGGAGCTGACTACAACACCCTGCAAGAGGCTGGCATTCCATCTGTGTTGAAGACCCCACTCCCAGGCCTCAGGATCCAAAATCTAACTCCAAGTGTGGATTTGGGTATATCGGAGCATCTGAGTTTGCCAGCTCGCTGATGCACTTGCAGTCTCAGTTTCCCGCGAGATCATATACATAACTTCTCTCAGTTTTGAGTTGTTTGTTAATTATAGTTGATTTGCACTTTACCTCCTTAATGGAGTTCTAAACTTCTTGAATGGAGAGACTGGAAACTTATTTGGGCTACTCCCCACTTTTCCTCAGGTTGGTGAGATGGCTCAGTGGGTCAAGTGCTAGCCATGTCAAACTGAGGACTTCAGTTCAAATCCCCAGGCCCCGCATAAAATCCTGGGGGTGGCTGCACACACCTGTACTCACAGTGCTTGAGAGGTGGAGACAGGAAATCTCTGAGGTTTACTGACTACCTTGTCTAGCTGAATTAGCAAGGCTAGATTCAGCAAGAGACTCTGTCTCAAAGAATAAGATAGAGGGGCTGGAGAGATGGCTCACCAGTTAAGGTACTTGCCTGCAAAGCCTAAGGACCCAGGTTCAATTCACCAGGACCCATGTAAAGCCAGATGCATGTGTCTGGAACTCCAGACACATGTGTCATCTTGTGCATCTGGCTTTATGTGGGTCCTGGGGAGTCAAACCTGGGTCCTTTGGCTTTGCAGGCAAGTGCCTTAACTGCTAAGCCATCTCTCCAGTCCCCAAATATATTGTTTTAAAGTGTGATCATAGTAAAAAGAGCAGAATGAGTCTTCATGACTGTACCTTTGTAAAACAAGAGGAGCACCAAGGCAGAGGGGTGTTCACACCTAGAAGGTCTCAACATCAAATGACTCTGAACTTTGGCTTTTCTTCTGGCTGTGCTTTATTTTTTTAATTAATTAATTTATTTATTAGGTTGTTTGATGTATCAGACATCATGATTCAACATGAGTGTGCCTACTAGCACAGATTGCAGCCTTCCCCTAAATTAAGAGTCTAGAAGTGAGCTAAAGAGATTGCCTAGTGGTTAAGGCATTTGCCTGCAAAGCCAAAGGATTCCCCATTATATTCTCCAGGACCCACATAAGCCAGATACACAAGGGGGCACATGCATCTGGAATTAATTTGCAGTGGCTGGAATTCCTGGCGTGCCCATTCTCTCTCTCTCTCTTTCTCTCTCCCTCTTTCTCTCTCTCAAATAAATAAATAAATAAATATTTTTAAAAAACATTTAAAAACAGTCTAGAAGCAAAAATGGGGTTTTTCCCATTTTTGGAAAATAAATGTGTCCCCAAGGAAAAAAATTAAAAGCATTTTATTTTTAAATATTTTCATTATTTATTTATTTATTTGAGAGAGAGAGAGAGAGAGAGAGTGAGTATGGCACACCAGGGCCTCTTGCCACTGCTACAAACATTAGATGCATAGGCCACTTTGTGCATCTGTCTTTACATGGATACTGAGGAATCAAATCCAGGCCATCAGGCTTTGCAAGCAATCACCTTTAACCACTAAGCAGTCTCTACAACCTTAATATCTTTTATTTATTTGAGAGAGAGTATGGGCACTCCAGGGCCTCTTTCCACTGCAAACAAACTTCAGATGTATGTGCCACTTTGGGTGTCTGTCTTTATGTGGGTGCTGTGGAATTGAATTCGGACCAGACAGGCTTTGCAAGCAAGCACCTTTAACCACTGAATCATCTCCCCAGCCCTAAAAACAGGTTCTCAAACAGCACAGCAGACTGAGAGAAAGCCAGATGCACATGTTGGGTAAGAAAACAAGTGTGTTTCTTTTATGTTTTTCCCTTATTTATTTATTTATTTATTTTTTATTTATTTTTGGTTTTGATTTTTCGAGGTAAGGTCTCACTGTAGCTCAGGCTGACCTGGAATTCACTATGTAGTCTCAGGGTGGCCTCGAACTCATGGCGATCCTCCTACCTCTGACTCCCAAGTGTCTTTTATGTTTTTCAAGACAAGTAAAATATCTTTTCCCCCTCCACTATCATCTTTTCCCACCCTCTGCACCTGACCCAGCACCTCGCCTCTTCCACCCCCATTAAAAATCAACAAAAACTCTGGCATGATTAATGACAAAAGAATGAGAACAGGTGTAAATGCAGCGTTCACTTTAGGCTCGGGTCAGATTGATGCGACCCCATCTTTTTCAAGCCCCGCTAGCCTCCCTTCTCGACTGCCCCCTCCTCCATTGTCCTGTCTGAGGCATGCTGATGAAAGTTCCCAGCCAGCCTGGACTGAGCAAGGACTTAAGCAGACTGTCTCCCAGGGATTCCTAGCTAGGGATCCAGGCCCAGCTTCCTGCTGTTAGAAATGGATGCATAGAGACTTTGTGCAGAAGCAACAGCTGGTGCCCCCACCCCAGCCCCGTCACATTCTGTTGCACATTCTTGGGCAATATTTCAGAAGCTTACTCATCCTGCCACTTGATTCCCCCCGCCCCCAGTGCCCCTGCCCCCAAACAAGACATTAGGAAGGAAACATGAGACGTTGTATTTTAGCCTAATTGAACAATAGCTCTTATTTCATCTTGAGTAAGATAAATGGGCTGTCCAACTTCACTTCTCACTTTATCTGTAATGAGGTTTCTCTCTCGACTGTTTACTAAAGTATTAAAAAGCACTTTGCAGTGCCTGCTGGTATATTCCATCACAGAGAGTCAATAGAACAGATGAAGACATATGAGAAAGACAGGGAGATAAGGTGCCTTTCATGAAAGTTCAAATTCTAAACCCATTAGAAAAATACTGCCTCCCTCTGCGAACTCAGAGGGAAAAGCAAGCCTTGTCTTTTTGGCAAGCAAAGTGGGCTTTTTTTTTAAAAGACAGGACAATACCTGTCAGGTTTTCCCAGGGTCAGATCAAGGTGGGTAACTAATTGCAGTCATTAAATAGGAAGAAACTGCCAGAATTGTGAGGCCTTAATAGGCCATTAGAATCTCTGTGGTGGATGCGCTCCTGCAGGCTCCTCTCTCGCGTTTGGTGATGTGATGTGTGTCCGTCCTTGCTGGGTCTCTGCCTCCAGCTGATCCTGGAGAGGGGCTCGGTCAGTACTACAAGAGTGAATACTGGGAGCAACCTTGCTCCAGGGATTTGACACTGGCTGCGTGATCTTACATGGGCCTTTACATTGCAGCCAAATTTCTTCCCTTACAAAGTAGGGGAATGCACAAGCATCTGTTTGATGTATTGAAATTTTACATAATGATTAAGTATGGATTATTTTACACATTATAACCAGCATTCTTGCTAAATAGCCTTGATGCCTTTCTTGGGCTGGCAATGTAACTATAAAAGCTGGGCATTTCAGTTTTCATTTTGTATGTCTCCTTCCTGCCTCCGCATAGGTATTGTAATCACCCCAACAGCGTCTATCTTGTCCTCCCCCCCCCGCCCTTCAAGGATGGAGGCACAGATAAGAGATACACCACTGTCGACTGGGGAGACTAAACTCATCAGTGCTAACAAGGAGCAACTGTTGGGTGCTCAGTGCTAATTGAGACATCTCTATCACCCCCTCTAAGGCTCAGGGAACACTGTGGAAGAGAAGGTGGAAAGAATTTAAGGGCCAGAGGAAGGGGAAGAGTACTTTGGACAGCTGTCTTACAAAGAAGGGCAGGAGTGGCCTTGGCATTCATGACCTCACACTGAATAAGATCTGCACAATATTGGGTCCGTCAATACTGTGTCGTGAATGATGAAGGAAAGAAGGGTAAAAAGAAAAGCCATTAAAAATTTTATTTTATTTTATTTTATTTATTTATTTGAGAGAGAGAGACACAGAAAGAGAGAGGGGGAGAGGGAGAGAATGGGTGCACCAGGGCCTCCAGCCACTGCAAATGAACTCCAGATGCATGTGCCACCTGGGTCCTTTGGCTTTGCAGGCAAGTGCCTTAACTACTAAGCCATTCCTCTAGCCCCAATTTTATTTTTTAATTATTTCTTTGCAAGCAGAGAAAGAGAGAGAGAGATTGGAGAATGGGCATGCCAGGCCCTCCCACCTCTACACCCAAACTCCAGATGCATGTGCCACTCTGTGTATCTAGTTTTACAAAGGTACTGGGGAGTTGAAAGGGAACCATTGGAACTTACAAACAAGAGCCTTAAATGCTGAGCCACCTCTCCAGCCTTAAAAATAAAATTTTAGAAAAAATATCAAAGTAGAAGAGGGACTAGATGGAAAGAAGGGTTTCAGTGGAAGGCAAATGGGGAGGAGGGGATAAGGAAGGTAACAAAGGGGTATATGGGGCTGGAGAGATGGCTTAGCAGTTAAGGCACTTGCCTGCAAAGTCTAAGGACCCAGGTTCAATTCCCCAGAAGCCATGTAAGCCAGATGCACAAGGTGGAGCATGCATCTGGAGTTCACCTGTAGTGGCTAGAGGCCCTGGCATCCCATTCTCTTTCTCTCTCTCTCTCTCTCTTTCTCTCTCTCTCTCTGTAAAATAAATAAAACTAAAAATTTTTGTTTGTTTATTTATTTTCCCAGGTATGGCCTCACTCTGGCTCAGGCTGACCTGGAATTCACTCTGTAATTTCAAGGTGGCCTAGAACTCACAGCGATCCTCCTACCTCTGCCTCCCGAGTGCTGGGATTAAAGGCGTGTGCCACCATGCCCGACTAAAACATTTTTTGAAAAGAAATAAAAAGGAGGATTATCATTAAATTTTTGTTTGTTTGTTTTTTTGAGGTAGGGTCTCACTCTAGCTCAGGCTGACCTGGAATTCACTATGTAGTCTCACGGTGGCCTCGAACTCATGGCAATCCTCCTACCTCTGCCTCCCGAGTGCTGGGATTAAAGGTGTGCACCACCACCCCAGCCTCATTAACTTTTTTCTAAATAACGGGAGATGTTTAGCTTTTTTTTTTTTTTTTTTTTTTTTTTTTAAATAATTGGAGATGTCATTGTCCTAAGTAGGTAATCACTTTGGATTTCAGAAAGAGCAAAGACGCCTGGTAAGACAGACTGCCTCCCGAAAAGAGGCAAGATGGACACAGCTCCTGAGAATGGCCTGTCTCCTCAGGCAATAGGACTTCTGACAACCTTGCAGAACCAGAACTGAGACAAGTAAGCTCACACCTTAACCAGGACAGCCTCGTCACTCTTGCCCCAGCTCTTCCTCTGCTTAAACCGAAAGCTCAAAAAGTGCCCCATAGACAGACTTGGGGTCACCGGGTCCTTTCACCTATCCTTCCCCATGTGGCCCATGGATAAGCTCCTGGCTCGGCTCCTCACCATTCCTTGTCGCTTCAGTTGGTGATTTGAGATAGGCTGAGCCTAACCCACTGGTGTTGCTAACCGGAAGCTTTTGCCCTAAAAGTCGGGGGGTGCTATTCAAAGCTTTCATCAGCTACCTGAAGGTGTGTTATTGTCTACACATGAAGTGGAAAGGAAGGCAAGCTCCGAAAACATGAAGTGAAAGAGAGATCCTACTAGGAGGGGAAGTCACACCTGTACTCTTGAGCCAACACCTCACCGAGTATTTCTTCCTGCAGTAGTCCTCCAGTATCTTCCACAACTGTCTGCCCTGCTATCTCCCACAAACCATTCAGTCCATGACAGATCAAGGCCATTACCACCTTATACAGTCTTAAAGATTTTATTTTTATTTATTTATTAGAGACAGAGAGAGGGAAAGAGAGAGAGGAAGAGTGAGAATGGGCATGCCAGGGTCTCTAGCCCACTGCAAACGAACTCCAGACGCATATGCCTTCTCATGCCTCTGGTTTATGTGGGACCTGGAGAATTGAACTGGGGTCCTTAGGCTTCGCAGGCATGTGCCTTAACTGCTAAGCCATCTCTCCAGCCCTAAACTGGTAGCTTTTAAAATAAGGAACTACTTTTTTTCTTTGTGCCCTGTTCCTAGCATAGTTCCTATGTGGTTGGCATGCAACCTTTATGTATCAGCAAATGAGTGAAGTGAATAGAGACCAAATACAGACCAGAAAAAATAGTGATGCTATGGGGAGAAGGGTTCTAGACGAGGATCCACAAATGCAAACTACAATCATCTAACCTATTATTGTGAAAAGGCCTGGTTTCTATAGCAAGCCTTCGGGTCCACATCTGAAAAAAGGTCAATACCCAAACAAAACGGAATCACTGCTGAAATTCAGTGAGATAACAGGTAAAATACTTCTAAATAAATTTTTATTCTCTTACCCAGTACCTCTTCCCCTCCATAGTTAGAACACAGCACTAGATTTCAGAGAAAAGACCTATGATGTAGCAACAGATCTGAAGTCTCTCCAAGAAGCTATGAGCCACAGGTGATGAACCCTCAAGAAAAAGGTCGGGAAAGAGGCTGTTACTGGCGGAATTCACAGGAATGACTATGGGGACACGGGACACTCAGACCATGAGTCGAAGAAAGGGGATATTGTGCTGTGGATGCAATTCCAGAGCTCAGAGGTTAAATCTATGGAATGGAATGTCAAGGTCCCGGGAAATACAGACTAAACCCATTCATATGTTCATTCCTAGGCTTGGGCATTGATCATTATTTAAAGCTTCAGCCATATAAAACTTCTCTATGTATTTTCACTAGTATACCAAAAATAGAAGACACCTTTTGTAGAGATAAGAAGGATACTTGTAAATATATCCTTCAGAGTGGTCCTTTGTTTTCAGGCACAAAAATATGTTAACTTCTTTTGTTCTAGACATCTATTCCATCCATTTGGGGGGCTGCACTCCATATTTGTACCCACCACATTATGCTCTGGTTCATACTGAATCTGTCATGTAGACTAAAACATCACGATTTATTTTCATAAGTTGTTTAACCACCTGCCAACTTAATTATTTTAAACCTAAGCTAAGGTTCAATTTCAATTTGACTGTCAAACTAACTGGTGTGTTAAAATTTTTTTGTTGATTCAGAAATTCAACCTTTGAATGAGCACTCCCAGACTTTTGTCACCTAAAAAATGTGATTTGGGGGGCTGGGGAGATTGCTCAGTGGTTAAAGTCACCTGCTTGCAAAGCCTGGCAGTCCAGGGTTCAAGTCCCCAGGACCCATGTAAAGCCAGATTCACAAAGAGATATATGTGTCTGAAGTTTGCAGCTTCAAGAGGCCCTGGCATGCCCATTCTCTCTCTCTCTCTTTCTGCTTGTAAATAAATTAATTTTAAAAAAGAAACTTCTCTGGCCAATAGCAGCAATAAGCGATAAGCTATGACTGTAAATATAAATGTTTGGAAGGTAATTTCATAGGCACATTAAATTCATTCAACAAAATAACAGCAGGGCTTCCCCACTAGGGCCTCTGACCTCCCCAGTCACAGGTTTTTTGTTTTTTGTTGTTGTTGTTTTTGTCTTACAGTAACAAACACAGGCACTTCCTTAAATCCAACCAGAAAGCAGGTGGTATACCCATAACAGTTATGTCACTGTTGCACTAATGGATGCGTCTTGCCTGGCACGCAGTGTGGTGTGCAGGGTCCATAAAAGAACGGGGACTGTTGGTGACACTTCTCCCTGGAAGCCTGGGGAACTCTTCTAGCTCTAGGAATGTGCTAGCAGGAGGGGAGCTTCCAGCGCAAGTTCAGCTTCAGCTCGCTGCATGTCCCGTAACTAAATCATGCAGTCTTCAACAAAAGGGTTTTCTTATCAAGCTCTGGCTTATACCCAACAGCAATGACGGTAGCCTTTATGGTTTGTGGGAGCTCTCAGGCCTCCCTGGCTAACACATAGTGTGACAACCCAATTCTGATGCTGCCATTTTATTCAACAACCAAATATCTTCTAGGCATGCCTTCTCCCACCCATACACAGATCTTTTTTTTTTTTTTTTTTTTTTTTTTTTGCATTTAAGCCCCTTAAGTGATGTTCTCACACTTACAGGCATAGACTGCTGTGGAATTTTCTCCATTGCCTTCTTAGGGGTCATTTGTGTTTTACCCAACTGTAAAACTCCCAAGAATTCACAGCTGTCGTTGGCCCCTGCACTCTGAAATGACTCATTTCCCATCCTCATTCCTTTAGATATGCTTATGTGTATTTCAGATGCGTTTCTATGAGACTGTAAACCTATAAGACTCAGAAATTAGCATTATATCATCTATGTAATGAAACTTTAAATAAATATGTATTTGAGCCAGGCATGGTGGTTCATGCCTTTAATCCCAGCCCTCAGGAGGCAGAGGTAGGAGGATCGCTGTGAGTTCGAGGCCACCCTGAGACTACATAGTTAATTCCAGGTCAGCCTGGGCTAGAGGGAGACCCTACCTCGAAAAAAAAAATACTTTTACTTATTTGAGAGAGCATATGGGTGCACTAGGGCCTCCTGCCACTGCAAACAAACTCTGGATACGTGTGCCACTTTGTGCATCTGGCTTTATATGGATGCTAGGGAATCAAACCCACCATCAGGCTTTGCAAGCAAGCACCTTTAACTGCTGAGCCATTTCTCCAGCCTTGCATCTGGCATGTTTGCAACAGCAAGAAACCCTGGAGCACCCATACAGATGTACTCATTCAAACAGGTCAATATTTTTTTTTAAGTTTAGACTCTGACCCAGATGCCTGCATTTGAATCTGTGCTTATACTAGCCGTGTCTTGATTTGCTCATGATAAAATTAGGATGACACACTCTCTATAGGTTTTAAGAACTAAATGAATGGATATGTTACAATAAATATTAACCATGATTATAGAAAGCACAAAAAAAAAAGGAAAGAAATCTTAATTTATAGTAGTGAGGATGAAGTAGTGGTTGGTGATAAGAATAGTTTCCTAAAATGGAATTTAATTTGAGGGTTGATGGGTAAGCAGGAGTAAGGCCTGTGGAGACTCTGTGTGTGTGTGTGAGAGAGAGAGAGAGAGAGAGGAAGCATGTTGAGGAGAGTGAGGGCTGGTACAGGATGAAGAAGAGAACAGGAAAAGTGAACAGCATGCAGGACCCATCAGACTGTAAACAAAGCCGACACTTGCCACATCTCATGCCTGGCACCATCCCCAGACCTTTTTAACACTTCAGTAACATGTAATTTTAAAAATGCACCAAACTCCACAGGGAATGCTGGGTTGAACTTTCTACACCCTGGATCCTGGGCACTCCACCTCCTATGTGGGCCTCAGATTCCTTCCTTCTCGGTTAAAAAAAAAATCATCATAATAATTCTTACTGCAAATGCCATGAATTCACTTTAACAAAATGTGAAAGTTGCATGAACCTACCCACGCTGCACTTGCAGCTGTGTTATTGTGTGACGTAGAGGAAGCTAAACACTCTGAATCCATTTGCGAAATTGGAATGAAAAGAATAATATCTCTGTCGGCCTGTAATCAAACCACCTGGAAGACCAGGGCAAGAAGATCTCAAGTGTAAGGCCAGCTAGGGCAGGTTAGCAAGATCTTATCCCCAAATGAAAATTGTAAAGGCTTTGGAACGTGGCTCAATGGTTAAAGTGCTTGTCTAACATGTACAAGGTCCTAGATTCAATCAAAAAGGGAAAAGGGGGAAAGAGGCACTGGAGATATGGTTTAGCACTCACGGCACTTGCTACCAAGGCTAATGACCCGAGTTTGATTCCACAGTACCCATGTAAAGCCAGATGCACAAAGTGGCACATACATCTGGAGTTCATTTGCAGTGGCTAGAGACCCTGGCGTGCCCATTCTCTCTCACACACACAGACACACACACACACTCTCTCTCTCTCTCTCCCTCTCTCTGCTTGCAAATAGATAAATAAAAATGTTTTAGGAAGGCCGGGTATGGTAGCTCAAGCCTTTCATCCCAGCACTCAGGAGGCAGAGGTAGGGGGATTGTCATGAGTTTGAGGCCAGCCTGAGACTACATAGTGAATTCCAGGTCAGCCTGGGCTAGAGCGAGACCATACCTTGAAATAACAAACAAACAAAAAAATATTTTAGGGCTGGGCTTAGCGGTTAAAGCATGTGTCTGCAAAGCCTAAGGACCCATGTTTGACTCTCCAGATCCCTTGTAAGCCAGATGCATAAAGGTGAGGCAAGCACAAGGTCACATATGACCACTAGGTGACACAAGTTTCTGGAGTTCTACTTCAGTGGCTGAGGCCCTGATGAGGCCAATTCTCTCTCTCTAAAAAAGAAATTTTTTTAAAAAAGAAAGAGAAGCCGGCCATGGTGGCACACGCCTTTAATCCCAGCACTCGGGAGGCATAGGTAGGAGGATCGCCGTGAGTTCAAGGCCACCCTGAGAATACAGAATGAGTTCCAGGTCAGCCTGGCCTGGAGCAAGACCCTACCTCAAAAAACCAAAATAAATAAATAAATAAATGCATAGAGAAAGAAAGAAAGAAAGAAAGAAAGAAAGAAAGAAAGAAAGAAAGAAAGAAAGAAAGAGAGAAAGAAAGAGAAAGAAAGAAAGAAAGAAAGAAAGAAAGAAAGAAAGGAAAGAGAGAGAAAAGAGGGATGGAGAGAGGAAGGAAACAAAGGAAGGGAAAACTCATAGGTATTTTTCCTTTTATTTTGAAAATTAAATCTATAAAAATTTTAGCAACCATTGAAAAAAACTATGAAATTTTTAAGGAGATTTTTATATCCTCATTAAATCACCACATATTTCTGTTTCTGTTGGTTGTTTTTCTTGTCACTGTGACAAAATAGGTGACAAGCAACTTCAGGGAGGGAGCATTTAACTGGGCTCACATCGTCAGGGGACTAAGTCCCATCATGCTAGTGAAGGCATGGTGATGGGACCACTTAGTCCCTATCACTTCCCAATGGACAACATGTAGCCCCCATGAAGTGTCTGGTCACATTGCTCTAGCACAGAGAGCTGCAGTAGGAAACCAGGCAGGGCTTACATCCCAGTCTCCCACTTCCACTACCCAGTACCCACCTCCTACAGGTTTACAACTTCTCAAAACAGTGCTGTCAGCCGGTGACCAGATGTTCAAACACATGAGCCTGTGGGGGACATTTCAGACCCAAGCCATACATGTATTTGCTCATTCAGTATGTGTGACATAATGACATTGCTCCATAAATAGTTCACCATATATTTTCTAAAATCAAAAATATTCTCTTTTTTATTGCTTTTGTCTTTCTTGATTTTTTGTATTTTTGATGAGGGAGAGAGAGAGAATTGGCATGCCAGGGCCTCCAGCCACCACAATCAAATTCAAGATGCATGTGTCATCTTGTGTGCATCTGCAACCTTGCATGATTGTGTCACCTTGTGCATCTGGCTTACATGGGATCTGGAGAGTTGGACATGGGTCCTTAGGCTTCATAGGCAAGCGCCTTAACTGCTAAGCCATCTCTCCAGCCTTAGAATATTTTTCTATATATTCACCATAGTATGATTATACCTAAGACATTTATAATTGATTAAAAAATACTCTGATAAGGGCTGGAGGGATGGCGCCTGGTTGATCTGGAACTGAAGGCACTCCTCCTGCCTCAGCTTCCCAAATGCTGGGAATTTTAGGCCACCACAACTTGCTTTCTTTTACATTCTTTAATCTAAAATACTTTTCCTGCTTTTTTTGTGGGGGAGGATAAAGAGCTTTCATGACATGGATACATTTAAATTCATGTTAGTTATATTTGGACTCTCCCTATATTTTTGGATTCTTAAGAATTTTATTTTTAAAAATTTATTCGTGAGTTTTAAGTTAAACATTTCTTGAAATAAATTATTGCCTAAGTGGTCTGACAGCAGCACGATGGTGGAATATGAGAGTCAATCCTCATTCCCCAGAGGAGACATTGACTTAACCACCGCACACTGTCCAGAGGCCTTTATGAAAACTCCAAGAACTAGGTAAGAAGTCTCAGTACTCCCAGAAAGCTCAGAACATCATGATATTGGGGCTGCAGAGATAGCTCAGCAGTTAGAAGTGCTTGCTTGTAGGGCTGGAGAGATGGCTTAGCGGTTAAGGCACTTGCCTGCAAAGTCTAAGGACCCAGGTTCAATTCCCTAGTACCCATGTAAGCCAGATGCACAAGGTGGCGCATGCATCTTCAGATGCCACGTAAGCCAGACACACAAGGTGACACAGTGCACAAGGTTGCACATGAGTACAAGGTGGTGCATGTGTCTGGAGTTTGACTACAGTGGCTGGAGGCCCTAGTGTGCCAATTCTCTCTCTCATGTGCTCTCTCTCGCTGTCACTCTCTCACAAAAAATTTTTAAAAAGCCAGTCTGTTGGGCTTGCCACACACACACACACACACACATGCACACACACGCACACACACAATGACAACATTCAGCTCCTAGCTTTTTCCATGTGAGGGAAGGAGATGTGGAACATGCATCTCTAATTCTTATCATTTTTCTTTCCTTTCTATTGTATGTGCATAGAATATGGGATATGGTGTGTATGTGTGTGTGTGTGTGTATGTGTGTGTGTCTGTGTGACTGTGATGTGTGTACCGAATGCACATGTATGTGCTGATGTTGTACTCCATGGACTCGTCTGCAGTGGCCCCCCCAAAAATCACTGGGGGAGATATAGAGATGATTTAGTTAAATGTGCTTGCTTGCAAAGTCTGATGACCTGGGTTCAATTCCTGAATACCCACGTAAAGCCAGATGCACAAAGTGGCACATGCATCTGGAGTTGTTTTGCAGTGGCAGGAGGCCCCAGTGTGCCCACTTCCTTTCTTACATTCTCTCTTCTCTCACTATTTACAAATAAATAAATAAAAATTTTAAAAGAATATTTGTTTAAAAAAAAAAAAAAAACCCAAAACACCACGTGTTAACCTCTGTCACTCACCAGCCTGTATTTTTTCCTAGCAACAGAATCTCTTTTGGATTCTGGAACTTGCTATTTGTGAGCCCCAGCAGTTCTCTGCCCTTGCTCTCTGTAGATGCATGCGGCTATTTACATGGCTTCTGAAGGTTCGAACTTGAGCAGTTTCAAACTCCCTCACGCCCTCACACTTGTACAGGAAACACTAAACTGCTGAGCCATCTCTCCAGCCCTCACTCTGGCTTTCTGAGTCACCTTAGTGGCTGATTTCCATCATGCCCACCTCAGGGCACTGACAAAGTCTGGGGTCATAGAAACAAGAATCAGCAGCAGGTTGCATCTTCAGACAGCCTGCAGACGAGGGAAGGGACTCTAAAGGCCTAAAAGTGAAAGCAGCAAACTGCTTTAATTTTTTTAAATATTTTTAAATATTTTATTTATTTATCTATTTATTTATTTGACAGAGAGAGAGAGAATGGGTGCTCCAGGGCCTCCAGCCAGTGCAAATGAACTCCAGATGCATGTGCCACTTTGTGCATCTGGCTTACGTGGGTCCTGGGGAATCGAACCTGGGTCCTTAGGCTTTGCAGGCAAACGCCTTAACTGCTAAGCCATCCCTTCAGCCCATGCTTTAGTTGCTTTAAATTATTTGCACAAATCTATAAAGATGAATCCCCATGAGAGTTCTGAAAGAGCCCAGAATCTGTGCCCGGGCTGACTGGTGAGGATGTCCCTTGTATGAAGCCCAGGAAGAGGCTGCGTGCACAAAGCCTGACTACAATGGCAAGAGTGTAACAAGAAAACATGGAAAACTCCAGGAAGTGACCCCAAAGAAATGCAAATCCAGGGGCTACAGAGAGAGCTTAGCAGTTAAAGGTGCTTGCCTACAAAGCTTGCAGGCCCAGGTTCTATTTCCCACTATCCACATAAGTCACATACACAGGCGGCGCATGTATATGGAGTTTGTTTTCAGAGGCAGAAGGCCCTGGCATGCCCATACTCTCTCTCTCTCTCTCTCTCTCTCCTGAAAGAGAAATAAAGAAAGAGAGAGAGAAAAAAAAAGAGAGAAAAAGAGAGAGAGAGAGAGAGAATAGCATAAGCCACTCACAAACCTATGCTTTAGCAATGAAATCAAGGCCAGGTGTGGTGGTGCTTGCCTTCAATCCTAGCACTTGAAAGATAGAGCAAGGGGGTCACTGTGAGTTCAGGGTCAGCCTTGGTTACAGAGTGACTTCCAGGTCAGCCTGGGCTAGCATAAGACCCTACCTTGGAAACAAATCAAACAAAGATGGGGCTGGAGAGATGGCTTAGCAGTTAAGGCATTTACCTGCAAAGCCAAAGGACCCGGGTTCAATCCTCCAGGACAGACGTTAGCTGGATGCACAAGGGGGCACATGCTTCTGAAGTTCTTTTGAGGTAGCTGGAGGCCCTGGTATGCCCATTCTCTCTCTCTCTCTTTCTTTCTCACTTTCTCAAGTAAATAAAAAAAAATTCCAACAAGCTACTGTGCAACATAATATTATTGATGTTATTATACTTAGGAGTGGCTGAGGGAGTAAATTATTGCTGTTGTTTTTTAAGTTTTGCTTTCGCTTTGTTTTTTGACACAACAAAGAAACACTGCAGGCTGGTACATGCCTCCTCGCAGCACATTGGAAGTCACATGACAGCAGTTCCTTTTTGTTTGCTTCTTTGTTTGTTTTTTGTTTTGTTTTTCGAGGTAGCCCCTTTGCTGGTGGTTCGCTGGTATTTATCTTGCTTGCGGCCAAGGGCCTTAATAAAGGCAGTGAACAAACAGCACGCGTACCCTGGGGGCCAGCGATTCTAACAACAGTGCTGGCTGTTTTGCATGGCATCCCTGGCCAAGGCTTCTGACTTCCTGCCCTCTATGACTGCACAGGCTCTTCAGGAGGACGGATGGTAACGTGGTGGTTGTGCCTTTCTCACCCACCGACTTCAGCCTTACCCATCGGAGCTCAGAGTCACTCTTGGTAATGAGATAACAGCGTGTTCCCAGAATAACCACCTCTGAGCTATCTGTGGAGTTTGACCACTTCTCTATGGGAATAATTGATACCCTCACTTGCCTAAAAACCCCGGGCGTCACTTGCACTGGGCTTTTTTAATTTTTTTTTTTCCAGGTCAGCCTGGACCAGAGAAACAATCAAAAAAAAAAAAAAAAAGAAGCAATCAGTCTTTTTCACCTATCTAAATTTAGACTCAAACACTTCATCAGAGCTGCAATAGGAGATTCCATTCTTCCTTCAATCAGTGAACGTACGCGCAGAACTGAATAGGTGCTGAGGATAGCTAGGCCCTGCCCTAGAGAGCTTTCAGTCTAGTGAGGGCCACACAGCAGGGAGTGTAATCAGAGACAAGTTCAGTGTGCATGGCACGCAGGAGCTATGGATGGGGACACAGGAAGGGCATGTACTCCCGTCAGGAAGCGTCAGCCACCTGTCCTAAAACAGGCATTGTACATGTTTATTCCTGTGTGATCTCCCTCTAGCCCCTATCCAAGTGAGTACACTTGGATAGAGAAGAGACTAAACTAAACAAGAGGTGTGATAAGAGTTTAGGCTGGGGAGATGGCTGAGTGGTTAGAGGTACTTGCTTGCAAAGCCTGCAGGCCCTGGTTCAAATCTGCAGTTCACATGTGAAGCCAGATGTACAACGTGGTGTATACATCTGGAGTTTGTTTGCAGGCAGCCCTGGCGCACTCACTCGTTCTCTTTTTCTCAAGTAAACAAATAAAATACTTTTCTTTAAAAAGAGTGTAATCATGTAGTTAGGGAAAAAAATGGTAGTCGGGTGTAAAGAAGAACACAGACCCCCCAAGGCTGACAGAGCCATGTTTCTGGGCTTCAGTTTCCTCCCGTGCCTGTGCAGCGACAGTGACAGGCCTCCCCACGTGCTTGTCAAGAGGTTTCGTAAGATGCTATGACATCTCAGCAAGCACGAGTTCTAGCAATGTCAACGGCTATTTTTATTATTTGGATAGAGACATGGCTTTTTATTATCTAACTTAGAATTCATGTAAAACAGTTAAGCTCTGGATTTTGGGGAACTATCTGAAGAACTTTTCTGGCTAAAATGTAGAGGTCTGAGCCAGGTGTGGTGGCTCACGCCTATCATCCCAGCACCTGGACGTCTGAGGAGGAACACCGTGAGTTCAAGGCCAGCTTGAGCTACAAAGTGAGTTTCAGGTCAGACTGGGTTAAGGTGAAATCCTTCCTCAAAAAAAGAACAAGATGTCAAAATGCAGAGGCAGCTTTGCCTTACACTTGCCTCCTGGCAGAACTTGAATAATTTGATTCTAACAAGGGGCTGGGAACAAAACCATCACCCCGCCCCCACTAGAAGCCCAATGCAGGGGCTTTCTTCTCCCTTACACTGTGTTTATAAAAATATCACTACTGGGCCGGGCGTGGTGGCACACTCCTTTAATCAGCACTGAGGAGGCCAAGGGAGGAGGATCGCTGAGAATTCGAGGCAAGCCTGTGACTACGTAGTGAATTTCAGGTCAGCCTGGGCTAGAGTAAGACCCTACCTCGAAAAACCTATATATACACACATATATGGCACTACCTTTCCTTTCTGCACTAGTTCAAACTACCTTATGCTACTGAAGTTTCCTTTATCTAATTGTGCCTGACATAAGTAGGCATGCAATGGAGCTTAAATAACTTTTAGCTAGGGAAATGTTTTGATAATGAGATTTGATGGGGAAAGAATTTGCTAGGCAAGATGCACAAATCTAGTCACAGATCTTGGAAGGCAGTTGAAATTAGAGCAAAGGCTGCAGTATGATCTAACGTTTTAGAAACATTATCAAGAAAATTCGTAAATTGGGTCATCTCAAAATTAAAATTTTTGACGCCTTGAAAGACACTGTTAAGAGAATGAAAGACAAGGCACAGACTAAGAGAAAATAGTGTATAGCATAAGAAATTAATGTCCAGTTGGGCGTGGTGGTGCACACCTTTAATCCCAGCACTCGGGAAGCAGAGGTAGGAGGATCGCTGTGAGTTCGAGGTCACCCTGAGACTACCTAGTGAATTCCAGGTCAGCCTGGGCTACAGCAAGACCCTACCTTGAAAAAAAAGAAAGAAAGAAAGAAAGAAAGAAAGAAAGAAAGAAAGAAAGAAAGAAAGAAATAAAGAAATTCTATCAACAATATGGTAATGAATTAACTGAAGAATTTTAATCCCAGCACTTGGGAAGCAGAGGTAGGAAGGATCGCCAAGAGTTTGAGGCCACCCTGAGACTACATAGTGAATTCCAGGTCAGCCTGAGCCAGAGTGAGACCCTACCTTGGAAAAAAAAAAAAGCTGAATTAACTTTTAAAGAATCTAACTAAAATGTACAGAAATCTATGAAAAATGCCTACAGTTATTTTAAGCCAAACATTATTTTTGTATTGATTACTAAGTCAACTTTATTTATTGACTTTTCAGTTTACTGATATTTTAGGAATGCATATAGCCACCTAAAATAAAATGTTATATACTAAGTAAGATGCACACAAAAAAGTTGGGCATCTCTCCAGACCCTCTTTTTTTTTTTTTTTTTTTTTTGAGACAGGAAATTGCTAAGTACCTCAGGCTGGCCTTGAACTCAGGATTACCCTGCCCCCACCTGAGTCCCAGGATAAAAAACACTCTGTCCCCCCATACACTCATATGTTCCAAATGCTTTGGTCCCAGCTGGTGGGAATTTGGTAATTGGAGCTGTGCTGGAGGAGGCATGTGGTTGGAGGCAGGATTATGGATGTTATGGCCAGCTCCCCCTGCCAGTGTTCTGCCACCTGTTGTGGCAGAGGTAATGCCCAACATCTGCTCATGCCATCTTTTCCCTGGCATCGTGGAGCTTCCTTGAGACTGTAATCCAAAATAAACAACTTTCCTCCCATCAGCTGCCTTTGTGCTAGCAACATGAAGGTAACTGCAACCCCCCTCCCCCACTTATCATGGTTAGTCATCAGGAAAATGCAAAGTAAAATGATAGTGTGTACTATTACATATTTACCAGGAAGTCCAAAGTTAAAAAGAGATCATAACAAGTGCTGGTGAGGATGCATATTTGGTACATAGGGAAAAGACAGTTTTGTTTGGAATCTTAAATGATACTGTACTGGTATTTATTTATTCTGTAATGTGATGATCCACTCACTTCCCCAAACTGAAATCTGATGGGATACCAAAGTAATTAGGACAAATGAAATTCCTGGTCACAAACAATAGTTGAAGACCAAGCTTCCCTGTAACTAGAACTAACCATTCTAAATGAGGTTTATAGCAATAGACTCAAGCTGGCCAGAGAAAAACTAATATTAAAACAATAATAAATTATTTCTAAAATTCCAGATATCAAATAAATTATTTCATAGACTATACATGACTGAAAGCAGAGGGAAAAAACAGGTAGTCGGTCTGATTAAGGAATGTGATAACACGGAGAGAATTTTTTTTTAAATATTTAATTTTAATTTATTTATTTGAGAGAGAGATACAGAAATAGGCAGGAAGAGAGAGAGAGAGAGCGAGAGAGAGAGAATGGGTGCTCTAGGGCTTCCAGCCACTGCAAACAAACTACAGATGTGTGTGCCCCCTTGTGCATCTGGCTTACATGGGTCCTAGGGAGTTGAACCTGGGTCCTTGGCTTTGCAAGCAAGCACCTTAACTGCTAAACAATCCCTCCAGCCCGTGATAGAGAGAATATTTTTGATTGGTTAGGATGCTGCTCCTTTCATCTTCCATGTTTACTTCTTTAGGTCATGCTAAATCATGATTTTCTTTTCTTTTCTTTTCTTTTTCTTTTTTTTTCTTTCTTTCTTTCTTTTTTTTTTTTTTTAGATAGGGTCTCACTCTAGCCCAGGCTGACCTGGAAGTCACTCTATAGTCTCAGACTGGCCTTGAACTCCTAGCAATCTTCCTACAGAGTGCTGGAATTAAAAGCATGCTCCACCATGCAGGGCCATTCATGATTATTTTAACTAACTACAATATTCTTAGTATATGTCACATGTAAATCATATTTCAGATGCAGAAGATGAGAAAATAAAATAGATATAGATAATGATAGCTAATAATATTGGTATGATGCAGGGACTTCTTCCTTAATGACTTTAACAACTATTTCTCTCTCTCTCTCCCTCACTGCCATGCTGCATAATTGGCCCCACCTTTATCAGATCCTAGGAATGAGTGTTCCTGGCACTGTTGGACATAAAACATTTGGCCTCTAGATGCACAAAAATGTGATGTTTGGCCAACAGGGGGAACTATAAGCTAAAATTCCAAGGGAAAAAAAAAACACGTTCAAGATTCTACAAGGCTGAGTGTCTGATTAGGACTTTGTGAACGCGAGGAGTTAGATGTTTCAGATCCAATGTCAAATTATCTTGAGCTGCTTTTAGTACCTTTAATAGCCATTCATTGCCCACTCCCATGTCTGACTTTTGACTATGCTTTAGAACTGTCAAGTAAAATCTTTAAAATGTATCCTTAGCAGGCTATTAGCTTCCACCGATTCAAAAGCTAAGGAAAACCTATAATAGTTTTCCCAGGTTTGCTGTAACCAGCCTATCTGGAGTCCACGCCAATGTATTTTTTTTTCTTATTTATTTTATGAGAGATAGGGAGAAAACTGGCGTTCCAGTTTCTCTAGCCACTGCAATCTAACTCCAGACCTGTGTACCATCTTGTGGGCATGCACACCTTGTATGCATGTATCACCATGTGTGTCTGGCTTACGTGGGTTCTGGGGAGTTAAACAGGAGTCCTTAGGCTTTGTAGGCAAGCATCTTAATTGCTAAGCCATCTCTCCAACCCCAATGTTTTTTTTTTTTTTTTTGTTTTTTTTTTTTTTGGTTTTCTGAGGTAGGGTCTCACTCTAGCTCAGGCTGACCTGGAATTCACTATGTAGACTATGTAGTCTCAGGGTGGCCTTGAACTCTCGGCTATCCTCTACCTCTGCCTCCCAAGTGCTAGGATTAAAACGTGTGCCACCACACCCAGCCCAATGTATTTTTTAAATATTTTCATTTATTTATTTCAGAGAGAAAGAAATAAAGAGGCAGATAGAGAATTGGCAGATCAGGGCCTCCAGCTGCTGCAAATGAACTCCAGTCACATGTACCACCTTGTGCATCAGGCTTATGTGGTTTCTGGGGAGTTGAACCTGGGTCCTTTGGTTTTTCAGGCAAATGCCTTAACAGCTAAGCTGTCTCTCCAGCCCTCCTGCCAATGTATTTGATAAATGCCTTGATTTTTAACTTCCTTTGTTCTTTATCTAATAACATCTCATGTAATAATTTCCATGGCTGATCATGTCTTTCGGGGCAACTTGAATCTGTGTTCCCAGGCCATGTTGCTCATCTCTGGCTCCAGAATAAAGTGCCTCTTATTATCTTTGAGGTGGCACCTGCCAGGGACACATTTCTTTTAGTTTTTTGAGGTACAATTTGGCTCTAGCCCAGGCTGACCTAGAACTCACTCTGTAGTCTCAGGGTAGCCTCAAACTCATGGCGATCCTCCTACCTCTGCCTCCCAAGTGCTGGGATTAAAGGCATGCGCCATCACATCCTGATCTTCTAAGCTGCTTTTTTACAAAAGAAAAATTAGCAGGAGTTGTGCATTTTTTTCAAATGGAGGCTCACTTTGTGTTCCTCAGCCCTCCACCTCTTCTGCCTGGTGTGGTGTGGCCGGGCACCAGAAGAAGACCACATCAGCTCACTGCCCTGTGTTCTAGTATTGCTCTCAGCCTTCAGTAACCAGCATTCTAGAGATCTGCTTTCACCCTTGGGAGACAGCTCAACAGCTGTGGGTGGGTGGTAGCCACCAAGCCCTTCAGCAGCTGTTCCAACAGCTGAGGGAAGCTAGAGAGGAGAGGGCGAGAGAGCTGTGGGTGGGAATAATCACACACACACCTGCCCAGGAGGCTTGGCTGAAACTCAGCCCCCACTTGGGGTGGGAAAGCAATGGCTTAGACACCATAATAATCTTCAATGGAACCTGAGCTCCTATCCACCTCTGAAGCTTTAGAACATTTGGGGAGCTGGTTGTATTGGTCTGTCATTGTCTAAGGCTTGCTTACGGACAAAGGCTGGTTAGCAGCCCTGTGCCTTTCTTCCTAAGAGCCAGAGAAGGAGACTCTCTGACCCTGGGTTCTGAGCACAGCAGACAAAAAGCCCGCGTGGCTGCCAGTAAGCTCCGAGTGCTCATTAAGTAAGAAGTTTTCTGGCCAGTGGTTGAAATGACATCATGCTTTCTCCTGGAATCCAACACGAGATAAAAATCAGGTCATTCGGTTTGCAAGGAGAGAATGCTCCCTTCTGTTGCCAGCTTCGGGGGTTGCTGGTGTTCAAAGAGATCCGGGGAAAGAAGAGCCCATTTGAACTTGAGCTTTGAGAACATCGCTTCAACTTCTTCCTTCGTTCCCGGTAATATGCAAAGCCACCTCACTCGAGATGGCCGTTTCAGAGAGCAGGTGCTCCGCGCGAACTGTTCTTGACTCTTCGAATTGAGTGCTTAACAAGACATGCGGTGGCAGAAAGGCCTTATTAGCTGATAATGAGACACGCTTTAGGCTCACTAACAATGTACAAGACGAAGAAAGAAAATGTTCTTTTTCATCTTTTAGCACCATTGGCCACAATTTGATGTGAGGAAGAAAAGATATTGTAGTCTTTCAGAGGAGCACTCACACTCACATTTCTTTAGGATAAAACCAAAAAGAAATGCAATTTTCAAAAGACACTGGCCTATATCCTATGTTATTCCTTTCTTTTCTTCGTACAGGGCTCTTTAGAATAACCAATAATCAACATATTTTTTTGATACAGGGCTCCCCAGGGCAGCCTCAAACTTGCTATTTAGCAGAGGATGCCCTTGAATGCTGACCCTTTTCTATCCATCTATTCTTCTTAATTTATTTGAGATAGAGAAAGAGATGGGGGGAGAGAATATGGGCACGTCAGGGCCTCCAGCCACTGCAAACGAACTCCAGATGCAGGCACCCCCTTGTGCATCTGGCTTACGAAGGTCCTGGGGAATCAAACTGAGGTCCTTTGGCTTTGTAGGCAAGCACCTTAACCACAAAGCCATCTCTCCAGCCCTCCACCCATCTCTTAAGTGACGGTTGGGATGAATGCCACCGTGCCCAGTTTATGCAATGCCGCGAGCTGAACTAGGGCTCTACACATGCTAGGTAAGCACTCTAGCAACAGTGCTCTATGCCCAGTCCAATCATCAACAGTTGAAAAAAAAATCCAAGCCGGGCGTGGTGACCTTAATGCATGCTGGATATGTATTTGAGAATAATCTTGGGGGGGGGGAGATGCAAAGGCGATTTTTTGAGAAAAAGGTGGAAAAGCCTCAAAATAGGCACATATAGGATTTCATTCAGAATCTAAAGAAGAAAAAGAAAAGAAGAAAGAAAGTTAGGTTTTCTGAGAAGTGGGCAGGCTCTGCTTCTCTGTGAGGCTCGGTGAGCAACAGCAAGAATTATCTTCTTAATAGTTTGGACGTTGTACTTTGAGGTTCTGCCAGTATTCAAGCAAACTTGAAATCGCAGAATGATCCCATATGGAACAAATGGACCAGTATTGTTTGGGTTCCCTGGAAATGAACTCTGAGACAGAGATCTGAGAGGAGAATCATTTCATAAGTGCAGGGGCTCCTTGAAGGCAAGGGACATGACAGGGCCATGGAAGGCACCACATAAGCCTGCTGCCATGGTAGGTGGCCCCAGGCTTCTGTCCCACAGAGCAGCTACAAGGAACAGCATAAAAATGCATTCAGTATGAGCTCCTCCCCAAAGAAGGTGGAGCTGGGGTACTTACGTCACATGCCAATTACTCTGGCATTTTGGTTTGTTTGTTCGTTTTATTTTTATTTATTTATTTGAGAGTGACAGACAAAGAGAAAGGGGCAGAGAGAGAGAGAGAGAGAGAGACAATGGGTGCAGCAGGGTCCTCCAGCCACTGCAAACGAACTCCAGATGCATGCGTCCCCTTGTGCATCTGGCTTACGTGGGTACTGGGGAATCGAGCCTCAAACCAGGGTCCTTAGGCTTCACAGGCAAGTGCTTAACCACTAAACCATCTCTCCAGGCTGTACTCGGCATTTTTGAGAACTGCTCCTGGGGAGTATTAATCCTCCAGCATCTCCTGCCAGGTAAGAAGCCATCTTAGAGGGCTAGCGCCAATCCTTGGGCATAATGACACAGGCAACTGAAAATCTTGGCAATTACTTACATGGCAGGGTTCAAGGGATGTGACCAAGGTGCCTGAGGTATTTTTAAAAATCAAACAAGGGGGCTGGAGAAATGGCTTAATGATTAAGGTGCTTGCCTGAGAAGCCTAAGGACCTAGGTTCAATTCTCTCTCCCTCTCTCTTTCTCTCTCTTGTTCTTCCTCCCTCTTTATCTTTCTCTCAAATAAATAAATTAAAATTTTTTTAAATCAAACAAAGGCTGGAAAGATGGCCCAGCTGTTAAGGCACTTGCCTGCAAAGCCTAACAACCTGGGTTCAATTCCCTAGTACCCACGTAAAGCCAGATGCACAAAATGGGTCATCCACTTGGAGTTTGTTTGCAGTAGCTAGAGACCCTGGCATGTCCATTCTCTCTCTTTCTCTCTCTCTCCTTGCAAATGAATAATAAATAAATAAAATTTTAAAAAGGAATATTTCTTTGGAGAAAATATTTAAACCTGGATATTTTAACCATAGTACACAAACTCCAGACACATGCATTACTTTGTCACCTGGCTTTATGTGTATGTATTGGGCAATTGAACCAGGACCATCAGGCTTTCTAAGCAGGTGTTTTAAACCACTAAACCATTTCTTTAGCCCCCATCTTTTAATGTTAATTAATTAATTTTTTAGAGAGAAAAAAATAGTCATGCCAGGGCATTCTACAATTGCAAATGAACTCCAGATGCATGTGCCACTCAAAAACTCAAGACTTCCCCCTAAGGATTGGAGAGATAGTTCAGTGGTTAAAGGTGCTTGCTTGCAAAGCCCGCAGGCCAGGTTTCAATACCTTAGTACCCATGTAAAGCCAAATGCAATAAGTGGCACATGCTCGGCTGCAGTGATGGCTCAGTGGTTAAATGCACAAATGCACTTGCTTGCAAAGACTGATGGCCTGGGTTTGATTCCTCAGTACCTACATAAAACCAGATTCACAACGTGGCGCATGTATCTAGAGTTCATTTGCAGTGATAAAAAGCCCTGGCATAAGCTGTGCATGGTGGCATATGCCTTTAATCCCAGCACTTAGGAGGCAGAGGTAGGAGGATTACCATGAATTCAAGGCCAGCCTGAGACTACATAGTAAATCCCAGGTCAGCCTGGGCTACAGTGAGACCCTACATTGAGCAAAAAAAGAAAGAAAGAAAAAGAAGGCCTTGGCAAGCCCATTCTCATTCTCTCTCTCTCTCTCTCTCTCTCTCTCTCTCTCTCCTTGCAAATAAATAAATAAATAAATAAATAAATAAATAAATAAATAAATAAATAAGGCTGGGTGTGCAATCGCATGCCTTTAATCACAGCACTCGGGAGGCAGAAGTAGGAGGATCGCCATGAGTTCAAGGCTACCCTGAGACTACATAGTTAATTCCAGGTCAGCCTGGGCTAGAATGAGACCCTACCTCAAAAA
The DNA here is from genome assembly GCA_036365145.1 of Orientallactaga sibirica. Lineage (NCBI taxonomy): Eukaryota > Metazoa > Chordata > Mammalia > Rodentia > Dipodidae > Orientallactaga > Orientallactaga sibirica. Next base: position 15,653,048 of record JAEOAD010000027.1, on the reverse strand, counting down.
ACCAAAAATATATAAATAAAAATATGTAATTTTAAAAAGTGGGACTGGAGAGATTGCTCAGTGGTTAAGGCACTTGCTGGCAAGTCCTGTAGCCTAATGTTGATTCCCCAGTGCCCATGTAGTGCTGGATACACAAAGTGGTACATACATCTGGAGTTTATTCACAGTGGCATGAGGCCCTAGTGTGCCCATTCTCTCACTCGCTCTCTCCTTGCAAATAGATAAATAAAAATATTTAATAAAAACGTGAGATGTAAGCTGGGTGTGGTGGTGCACACCTTTAATCCTAGCACTGGGGAGGCAGAGGTAAGAGGATCACTGTGAGTTTGAGGCCACCTTGAGACTACATAGTGTAGTGACTTCCACGTCAGCCTTGGCTTGCGTGAGACCGTACCTCAAAAATCCAAAATAAAATAAAATTTTAAAAGAAAAACGTGGCATGTGCACCCAGATTCATTTAGAGCAGCAGAAAACCCTGGCACACCCACCCACACACACACACATACATGCAAATAAGTGAAGAATTTAAAAGAAAAAAATTTTAAACACTTCCCCTTAAGTCTCTTCCCTCTCTCTCCAGGTAGTTCTAAAAGAAGACCCTACGTGAGCCACCCTACCAGCTGGAGGCACCCGTAGCACCACCATGTTATTATTTTTTTTTCCAGCTTGGCCCCCACACCTTTTCCTGCGAGCAGCTGTCAGTCAGCCATCATCTCGCGCTAGCTAGAAAATAATTCCTTAGGTTTCTTTTAGCCACTGGGAATGAGATCTGTACCATCATCAATGTTGATCACTCCTCTCCCACCTCCTCCTCTCAGCCTGCCCTTCACACACAATTCTCCTCTCCTGCCTGAGCTATAAGGCTGATGTTCCTTACTTATCACAGGGTTCAAACGGTTCAAGTGGCCATGGGAGAAAAGATGCCTTCAACACAGCTTTCAGCGGTACTCAACTGCAGCTGCAATTTACCAAGCCTTCCTTTATCCTAATACCACTGATTACCAAGGCAACGAGAAATCCATGCACGTGGGGACACTGGGTTAGTCACCAGTGTCGGTATCCAAACATTCTAACATAAACTAGGCACTGTGGAAACCCTCAGATCAACACAGTGTTTCACCGTTTTCTCATAGTTACCCCCATAGCCGCCAGTCTGGCTCAGTCCCACTAATTCTCCACATTGTTGCTAGAACACATTTCTCGGCATAACATTTGATCCTGCCCTTTGGTTCTCTTTGCAGATCTTTAGTATTTTCCCTCAGAACTCAAAACAAAGTCCAAAGGCCGGGGCTTCCAGCACTCCTGATGATCCTCAGTGACCCAGGCTTGCCTCTCATTGCCGGCCTCCCTAGCATTCTGCAGCTGTGCCACACACCATCTCCCTATGACAGAGATGCGCTCTGCCTGTGGACAGCATCTCCCAGGATGCACCTTCCTCCTGCTTCCACCTTTTAGTGCTTAGAATCTCAGCTAGACAGGGACGCCTTCCAGAAAGCATCCTCTGACTCCAGGTTGGGTCAGACTCTGTGCCTTCAAACTAAAGTTACATTTCCTTTTTGGTTATCTAATCCGCCCATGTGCCACACTTTAAAAAAAAAAAAAAAAAAAAAACAGCTGAGTCCCATTAGCTCCCACTCCCATTTGAATCACTGGCCTCAGGGAGCCATGTTTCTATGAGGGCAGTGATAACTAGAACAAGGATGAGCCGCTCATGCAAGGAGCGTGTATTAGTGACCTTCTTGTTGCTGAAACAAAATACCCAGCCAGAAGCAGCTATGGAAGGAAAGGGTTTATTTTGTCTTACAGGTTTTTTTTAAATATTGTATATTTATTTATCTGCAAGAGGCAGATAGGGAGAGAGAGAGAGAGAGGGGGGAGGGAGGGAGGAGCGAGGGAGAGAATGAACACACAAGGTTCTCCAGCCGCTGAAAACCAACTCGAGATGCATGTGCCACCTCGTGCATCTGGTTTACGTGGGTTTTGGGTTCTGGGGGATTGAGCTTGGGTTCTTTGGCTTTGCAGGCCATTGCTTAACCACTAACCCATCTCTCCGGCCCCCTCCTTACAGTTTTGATGGGACAGTTCCTCACGGTAGGGAAGGTATGGAAAAGCAGACAGCCCAACATCACATCTTCACAACAGCATGGAGGAAGGAGAGAGACCCAGCAGGGCTGGGCTGTAACACCTCAAGGCCCACCAAGTGACATACTTCCTACAGCAAAGCTATACCCCCTAAAGGTTCCAAAATCTACCCAAACAGGCCCACCAACTGGGGACATTGTCATTAGAGTCATTAGAGGACTTTTACATTCGAAACACCACAGAGCCGGGCATGGTGGTGCACGCCTTTAATCCCAGCACTCGGGAGGCAGAGGTAGGTGGATCGTCATGAGTTTGAGGCCACCCTAAGACTACAGAGTGAATTCCAGGTCAGCCTGAACTAGAGTGAAACCTTACCTCGAAAAACCAAAAACAACAACAACAACAAAGTAAATAAATTAAAAACACCACAGAGACTAATCAGATTGCCTCCTCCAGAAATCTGCCATAAGGCATCAGACGCAGCCCTCTGACCTCTTGGTAAGGCTGGAACATGTAAACTTGGGAGCAGTCTCTAGGATCATATTCCTTCATGGGGACAAAGAAGTCAGAGGCTGGTCCACAACAAGGAAAAGAAGAATGCAGCTAACCGTCAGAGAAGGTATTTCAGAGGCTCCCTGTGGCTTTCCACTACCTAGTTTAACCCCATTCTGACACAATTCTGCATTCTTTTTTTTTTTTTTTTTTAATTTCTTTTGAGAGAGAGAATGAGGGGGCCAGGGCCTTTCAGCCACTGTGAACAAACTCCAGAAGTGTGCTCCCCCTTGTGGGCATGAGTGGAATTGCGTGCTTGTGTCTCTTACATCTGCCTACACATGGGATCTGGAGGATTCCAACAGTTCTTAGGCTTCTGCTCAGGCAAAGCACCTTAACCACTAAGCCATGTCTCCAGCCCTAAATTATTTATTTATTTTTATTTTTAAAAAGTATTTATTTATTTATTATTTATTTGCAAGCAGAGAGAGAGAGAGATAGAAGAGAGGCAGACAGAGAGAGAATGGGCATACCAGGGCCTCTAGCCACTGCAAATGAACTCCAGATGCATGTGTCCCTTGTGCATCTGGCTTAAGTGGGTCCTGGAGAATCAAACTGGGATCCTTTGACTTCTCAGGCAAATGCCTTAACCACTAAGCCATTTCTCCAGCCCTAAAAATTTTATTTTAAACGTTTTTATTTATTTGAGAGCAAGTAAGAGAAAGAAAACATGTCATGCCAGTGCCTCTTGCCACTGTAAACATATTCCAGATGCATGCACCACTTTATAGGTCTAGCTTACATGGGTACTGGGGAATCGAACCCAGGCCAGCAGGTTTTGCAAGCTTTGCAGGCAAGCCCCTTTAACCACTAAGCTACCTCCCCAGGCCCCATTCTTTTTTTTTTTTTTATTTGTTTGTTTTGAGAGTGACAAACAGAAAGAGAAAGAGGCAGATATATAGAGAGAGAATGGGCATGCCGGGGCCTCCAGCCACTGCAAACTCCAGATGCATGCGCCACTTTGTGCATCTGGCTTGCTTGGGTCCTGGGGAATTGAGCCTCTAACAGGGGTCCTTGGGCTTCACAGGCAAGGGCTTAACCGCGAAGTCATCTCTCAATTCTTATTTTTAAAATCCTTTATTTTCTTCAGAGAACTCGGTTTCTTTGATTTTTCATAAACAAAGTCTTCACTCACACATCCTTTCTGTGCTTTCTTCTCACATGCTTCAATAGCCTGTATCCTTCATTGGAAGTTAGGACCTCCTTAAGGCAGAGGCCACATTTTGTTCACTGTTACCACACGCTAAACCCAGTATTTGGTATATCAAAGGTATTCAAAAATCAAGGTAATAGTGAGTACTTATTTCTCACCAGTTACAGGCTAAGAACTGTTGTGTGGACTCATTTAGTTCTCGCAACACTAAGAGGCAATTACAGGGTGCTTTTTTTTCTTTCTTGGCTTTTCGAGGTAGGGGCTTGCCACTCTACTGGAATTCACTACATAGTCTCAGGCTGGCCTTGAACTCAGCGATCCTCCTACCTTGGCCTCCTGAGTGCTGGGATTAAAGGTGTGCACACCATGACCAGCAGATTACAGTTTTTTGTTTGTTTGTTTGTTTTTTATTTTTTTGTTTTTTGAGGTAGGGTCTCACTCTAGCTCAGGCTGACCTGGAATTCACTATGTAGTCTCAGGGTGGCCTCGAACTCTCGGCGATCCTCCTACCTCTGCCTCCCGAGTGCTGGGATTAAAGGCATGCGCCACCACACCTGGATAGATTACAGGTTTTTATACCAACCTCCGCCTCAGAAAATTTAGTTGCAGAGAGGTCACTAGTCCAATCCTACACTTAAAATGGCCAAGCTGGGATCCAAGTCTATGCAGTGCGGCTCCAGGGGCTACTGAACATGAGGCCTCTTCACACTTCTAGAGCAAGGAGGAGCAGAACAGAACACAGCACCTCTTTGCTTCTCTTACAGAATCTTTCTTTTAATATTTGTGTTTATTTATTTGTAAGCAGAGAGAAATAGAAGAGAGAGAGAGAATGGGCACAGCAGAGCCTCCAGCCCTGACAAATCAACTCCAAATGAATGTGCCACTTTGTGCATGTGGCTTTACGTGGGTACTGGGGAATCGAACTCAGGTCTTTAGGCTCCTCAGGCAAGCACCTTAACTAATGAGCCATCTCTTCAGCCCCAGAATTATTTCTACTCTTGCTTACGGTTTGCCATGGTTTGGGTGATAGCCATGTGGTGTTCTATGTCCTGTGTTATGTCTGCCACCTCTATTTTCCTGCCTTGCTTTACTAATCCTGACAAAAGGTTTCATCTCCCAAGCCATTTTGGAAGTTTTTGGGGGTTAAAGCTAAAATTCCCACTACTGGCTACTACCCTCACATTGGTTGGGATGCTTTTATTTTGAAAATAGCACAAAACCCAACAAAAACTGGTTCAAATGTTTAATCAAGTAATTTTACTAATTTTTTTCCAGAAATATTTTATTGGGGCTGGAGAGATGGCTTGGAGGTTAAGGCACTTGTCTGCAAAGCTTTAAGGACCCAGGTTTAATTCCTCAGTACCCACATAAGCCAGATGCACAAGATGCATGTGTCTGGAGTTCATTTGCAGTGGCTGGAGGCCCTGGTGCACCCATTCTTTCTCCCACTCCTCTCAAATAAATAAATAAATAAAATAAAATATTTTTTAATTAATTAACTTAAGAGATGGACAGACAGAGAGGGGAGGAGGGAGTTATGCACAGAGTGAGTATGGGCACATCAGGGTCTCCAGCTACTGCAAATGAACTCCAGGCCCATGCGCCACTCAGTGCATCTGGATTTCCATGGGTATTGGAGAATCTTCAGGCTTTGCAAGCAAGTGCCTTTAACCACTGAGCAATTTCTGCACCCCAACTTTACTCAGTTTTGAAAAGGCACGAACGACGGTTTCAGGTAAGACTCAGTAATGTCACAAGTCCCTGTTTCTTTTTTCCCCATCTTGGCCTTTCTCCTAAGATGGCGTTTGCAGTGGTTCCCAAAAGAATACCAGCCAACAGCAATTCTTCCAATAAAAAAAAAATATCTTGGCCGGGCCAGCCAACAGCAAGGTAGGAGGATCACCAAACTCTTCCCCTCCAAGAGTGATTTAAAAACCAAAAACAAACAAACAAAAAAAAAAAAAAAAAAAAAAAAACAACATCTTTATTTTAACATTCTTAGCAGATTCTTGTAATTTATTCTAAAACGGCATGCCAAGTCGCTGACTCTATGACTGCAGTTGTGTGTGTGTGTCTGTGTGTGTGTGTGTGGTGTGTGCTCACGTGTAGTTAATTTGTTAAGTTTTCTACTGAAATGAGTTCCTAAAAAACATGTGAAGTACCCAAACCAAAGTGGGGGCTGTTGAGAAGAGGCTCAGAGAACATCAGAACTGAAAGTTAAAAAGCCCGTTCTTTCTTACAATGCTTCTGACTTCTAAAAGAGACAGTTCCACCTTTTAGATACCTGACCATCAGTCCTGGCAGTAGATTCATGCCCCTCCCCGCCCCGACCCAAGTTTACCAGAGCAAGTTGAACCCCTTTTCCCATTTGAACATCCCTGACTTGATTTCTTTTAACTGTTCCAAGTCCCAGGGTGTTCCCATGTGCCCCCAAAATGTCCTCCACAAGCTCATGTCTCACAGCCTAGCTCCCCAGCTGGCAGTGCGATTTTGGGAAGCAATGGAACTTCCAGGGTCTGGCTGGCAGAAGTCGGGCACTAAGGATGGGTCTTTGAAAGTGACTTTTTTTTTTTTAAAGATTTTATTTTTATTTATTTATTTATTTGAGACACAGAGAGGGAAAGAGAGAGAGGGAGTGTGAGAATGGGCATGCCAGGTCCTCTAGCCACTGTAATGAACTCCAAACACGTGTGCCCTCTTGTGCATCTGGCTTACATGGGGCCTGGAGAATCAAACCAGGGTCCTCAGGCTTCGCAGGCATGTGCCTTAACTGCTAAGCCATCTCTCCAGCCCCTGAAGGTGACTTTTGAATCCTGGCTTCTGACCACCCTGCTTCCTGGCCTGCCAGCATGTGAGACCTCTCTACCACACACTCCTGTCACATTCAACTCTATCTTGGCTTCTCCCCCCCCCCACCCCACCATGATGAACTGAAGCCAAGAGCCAAAATAAATCTTTCGTCCTGAAGTTGTTTCTAGCAGGTATTTTGGTCAGAGTGACACAAAAGTGACTAATTCACAAGTGTCATCTTCCTTATTGCTCAGATGTGCCCCTAAGGCCATATGTTGAACAGAAGCTTCCTTGCCTACTCGACCACTGCAGGTTAGCTCTCGTAGGAGGTAGAGAGAGTTGGCCTTGGTGCTGTGACCATCCGGCCCTGCCTGAGGAACTGCTGTGCCTGACACCAGGCAGGGAGGGCTGCCAAGTTTCCATGCCTATCTGACGGTGTTTTCCCCTCTTGCTCACTTTTTCTGCTCTCAGGAGGAAAGGGAAGACGTAAGTAGATTCTTCTTTTGTTAGCTCTCTGGAGCAAAGAGACACGTCTTGCGATTTCAAAGAGTAAGTCAAGGGGGGAAAAATCCATCGGTGGCTTTGGGGCATTTACAGAGGGCAGGAGTGTAAACAGATTCAAATGCACAGTGTACAGTGTACTCCTCAGGACTGCATCTCCCCTCCCCATACACACCATGAGCTTTTCTTTGGCTGCAATTAGACAGAAGGAGGAAGTGAAAACTTAGATTCAGGCTGGGGCAGGGCAGGCCAGGGCAGGCCAGGGCAGGGCAGGACATGCAAAGCTCACCTGGGGAAGCCCAGCTCTGCTCTGTGCTTGGGAACCACTGTGGCTGGCCACGAGATGCACCTGATGAAGGTCCAACTTATTTGGGATTCAAAGAAGGAAATAAGAGGGAGGATCCTGTTTAATATATTTAAAAAGTTATATATTTTATATATAAATATTATATATATTTATTTATTGGAGAGAGAGAGAAAGAGGCAGATAGAAAGAAAGAGAGAATGGGCATGCCAGGGCTTCTAGCCACTGCAAATGAATTCCAAATGCATGCGCCCCCTTGTGTATCTGGTTTACATGGGTCCTAAGGAATTGAACTGGGGTCCTTAGGCTTTGCAGGCAGACGCCTTAACTGCTAAGCCATTTGCCCAGCCTTATAAAATATGTTTAAAAAAAAGAGTGGAGAGGGGGCTGGAGAGATGCCTTAGTGGTTAAGGTGCTTGACTACAAAGCCTAACAACCCGAGTTTGATTCTCCAGTACCTACGTAAAGCCAGATGCACAAAGTGACCCATGCATCTGTGGTTCATGTGCAGTGACTGGAGACCCTGGCACGCCCACTCTCTTTCTCTGTCTCTCTTTCTGTGTCTATCTCTCTCTGTTTGCAAATAAATAAATACAATAAAAATATATTTTAAAAAAGTTGGCGGGGGAGGAATTTATCAGACTAAGAAAACCCAGCAGAGGTCAGGTGTGGTGGGGCACACCTTTAATCCCAGCCCTTGGAAAGCAGAGATAGGAGGATCACTGTGAGTTTCAGGCCAGCCTGGGACTACAGAGTGTGCATTGTGTGTGCTCATTTGTGATAAATGTGTGAAGTTTTCTACTTGGTTACAAGAAATGAGCTCCTAAAATCATGTGGGGTAATGTGAACCCTACCTCGATGGAAAAAAAAGCAGAGATGCTTGACAGCAATCTCCTTTGATTTTTTAAAGTATTTTATTTATTTATTTATCCACTTATTTATTTATTTATTTAAGAGAGAGAAAGAGGCAGAGAGAGAGAGAGAATGGGTGCACCATGGCCTCTAGACACTGCAAACAAACTCCAGACACTTGTACCACCTTGTGCATCTGGCTTACATGGGTTCTGGGGAATTGAACCTGGGTCCTTAGGCTTCACAGGCAAGTGTCTTAACCACTAAACCATCTCCCCAGCCCATTATTTGCTTTTTATATATATATACTTTATTGATTTATTTACTTTTTTACGTAGAGCTCATGCTGTAGGCCAGGCTTCACTAGAACTTAGTATGTAGTCCAGAGTTGGCCTTAAACTCACAAGCAATCCTCCTGCCTCAGCCTCCCGAGTATCAAGATTAAAGGCTGCACCACCACTCCTGGCATATCTTCTGTTTTTCAAAAACTGGAATACATCTATGGAAGATGAGTAGAGTTCTAATTTTCACAGAGACATCAGAAGACAGGTCCTCTCCAGTCTGATGGCCTGAGAAGCAATGAGATGGAGCGTTTTCTACTCCAGGCAAACGGAGTGTTGACCACTCAGTCCGCTTACAATTCGCAAAGGACAAGGCTCTGGACCGAGGCAGGCTCTCCAAAAAGTTCTAGTGCCTGAACTGCACCTCCTCCTTCGCTCAAGGATAGAACATTGAGTGGATTTGGGGGTTTATGGTTAATACTTTTCTCATGAGCACAGCTTTATTTTGTCAAACTCCTGTGAGAGCCTCCATTCTCTGATTTTCGGTGTGCTTGTTTCTCCCTCCCTGCCTCTGAGTGCAATTAGCATCCTATCACCTCAACTACCTTGCATTTCTAATGAGCCTCGCAAACCTTCTCTGTTCGCTTGCTTCTGGAGCATTCCCTGCGGACTAGACGTGGCTGGGTGCTTGGACCCACATCTGTATGCAGGACTTCCACAGATGAAGAAAGTGAAAGTGCCCTTCGAGGACCTCAGAAAGAGCAGGCTCACATTTTCACTCGGCCTCTGGGACGCATCTCTGCTAACAGCGGCAGGCATTGCTTCATGGTTTTTTTATATATGCTCCTCAGCAGATGTGAGGTGTGGAGAAATAGTTGCTGTGTAATAAGTGCACATTTACCACACCTAGTTGCAATCCGATTTGTAGTTAACTAAGTAATTGTGAGAGAAGAGTATGCGCCAAAACCTCCACAATGTTTCTTCTGTCTTGGGTTCTAGCTACAGAATACCACTGGGCAAAAGCTGGGCATGGTGGCGCACGCCTTTAATCCCAGCCCTCGGGAGGCAGAGGTAGGAGGATCGCCATGAGTTCAAGGCCACCTTGAGACTACATAGTGATTTCCAGGTCAGCCTGGACCAGACTGAGACCCTACCTCGCAAAACCAAAAAAAAAAAAAAAAACCACTGGGCTAGGTGGCCAAAACAAACATTGATTTTTCCATGGTTTGAGAGGATGGAAGTCCAAGATCAAGGGACCAGAGGAAACACTGTCTATGCAAGGTCCACGTCTTGTTTGCAGACAGGTCCCTTCATGTCCTTGTACAACACAGGTGGGTGGGGTAAGCTCTTGTGTCGTTTATGTTGTTGTTGTTGTTCCTTTGAGTGGGTGGGGGCAGCTTTCTGAGATCAAGTTTCACTACTTAAACTGACTGTATAGGCTGACTTTAACTCACAGCCCTCCTGCTTCACCTTCTCAAGTGCTGGGATTAAAGTGCCACCGTGCCCGGCTGTCATGTTTCTCCTTCTAAAGGCATCAATCTCGTTCAGAGATTCTACCCACAGTCTACTTACCTCCTGAGGTCCCCACCCTTGAACACCATCATGCTGGGGGTTGAGATCCAGCACATGAAATTAGGGAAAAACAGACATTCAGCCTGTAAGCATGTCTAATGATACCTCGGAACTCATTTCACATCATTTGCTTGTCTTGATAAATTTTGATCCGATACCCATAATTTCTACCAGCCATTTCCGATGCCATAGATGAAGTTGAAGATATTGATGGCTTCCATCTCTACTCATCACCTTTTCAGTTGTTCCTCTAATAGAAATGGCTCTCAACTCATTTACCCTGAAATAATAGCCTCTCTCTCTCTGTGTGTGTGTGTGTGTGTGTGTGTGTGTGTGTGTGTGTGTGTGTGTGTGTATGTATGTGTGTGTGATTTAAAAAGCCAAAGGCTTCATAAACATGGCCTCTGGGGTAGTATTATTGCTCCATTTAGCAGCAGTGTAGCCTGAGGCTCAGAAGATTTTGAGATTCACTCAAGGTCACATGCTGGAGGTCACCCTGTGAGGTGCAGACCCAGGACTCCCTGTTTCCAAAACCGTGCTGTGGACCCCTGCCCATTCACACAGGGGGTGATTTTCAGCCCTGTCAGATGAGAGACAGGAAGCAGGACCAAAAATAAAGGACAACACAACAGATATAAGAGGCTGATAGACTACTTAAGATCGTCAAGTGGGGCCAGGCAGAGTGGCACAAGCCTTTAATCCCAGCACTGGGGAGGCTGAAGTAGGATAATCACCATAATTTTAAGACCATTCTGGGGCTACAGAGTGAGTTCCAGGCCAGCCTGGGCTAGTGTGAATCCCTGCAACCCTGCCTGGGAAAATACAAAAGCTCAGAGAGTGAAGCAAACATTCTCCCATGTAAATCTATAAAATTACTTTCTGAACACTTAACCTTGTACAAATAGTTTCGTGACCTCAATGGCTGATAAAAAAATATATATCTACATGGAAAATAGGCAGCAAGTTAATAATCTGAATTTTAAGAAGCCTTTTTTTTTTTCCTGACAGCTCAGAATTGTTTTATAAATTTTAAGAAACGTTTAATAAGTGTCTAATGTGAATGATTAGAGGAAAACTAGTATTGCAAAATGAATTAAAGCTTTACGATGCCTACGCAATTATGAGTAGAAGAAAAATTGCTAACACTGGAAATAATGAATTGGGAATTTGCCACTTCAAAAAGAAAAGGGAAGGGGAGGGGGAGAAGGCTTACTAGGTAAAGTGTTGCTTGGGGAACTGAGCTTGGATCCCCAGCACCCATGTAAAAGCCAAGTGTTACTTGCACTGCAATCTCAGTGCTGGGGAGGTGGAGACAGGAGGGACACCAAGGACTTGCTGGTAGCTAGTCTAGCTGAAGAGGTGAGCTCCAAGCTCTGTTTAAGACCCTGTCTCAGAAAGTAAGGTGGGAGCTTGGGAAATGAATCACTGGATAGGAGTGCTTGTTGTGTAAGCATGAGGGCTGGAGACAGCTAAGTTCAATCCTCTGCACCTACATAAAGAGCTGGGCTTGGGGCTGGAGAGACGGCTTAGTGGTTAAGACGCTTGCCTGCAAAGCCAAAGGACCCAGGTGCAATTCCCCAGTACCTACGTGAGCCAGATGCACAAGGGAGCACATGCATCTGGAGTTCATTTTCAGTGGCTAGAGGCTCTGGCGCGCCCATTCTCTGTCTATCTCCTCTCTATCTCTCTCTTTCTCTCTCTCTCTCTCTCTGCTTGCAAATAATTTTTTTTTTTAAAGCTGGGCATGGCCATGCAGCCATGCAGCAATTTCAGTCCTGTGGTGGAGCAGACAGGAAAATTTCTAGACTTGCTGGTCAGCCAGTCTGACAGAAAATAGCAGCTCCAGGTCCAGGGGAAAGACTCTGTCTCAAAGAAACAAAAGCAGAAGAGAGAGCGAGGAAGATGCATGGAGTGTGCACTTCTGCACACACATGTGTATACATTATGTAAACATACACACACACACACACCACATACTACACGCACATAAAAGAGACAGATCAAAACAATAAGGTAGAGAGTGATGAGGGAGACACTAGTCACACATATGCACACGCACCTACACACATGTGCACACACACATATACACACCAAGAGAAGACAGAGAGAGGGAGGGAGAGAGTAAAGAAAGGGAAATAATTGAAAAGTATCCCTCCACAAAGAAAATGCTATTAACGTCACCAGGCCTGAAAAGCAGACAGTTTAAACCTGGGGACAAGGACACCAGGCAGAACAGTCTGTGCACAGGAAGGAGCAGCACTTTCAGCCAGCGTCAAGCCTTCCTCTTTCCCTTCTTCCTTTCTTGGCCTCCTCAGCCTTTCTTTTCCTTCCAGAAATGTAGCTCCTGTTCACTATTCCCACAGGCATAAGGTCTCTCCTTCACCATATATTAAATACAGTTTTCCAGGATTAATACCTCTTCAGTGTGGTAGGTGCCAGGGGTGGTGGTGCACGCCTTTAATCCCAGCATTCAGGAGGCAGGGGGAGGAGGATTGCCGAGAGTTCGAGGCCAGCCTGAGACTACATGGCGAATGCCAGGTCAGCCTGGGCTAGAGTGAGACCCTACCTCGAAAAAAACAAAACAAAACAAAACAAAATCTCCACTGGAAAGTGCTGGTGGAGACACATAATTGCTAATGTCACCCATCAGAGCAGAAGAGGGAAGTCAGCCTGGAAAATAGTTATCACACAGGATGTCCATTTTCTGTGTTCATGCAAATGCCACCAACTCCAAGAACTTCATCCTAGAAAAAGAAAGAAACTTTATTCTGAATTTAGAACAGGAAAAAAACAAACCCTATCAGCGTTACACAGGAAAACATCTTGGGGTGACATACTCTTCACACAGGGTTGATCCATACTTCTGAACTTACCAAGTAAGAGGTGCAGAAAATTGCACTTGTTCATTAATAGCATTCTTGTCTTTCTCAAATGGTTATTTTTCAACTGTTTGAGGAAACACACTGGGGTATTATAGGACTATAATCTGAAAGAGAATATACATATATGTATATGTGTGTGTGCGTGTGTGTGTGTGTGTGTGTGTGTGTGTGTGTGTGTATGAAATAGAACTCATGTTTCAAACTCTTACTGAAGGCCAAATAAGTGACAAATAAAGGACTTGTTTTGGTCTGATCACTTGTGGGCCCGTTGGGAACAGAGGATTGCGACAGGGAAATGTGGTCTTTTTGTGTTCCAAGGCCCATATTCACATTTCCTTCACTTAGAGAGGTCAGTGGTCAATAGACAATGTGTATTTTAACTGTCCTACATGGTCTGCAGGGTTCCCAGCAAATGCAGCCACCAGATAGGTTCCCCTGCTGTTAAAATCCCAGAATGAGTTTGACGCGCTTTGAGAACTCCAGGGCTCTTCTTAAGTCTTTAGGGCACTGAGTGTGGTCTTCCTTGGGGGTGTGGTATAAGTTACCCTACCTGTAGCATTTTCATCTTGAGCAGTACTGCCTCTGACTCTTTGGCAACCCCTTTACTCAAGCAGAACTATCTCCCTATGCTGTTTCTAGGCTAGTTGCCCCCATCCTGATTCATCAGGCAGGTCACACCTATCACTTGAAATTGACTGGGAGCTCAAAGAGTTAAGAGTATGATGGGGACATTACAAAGTAACCTGCGAGTTACTCCAGTAGCAACATAGATACCCAAAGGGCATTATGTTAGGCAACCTAAATTGGACCCAGGAAGACAAATACTGCACATTCTCTCTCATATATAGAATCAAATGAAGGTTGATTCATAGAAGCAGAGAGAATAGAGGCTACTGGAGGTTAGGAAGAGAACAGGCAGTATGTCAAGAGAAGGAGATTGGGCAATGAGTATACAATTAGAAGGAATAAGATCTAAGGGCTGGAGAATGGCTTAGCAATTAAGGCACTCACCTGTGAAGTCTAAGGACCCAGGTTCAATTACCCAACACACACATAAGCCAGATGCACAGGTGGCACATGCATCTGGAGTTTGTTTGCAGTGGCTGGAGGCCCTGGAGTGCTCATTCTCTCTCTTGATCTGCCTCTTTTTTTCTCTCTCTCTCCCTCCCTTTCTCTCTCTCAAGTAAATAAATAAATATTTTTTAAAGAAATAAAATATAAGTTTTAATGTTCTACAGCATAGCAAGATGACTAGCTTACAGTTACTTATTTTATAATGTATAAAGGAATAACTAGAAGCAATTGAAGTCTGCCAACACAACGAAATAATAAATGTCAAAGAAGCTGGAAATGCCAATTATCCTGATTTGATTAATACACATGCAACAAATTATCATTGGCTGCTAAGTAAGACAGGCACTTTTAGAACTAAATTTCTATAATAACATGCCTTTAAAGCATCTTTTTTCCTTATTTTTAGCTAAAACTTTATGAAATGATCTGAGCATGCTCAGAGGCATTCTTGTTGAAACATGGGCTCCATGACTTTGAGCAGAGTGTCTGCCATCTTTTCTTTAAAAAAACATTTTATTTTTATTTATTTATTTGAGAGAGAGAATGAGGCAGAGGAAGAGAGAGAAAGAGAGAGAGAAGAAAGAATGGGTGCACCAGGGCCTCCAACCACTGCAAACGAACTCCAGATGCATGTACCACCTTGTGCATCTGGCTTACGTGGGTCCTGGGGAAAAGAACCAAGGTCCTTTGGCTTTGCAGGCAAGCGCCTTCACCACTAAGCCATCTCTCCAGCCCTGCCATCTTTTTTCTTAAGTTATGACCTTAAGTTGAGCAGGCTCAAGCATTTTCCTTAACTGAGCATACCCAGGAATGTGCCCTTCTCTTTTAATGAATATGTTGGCTCCCAAATAAAATCCTCATGTTTCCTTAGTTCAGGGAAGGAATTGTTTCAGGAATAACCCCATGCCCTCTGTGGTAGTTTGAATGGATGTCCCCCCAAGATATTCAGGTGTCACTGGGAGAATCTTCGGGTCCAGCCCTAAGGTGTGGGGGTGGATTTGGAATTCCATTCTAAAGATATGCAAAGTGCTGGAGCTTTGCTGGAGTTCCTGAAAAGTGCTTGCTTATGATGCTGGTAGTAGATTTTTCTTCTCTTTCTGCTTGGATCTGTGAAAGGGGAGCCAACTTCTTCCACCATTACGGAACTTCCTCTGGATAAACCCCTTCTTCCTTCCATAAACTGTGTCTGGTCTGGGGATTCATCCCAGAGGCTGTCCACTACACCTTTCTTTCCTGCTACAGGCAATGAATCTTGCTTCATTCTTTCTTTGACTGACTGGTTGATCTATTTATTTGCGTGCGTGCGTGCGTGCGTGCGTGTGTGTGTGTGTGTGTTACACACAAATGGATGCGCTCACCTGCAGTGGGGTGCACTCATCTGCAGTGGCCAAAGGGGAATGTCAAGGACCCTGCTCCATTGTTGTCCCACCCTTTCTTACTTGAACCTGTCTCTCACTGATCGCTGGGTTTGCTGGTTTTTTCACAAGCCTCAGCAATTCTCTCTGCTCTCCCACAGGACTGGGGTTCCAGACATATGTGACAAACACACCCAGCTGTTTATGAGGGTCAAATTCAAGTGGTCTCTCAGTCCTTCTCAAGGCCTCAGAGAGGAGAGAGGACACTGGAGGAAGCTTTTGCATGTTTAACAAACAGACATTCAATATGGACAACTGGGGAGGGAAGAAAGTTGAGGCTGGAGTAGTGGACAGAGACAGGCCATAACAGGCACTGTTTTTCAGGGTGAAGATGTTAAGGTGAAGAGCCTATTAGGAGATGGCTGGCATGCCAGGTGGATGGGGAACAGCAAGGGGAGAGTGTTGGGCTAAAGAAAGAAATGAGAGCTGGAGAGATGGCTTAGCAAATACACTTGCCTGCAAAGCCAGAGGATGCAGGTTCAATTCCCCAGGACCCATGTAAGCCACATGCACAAGGTGGCACATGCATCTGGGATTCATTTGCAGTGGCTGGAGGCCCTGGAGTGCCCATCCTCTCTCTCTTTCTCTGCTTCTTTCTTTATTTTTAAAATATATTTTATTTATTTATTTATTTATTTATTTATTTATTTATTTATTTATTTATGAGAGAGAAAGAGGCAGAGACAGAGAGAGAGAGAGAAAGGGAAAGAATGGGCACACCAGGGCCTCCAGGCACTGCAAATGAACTCCAGACGCATGCGCCCCCTTGTGCATCTGGCTTGTGTGGGTCCTGGAGAATCAAACCGGGATCCTTTGGCTTTGCAGGCAAATGCCTTAACCACTAATCCATCTCTCCAGCCCCTTCTTTCTTTCTTTTTCTTTCAAATAAAATAAATTAAAAATAATGAAAAATTTTTAAATAAAAAGAAATGATAGTGCATCAGCAGCACCAGTGAGCACACACATGTAGGAGGGACGCTGATAGGACTGGACGTCTGTCAGGAAGTTGATGGACAGGAAACCGACCTCTAGCTTGATCATGGGAGGGCAGACAGTGCCAGTTGCTGACTCAAGACGTCAACGAATGAGACACAGCTGGGCTGCAGTGAACTTTCTGAAATGCCTTTCTTTGTGGTGAGTCAGCATGGTTCTTGAGATAGCAGAAATTGTTCAACAGATTACATTTTATAGAAGTGTTAGTGGGGTTTCGGAGGAGGGAGTTGTCAACGTCTTTCGAGATTGGGAAATAGTGAGGTTCAATGAGCTAAACAGGTTGTGTTACTTCAGAGCTTCTCAGAGCCCTTAACAACCCACAGTTCTCTATCCTAAAGTGGTCCACATGCTCCTGTGTTATCAAATCTATGTAACACCCCCTCTGCACACACATCTATTTGTTTCCTATATGGGTGATTCTCAGAACAGTGTCACTCCAAGAGTGAGTTATGCACTTGTGTGCTCACACTTGTGCAGCAAGTGCTTCAGCCACTGAGCCATCTCCCCACCTCCCAACACTTGAATTTTTTTTTTTTTGCAAGGTAGGGTCTCACTCTGGTCCAGGCTGACCTGGAATTAACTATGTAGTCTCAGGGTGGCCTCGAACTCTCGGCGATCCTCCTACCTCTGCCTCTTGAATTTTTTTTTTTGAGGCATGCCCACCAGATTGCACCCTTCTTTTTTTAATGTGAGAGGGAGAGAATTGGTGTTCCAGGGCCTCAGCCACTGTAATCGAACTCTAGACACCTGCACAACCTTGTGAACATGTGCGACCTTACGCACTTGCACTTTTGTGTGTCTGGCTTATGTGGGTGGAACGTGGGTCCTTAGGCTTTGCAGACAAACACCTTAACCACTAAGCCACATCTGCAGGCCAAGATTTGAAATTTTTAAAAAATAATATAAGACTTAAAATTTGTAATAGGAGTTTTGTAAGCAAGCACATTCAACTGCTGAGCCATCTCCCCAAGTCCTTAATAGCAATTTTGTGTCTTTGAATTGAATAATGAAAATATCTGAACTTGTATTTTATATGCTTTTTGATCCCACTTTTCTAGTGATTTATCTTTATTGTATTTTATAAGTGTGTCAATCAGTAAAGAACTAATAATTATAAAGAAGAAAACTCAGCCAGGCATGGTGGTTCACGCCTTTAATCCCAGCACTCAGGAGGCAGAGGTAGGAGGATCTCCATGAGTTCAAGGCCACCCTGAGAATATAGAGTGAAGTCCAGGTCAGCCTGGGCTAAAGTGAGACCCTATCTCAGAAAATAAAATTTAAAAAAAATAATAACAAGAAAACTCAAAGCTGGTCCTTCACTCCAAGGAGTTTGCAGACGTCATAAGACACTACTGAAACATGCTAGCTCAGGGCTTGCAGAATGGGCCAATATCTAGCCACTCACTTATTTAATATTTTTGAGACAAGGTTTTGCAATGTAGCCCAGACTGGGCCTTGAAAGCATGATCGTTCTGCTTCTGCCTCATGAGTGTTTGACTCACAGGTGTATGCCAGCACACATGTTTTTACCATCTGTTTTAAAAACAAGCTTTTAAACACTGAGCCATCTCCCCAGCCCCTAACCAAGCATCTTCAATTACTCAAGGTGGTTTTAAAAAAATATAGAAATCTTGGGCCACATCCACAGGTGATAATGGTCATGTTTCATCTCTGGGGAGAGGCCTGGAAGCGGGACTTTAGGACGATCCCTCCGAGCTTCCGGTGTATTCCAAGGTTGGGAACCACTGTGGCTGGAGGGCAAGCTTGGGTTTCTGGTGTCCCTGGATGAGACTGAGGTTAATATGGTGAGCACTGGCTACACAGAGGAACCACCAGGGCTCTTTTCAATGGACTCAGCCTCATATCATCTGTTGTGGTTTGAATGTGAACTGCCCCCTATTCCTTGGGTTCTTGTGTTTGAATGCTTGGTCTCCATAGGCAGTGCCTTTTGGGAAGGTTGTGGAAACTTCAGGAGGTGGAACCTGGTTGGAGGAAGTGAGTCATTGGGTGGTGGCCCTAAGGTTTTCCAGCTCAGCCTCACTTCCGCTTCACCCTCTGCTTCCTGACTAATTCAATGTGACCAGCATGCCTCCTGCTCCTCCTGTCATGTTGTGACTTCCCTGCCACCATGGCCCAGAGCCCCTGGGACTGCACACCGAGATCAGCCCTTCCTTCCTTAACCTACTTCTTGTCAGGAAGTTAACCACAGCAACAAATCAAGTAGCTAATGCATTATCTAAACCAATTGTTTTTGTTGTTGTTGTTGTTTATTTTAATTAACTTATTTTTTAAAGATTTTTTATTTATATTTATTTATTTATTTATTTATTTATTTATTTATTTATTTATTTATTAGAGACAGAGAGAGGGAAAGAGAGGGAGAGTGAGAATTGGCATGCCAGGGCCTCTAGCCACTGCAAACGAACTCCAGACACATGCGCCCCCTTACACACCTGGTTTACATGGGACCTGGAGAATCGAACCAGGACCTTAGGCTTCGCAGGCAAATGCCTTAACCGCATAGCCATCTCTCCACCTCTATTTTAATTTATTTATTTGAGAGCGACAGACAGACAGAGAGAGAAAGAGGCGGGGTGGGGAGAGAATGGGCACACCAGGGCCTCCAGCCACTGCAAATGAACTCCAGATACATGCACTACCTTGTGCATCTAGCTTATGTGGGTCCTGGGAAATCAAGCCTCAAACCAGGGTCCTTAGGCTTCACAAGCAAGCACTTAGCCACTAAGCCACCTCTCCAGCTCTAAATCAATCAATTTTTTTAAATTTTTTATCTGAGAGAGAGAGAGAAGGAGGGAGAAAGTGGCAGACAAAGACACAGAGACAGAAAGAGAGAGAGATAGAAAGAGTATGGTTCCGCCAGGGCCTCACATCACTGCAAACAAACTCCACACACACCACTTTGTGCATCTGACTTTACATTGGGGAATCAAACTCGGGCTATCTGGCTTTGTAAGCAAGGGCCTTTAACCACTGAGTAACCTTTCCAGTCCATAAACCAGTCAATTCTCAACCTTTGATGGTTTGTAAGCTCCATTTGCATTAAAATGGCTCTAGATCATTTTAAAGGTTAGGAAGATTAGTCAGATGGGATGGCTAAAGGTGAGGTCAGCTCACTGCTTTCTCCAGGAGTCAAAAATAACTTGGGGGCTGGAGAGATGGCTTAGCAGTTAAGGCGCTTGCCTTCAAAGCCTAAGAATGCATGTTCGAATCTCCAGGTCCCACATAGCCAGATGCAGTGACGCAAGCATGCAATGTCGTACATGCACACAAGGGGACACATGCGTCTGGAGTTTGTCCACATTTGCTGAAAGGCCCTGGCATGCCCATTCTCTCCCAGCCCCACTCTCTTTCTCAAAAATAAATAAATAACTTGGGATTTCACATCTTTTTCCTTTTCCTATTATAGGTCTACAGCTGGAGGTGCAGGGGTAGAAAAGTGAGGGGACAATCCAGGTCTCACCACGGGGGCCAGTGAGAAGCTGAGAGGTTGGGGCAGTAGATTCTGCCTGTGGGTTCTTGAACCAATCCCTTCTTGCTCCTGGTAGAGCCCCAGACTTGGCTAGGCAGCAAATACTTGAGCTCCATTTGCAAGGAACTACCATGACCTCCTAGAGGAGGGTCTTCTGAGAGAGGGCAGAGACTGGCTCTTTGTCCTAGCGTCGCAGCCCTTTGTGCTGAGCAGCCACTTTCATTCTTGCAGCAGCTGCGTTTCAGCGTGCTCCATCACTCCTTAATGCGTCCTCTGAAAGGGTCCAGCTGTTGCTTTCCATCAGCCCCTGAAAAGGATGCCTTTTATCTGAAAAAAGCACAAATGCATCAGGACTTGATGTCTACCAGAGGGAAACAAAGAGGAGAGAGGAACACAGTAAAGACTGGTGTTAACATTTGCTGCTAGAAGGTGGGGCAAATAATTACAGCTATCTGGAGGGGGGGGGGGAATTCGTGTTGAAGAGTGCTGAGGCAGGCCTGGAAGCACACTGCTAGAGATGGCCACAGATACTTCTCATGACAAAACTCTGGATACTCCATGGTCTTGCTGCATGACTGCTATAGTCTGAATGTTTGACCTCAGAACACATATGTTGAAATTTTTTAAAACCTATTTTATTTGCAAAGAAAGAAAGAGAATTGGTGTGCCAGGCCTCTAGCCACTGCAAATGAACTCCAGAAGCATGCACCACTGGCATCTGGCTTTATGTGGGTACTGGGGTATTGAACCCAGGTTGTTAGGCCTTGCAGGCAACTGCCTTAACTGGTGAGTCATCTCTCCAGCCCCCCCGACCACCACATGTTGAAATGTTATTCACCAATGTGGTGGTATGAAGAGGTGGGCACCTCAAAGGTGATTAGTTTATAGGGGTTAGTGTGTTTATGAAGGAAGTCTGGGGGTGAGGCTTGTTCATCCCTTCCATTATGTGAGGACACCCCTAGAAAATGCCATCTATGGGGCTGGAGGGATGGCTTAGTGGTTAAAGACTCTTGCTTATAAAACCTGCTGGCCTGGATTCAATTCCCCTGTACCCATGTAAAGCCAGCTGCACAAAATGGCACATGCATGTGGAGTTCATTTGCAGCTCTAAGAGGCCCTGGTGCACTCTACTTTCTCCCCCCCCAAACAAATAAATAAATAAACAATATTTTAAAAAGTAAAGTGCCAAGGCTGGAGAGATGGCTTAGTGGTTAAGATGCTTGCCTGCAAAGTCTAATGACTGGGGTTTGACTCTCCAGTACCCATGTAGAGCCAGATGCACAAAGTGGCACATGCATCTGGAATTTGTTTACAGTAGCTGGAGGTCCTGGCATGCACATTCTCTGTCTTTCTTTCTCTGTGTCTCTCTGTCTCTCTCTCTCTGCTGGCAAATAAATAATTTTTTTGGAGAGAGACACAGAGAGAGAGGGAGCGGAAGACAGAGAATGGGCGTGCCAGCATCCTCTCAGCCACTGCAAACAAACTCCAGACACGTGCGCCCCCTTGTGGTCAAGTGCGGCATTGCACCCTTGCATCACTTTGCATCTGGCTAAACGTGGGACCTGGAGATTGGATCTGACATTCTTAAGCTTAGCAGGCAGGCTCACCTTAACCGCTAAGCCATCTCTCTAGCCCAATAAATATATTTTTTAAAGTAGAGTGCCCTCTATGGAGCAGAGAAGCCGTTCATCTCATTGCTGTGACTGAATACCAGACAAGATGCAACTTAAAGGATTTATTTTGGCTCACAGTTCGAGAAGGAATACAAGTGTCATGAGGGTGTGAAGCAGCTGGTCACATTCAATCTGTACTCAGGAAGCAGAGAAAAAATGGATGCTGACATACACACCACTTGCTGGCTCCTTGTAATTTAGTCTGGCACCTCAGCACATTTAGGGTGGGTCTTCCCCTTCAGGTGAACCTTTCTGGAAATGTCTATGCCTTCATAGGCATAGGCAAAGGTATGTTTCCATGGTGATTCTAAATCAAGTCAAGTTGATAACGAAGATTAACCATCACAGATCCCTAGCACTGCTTAATTAATAATTAATTAATCAGTTAATTAAAGCATTTCTGTTACGTACAAATGACCTAGCCTAAGGTGCTTTGTCATTGCACTGAGGCTAAGAACTGTGGTTCTTGGGCACTGGCCATAGTGCTTTCACCCCACACTGTAAGACAGTGGTGTTTTGCATTGTTCCTTAAAGTATAACTTTGTGTTAAAAACTTAGCTTCGAAAACATGCTTTCAACAATACTATATTTAAAAATTAAGAAAGCACTCAGGAGGCTGAGGCAGGAGGATTGCTGTGAGTTCGAGGCCAGCCTGAGACTACATAGTAAATTCCAGGTCAGCCTGGGCTAGAGTGAGACCCTACCTCAAAAAACAAAAACAAAAACAAAAACAAAAAGTCTGGCAAGATGGCATAGTAATTAAAGTGCTTGCCTGTGAAGCCTCAGGACCCAGGTTCAATTCCCGAGTATCCAAGTAAGTCAGATGCACATGGTGGTACATGTGTCTAGAGTTCATTTGCAGTGACTAGAGGCCCTGACATGCCCATTTTCTCTGTCTTTCCCTCTCTCCATCTCTCTCTCTCTCTCTGTTTCTCTTTGTCTCTTTCTCCCTCTCTCATAAATAAATAAAAATAAAATATTAAAAACAAATAAAAACTATGAAAGGGTTGGGGAAATGGCTCAGCAGTTAAAGAGGCTTGCTTTCAAAGCCTGCTGCCCCAGGTTCAACACCCCAGTCCTCATGTAAAGCCAGATGCACAAAGTGGCACATGTGTCTGGAGTTCATTTACAATGGAAAGAGACTGTAACACATCTATACTCTCTCTCCTTCTCTTTTCTTTCTCTCTCTCTCTCACAAATAAATAAAAATATTTTTAAAATAAGAAACAATTGCTTCCTCCTTCCCTTCTTTGGCCAGCCCCTCCCTATATAAGAAAGGGCAGTGGTCTTGTAGGGCCAAGTGATACAGGGAGACCAAGGCACTAATAAATATATTGAGGCCAAGTTAAAACCAGTTTCTCTCAGGAAGGCATAAATATAGAAAGAAGAAAGTTTTGGATGCTGAATTGGATTTGGAGGGATTGCTATGAGTTCCTGGTTTCAACGTGTACACACTGATGCATAATAGAACTATGAATGGGTATAGATAGGTTCATGTGTGTATTTGCCAGTACTGTCAGCTGAAATCAATGCCTGAGGTCTCAAGTGCGGCTCTCCTGCCCAGGCCTTGGCACCATGGTCTGCAATCTTCATTCCGCTAAAAGCTAAGCAAATGCAATAGTAATGGACCAAAGCAAAGATGGAGCCCATGGGTACACATTCCCATAAATAAAATGCATGAATATGTGTCAAGAAAAGAAAGTTCCTCTTTACAGTAGAATGTCATCTAAATAAAAGAAGGAAGGGCAGAATTTTAAAAATCCACTTGGCATCAGTAATAATTAGGATAACTATCACGCAGGGAGCATCAATGGTTACTAAAACACATGTGAGAGCAGAAAAAGTAACAGGAACTTCCATAGTCTCAACATATCCCTGTATAAAATATTTGTTAACTAATGTATGTGGTAGACAGAACAATAGACCTGAATGATGTGCATGCATGTCCTGTTCTCCAGAACCTGTGGACATGTTACCTCACACAGCAAAATGCGCTTTGTTGGTGTGACGAAGTTAGTGATTTTGAGCTGGAGAGAATATACAGGTGGGCCTGATGCAATTGCAAGGGTCATTGTAAGTAAAAGAAGACAAGGGAATTAGAGAAGGAGAGAAGGATGTGTTCAAGGGAGACAGAGTCTGAGAAAGACATAAAGATGCTTCTAGTGGCTTTGAAAATGAGGAAAGGAGACAGGAGTCAAGGAATGCAGGAAGCTCTCCAAAACTAGAAGTAAAGCAAGGAAACAGATTCTCCCCTGGAGCCTCAAGGTGGAACGTCCCCCCGCCCCTTGCACCTTGATTTCCGACTTCCCACATTCAGAACTATTAGATAAGCTTGTGATCATTTGTTACAGAAGCAAAAGGGATCTTCTATGATTATAGAAGAAAACACAAGTAACCTCACAGCAAAGAAATCTGACTGATTAAAATTCACACTGTCAAAAACAGACACACAGGGCTGGAGAAGATGGCTTAGTGGTTAAGGCGTTTGCCTGCGAAGCCAAAGCACCCCAGTTCGATTCCCCAGGACCTAAGTAAACCAGATGCACAAGAAGGCACATGCATCTGGAGTTTGTTTGCAATGGTTGGAGGCCCTGGCAGCCCATTCTCTATCTCTCTCAGATATATATATTAAAAAACAGACACACAGTGTATGCCACTAAATAGGGTGTAATGAAAGGATACATGGAGTCTATGTTTTAGCCAAGAATGCAAATTACCGGGTTTTGTGACAACATCAGACAAACCCAAGTTGAGAAATATTCTATACAATGTCCTGTGATACTTTAAAAATGTGTTAAGATTGGGTTGAGGGAAATGGCCCAGTGGTTAAGTCACTTGTTTGCAAAGCATACCAACCCAGGTTTGACTGCCCAGTACCCTAGTTCCCTCAAGTGCCCATTTGCATTCTCTCTCCCTCCTTTCCCCCCTCTTGCTCTCCTTTCAAATAAATAAAAATATTTAAGAAATAAACAGGGCTGGAGAGATGACCCCTGGGTTGGATTCCCCAGTACCCACATAAAGCCAGATGAGCAAAGCAGTCCATACGACTGGAATTCACTTGCAGTGGCAAAAGGCCCTGGGTGCCCATACTCTTGCTCTTTCTGTCTCAAATAAGTAAAACTATTAAAATAAATAAATAAATAAATAAATAAATAAATAAATAAATAAATAAATAAATGTGTTAAGATTATAAGTTAAACAAAGAACCTGCACTGTTCCTAATTGGAAGTTAGTAAAACAACGATGGACTGGGCAACCTCGTGACCCTGGGTGGAAATGTCTGCTAAAAAGAGCTTGCTGATTCAACTGGAAACACTTAAATGAGGCTGGCCTGGAGAAGGATCTAGCGGAATTCTTTAGACTATTCTTGTAACTTTTCCATAGGAAACTATTTCCGAAAACATCTCGAGTAGATAACTGTCGTGGGAACGCAGCGTGTGCAGACTGTTGGTGTGGATGAGATGAAGATGGGGTGCTGGGTGGGTGGGAGATGGGTGAGGGATACCAAACAGGTGGCCTGCGCTGGACAGCACGTTTGCAGGATGCGGGAAGGGTTGATTTACGGATAATGGTTTGAGAGCTGCTCGGATTTGACCAAAGAGGGCCTCGCACCTAAATGGCAATGAAACCCCAGCCTTCTTTGCCTGAGGGTCTTAGCTCGAAACTAGCCCCTTTGGCCTGTCCCCTCTGCCCTGAGCAAGGCGGGAGAATCTTTTTGAGCCTGGGTTAGAAATTTGGGAGAGCTCAAGGTGGTGATCAGGGCTTAACGTCGTTTGGCCAGCAGATGGCAGCAGGCAATTCTGGGAAAGCAAGGGAGGTTGGGGTGCGCTGAGGCCTGCGGGGTGGTGGCTTCTGCCCGGGCCTGGAGAGGCATGGAGTCTGCCTGGCTCCCGGGCCCTGCTGACCCAGGCCACAGAACCGCCCCAGTCCACTCTTGCCCTCTAGAAAAAGTGAGGGGAGGAGGGGGAAGAGCGAGAGAAAGTCTTCATTGTGTTTCTAAAAGAAAGATGCTTTTACTTCTTCCAGTGATGGAAAAGAGAAGCCATCATTTCACTGAATCTGAATTAAATACCTTGGAACTGGGGGCTGGGGATATAGCTCAGTTAGAGGAGAGCTGACCTACTATGCATGAAGCACGGGTGAGCGACTCAGCACCTCCAGAGCCTGTGGCACAGTGACACACAGTCCCTAAGTTTAAGGTCATTTCTCAGCTACATAGCAAGTTAGAGGCTTGTCTGGACTACATGAGACCCTGCCTCCATAAACAAGCAAACAAAGAGAGTCGAAATGGTGGGATTCATAAGTAAAGGGGCTTGAAATATCAAACCTTCGATAAAATAAGAAAACCAGCAACTCAGTTTGTTTAATGTAAGTGGGGCAGGGATTTTGAGAATCAGACAAGCCAATATATGTAGGGTTTACAGCACCTAACGTATGTGCTAGGTAGTCAAAACTTAGCTGTAGCAGGGTGTGGTGGCTCACACCCAGCACTCAGAGGCAGAGTTAGGAGGATAACAGTGAGTTTGAGACCACCCTGAGACCAGATAGATAGTGAATCCCAGGTCAGCCTGGGCTAGATAGAGACCCTACCACGAAAAGCCAAAAAAAAAAAAAAAAAAAAAAAAAAAAAAACTTTCAGGGCTGGAGAGATGGCTTAGCAGTTAAGGCGTTTGCCTGCAAAGCCAAAGTATTCCAATTCAATTCTCTAGAACCCATGTAAGCCAGATACACAAGGTGTGGCACATGCATCTGGAGTGCCCATTCTCTCTCTCTCTCTCTCTGCCTCTTTCTCTCTCTCTCAAATAAATAAATAAATAAATAAATAAATAATATATAAAGCTTAGCTACAATTATTTACTAAGGGTCAGTAACAACACCTAGCTAAATATCCTCTGCATTGTGTCATTCATCCCTTACACTCATTCGAATGCATTTTACTATCTCAACTCTAAAATTTCACACTAAAAAAATTTAAGCCACTATTGGAAATTCATTTGAGTATTTGCTGGTTACCTAGTGACAATAATGGGAATATAGCAAGGATAAGAATAGACATGGTCCCTATGGTCCCTGTCCTGTCTTTTATTGTCAATCTGGGAATCAGAGTTAATCGAGTCAGGTCTTGAACCCAGGTCAAAAGGCCTTTCTTCTATTGTCTTCAATAATAATGATAATAACAATAATAAAGCTATTCTTCACTAAAATAACATTATTTGTCTACTCCTAAACCCTTAAGAAAAGTTTTTATTACCTCTCATCTGCACTTGCCTCATTTGTAAAATAGAAATTTAAAATGCCAGGCTGGAGAGATGGCTTAGTGGCTAAGGCATTTGCCTGCAAAGCCAATGTACCTTGGTTCAATTCCCCAGGACCCACACAAGCCAGATGCACAAGGAGGCGCATGCATCTGGAGTTCATTTGCAGTGGCTGGTGTACCCATTCTCTTTCTCTCTCTCTCTCTCTCTCACACACACACACTTTCTCTCTACCTCTTTCTATCTCTCAAATAAATAAATAAATAATAAAATATATTTTTTTAAAAAGAAATTAAAAATGCCTACTTTGTAACAGTTGTTCACATAAACAAGGTAAAATCTAACCAAGTATTTGTCTTTGTGTCTGACACCAAACCTCATCAATAAGTTATTATGTTATTAATAGAACTGCCTTAGGGTCCCTGAGATCACAGAAAAGTCTCACTGACATTCCTTGAGACGTATACAACACCAGAATATGGCCAAGGCCCAGGCAGGAGGAGTTTTACAATGGAAATTTGTTGTTTTTGCCTCCCTAGCCTCTTTCCCCTTTGGAAGGTCACTTCGCCATACTCTGTCTATGTGTCACTGATAGAGCTGACCCCCAGCTCCACCAGGGCTAGGGAGGTGACCCAGGTTAAGCCATGAGGTGTGATTCTGTCCTCCTCACCATATGACACCAGAGTTGCCAGTTGAGAGTGGATTCAAGGGCTTTTTTCTCAACAGTTATCAGAAAATAAATGTTCTTTTCAACTGGAGCAATTAGCAGGAGTGAATATCAGCCTGGAAGGAAGCCAAGAACAGGGTCATCCTGGGGAGAGAGCATGGCCAAGAGATGGCGAGTGAATCCTGATGACATCATCCAAGCCCTGGAGCCAGGGGCTGGCACAAACTGTTCCTGGAAAGGACCCGGTCATAAATAGCCAGATAAGGCTTTTTTCCTGTAAGGACTCAACTGCCACTGTGGCTTTGAAGCAGCCCTGGACAATACGTAAATGAAGATATGTGGCTATGTGCCAATAAAACTTTATTTATAAAAAGCACACAATGGGGGAGGGACTGGAGAGATGCCTTAGTGGTTAAGGCACTTGCCTGTGAAGCCCAAGGACCAGGTTTGATTCCCCAGTATCCACATAAACCAGATACATAAGGTGGTGCATGCGTCTGGAGTTCATTTGCAGTGGCTAGAGGCCCTGGTGGGCCCATTCTCTCTTCTCTCTCTCTCTCTCTCTCTCTCTCTCTCTCTCTCTCATATAAATACAAAAATAAAACATTTTTAAAAAGCAAACAATGAACTGTAGTTTGCCAACACCAGTCATGCCTAAAGCCGGACAACCTTGAGTCTTTTCAGTTCATTTGGTCACTAAGTTCTCCCTTTGGGTTATGGTAATTGGAGTTAAATTTATATCATTACATTGGAAAGAATCCTGATACAAGCTTCTAGTTGATAAAATATGACCTTACTTAATCTGCCATGCCACAGATTGCCTAATGGTAGAGAAATTGCTCATCAAATGGAAACTTGTGGAAGGAAAAAAAAAATTCTTTCTTTCTAAATCTATTCTGCCACTGCCAGTTGTTTGAGGGCATGTGTTCCTGCCATAGAAGTTGGATTTTAACTAGCATTACAGCTCCTTTTTGTCTCAAAGGAGAGAGAAATACCTGTAGGAGTCTGGGCTTTAGAGCAGGCAGTCCAGCAAGAGTCTCTAGTGAACCACCACAGACAACATGATCCCAAAAGCTGTCATCTTCAAATATTTAAGAACCCTGGGAAAAGCTCTTCAGTTCTCGTAAAAGAGGGACGGGATGGCGGCAGCAGTGGGGGGGGGGGCATTTATGTTCAGGGGAAAGATGAGGTCTTTAGAAAAGACAGCCCCAAATGTTCCTGTCAACAGAATTTATCATCCTTCTTAAGAGATGACTTTGCTATATGGAAGATTTCATGTTCCTCTGATCAAGGCTGCTTGTTCTATCATTTCTAATTTCTTGCAGTTACCCAGGCTTTCCTGGAATTAAGCTGATTTATTTGCAAGCTGAACACTGCAGTCCTCCTCGTTAAGACACAGTCGATCTTGGGCTGGCAAGTTGTGGATATTATGTCTAAGCATCTGCTCGTACGGAGTCTGTGTGCCGCGAGCATCCAAATGTGCAAAGAGAAGCCAACAAATAGCACCTTTGCCTGAAGATGAGAAGAGCATCAGTGTGGGACACAAGCACATGCTAAAGTGCACAGTGCAAGGCCTTACTCTTCTGACTGAGGCTAATGTGGGCTAGAGAACTGGAGAAGGCCTCTTGGAGGGAGGAAGAGTGAAGACCCTTCAGATGGAGAAAATTATTGGGACAAAGACCTGGGCGTTGGGGTGAGCACTCCATTTAAAATTAAAAATTATGAATGAGGGGGCTGGAGAGATGGCTTAGCAG
Organism: Orientallactaga sibirica; assembly: GCA_036365145.1. Taxonomy (NCBI): domain Eukaryota; kingdom Metazoa; phylum Chordata; class Mammalia; order Rodentia; family Dipodidae; genus Orientallactaga; species Orientallactaga sibirica. Next base: position 15,623,758 of record JAEOAD010000027.1, on the reverse strand, counting down.
TTAAGGCGCTTGCCTGCAAAGCCTAAGGACCCACATTTAACTCTCCAGATCCCACCTTAGCCAGATGCACAAAGGTGAGGCAAGCACAAGGCTGAATGTGACCACTAGGTGGCACAAGTGTCTGGAGTTCGATTGCAGTGGCTGAGGCCCTGGTGCACTAATTCTCTCTCTCTCTCAAAAAAAAATTATGGATAATTGCTGGAAAGATGGCTTAGAGGTTAAGGCACTTGTCTGTGAAGTCTAAGGACTTAGGTTGATTCCCCAGTACCCATGTAAGCCAGATGGTGCATGCATCTGGAGTTCATTTGCAGTGACAGGAGACCCTGGTATGCCCATTCTCTCCCTCCTCCCCTCTCTATCCAATAAATAATAAATTTAAAAATTAAAAATTTAAAAATTATAGATGACACTTCCTGTGCAAGATATTACCAGATTGTGCCCTGTGACATAGCAGTGGTAAGAATAGTCTGTGTGAGCTGGGAGTGGGGCAGTACATGCCTGTAATTTCAGCACTCAAGAAGTGGAGGCAGGAAGATCATAAATCCAAGACCAATCTGGGCTACATAGTGAGACCAGTCCCAAATAAAATCAAACAAAACAGCAAAAGATAAAATAAACATAAAAGACAAAAACTAAAGCCAGGCCACATCAAACCAACTAAACTAAACAATAACAGTCTCCAGGACCCATGTAAGCCAGATGCACAAGGGGGCACATGCATCTGGAGTTCATCTGCAGAACCATTCTCTCCCTCTTACCAACCCCCCCCCGGGCATCTTTCTCTCTCTCAAATAAATAAATTAAATTAAATTTAAAAAGAAAAGTTGAGAGCCAGACGTGGTGGCGCATGCCTGTAATCCCAGCGCTTACGAGGATCGCCACCAGTTCGAGGCTACCCTGAGACTACATAGTGAATTCCAAGGTCAGCCTGGGCTAGAGTGAGACCCTACCACAAACAAACAAACAGCCTCTTAAGATTTCTTGGGTGAAGAAAATGAATCTCCCTTTCTTAAGAGCACAGATGTACCCTTATGGCTTCTATACAAATGACGGGTGCAGCTGTAATGGTGCTCTCAAAGTGGGCGCCACAGGTGTGAGAGACCCTCAAGAGGCTTGAGAAAAGAAAAGGGCTCTTTGGGAAATTTGAAGATAAAAAGGATGCTATTTAGTAAAAGGAAGTTTGTACAGTATTGAGAAATGATGCGAATCTTCAGGGAAGCTTATTTTACAATCTTGTCTGGTGACTTACCCAAGGACCCCGAATGCAAAGTCAGGCATGACTATTGTTTCAGGATGGGGAGCTGGGTGGTGTACACGTCACCCTGTGAAGGGGTACAAAGCTGTCAGAGTCCTCAACAGGAAGACCTGCTTCTGAGAGCAACTCTGTCTCCAAACAACAGTGCAGCCTGAAATGGGCCACTTGTGGATTTCTTTATATGGGGATTGTGTTTTCCCTTTATCAACATCCCCATTGCTTCTTATTTATTATATCTGAACATTACCGTTACCTGCCTGACCTGGTGTTGCCGCCCTTTAATTTCTGAAACTTGACAGAAAGAGGCGGACAAGGAGTTACTCTTAGAACCACTGCAACATGCATGGAGTGTGGCCAGAAACAGCAGGCAGCGAGGAAAGGCAGAAGGAATGCAAAGGGTCAGTAATTAGGAGATTACTGGCAATGAAAACATTTTCCATAGTCGACTTGTGACAAAAACCAGATACTAACTGGGTCACGCAACGCAGAGACTTGAAATCGTTCTAATAGAGCAGCTTTCACTACAAAATCTTGACTCGGACTGGGACTCCGGAATTCCCACTGGTAACTAGAGATCATCACCAGGCCTCCAACGCAGACCTTCACTGATGAACTGCAGCTCCATTGCTCTTCCCAGTCTGGGCCGATGAGAGGATGTTAACTAGGGTCACTGGGGAATGTGGAAAGACATGCTAAGTAGAAATCATGTTAATTTCTTGGCACAAGAAAGCTTGAGGTGTTCTAGACACCCCTAATTTATTTTTGCCTGATTGTTTAATTTCAGGAAATCCTGACTCACTGCCTCTATAGAGACCAGAAGACTGGTCTCAATTTATAGTCCTGCAAACCAACCTTGAGCAGAGCAGAGCTCACTGCTGGCAGAAACAGCTGGGTTGAATACCTATTTTCATTTGAAAATATCCTGGCATGAGTCTGTCTTATTTTCTCTGAGGATAAACAGGCTTGATTTGAGATACTCTGGAGATAGTTAAGACTCAATGGCAAGGTAACATGTCCTGGCTTCACTTTGAGTGGGAAATAGCAAACTATTTTCAAGTCTCCACAGACACACTGAGCCCTTGAAAAGCAGCCCAGGTGAAGTTTAAATCAAGCCAAACGTGAAGCTAGAGGCGCTTAGAAACCACAATGCAAAAAGCAGAATGTTGCGAATAAGGTCTCTGAAAACTTCGCCGTTTTCCTAGTGAATATTCAAAATAATGTGGCGTGTGCAAAGCCATTATGAACTCTATCTCACACAGGAAAAGAACATGACAAAAAAGTAATTAGGCAATTTAGCCAAGGTCATGTGTGAATCAGTGAGAATCCAAAGTTAGACTCCAGTTAGGAAGATCAGCTTACCTTCTGACCCATCCTTACTTTTGCCTTTTTGACTGTTCCAAACCTTTGCAGACCCAGTACGCATCCCTCCGTCTGCTCTCCAGTCCCCATGAATGAACTGAGAGAGCTGAGGTCCTTCAACTTCCCGGGTCCTGCTGCTGTGCTGGGACCCACCCTCCCTTCACCCCCCTCCCCCAGGCTTTCTCTTCGGTCTCAACCCATGTCTCTCCACTGAAAGCATTAGACACATTGCCTTTCCCTGACATGTTTTTCTTCTTCACTGCCTCCTCCTCTCAATTTATGAGCATAAACTTCTCCTTTGACATCAAATTCAATTTAGCTCTCTCCTGGTCTTCTAATTTCTTCAAACAATTGTCTCTATTTCTAACCTCCCAATTTATTTTTTTTTATAGTTTTATTTATTTATTTGCAAGCAGAGAGAGAGAGAGATACAGAGAAGAGAGAGAGAAGAGAGACTGGGCATACCAGGGCCTCCAGCCACCATGAATGAATTCCAAATGCATGCACCACTGTGCATCTGGCTTTATGTGGGTACTAGAGAATCAAACCCAGGTTCTTAGGCATTTCAGGCAAGCGCCTTAACCACTGAGTAATCTCTCCAGCCCCCAATTTCTTTTTAACTCACACCTCTATGCAACCACTGAAATCTGGTGTGTGACACTTTATGGGCTGTATTGTGCACCCCCTTCATATGTGGAAGCCCTAAACCCAGGACCTCGGAATGTGACTGTTTGGATACAGGGTCTTTAAAGAGGGAACCGGGTTAAAATTAGGTCATTAGGGCTGTAATCCAATATGATCAGTATCTTATAAGATGTGATTAGGACACAAATGCGTGCACAGAAGAGAGACCGTGTAAGGGCTTGTGACCGTGTAGGGGGTGCAGAGACTTGAAAGCCACCTACAAGCCAGGTGAAGGATCTTAGAAGCCCATCCCACCGACACTGTGATATCTGATTTCCAGCCTGAGCTGTGAAAATATCACATTTCTGTTGTTCAAATCACCCAGTCTGTGATACTTAGTTTTGGCAGCCCCAGCGATCTAATCCAAACAGTTTGAAAGGTTCTTACCAAGGTCACTGGTGACCTTCCAATTGCAAAAATTATATATATATATACATTTTTTTTCTAGGGCAGGAAACATGTCTGAAGTATCAATATCTTTATATGCCATATATATAGTCAAGGCTGGTTTTCAATTCCTGTACCTCCTGTCTCCACCTCCCAAAGTGCTGGGATACCTCCTGGCTTGAATTATTATATTTTTGAATCTTTATTCTACTGGAGTTTTCTTTTTAAATTTTGTTTATTCATTTAGAGAGAGAGAGAGAGAGAGAGAGAGAGAGGAGGGAGAAGAGAGACAGACAGAGAATGGGCACACCAGTCTTTCTGGATCCCTCGGTCTTGTCTACTCTTCTCCTGCCCTTCTTTATCTGCTTTCCTTCTCAGACATTGACACTGTCCTGGACCCAGGGCTACGCTACTGCTCCTTGCACCACACTCCTCTTTGGTTTTCATATAGTGGGTTCACATAGTATATGATGGGAGCTGCAAAATCAGCTTGGGGATGTGATATGGTTAATGCAGTTAAGTGTTAATGTGTGTGCTTAGCATGTGTAAAGTCTTGGATTCAAAAACCAGCACCTTAGAATAATAAATACATGTATAATAAAATAAGTTAAAAATAAAAATAAGCCAGGTGTGGTGGTACACACCTTTAATCCCAGCACTTGGGAGGCAGAGGCAGGAGGATTGCTGTAAGTTTGAGGAAAGCCTGAGACTTCACAGTGAATTCCAGGTCTGCCAGGGCTAGAGTGAGAACTTACCTCAGACCCCCCTGCCCTCCAAAAAAATAGAAAAAGAAAAAAGAAAATCAATGTATAAGGCAATATATTGTGTATAATGAAATTATTCTTAAAATTTTTTTAGGAAAGCACTTAGGATTAGGCATGGTATAACCAAGGGTTTACTTACTAAAAGGTGTACTTACGTGGGTATTGAGGCAAAATGATATCATACATTTTGCATCTCAAGCAAATTTTTGTGCATAGGTTGAATGAAGACATTATTCTATTTAATTTTTTTTCATTCTCTATTGTTCAAATGTGCTTGACTGAATTTGGACAAGATGGATAAGTTTGGTGAATTTCACTTTAACAGATACTTGCTAATACTTCTAAACCTTTTCATTCTCAGAGCATCCGACACATACGACTCATTCCATCTGAACACCTCCCCGTAGTAATCTCACAGACTCTCGAGCTCCAGTCGGGGTGAGTCCTGTCCTTGTCCCCTGAACTGGCTATTCTGAGCCCTAGTTCAGCATCTATGACTGGGTCAAGTCTTTTCTTGATATTCTCTTTTCCTCCTCAACCAAAGACTGGGGTGCAGACTGATCTGTGGGCCCAATATGTTTGATTTCTATTAAGTTTGGGGAAAAAATATGAAATGTGCCACCACTATTAGAAAAGTGAGGAAGTTCCATGTTTTAAATCAGAGTCTTGGATTCTCTAGAGAAGCAGGTATATTAGAAAACATGACCGCTAAGTTGAGGCGCTTGCTTGCGAAGCCTAAGGACGCTGGTTCAAATCTCCAGGACCCAGGTAAGCCAGATGCACAAAAATGGCGCATGCATCTGGAGTTCATTTGCAGTGGTTGGAGGCCCTGGCACGCCCATTCTCTCTCTCTCTCTGTCTGCCTCCTCTCAAATAAATAAATAAATAAATAAATAAATAAATAAATAAATATAATGTTTTTAAAAAGAAGAACACATTACCCCTATTCTCAAGCACAGCCAAGGTCGGCCAGCACAGGAAGCGTCTCTTTTGGATGCTGCATGCACTGTGAACCTGCACTACTCGTCGTACAAGTCTCTGCACTCACTCACTGACTGGGCTCATAGATATTTTAATTTCAGGCTCTCCCGTTGTTTGTTTGTACTAATACCTCACCTCATCCTCATTATTGCTTCCCTGAGCTATTGCAGCAGTCTCCAAGCTGGTATTTTGTCTAATTCATATGGAGCAGAATTCATTGAAGAATATCATGCTTGACTGACTGAGCTATCCAGGCACCCAGACACCAGAAGGTATTTAAAATACATGCCTGATGATGCAAAGATGCTCAACACTTTGCTCAAGATCCTTCGATAGTTCTTGTCCTACAATTGTGTTTCTTTAAAGAATGGCCTACAAGGCTGGAGGAATGGCTTAGCAGTTAAGGTACTTGCCTGCAAAGCCAAAGGAGACATGAGGATCAGAAGTTCAAAGTCATTCTTGGGTACAAACTAAATTTGAGGACAGCCGGGGCTACATGAGACTGTCTGAAAACAAACAAACAAACAAACAAACAAACAAACAAACACACAGACAGACAGACAAGAAAGGAAGGAAGCAAACAAAAACATAAGGAGTCTCTTTTGAATGTAATTTCTTTCTAATTTATTTATTTAGAAAGTGTTGGTTGGAACTGGAGAGATGGCTTAGTGGTTAAGCTCTTGCTTGTGAAGCCTAAGGACACCCGTTGGAGGCTCAATTCTCCAAGGCCCACGAGAGCCAGATGCACAAGGGGGCACATGCATCTCGAGTTCGTTTGCAGTGGCTGGAGGCCCTGCTGTGCCCATTCTCTCCCTCCCTCCCTCTCTCTCTCTCTCACTCTGCCTCTTTCTCTCTCTGTGGCTCTCAAACAAATAAATTTTAAAAAAGTAAGTGTGGGTTCTGTGGTCTTAGTGTGGGGCAGTCTAATGCCAACTACTCACCATTTGTGGCAATTAAAGAAACATTAAATTTGTCAAAATCCAAAGAGACCTTTCAACTCCAACTTGATATCTTAGAGGCTTCCTCTGGACAAGGGCACGGGGGAGACAAAGAGGCAGGGTGCTCTGTGGGCATGAGGAAGAATCAGCATGATGGCAGATATTAAAATAGAGGGCACAGTGATGAGCTGTATGGATGTCTGGCATCAAGAAGTGGGAGAGTGCTGGAGAGAGGGCTTAGTGGTTAAGGTGCTTGCCTGAAAAGCCTAAGGACCCAGGTTCGATCCCCAGTACCCATGTAAGCCAGATGCATATGGTGGCACAGGTGTCTGGAGTTCATTGGCAGTGACTAGAGACCCTGGCATACCCATTCTCTCCACCTTTTTTCTCTTTCTCTCTCAAAGAAATAAGTAAAAGAAATATATATTAAAAAATTGTAGCTGGGCAGGGTGGTGCATGCCTTTAATCCCAGCACTCGGGAGGCAGAGGTAGGAGGATCACCATGAGTTTGAGGCCACCCTGAGACTACATAGTGAATTCCAGGTCAGCCTGAGCTAGAGTGAGACTCTATCTTGAATAACCAAACCAAAATAAAAAAAAATGCTATTGAAAAAAAGAAGTGGGAGGTACAGGGCTGGAGAAATGTGTTAGTGGTTAAAGGTGCTTCCTTGCAAAGTCTGACAGTCTGGGTTTGATTCCCAAGTACAACATAAAGCCAGATGCAAAAAGTGGCGCATGTGTCTGGAGTTTGTTTGCAGTGGCAGGAGGCCCTGGCGTGCCCAAACTCACTCTCTCTGTCTGCCTCTTTCTCTCTAATAAATAAAAAATATATTAAAAGAAGTGCGAGTCATAGAGGCAGATTTGCACTCCCTTCTACAAGTGACAAGGACAGAATAAAGGTCAAGCACCAGTGGAAACCATGACAGGGAGTAAAACAATCTCCCACTGGTGACAGACAACCTCTTCTGTCCTCCGTGCTATCTACTGCTAAGTACCATGATTCTAGCAACAGCCCTATCATCATGGAAACCAGAAGATGCCACTTGCCGTACATTGTTCGTAACCTGCCGAAAGTCATTGAGAACAAACCCTTAGCATTCTCAGACGCATCCACTAAGAACAGAGGTGTTAGATCATATTTTTTTTTCTAGTTTACAGACAACTATATAATGTCAGGCAGGATAGAGTAGCTAGCGGCACTGAAGACAGATTCCATCCATCACTTCTTTCTGTCCTCACGGGCCAATAACTCTGTCGGAAAAGATTACATTAATTTGACAAGAGGTATTTCTTTCAGAGAGAGTTTATTACCCAGTAATTTTCCCACTTCTGTTTGCAAATCAACTACAAAACATATTTTTTTTCCCACACAACTGTTCTGCTTTCAGAAACTTCTGAACCAATCAACATTATTGTTTATACACAAAAGATGATTTCTTTCTAAAAAAACCCCACACATCTGTTCAGACTTTTCCCGTAAACATTAAGTGACTGCTTAATCAGCTCTGTTGGTGTACCCTAGGTACAGCCAAACACAAACACAATCCCATGTGTTACTGCTAATGAGGAAAACACAACCGTGTGACAAAAGGTACTTTGGGTAGGTGGCTTTGAGGAGGAGCCTGGCAAAATTCAGTCCTACAGATGGCCCATCTTGGAGCATAGACCGTACACGGAGTCTACAACAATCTAGACTGATGTTGATTCTTTCCCTGGAAATTTTAGTAGGCAAAGGTGAATCCTTACGCACAGAAGATTGCAGGATGAGTCATTGTTCTCTGCAGAGACAGAATAGAATCTATCTATATAAATTCCAAGTAGTGTTTCTTATATTTTAAGGAATCAACTGAGGCAATTGTAGGGCACAAAGTCTGAGAATTAGAGTACAATCTGCAGGCTAGACGTTGAGGTAGGAGGTGCACTGCCGTCCTTAATCAGATATTCGCTGAGGCGCAATTGCTCGGGAGCTCAGGCAAGCTTCCCATGATGCAGGCTTAAGGCACAATTCCTTCTAAAACTTAGTAAAACTTTTATCTTTAAGGTTGTCAACTGTTCCTAAGGACCTTAGCTTCAATTCCTTGACTTACAATCTATTGATTATAAGTGCCCATCACATCTAAAATTCACCCTTCATAGCAACATTTGTTTGGTGCAACAGCTAGGTGCTACAGCCCAGCCAGGTAACATTTACTAAGAAGGAAGGTTAAACTATTAAAAATAAATCATACTCATGCATATTAATGTTCATTTATACTAATTACAGATAGTGATTATAGAGTTATTGACCTGTGATGGGAAAGTAAGTGGCTGCCTCACACCGCCAGCTTTACTGAAATGTTGAGAAGGTCATGGGTTGAGCTTAAGACATAGTCACATTGCACTGAAAATTACTTTAGCAATTCAAAGCTAAGTTTCTTTGCTCAAATTAGAAATGTGAGAGGCAAGTTCTTGTCCTTAGTTAACTCACTGACAGGCCTAGAGGTATGCGTATATGTAGAGAGTCAGAATTTCACCAAGTCCAAAGAAGTGAGAATAAACCACCGAGGCTATAAACCAAACAAAAATACTTAAGCAAAAGAACAAGTCACCCAAATGCAGCACTGGGCTGCAGGTGAATGTTGTGGCAGTGTTAAAACATACGTTCAAAATGCAGCTGACCCCTGCGATCGTATGGATCTTGAATGCCCTCCCAAAGCCCATGTGTTGAAAGGCCCGGTTCCCGGCCTCCCTGCCAGGAAGGGAGGTGGTGGAATTTTTAGAAGGTGGGGCCTAATGGAAGGAAGTTGGTCACTGGAAGGGAATACTGGGGTGCCAGTCCTTCCTGTCTTTCGCTTCTCTCTTGTTTTGCTTTCCTCCTTTTGATTTATTGGGTACTTTGTTACAGAGAAGGAAAGCTAATGCCACACTCCTTCAGTGAGTCCATTAACTCCTAAACATAGGTAGGAGAAGTAATGTAAACCATCTCTGGGCCCATACATTAAGAAATGGACAGCGGGCTGGAGAGATGGCTTAGCGGTTAAGACGCCTGCCCGCTAAGCCCAAGAACGCTGGTTCCAATCTCCAGGTCCCAAGTTTAGCCAGATGCAAAGTGATGCAAGGGCGCAATGCCACACTTGACCACAAGGGGGCACGCACATCTGGAGTTCGTTCACAGCTGCTGAGAGGCTGCTGGTGCGCCCATTCTCTGTCTTCCTCTCCCTCTCTCTGTGTGTGTGTGTCTCTCTCTCTCAAAAAAAGGAAGTTGCTCTCTTGGGATGCTCAGTTGTTTTTTAAGTTAAATTATTAAATAATTTGTTTATTTGCAAGCAGAGAGAGAGATTGAAGAGAGAAGAAAAAGAATATGTATGCCAGGGTCTCCAACAGCTGCAAAGGACTCCATGGCATCTGGCTTTACATGGGTAGTGGCGAATTAAACTTGGGTATGTAGGCTTCACAGGCAAGCATCTTAAATGCTAAGCCATCTCTCCAGCCCGGATGCTCAGGTGTTTTGTTTTGTTTTTTAGAGGTAGGGTCTCACTCTAGCTCTGGCTGACCTGGAATTCAAGTCTCAGGGTGGCCTCAAACTCATAGTGATCCTCCTACTTCTGCCTCCCAACTCCCAAGTGCTGGGATTAAAAGTGTGTACCACCATGCCAAGCGATGCTCAGGGTTTTTGTTTTGTTTTGTTTTGTTTTGTTTTTGAGGTAGGGTCTCACTCTAGTCCAGGCTGATCTGGAATTCACTATGTAGTCTCAGGGTGGCCTTGAACTCATGGTGATACCCCCCACCCACCTCTGCCTCCTGAGTGCTGGGATTAAAGGCATGAACCACCATGCCCGGCTAGATGCTCAGTTTTTTTTTTTTTTTTTTTCTGGTTTTTCAAGGTAGGGTCTCACTCTAGCCCAGGCTGACCTGGAATTCACTCTGTATTCTCAGGGTGGCCTTGAACTCACGGCGATCCTCCTACCTCTGCTTCCGGAGTGCTGGGATTAAAGGCGTGTACCACCACGCCCGGCTTGGATGCTCAGTTTTTTAAGGCAGGGTGCCACTCTAGCCCATGCTGACCTAGAACTCACTGTTGCCCAGGCTGGCCTCAAACTCTCAGTAATCCTCTTCAGCCTTCCAAGAGCTGGGGTTAAAGGCATGAGCTATCATGCCTGGCTAGATGCTGTTTTGGAGCCCAGAATGCCTAAGGAAAGGAACTGACAGTGGTGTTAGACAGCCGAGTGAAGGATCCACCTTAAATGTGTCCCGCGGCCCGGCTAGTGCCTAGTAGATAACTTGCAAACCCGAGATGATGTGTTCTCCTGGGGCCCGGCCTCAACTACAGATCTGTGTGCCAAGCAACCATTGTAAATCAGCAGTGCAATTTTGACGAGAAGTTTGGCTAGGGACAGAGTCGTTGTTCATGGGATCAGACAGGAAAAGGCAGACGTTTCATCAGAGTCTGGTCTTTAAGTCAGTATCTAGCTGTTCAAGGTGGGAAGGAAGAAGCGAGAACACCATTCAGCCAGAACAGATGTCAAAGTCTCTCTCAATGGGACGGCAATAGTCAGGTAGGCATTCATGATTTGGGAGATCAGGCAACAGGACCCAGGAACTTGAGTCAATATTCTGGCTAGGTGCCAGATGCCATGGCACATGCCTATACATCTCAGTATTCAGGAAGCTGAGTAAGGAAGATCTCAAGTTCAGGGCCACTCAAAATAATAATAATAATAATAATAATAATAATAATAATAATAATAATAATAAACCCAAACCTGGCTTAAAAAAATATTCTCTTTTTTGTTTTTTAAATATTTTATTATTTATTTATTTATTTATTTATTTATTTATTTGAGAGAGAGATACAGAAATAGGCAGGTAGAGAGAGATAGAGAATGGGCGCGCTAGGGCCTCCAGCCACTGCAAACGAACTCCAGACGCATGCGCCCCCTTGTGCATCTGGCTTACGTGGGCACCGGAGAATCGAGCCTCGAATCGGGGTCCTTAGGCTTCACAGGCAAGCGCTTAACCGCTAAGACATTTCTCTAGCCCCAAACCTGGCTTTTTGAAGAGCTAGATTCAAGGTTAAAAATTAAAGATGGGGAGCTAGAGAGATGGCTTAGTGGTTAAGGTGCTTGCCTGAGAAGCCTAAGGACTCAGGTTGAATTCCCCAGGACCCACGTAATCAGATGCACAGGATGGCGCATGCATCTGGAATTCATTTGCAGTGGCTAGAGGCCTGATGCACCCATTCTCTCTCTATACATCCGCTTATCTCTCTCTGTCTCTTTCAAATAATAAATTAAAAAATATATAAAATTCCAGACGGGTAAGAATGAGTAAGGGTGGGTGTTAAATGCTTAGGGGGCAGGAGCCTGAAGCAGGAGGACCCCTTTACCCCATGGGTTCAAGATCCCACCCGGACAACACAGTGAGACCTATCACAATAGCAACCGCTACTGATGGGGAACGGAAGCTTGCCAATGGAGCGTGAGCGCACAGCGTGTGACTCCACTAAAGGTTCTTTTGAGCATGCGCAGATGAACACTGGAACCTCAGTTAACTGAGCACTTATGCTTAGGCTTGTACTTTTTTTTTTTTTTTCTCAAAGCAAGTTGATGAGATGTTTTAAAAAGCAAGTTGAAAAAAAAAAACAGAACCAACTGGTTAGAGAAGCTTCTTTTTTTCAGATAGTAGTGACCTTTGGGGAGACTCAGAACTCACCAAAATGTTGAGAAATGACAGTGGAGTGTTGAGCACTAAGTAAGACATCTCTATCACACCCTCCCAGGCACAGCGACCATTGCAGACGATGTCGGGGGATGAATGTAGAAGCCAAAGGGGAGCAACGCTTTGCAGTACTATCTTCTAGACGCAAAGGGGCTGTGGAATTCATGACCTCACGGTGGCTGATGTTTCTATGTACGCAAGACCTGCGTAATAGGAGGGAAAAAATGATAACATCAAAATGGAAGAGAGACTACTTGTAACCAAGGGATTGAATGGAGGAGTGGTTCCGGACTGGGAAAAGGGATGGTGGTGGGAGGAGATTAAGATGTTACATTGTCAGTATGTATGGAAGCTGTCAATAAAGTAAAAACAAAAGAGAGCCAACTATAGTTGAAGCGCCTTGAAGAGGCGATTAGCCAGTGAAAGCACCCGACAGGCGGAATGGAACATAACTGTCCATGACTTTTAGAGTCGAACTTACTGGACTTCATCGTGCCCTGATTTCAAGAGGTCTTCCTTTTCTGGTTTTACTCTACAGTAACTGAGACCACAACTATATTTATTCTTCAGATGGTATAAATTATATTGTTTACCTGCTTTCCAAGCTCATTTCATTTCCTCTTTCCCCTGGCTCCCTGTGTTCCAAACATATTGACCTTCTTTTTTCTTTCTTAGTTTTTGGAGGTAGGGCCTGGCTCTAATCAAGGCTGACTAGAATTCACTATGTAGTTTTAGGGTGGCCTTGAACTCAAGGCAGTCATCCTACTTCATCCTCCTGAGTGCTGGGATTAAAGGTGTGTACCACCATGCCCAGCTTTTTTCTTTTAAAAATTATTTGAAAGAGAGAGAAAGGGAGAGAGAGAGAGAGAGAGAGAGAGAGAGAGAGAAAGAGAAAGAGAGAAATGGGCACGCCAGGGCCTCCTGTCACTGTAACCAAACTCCTGATGCAGCTGGTTTTATGTGGGGCCTGGGGAACAGAACCAGGACCACCAGGTCTTGCAAGCAAGTGCTTTTACCCCCTGAGCTTTCTCTCCAGTCCCTGTTGTTAAATCTGTGAAAATGCTCACTTCTCCTGTGCTGGGGTGACTGTGTATCGTTTGATTGGAAGACATTTTCCATCCACCCTCAAAGATCCCTAATCTCACTTGTCTCCTTTATAATTTTTTTTCTAGTAACATTCCTTTTATTTTTTAGTTTATTTTTGTTTTTCAAGGTAGAGTCTCACTCTAGCCCAGGCTGACCTGGAATTCACTATGTAGTATCAGGGTGGCCTGGAACTCACAGCAATCTATCTACTTTTGCCTCATGAGTGTTGGGATTGAAGGCGTGCAATACCACACGTGGCTTTTTTTTTTTTTTTTAACTGTACCTGTATACTTGTTTTAAGTTGTAGAAAAGGTACCTCAGTGAAGAAATGTCTAGTCAGATGTGAAGACATGTTGGTGTATTTACTACCCACCTCCCCCGCAATGATTGAAGTTGGGGAAGAAGAAAATGAATAAAATGACAGAAGGCAAAAAAAAAAAGGTGGGTGAAGACCTGGGCATGGTGGCTCATGCCTTTCATCCCAGCACTTGGGAGGCAGAGGTAGGAGGATCACCGTGAGTTCAAGGCCACCCTGAGACTACATAGCAAATTCCAGGTTAGCCTGGGCTAGAGTAAAAAAATCAAGAAAACAAAAAACACTAGCTGTCACCGTTTTCGTCACATAGTGTTTGAGAAAAAAGTTAACAGTCTTAACCAGCATTGGCTCCCGTGAGCTACAAGACTGGCCAGACAGGCAAGATGTACCACTAGTACAACAGTGGCATGTCTGTTATGGGGGAAACGGACAGATCTCAGGTTGGATCTGAGGCCCACTCTGTGGGTGGTTATTCGTGTCTGATACTGAAAACCTAGTCAAAAGCCTGTGCTGAAGAGCTTCCGGTTAAGATGGTGGCACAGGAACCACGCCAAAACAGCCTACGGGAGAAAAAGCAAAAAAACCCAGCAAAAATACACTCTTCGGCTAAAAAGTGAGGTGTATAGTAAATTATCAACAGCAGCAGAGAAGTAGGAGAGATCGAGTGCCTAGAGCCCACAGGAGCAGGTGGTACCGATTCCATGCGGCCCAGCTGCCAGGCTCTGCCTAAGCCGCAGGATGTTAAAGCCAGGTGAGGGGACTTTCCGCTCACACCAGCCTCCTTGCAAACTCTAGAAATGTGGAAGGAGGACGGCAGAGACCAACGGAGCGGCTTGTGAGGAAGAGGATGGCGAGGACTTCAGCCTCCATCCACAGCCCCCCCTCCCCCAGCACAAGTGCCAGCAAGCACCAGAGACCTGGGGAAGGGAGCTCACCTACACAGCACCTGGCACAGGCCATCAGAGCAGTGACTGACCCAGCCAGCCTACCTGAGCCCACAGCACAGCAAAGAGGGACCCAAGCGGCCGTGCAGCATAGCCGAGACCAAAGCTATCCCCAAAGGTAACTGGGATTACACCAGGTCAGTACCCGCCAAATAAGCCTGGTATATAGGCTTGCATCAGAAGTGCTAATTGCACCTTCCATGTCAGGGTAAATTATGTTAAATCTGATGGATGGTCAGAGTTGCCATTCTTAAATAAGCTATATATTGGGGTTGTCATTTGTTGCTTCCTGATTTATACTACTTTTGTCTCCTGTCATTCGTTGGGGCAGGGTCTCACTGGGTCACAAACTGACCTTGGAAGCTTCTGCAGACTAGAAATCTCAGCCTTCCAGTTGACAGGATTAAGGATGTGGGACAACACACATCCTCAGGGACTTTGACTTTGTGAGAAGATGTATTTGTCATAATACCTACTTTTGCATACATACTCTGCTGTTTTTCATTGAATGTGTACATTGTTTAATTAAATTTTTAGAATTTGGGGCTGGAGAGATGGCTTAGTGGTTAAGGCGCCTGCCTGCTAAGCCTAAGAACCCGGTTCCCATCTCCAGGTCCCACGTTTAGCCAGATGCAAAGTGACGCAAGGGCGCAATGCTGCATTTGACCACAAGGGGGCGCACACATCTGGATTTCGTTCTCAGCAGCTGGGAGACTGCTGGGGCGCCCATTCTCTTATCTGTCTCCCTCTTCCCCTGTCTGTCTCTCTCTGTGTCTCTCTCCAAAAATAAAAAAAAGTTAAAAAAAATTAGAATTTGTATTTTGTTCCACTCAGCCTACTTGAATACTCTCATAGCAGGCAAACCCAACACCTAGGGTCACTTTTGTGGTTACTCTGAGTCTTAAGAGCCACACCTAGCACCTTAAGCTCCTACCCTGAAGATACATAGCATCAGATTGATACATCTAATAATACTGCAGATAATTAGAAAACCCAAGCATTAAATTAATCCTAGATGCAACAATCTCTACATTATTATACAAGAAACACAAAAAAATCAAGACAAAAGCCTATGCCTGGAACAGTCATAAACCCTGGTAGGGAAGCTACTACTGTTGTCTGGCTAAATGGATATACTATGCCACCAAACTGCCCTCTAAATACTCATGTCTATACCCATATACTAATGCTACTCACACTTTTGGTTGGAGAAGCTTCTCTTCAGATGGCAGTGACCACTGGGGAGACTGAAAACTCACCAGTGGAGTGTCCAGCGCTAAGGGGACCTCTCTTTTATATCCTCCAAGGCTAAGGAAGAGGTGGCTAAAAGAATGTAAGAGTCAAAGGATGGGGAGAAGTGTTTTCAATGCTGTCTTCCAGACACAAAATGCTTGTTGCATTCATGACCTCACAGTAGCTGTTACATGTGTGAGTGTGAATTTGATGTGAATTCCTTCTCAATAGAATTGCTTAAAAGGTTAGTTGAATGCTCCCACCACTTGGGAGGCAGAGGTAGGAGGATTGCCATGAGTTTGAGGCCACCCAGAGACTACATAGTGAATTCTAGGTCAGCCTGGGCTACAGCGAGACCCTACCTCAAACAAAACAAAACAAAACAAAACAAAACAAAACAAAACAAAACAGGGCTAGAGAGATGGCTTAGTGGTTAAGGCACTTGCCTGCGAAGCCTAAGGACCCTGGTTTGATTCTTCAGGTCCCATGTAAGCCAGATGAACAAGTGGGTGCACTCATCTGGAGTTTGTTTGCAGTGGCTAGAGGCCCTGGTGCACCCAATCTCACTCTTCCTCCCTCTCTCTGTCTGTAGTAAATAAAAAAAATCTTAAAACAAAACAAAATAGAAAAAGGTTGGTTGAATCCTATTCCTCATGGCAGCTCCTGTGTTCTGTAAAGTCATTGAATCAGTGAAGCCAAACCACTGCTTGTAGGAGAAACCAGGATTAGGTGCTCTGGGGCCTCTGATCACGACCATCAACTTACCAACACAAAGCTTGTGGCCCCTGTTCCCTTAGAGATGAGCTTTACTCTATGCCTGGCAGCAATCTTAAAGTAAAATTACCAATGAAAAGTGTAAAAATATGAAAAGTAGGTATGATTAAAGGGTATTTTAATTTTCAAGTATTTATCTAGTTGTGCTCATTCTGTATTAATAAACATGCTTCTGAATGAGGCGCTGCCAATTTTAACACTCAAAACCGAATTAAAATTAGAAACAAGAAACTTTATTTGCAAGCAGAGAGGTAGAAGAAAGATGGAGGGAGGGGAAGAGTGACAGAGAGGGAGGGATGGAGAATGGGCACACCAGGGTCTCTTGCCACTGCAAACGAACTCCAGATATCCGTGCCACTTTGTGCATTTGGTTTTACAAGGGTACTGGGGAGTCGAACCCAGGCTGTCAAGCTTTGTAAGCAAGTGCCTTTAACTGCTGAGCCATCTCTCCAACCTGAATTTAAATATTTTTTTAATTTGCATGAGTGTTTGTGTCTCTATGGGTGTCAGGGCATCTTCTGACTTTTTGCATCCAGTTTATATGGATGGCTTGGGAAATGAACCCAAGCCAGCAGGCATGCAAGCAAGCATCTTTAACTATTGAGCCATCTTTCCAGACTTCTACTCCCTCAAGATTTAAATTTTATTTATTTTATTTTTTTGGTTTTTCAAGGTAGGGTCTCACTCTGGCCCAGGCTGACCTGGAATTCACTATTGTAGTCTCAGAGTGGCCTCAAACTCACGGCAATCCTCCTACTTCTGCCTTCCAAGTGCTGGGATTAAAGGCGTGTGCCGCCACACCCGGATAAGGTTTAAATTTTTTTTTTTTTTGAGGTAGGGTCTCACTCTGGCCCAGGCTGACCTGGAATTAACTATGTAGTCTCAGGGTGGCCTTGAACTCTTGGTGATCCTCCTACCTCTGCCTCCCGAGTGCTGGGATTAAAGGCGTGCGCCACTACGCCCGACTTAGGTTTAAATTTTAAATGAAAAGTTCTGATAATTTTTCTTGACCGTGCTGGGGACGGTAGCCAGGGCCTGGCACATGTGGATAGCACTGCAGCAGTGTATATACATACCTCCAGCCCCAAATTCCAAAACTTTGGAGTATTTGCTTTTAAAGAAATTTTCTGAATTTTGTTATTTTTAATTTTAGAGCATTTTTCAAGGTGTAGATCCTCTTAATCAGGATATACACTTTTGCTCATAGGTCCTTGGAAGAGGCCTCTGTCCAATTTAGATAGAGGTAAATTAACAGTTTTAAGTAATATAATTTTACCAAGAGAAGCAAAGTCATAAATATTAAATGACTACATATTCATGCTGTGACTCTATCTGAATAAATTAATCCAAATGTCAGAATTTAGATGTAAAATGGTACTCTCTGGATCAATATTTATATATATCCCTTTCTTGGAATCAGTAGTTTTTCTTTAAAAAGCTGTTCTTTGATTGAGATTGGCAGAAGACACTTGGAATTGGCTGATTAACCTACACCTCCCAATTAAAAAGTGGGGCTTGGTACACAGCCTCTGATCCAGCAACTTGAGGACTCGAAGCTCTCAGATACTGTCAGGCTGTCCAACTCCTTTGATCTCTCGTAACTGAAATACAATAGACTTCTCAGCCTTCTCTTGGTTCCCATGTCAGACATTCATTTCACTGGCTCTTCCTGCCCAGAAACAAGTCCAATTATTGTCTCTGCCAAGGGCGAAGCTTTGAAGTCTCATCCTTCAACACCTCTATTCTTCTGCCTGTGGCAGCAACCCCTCTCTGCCCACAACCAGCTTAATCTCTCCTTGTTCTGAAATTGCAGGAGACCTTGGCAAGTTCACAGGACCTGGACTCCGAAATAATGGCCCTCTCCAATGCCAGAGAGGATTCACAGTAAACCAGTTTTTTGGCCAGGATTTCTCATACTATGTGGATCAGCCAAATCATGCAGGTTTACGTTCTCTCTACTGGCTTTAAGAACACACTTGACTTTAAATGTTACATGACAGAAACTGTTGGTAAAAACTAATAGCCAATCTCTATCACCAATAATAAGTGATGACAATTTTTGTTTGTTTGTTTCAAGGTAGAGCCTCACTCAGTAGTCCCAGGCTGGCCTTGAACTCACAGTGATCCTCCTACCTCTGTCTCCAGAGTGCTGGCATTAAAGGCATATGCCACCACACCAGGCCAGTTATGACAAATCATAAAGCCATTTTTGTATTTTGGCTAAACAAGCTCATATAAAAAAGCAGAATGCATTGAGAAACTTAACATTTTAAACATAAAAGGACAAACCAGAATAATTTCAAATTCAGACAAAATTTTCAAAGTTTTTATTTATTTATATATTGGTCCTACAAATGATTATTTTTAAGTGGGACTTTTCTGTAAGAATATTAGAAAACACAAAAATTTGCTAAGCATCAGGGCCACACAAATCCTTAACAAAGGTTTTCTGTGTAGTCTTCATTAACGCAAGTCTTTGTGAACGTTCCACGCTTAGTGCTGATCTCGCGGCTGTGTTACAATAATGAAGCCAGAGGTTATGCACTGCATTCATTACAACGATGACTATTTCTACTAAGAAGAAAGAAAAGAAAGTGGGGCAATACAAAATGAGGGGCTCTGAGGGGCAGGCAATTTGTCGAGGCTCGGCACATCTTACGTGTACTTTTCTGTTATTATGGTCAATGGCACGCAGCACAAGAGACACAGCAATCACCTCCATTATTAACCTCTTGAATTTCAAGCTCCGTTCTTCATAGAACTGGACAATTACCACAAACTATCATCTGCACAAGTAACCAAAAGCCTCTTACAAAGCATTCCACTAGTGGTAACAAGTGCGGAAGGACAGACAGATGTAAGTGCGATGTCAAGCCTGCTGGCTCCTGAGGGGTCATGGGCTGTGCCTCTTTCCCTCACTTCCATGCAGATGCCTCACACCTCGCGGGAGAAGACTGATTCACGGAAACAAGCAGAACTAATCCATCTCCTGGTGCTCTAAGTTCATGTGACTAAGTAACAAAAGGACAGGACAAAGGAAAGAAGATTTATACGCGCTCCAACTTTTCACTCAGGAACTCCTCCACGCTGTCTGTGTTCCACTTGAGGATGCTGAGCTCCTCGGCAATGTTCCCGTTGTCGTCCAGAAGCTTCAGTACAGGGTCTGAACCACGGACATACTGGAAAAATGAGGGACATCATCACTGTTTCCTGCCTAGAGAGCCTTCTCACCCGCACCAAGCTTAAATACAACAGGAGTTTTAAAAAGCTATTAGATATGACAGCACTATCAATAGGTCTTAATGAGGTATTTCAGTAAAGAATTAAATATGATTTCATGAAAATGAGAATTTAAAAAAATCGCACTTTACTTCTAATGAGAAAACTATCTGTTAGTATGAAGATATTTATTTGGAATTTAAAGCTTATGTTGAATGTAACAAGTATTTATTGCATATATGACTCATACTTAAATGAGCTTAAAAACCAAGGTGGAGACAGGCAAACTCAAAACAACCAATGACAGACAATGATGGTGTAAGGAAAAGCGCTTTGATGTGTGAAAATGATTAGACATGGAATCTTACACTCCACCATCAACTTTCCCTGGCTTAAGAAATCTAATGACTTGGCTTCATGAAACTTCAGACCCATTATTTGGGTCTACTAATAAGAGAGTTCTGAGAAATTCTAAGTTCTAACTCTGGGTAAATTTGACAATAACCACGAATGCACCTGCTAAGAAATCAAATCAGTTTCTGAGGAGCAGTGAGAAGTGAAGGAGTTACTCAACCTTCTTGCAGCTGTCGGACATGCTTCAGTCTTGCAAGAATTCCTGGGTTTGGGAACTGGCCATGGTGACATGTTCTGAGACTCATTAAAACTTTCCACACCTTTCCATTTTACTTTATATTTTGGTGTGGTAGGAGAATGAACCCAGAGCCTTGTGCATGCTAAGCACCCAGCTTATTCCCAATCATTTGTGGAGTTTAGAAATATATGCCCTTCAAACGAATGAATCAGTAGTAACAATGACAACAGTATCTCAATATTCCTGAGTAGGTAGTAGCTAACATTTTAACTACTCAGTAGGTTAGGCAGAACAAAGATCACAGTTGCAAACTTGTCAACAAAATATTGGCAACTCAAACTCAACAATGTGTAAAGGAATTACACTATAAGTCATTGGGATTTTTTTTTCTAGGTAGGCAAGTCTGGTGTACCATTTGAAAATTAATTAATTTAATACATTACTAATTAACAGATTAGATAGGAAAAAAATCAAAAATCATTATAATAGATACACAAAAAACATTTGACTGTTCCTCTATTCATAACACAACACACATACATATTCTTAATTAAAAACTGGGCATAGAATAATGTTTAGGATAAAACAAAATATACCACTGTCCAATAAGCTACAATGCCATGCATGTGGTGCAGCCACTTTGGAAGAAAAAGTTTTGAAATTTTGTACAAAGTTAAACAATCCTAATTTTATAATACAGCAATTAGGTTCCAAGATATTTACTCATGTAAGTTGAAAACTTACAAGTACACTGAAATTATGCCAAAAGGTTTACAGAAGTTTTATAATGGGCAATTGGTAAAAAAAAGCAGGACAGGTGTCCTTCCATGGGTGGGTACAAAACATACAAAACAGAACACTTGGCATACCAGAGTATTATTCAGCAATACCACTGATATTGAGGCATGGAAAAAGAGACACTACTAAGTGAAAGAAACGAATCTGAAAAGGATATTTATGTTGATTCCAACTATATGACATTCTGGATAATACAAAACTATAGAGATAGTAAAAAGATGAAAAGTTAGACTTGGTTTGGGAAAAAGAAACAGGAAGACTATGAGTTTAAGGCCTGTTTGGGCTACATAGTTAAAACTGATTCAAAAAGCCAAAAAGCCAAAACAACAACAACAACAACAACAACAACAACAACAACAAAAAATAACAACAACAACAAAAAATAACAACAACAACAACAAAACAAAAAACCCAACCCATCAAGCAACCAAAACCAGGCTGCAGATGGGGCAGGAACATCCGGCACACAGGTTATTGCAACAGAAAAACTCTAAAGACACTGTAATGGTGGGTACAAGATACAAACTTGGGAAATTCTACACAATATGGTGGAACCCTGGTGCAAACTCTGGAATTTACTTAATAATAGTGTAGCCACATCAATGTCACAATTGCTCATAAATGCATCTCATCAATGCAAGATGCTCTCATGGGAAAATGAGGGTAAGGGTCAGACCACGAGTATACAGAAACACTTTAACAATAGATCAGTAAGTTAATTTTGTTTTGTTTTTCGAGGTAGGGTCTCGCTCTAGCTCAGGCTGATCTGGAATTCACTATGTAGTCTCAGGGTAGCCTCGAACTCACAGCGATCTGCCTACCTCAGCCTTTCAAGTCCTGGGATTAAAGGCATGCATGACCATGCCTGGCTTAAGTTAAATTATTTTATCTAAATTTTTATTAAAGTATCATTTTAGTTCTAAAAGAAATACTGGAAAGGAAGTGATTCTATTATAATCCTTACCTTGATTTGTAGTCCTCTAAACAGTTTGGGTTTATCACTTCTGACAAAAGCTTAAAAGAAAAAAAAAAAGGTTCAAATAATTCATGTTCAAATCCATGTGCTAGCTACAAAGATCAATACAAAAAGGGAAAATAAACCAAACATTATGTCCTCTATGAAATAAACTAAAAAACTTTAAACAGATAATGAAAAAATGCAGACACCTTATTTTTGATGGGAAGACAGAAGATTAAAATATTTTTTAGTTTTACTTTTAAAAAATGTTTTATTTATTTATTTGCAAGAAGAGAGGGAGAGGGACAGAGAGAATATAAATGGGGCATTGGGGTCTCTAGCCGCTACAATTGAAGACAAAATATTTTAAGATGTTTCCAATCAATCAATACCCCAAATTCCAGTGAAGCTTTGGGCTGACAAAATGATAGTATAGCTCAGCTGTAAGAGTCAGTGTGTGAGAACAGCCAGGACAGTTTGCAAAAAGAGACTACTAGAGCAGCTAGCAGTCTAGTATCTGTAAAAAAATTGTATTTTTTTTTTTATTTGAGGAGAGGGAGGGAAGGATATCGTGAGTATGGGCACTCCAGGGTCTCTTGCCTCTGCCAGCACACTTGAGATGCATGCGCTACTTTATGTATTGGGCTTCTATGAGGACTGGGGAAAGTGAACAACCTGACAGGCTATGCAGTGTCTTTAACTGCTGAGCCACCTCTCCAGCTCCAGGAATTTTTTTTAAAAAGTATTTTATTTATTTGAGAAAGAGAGAGAGAAACAGACAGAAAGGGTGAGCCAGGGCCTCTAGCCACAGAAAATGAATTCCAGAAACCGGTGCCACCTTGTGCATCTGGCTTACCCAGGTACTGGAGAAGGTTTCCGTAGTGTAGTGGTTATCACGTTCACTTAACACAGGTATTGGAGAATCTTACCCGAGTCTTTAGGCTTTGCAGGCAAGCACCTTAACAGCTAAGCCCAAGATTTTTTTAAAAATATGGTAAAGGTGCCAGTCAAAAAGGGGACGATGAGGGAGGTATGCTATATTTGAGATATTTGGATATATGTATGTACATGTGAACTGTTTTAAAATATATATATATTTCGTGAGGAAACTGCCAAACTGGGAAAAATATAAAAAAATAACAGAGGGGATACAGAAAAGCAGAAACCTATACCATATTTTATATTCATATACATTCTAGATGGAGTAACATCTACAAGAACACAAAGTATTTATTGACTATTTACCATGTGCCAAAAAACAGACAATGTACAGAAAGCTTGTATATCTACCCTTATGAAGCAAAAAGATACTAAACAAGGAGCTCCTACACTAAACACTAGTTGTGGCTAGTGCTAGAAGAGAGGTTTAAACTATTCCTGAGATCATGACACAATGCGGAACATAAAATCCTCCCCCTAAGCATGACCCTAAAGGAAAGGATTTATAGATATGAGTCTACATAAAAGTGGAAACTTCACAGCACCAGAACATCGTCATAACAAAATTAAAGAGGAAAAATGACAAACTGGCAAAGAGTACCTCTAACATGTAATATATAAAAGGCCTTTTCAAATGAGTGGACAAACAGAGAACAGACAGAAAAGAAAACCGTAACGGGCTGGAGAGGTGGCTTAGCAGTGAAGGCACTGGAGCCTGGAGTTCGTTTGTGGTGGCTAGAGGCCCTGGCATGGCACACTCTCTCTATCTGCTTCCTACCCCCCTCAAAATGTCAAAAACAAACAAAAAGGAATGTACAAATATAAACATGGCCAATAAACACTTGACATCAATATTCAGCTTCACTAATAATAATAAAAAAAGTGGCTACATGCCTGGAGTGAAGGCTTCTTTCTCTCGCCATGCCCCCTGCCATTTTCTCCTGGTTCATTATGATGGCCCATTGAATTCTGACTACCTGCTAATCCCACACGCAATCCTGGCAGAGCACCGTCTTCTGCATGTGTCTGTCAAGCTACTTTTCCAATGATTTAAAGAAACCACTATGGGAAAAGGACCTTTCTTTTTTGTATCCAAAACAGAGCTGTAAACACATTTAATAATTTCTATTCATTAAGCAGACTTTTAATGAGCTGAAATGAGTAAACAAATTTCAAAGGGGAGTACTAAAATGAGTCACTAGTAATCATTTCTAACAGCTCATCCTTCTTTTCTGACAAATACAGATTCATAAGCATCACAGTGATTAGCTTGTAAAAGGCAGATCACATTTGACTGGCAGTAAATGAATCTTTTATATATTTATAGCATTCTATGGACTACATGAGATCATAAGGATACTGAATTCTTCAACTTCTAGAAATTTATGATGTCCTTACATATATATTCAAGAAATACAAAGATAAAGATATTCATAAAATGAATAATAGTAAGTGAACTGTTAGTCTCATAAAGACAAATATCACATGTTTTTCTCATTTGTGATTCCTAGATTTTATAGACCCATAAAATCATGTATGCACAATGACATGAAAATAGAATTGAAGCTGTCTGGAGGAAGGAAGGGGGGTAGTAGGAGGAGGGGGCAAGAGGATGGCAGGGGTGTTGGGTAGTATGCACACAAAGTACACTATAGTATGTATGAAATTGTCCTTCTGTGGCCCAATACCATGTATGAAAACTAACATCCCACAAACGCAACCGGAGCAGGACTCCATCCCCAGCACCAAGAACACAGATGTTAATTCTCTCTGTTTGTTTGATGCTGGGAATCATACCCAGCAGGGCCTCAGGCGAGCAACACAGGCAGATGGTTTACCAGAAAGCTATGCCCAAAATGCTAAATTAATTAATTAGTACTTGACTTAAGAGAAAAGAGATCTTACTGTGTTGGATGGTCAAAGAAATAGGTAACAAAAATGGAAAAAAAGAACTGAAAATTTATGCATTCCCTTGAATGTAAAGGGACATAACATAAAGGCTCTAAGGGGACTTCTCTTATCATGCCAAACAATTTGTTCTTATCTTCATAGTCAAAAGCCTAGTGTTTTGCTGGAGAAAGTAAACTAATAAGTGTGTTAAAATGTGTGCTAAAAAAAGGGGGGGGGCATGCTGAGAGGGCTGTGGGTATAGCTCGTAAAACGCTGACCTAGTTTGTGGGAAGGCCTTGGGTCCGATTGCCAGCACAGGAAAAAAGAAGTATGCAAGAAAGGCGTTAAGAAGTTTGGATCTTCAGTTGTCCAGAAAAAATCATGATAGTTTCTCAAGTCCAATGCTGGCATCTTCCTTTTAGTTTTGAACTTAGAAATGGACTTAATTTGTCAGTGTAAATATATAGTCTCACAGAGTTATAAGTGAGGAAAAATTTTCAAGATGCTTTGCAAATATTAAGTAACATCATGATACTGAGTTTTCTAACATTTTACAAAAGATTAGTATCTGAATATATCATGTTGTTATTTGTTGTGCTCCTCTGGTTTAATTACCATACATTATAATCACATTTCATATGCTTGAGGTGTAAAATACACAAACGACAAATGAAACCCAGGAAAACAAATGATGGGGACATGGCACCAAGATTCTGGAAGAGGGGACCTGAATATTTTGACTTTTAGAGCACAAGGAAAATAGTCAATGGCATTTCCCAGTAGGATCAGTGGACTCAAATTTTTCAAAACAGTTTTATGAATAATCTTACAATGTAATCATGGGCCAATGAAAAACCTGGAGCCGGGCGTGGTGGCGTATGCCTTTAATCCCAGCACTCGGGAGATGGAAGTAGGAGGACTGCCGTGAGTTCAAGGCCACCCTGAGACTACATAGTTAATTCCAGGTCAGCCTGGGCCAGAGTGAGACCCTACCTCAAAAAACAAAAAAAAAAAAAAAAAAAAAAAAAAAAAAATCCTGGAAATTTTAAGAGGAATTTAAACAAAGGCTCGTCATAGTGGTGTGCATCTGTAATTGCTACACTTGGGAAGTCAAGGCAGGAGAATTGTGAGTTTGTGGATGGTCTGGGCTATACAATTAAGACATTACACCTCAAAACCCAAGTCAGTAAATCTGAGTGTCAGTACAGTTAAAAAGCATTCATGGGCTGGAGAAATGGCTTAGCGGTTAAGGCATTTGCCTGCGAAGCCAAAGGATCCCGGTTCAATTCTCCAGGACCCACGTGAGCCAGATGCATGAGGGGCACATGCATCTGGAGTTTGTTTGCAGTGGCTAGAGGCACTGGCATGCCCATTCTCTCTCTGCCTGCCTCTTTTTTTTTTCTCTCTCTCTGCTTGGAAATAAATTAAAAAAATTTTTTTAAAAAGCATTCATTGCTAAGCTTTCTAGGAAACATCACTTGGACGACTATGTGAAAATCCAAACAACTCTGGTTAAAAACAAAAAACAAAAACACCTCCAAGTTTCAGGGGCTGAAGCAGAAAGGAAAACAAGACAAAATAGGGTTAGGAATTTTTTCCCTAAACTAAAATAAGCTATTATATTCTATCCCAAATCAGAAAATGTGCTCATTCTAATAAGGAATGTATTTAACTAGATGAGTTGTCAGCTCTGGACCATGCCAAGGTTCGTAAATAATGCTAACAGATTCATTTATTGTGCCAGGACAATCAATCTCCCCATTTCTCTCGCCTTCCTTTCTTTTGTTGTTTTGTTTTTTGAGGTAGGGTCTCACTCTGTAAGCCAGGCTGGCCTCAAATTCACAGCAATGATCCTACCTTAGCCTTTAGTGCTGGAATTATAAATGTGAATCAACATGCCCAGCTCGAAAATAATAAAAAAAATTATTAAAAGCAATTCCAAGCCACAAGTCACATTAGTATAGAAAATTTATTACTAAATAAAAAATACTTTCTTTTTGAAAAATATTTTACTTAATTATGAGAGCGAGAGGGTGTGCCAGAGCCTCCACCCACTGCAAACGAACTCTCAGATGCATGTGCCACTTTGTGCATCTGGCTTTACATTGGTACTGGGGAATTGAACCTGGGCCTTAGGCTGCACAGGCAAGCACTTTAACTGGTAAGCTATTTCTCCACAACCCCCCCCCATCTTGTCATTAGTAAATAAGAAAACATGGAAAACAAGTCAGCAAAAATCAAAACAGAATTAAAGCTTCATTAGGGCTGGAGAGATTTAGTGGTTGAGGCACTTACCACAAAGCCTAATGACCTGAGTTCAATTCCCCAGTGCCTATGTAAAGCCAGATGTACAAGGTGACACATGCACCTGGAGTTCGTTGACAGCAGCTAGAAGCCCTGGCATGCCCACTGTTTCTTTTTTTTCTCTCTCTCTCTGCTTGCAAATAAATAAATATATTTTTAAAAAAGCTTCATTAAAATGCTCTGTTTCGGGGCTGGAAAGATGTCATAGGGGTTAAGGCCTTTGCCTGTGAAGCCTAAGGACCCAGGCTTGATTCCTCAGTACCCACGTAGGCCAGATGCATAAGATGGCTCATGCATCTGGAGTTTGTTTGCAGTGGCTGGAATCCCTGGCACTCCCATTCTCTTCTCTGTCTCTCTCTCAAATAAATAAAATAAAAATCTAAATCAACAAAGTTCTGTTTCATAAAACTATTTTTCAAGTGAAAACCAGGAAATAAAATAGAAAAGCCTAGTCCAAGCCCTTTTGAGATGCTCAGCTCTACTGACTGACTGATGTTAGCGGAAAGAACAAATACCTCAACATTTTTATCATTAAAATAGACACCTTAAGACTCTTGTGCACCCCCAAATACAATGACAATTAATTCTCTTCTTGGTGATTTATGTTGTAAAGATCTACTCTACCTTAATACAATTGCTACTTAATTCACAGTTAAAATATATTAGAATGCTGCATTACCTAAAGGAACTATATTTACATCTGCTAAAGGAAAAGCTATCATAAAACATACCTGGCAAAAAAGACTCTCCTTTTAAGAAAATAACCACTCTGTCGAGGCCAGCCTGAAACCACATAGTGAATTCCAGGTTAGCCCGGGCTAGAGCTAAAGCCCACCTGGGGTGGGGGGAACCACTCTGAAGCCAGGCGTGGTGGCACACGCCTTTAATCACAGCACTTGGAAGGCAGAGGTAGGAGGATCACCATGAGTCTGAGGCCACTCTGAGACTATATAAAGAATTCCAGGTCAGCCTGAGCTAGAGTGGGATCCTACCTCAAAAAAAAAAAAAAAAAAAAAAAAAAAAAAAAAAAAGACCATAATTAAAATTTAGCTTTATTTCTTTGACAATTATTGGTGGAGATTCCTTATGTCATAGCATACACTGAGCTAGAGTGAAATCCCATCTCGAAAAACCAACCAACCAAACAAACAAAAAACCCAAAAAGAAAATAACCACTCTGTGTGTTCTATTTTAAATATTATATATTGTGTTTGTTTATAGGCATCAATTACTGTAAACCTCCATCTCCATAAAAACTATTGTATTATCATGAAAATATAATCCTAAAAATTTTTATTCCTTGGAATATTTAATGAAGTTATTCTTAGGAAGTGATATAAATGATTATTACCTACCTTGGACTTGCGGGAACCTCCCCAATTTTCATCCACAGACTTCCAGAATAGCTCCTGCATATAGCTGCAAAAGGAAAAACAAGTTTTGGAAAATTGGTATAGATTTCTGTAGGCTGAAGTGTGCCTTCAGGGTGGAGAGCACTTGTGCAGCATGTGTGAGGCCTAGTCTCATTTTCAGCAGCACTGCCAAAAAATAAACAATTACAAACAGAAGAGGAAATAGAGGCCCAGAAGTAGAAGTAGCCCGTTTCCATGCCAGTGATTTCAGTTACCCACGGCCAACTGTGGCCATGGGTACTAAAAAAGTATTAAGACTAAAATTCCAGAAACCAACAATTCCTATGTGTTACGTTTAGGTACTGCTCTGGCCGTGTGATCAAGTCTAAGTCCATCCTCTTTGGACATGAAATTGTTTGTCTGATGTATCCACGCTACCTGTCTATTAACTCTTAGCAGCTGTCTAAAAGTTCAAAGGGCCCATTTTTTAAACAGTAATCTCAAAACACAGATTACTGGTACTGGTAGTTCAGGTACTCCAGCACCCTGCTCTACTGGGAGTCTTGGATCATGGCTCTCACAGATAACCCTACTGTACATGAAATGGCAGAGGAACTTATGTCTTACGCTGGCCTTGAGTGGGCTCATGCTTCAGCAAGAAGACTGAAAGCAGCAAGTGGAATTGACAATGAATTTTAGTAAGGTGCTCTAAGAAGGTCTTCATAAAATCATAAAAGTTTCTCTAGAGTGATAAATTGAGCCCAGGCAATGTTCATCTGGAAATTCAATCTGATTCCTTTTCATATTATGTGATCAATCTTTGTGGTGGTTTGAGTTAGGTGTAAACTACAATAAACCCTTTCTCCCATCAGCTACTTTTGGTCAGGTGGTTTGTGTCAGCCATGAGAAAGTAAGTACAACGTTTAAGCAAAAACCCACCATCTTGTAAAATCTTATTATAAAAGATTCACACACAAATAGTTTTATTTAATGAAATAGACTCAGGGGTAAACACTGCTTATATAGCTCTAGAACCTGCATGTTCTCTTTACAGTAAAAGCTTATTATACCAAACTAAAATGCTAATATTTTACTGCAATGGACTCAGCTGAAATAGAGTCAATGACAAACATTCCTTTCCTGTAGTAGTCAAAGCTTGATCATTCTTTTATAGAAAAGAATATCCAAGAATTCTTATGTTTGAATTTTCAGATGGGTATATGCCTGGGCTCAAGTTATCACTCTATGGATGCTTTTGAGAATCTGAAGGGACTCTGATTTCATGGAAGCTGTTCATGGGCTCTGCAACCACTCATGGATTTCAGGTGAATTCTGAGGAGCTCTACAGTTCTTTGAGGCAATAAAAACTTAAGAGTAGGCTGGGCGTGGTGGCGCACGCCTTTAATCCCAGCACTCGGGAGGCAAAGGTAGGAGGATCATCGTGAGTTCGAGGCCACTCTGAGAATACAGAGTGAACTCCAGGTCAGCCTGAACTAGAGTAAGACCTTATCTCGAAAAACCAAAACAAAAAAACTAAACCAAAACAAACAAACAAACAAAAAAAAAAAAAACTTAAGAGTAAGTCGACCTAATTCTCTAAAATACATTGCCTTTGAGTAAGATTTGCTTAATCTTGGTTAACAAACTCCAGAGAAAATACAGGCCATATTACCATTAAGCTAGTGAAATATGGTCAACAATACTACCACCAGGAAAATGTAGACAAAACTAAGTGAGGCAGTGTGCTATGCCTACTAGGATGGCTGTTAGGAATGCCAAGTGGTACAGCTGCTATGGAAAAACATGATTGTTTCCTGGAAAATGGAAAATAGAATTAGCACTTGTCTTGAGATTTTAACTTCAAGGTAGATAATCAAAGGTGAAAGCAGGGACTATATGGTTACTGATACGCTCATCACAGCAGCCTAACTCATAAGGGGCAAAGGGCGGCAGCCAGCCAACTGTCTACTGATGGACTAACTCACTAGAAAGACTGGGAAGCAATTCAGCTTCTCCAAAAAAATTTCCAACACATGGGACAACTCTGAAGACATTTTCATACAGTAGTCACAGAGGGCCAAACACCACACCAAGTGAACAGTCATGAAATTCAGACACACAACACAGAATGGTGGCTGTCAGGTTAAGGGAGGGGAGAAGTTATTGTTAATGGGTATGGGTTTTATCAGAAGATGTAAAAGTATGGGAGAAAGATATGATAATGGCTTTAAAGCACCATGAATATATATTTACTTAAAATATGTAAAATTGTCAGGCGTGGTGGTGCGCACCTTTATTTCCAGCACTGAGGAGGCCAAGGCAGGAGGATCACTGTGAGTTCAAGGCCACCCTGAGACTACATAGTGAATTCTAGGTCAGCCTGGACTACAGTGAGACCCTACCTCAAAAAACCAAAAAGACCATAATTAAAGTTTAGCCATTGGATTTATTTCTTCTTCGACAATTCTTGGCGGAGATTCCTTATGTCATAGCAGTTCTCTACACTAATGTTTTTCAATATCTTTCTTATCATGACACACGTGGAAGCTGGGTTGGAGAAATTGCTTAGCAGTTAAAGCACTTGCCTGTGAAGCCTAAGGACCCAGGTTCGATTCCCCAGGACCCACGTAAGCCTGATGCACAAGGTGGCGCATGATTCTGTGCAGTTCGTTTGCAGTGGCTGGAGGCCCTGGTGCACCCATTCTCTTGTACTCTATCTGCCTCTCTTTTTCTCTTAAATTCATTTAACAAAGTTAAATGTTCTTATTTCATCATAGAATTTTAAAATATTTTAAGAAAACAAATAAAAATATAACTCAAAATTGCATGAATGTCCAATTCTATAACCAACCTGTGATGCCAGTAGGTATTTTACTTATAAATTTAGTGTTCATGGGAAAAATATTTGTTTTATGGCAAATAAATAATTTAAGTAAAGATTATATAGTAAACTTAAATGCTGTCTAAGCACTTTTAACATCACATCCACAAACTCACACCCAAAGAAATATATGCTCCTTATAAAGAATATGACAGGAATTCTTTAGAGTACAGACTTCTTTGAAGGGACTTATTCTGGGCTGTCATTCGTTGTTCTCCTATAAGTGAAATGGGCACTCCAGAACGTCTCACATATTCAAATTCTGACTACCTAGGAGCAGGGTTTCAACTCTGCAGACCCTGAGAACTGTCTGTGAAGGTTTTTAACATTAGGATTTTGAATCTTTGCGATAGTTAGTTTTAGGCATTAGTAAAATTCCTATTACAACTTTTCAAGCTCTTCTAATGAGCTGACCTCATGGACCAGGTGAATCCCAGCTCCTCAGAAGGCTGAAGCACAAGGATATACACTCAAGCCTTCTCTGGTTTACATAGTGAGTTCAAGGCCAGCCTGAGCAACTTAGTGAGACCCTGTCTCAAAATAAAGTAAATGCCAAACCAAAACAAGCCCCCACGTGACTGTCGTATGCAGCCAGGGATGAGCAATACTGCTTTCTCTTAAAGGACAAGAAGTGCAGAAGGATCAAGCAGGCGATGACAAGAGACTAATCAAACGGGGACAAGTAAAGCTGCGTACGCAACTGCTGCACTGTTGCCTTTTCACGTTCTTTATGGCTTAGAGGGTGGGAGATGGGCCGGTAGGTAAAGTGCTTGCTGTCTTAAGCATGAGGACTGAGTTCAGCAAGCTTGAGAACCTGAGTTTGGAGGCCTCGCACCCATGTAAAAATGCTGGGTATGGGGGCATACACATGTAGCCCTAGGGTTGGGGAGCAGAGGCAGGAGAATCCCCCTTGTCTGGCTGAATTGGTGAACTCTGTGTTCAGTGAGACCCTGACGTGACTGAGGAAGACACTGACCTCTGTTCTCTACACAAAGGAAAACAAACAATTTGTTAACTTACATGGCTCCAGTGGCACAATTGATATATGCATAGTACTTACACACCACACTTGTTAACTCATTTGTAAAAAGTATTTTTATTTATTTGCAAGCAGAGAGAGATAAAAGAGACAAAGAATGGATGCATCAGGATCCCCAGCTGCTCTGCAGGCAAGTGTTTTAACTGCTGAGCCACCTCTCCAGCCTTGTTAACTCAATTTTTAAATGGACACAAATAAAAGTATGGGGAACCGTGTGATGTTTTGATACACATATACATTGCACAATATTCAAGTCAGGACAAGTATATGTACTTGTCACACATCTATTATTTCTTGTGCAAACAAGCATTTCAAGCGAAAACTTTTGTATAAAAGAAATTCAACAGTGCTACTGAAAGGCACTGAAAACCCTGCAAAACTGTAATTAATCTTGTTCTTTATTCTCTAAAAGTACTAGCCTTATTCATATTGAAATAACTTTAAGACATCAATTTAATATAACTACTGACACAATTACGCATATATTGAATAGCAATAGAAATGAAATGCTATTAGGTGAACAAAAGCATTTTTTTTTTTTTTTTACTACTGCAGAAGAGAATTCAGATCTGACGAATAAGTCTAGCTTTCATAGGTGTACTGAAGACGTGCCCTTCAATAAAATTACATAATTTAAAAATAAGGATGGGGCTGAGGACATCTATGTAATGGTAAAGCACCAACAGAGTATGTATGAGATTCTGAGTTAATGTTTGCCAGTGTAAAACAAAACAAAAAGGACAAACCCCCCCCCAAAATGCTGACTATATGAAAGGAGCTGAAATTTCAATTAAAAATTATACCTTTTAAATATATAAGCCACTTTTTTGAACATTACTTGCATTTAATTTAATTTTTTTTCTCCTAGAGATAAACCCAGGGTCTTACACATTCTAAGCAGTAACTCTAGTGCTGAAGACATCCCAGGCCTTGGCTTTTAGGCTAGCCTTGAATTCTGGACCCTCTTACCTTTACCTCTAGTGTTCTAAGATTCTAGGCATTTGCTAGGTACAAGAGCAATTTCTTAAAGCCAATTTCGTTCCTTTCATACAGTAAAAATGTTAAGCTACCCCCAACAATACACTGCCTCCAGGAGGCTCAAACTACCAAATTGCTACCAGCTGGGGACCTAGCATTCAGAACACATAGGTTTATAGGGGAGGGGGGGACGACACCCGAATCAAACCACCACACACTGTTTTCCATCAAAAAGGAGGCTATGATCATCTTCAAGAAATGTTACAAATATCTGAAAAATACACAGATACTTGGCCCGCGAGGAGACTTTGTTTATAGCACATACTTTCTAGTTTAGAAACACACCAATGCATTTGGAATTGCACTAAACAACCCAAAAGGAAAACAAGAAGTAAAAATCCTTTTGTCTCCCAAGCTCCATAAAACAACCTTTAAACTGTTTGGTTTGGGTTCTTTCATAGTAATTAGTGGCTATATCTATAGCTACATCAACTTTTATTTTACTTATTTAAAAAAATTGTATTTACTTGAGAGAGAGAGAGAGAGAGAGAATATGAATGGGCACGCCAGGGACCCAGCCGCTGCAAATGAACTCCAGAAGCACGTGCCACCTTGAGCATCTGGCTTAAGTGAGTTCTGGGGAATTGAACCTGGGTCCTTTGACTTTGCAGGAAATGCCTTAACTGCTAAGCCATCCCTCCAGCCCTTATTTATTTATTTATTTATTTATTTATTTATTTATTTTTTTTTTTTGAGATAAGGCCCCACTGTTGCCTACCTGTTGGCCTCAAGAGATCTCACTTCTTCCCAAGTAGCTGGGACTACTTGGCAGGCACTACTGGGCCAGGCTGAGATTCATCAACTTTATCTATTGATTCCCTGGTCCTTCTCGCTTTGTTTTCTTTCTGAATTGTTCTTTTTAAGCAATTACCTTCTAACTTTAGACACTATGTTTGAGTCTAATAAGCATACAATATTCTTCCAGCTGTATTCTGGCAGTCCAATTTTCATGTCTGTGTCCTGCTCCTGGAGGAGAGTGATATTTGGTTATTTTGGCATTCTTGGAGCCCATCCAGAGAAAAATATTTAGCATATAAATGGAAAGTTAATTTTGACTCTGAGGTAGATTTCTAGGAAAAATAGCTGGTAAGGCAGCTTCAGTTACACTAAGGGTTTACTTTCTTTGTACATATTACAATCTAAAATATGACAAAATGTTTTAATAATATGTTCAGATAAGCAGGTGTTAATTTATTAAATATTTTAAGAATACATTTATTTTCCACATTAAAGGCAAGTATTACAACATTAATTTTTTTTCTTTGTTTTTTGAGGTAGGGTCTCACTCTAGCTCAGGCTGACCTGGAATTAACTATGTAGTCTCAGGGTGGCCTTGAACTCACAGCGATCCTCCTACCTCTGCTGCCCAAGTGCTGGGATTAAAGGCACGAGCCACCATGCCCGGCTACAACATTAAATATTTTTAGAAGTATTTTGGGCTGGAGAGATGGCTTAGCCGTTAAGGCATTTGCCTGTGAGGCCTAAGGATCCCAGTTCTATTCTCCAGGGCCCACGTAAGCCAGATGCACAAGGGGGTGCATGCGTCTAGAGTTCGTTTGCAGTGGATAAAGGCCCTGGAGCACCCATTCTTACTCTCACACTCTCTCTTTCCCTCTCTCTGTCTCTAATAAATAAATAAAAATAATTTAAAAATATTCTTAGAAGTATTTTATTTATTTATTTGAGAGAGAGAGAGGGAGGGGGAGAGAGAGAATGGGTGTGCGAGGGCCTCCAGCCACAGCAAACAAAACCCAGACACGTGCCACCTTGTGCATCTGGCTTATGTAGGCACTGGGGGATCGAACCTGGGTCTTTAGGCTTTGCAGGCAAAAGCCTTAACCACTAACCCATCGCTCCAGCCAAACACTAAAAATAACTACAAAATAAACTTTAAGACCTTGTTAAACAAATCTCCTGATATATATCTTCATTAGTTATATCAGTCTGCCTCAGATTCAGCTATAACATGGCAGGTTCTGATGATCTGAGGATGACACAAATCAGCTGCCTTATGAACGGGCCTTCATCTACTACTGACTTAATGAATGCCAGCAGCCATTACCATGAAGTCTGTGTCACTGTGCAGCACTGTTGCTTCTCAAGCTGCGTTTAGTCTTAGTGACATTTACATTTAATTTGAACCATTGCCAAACATTTTTCCTATTCAACCACAACCCTTCTTTATGAACCTTCTTTATGAAGAATGTTTTCATGTTGTAATTAGAATAATCTGTGTTAAAGATATTTACATTTTGGTTGCCTCTGAAGAAATCAGTCCAAGGATTAAGGCTACAGACACTACAAGAGTGAGCTATTTCAAGCAACCGTGAAATACCTTTAGTGACTACAATTTCATGCACAGTTAGCTTAACGTCCATTTCATTCTTCTGTGTTTTACACAGCAATAGCATTTTGTCTCTGACAGGTTAAAGCTTAAAATTTGCCAGTCTTAAATAATGCTGCTTCAACTGACTTCTGAACTACAAAAACTGGCTATTAAAATTCCATGTAAATTAAAAACTAAATATTTTGATGTCTCTTTATCAAACTTAAAGAAAAATTATATCACTTATTGAAAGCCTTCTCTTTGGATCTTAAGTTCAGAAAAGAAAATACTTGGTTTATGTTTATCCTCAGGTAAATCCAAGAAACTACTTTAGTTTGATGTTCATGTTGTTAGGTAACTATGGAGGTCATGAGCATGTTCTGTGCACTGGGCAGCAGAGATGACTGTCAGCAGCCCAAACAGACCTGCAGGACTGGCTGTATCTCAATGCCTCTCTGTCTGTCTTAAGTCTCTCTATAAAGCCCAAGTCACTTATGCTACTCAGTAAATACCAACCATACAAACAGCACTACGGTTCAAATAGTTTCTTTTAGTGTACATTTTTTTCTTAAGTTACAAATGGCTATGTTCTCCCCAATTAAGTTAATATCCTTGCTGGTGTTCTAAATCATCCTTTTGTTATGAGTGAAGCATGCCAAAATTGCAGTACAATAGCTTAACAGAAAACTCATTCTAAGTACCGGTGATGCTTAGTAGGTTTATGATCAAAATGGCGGTGGGGAGATAAAACAAAAGAAAACTGAGGGCTGGAGAGATGGCTTAGCAGTTAAAAGCGCTTGCCTGCAAAGCCCAAGGACCCAGGTTCAATTTCGCAGTACTCACGTAAGCCAGATGCACACGGGGGCACATGCATGTGGAGTTCATTCGTAGTGGCTGGAGGCCCTGGTGCACCCATTCTCTCTCTGCCTATCGCCTATCTCTCTCTGCTTGCAAATAATAATAAAATATTAGAAAAAGAAAACTGCACTATCTAGCAATAGAATAATTGACTTCAAACACATTTTATGTTATTATTTTTTAAACAATATTTTATTTTCATTAATTTATTTGAGAGAAGCAAATAGAGAGAAAATGGGCACATCAGGGCCTCCAGCCATTGCATACAAACACTAGACGCATGTGCCACCTTGTGTATCTGTCTTATGTGGGTCTTGGGGAAACGAACCTCTGTCCTTTGGCAATGCCTTAACCACTAAGCCATCTTTCCAGCCCTATATTATCAATTTTTTTAAAAAAATTTTCATTTTCTTTGAATAGATCCAGAATACATATGCAACTAAACAAGACTCAAAGTAAATATTCTAGTAGCATTTTTCAATTACAGTATTAAGAGTAAAACAGTCAGGTGTCGTAGCATATTTTTGTAATCCCAGCACTAGGGAGAGACAGGACTGCTACGAGTTTTGAGGCTAGCCAAGCCTTGCTTTTAGCTGTAACTATCAAAAGGTGTCTAAAGCCAGGCGTGGTGGCGCACGCCTTTAATCCCAGCACTCGGGAGGCAGAGGTAGGAGGATTGCCGAGAGTTCGAGGCCACCCTGAGACTACATAGTTAATTCCAGGTCAGCCTGGACCAGAGTGAGACCCTACCTTGAAAAACCAAAAAAAAAAAAAAAAAAAAAAAAAAGGTGTCTAAATACAACACAGAGCTCAACTAATCATGAAAATTGCACATCATAATGACTTAAAATTAACCTTAAGCTGAGTGAAATCCAGCAGTATTTATAATATATGAGGTGTTTGTTTCCTGTGATAATGTACCAGTGACCCAGAGAGCAGTACTCCAAATGTGAAATCCAGTGCAGAGCTTCACTTTGGAAGGTGGCGCTCAATATGTCATACTTGCATATTTGTGGGTTGTTTTTCCTGGTTAGGTTGCAACTAGGCTTATTAAAGAAAACTTTTGCTCATTTTGTATAAAAGGTGCTAGAAAATGCCTAATGAGAAATACTTCTTAGAGATTAGGGGCTGGGAGCAAATAAAAAAACGATTGGAGTCGGGATAAAAGGTTATGGTGACACAGGCTCACTTGTACTCTGACATATTAAACACTTTAGCTTTAATTAGTTGGACATACATTAACTGGCAGACTCTAAACCTGTTACTGCTAGCTATAACTGCTCAAAGGCGTTGAGATACAACACAGAGCTCAACTAATCGTGAAAACTGAACAGGAATATAATGAAGTTTACCATATGTGATTCAAATCTGTTTAACTAAATGACATCACAGAACTGGAGTGTTATGAAGCAGCATTGGGGAAGGAGTATGTACAAACAGCTTGTACATGCCCTCAGCTTATATTATATATCAGTGCGAGTCCAGAACTTCTCAATTTGCCCTTAATTACAAGGGAGTGTGGTGGGATAAATACTGTTAATTGCAAAACACTCCTTGTCCTTCCGTCTTTTAAGTTTGGGGTATTAGTGAGTGATCATGGCTGGTGAACTGTGCACAGTCACAGATTGAAAAGAGAGGATATCGGCTCACAGACTCCTGCCTGCAGTGCTTTGTCCCATGTGGTCATCTCATCAAAAAGAGAGAAAGAGGAGAAGGATTCCTAGCTAAATAGTTAAATCGTGTCTTAAACCTACCTAAGACTTTATTACATACACAGCTCTAAATCTAAACGTAAAACGTTGTTGGCATGTGCAAACCAATAAAGTGAAAAACAGACGTGGGAGGTCAGTCTTTGGGACTCTGGCAGTTTCAGGTCACCATACTGAGAAATCAAGTGTTAAATTTTGGTTTTCCTGAATACATTTTAAACACCTATCTGCTTGCTTTAAAACCATAATAATGTACTTGGCATTGGAAGTAAATCTAAACTACCTAGTCATGAGAACTTACTGTCTAATCCTTACTGTCTAAAGATTAAACACCTCACCATATATATAGGAAAGAAAATATTAGGGGCTTTACCCACTTCCTGCCTTCTCATGGTCAGGAGCTCTTCATAATCTCTTGTCTTTCCTTCTTAATCTAGTAAAGTCTCTCTAAACACACACACACACACACACACACACACACACACACACACACACACACACACACTAAAAGGAAACTCAACAGAGAGAGCTAATTTTTTTTTCCATCTTAAATACAGAAATCTCACACATTTAAAGTTTTTGGGTTGTTTTGTTGGTAGTACTTGGGAATGAAGGCAGGGCATTGTGCATGCTAAGGCAAACACTCCATTACTGGGCTATAAGCCAACCCCCATTCAATTTTATTTGGAGTAATAACACAAGTGAGCTTCTCAGGTTACTTTACAAGTTAAAAAAACAAAAAAGCCAATCAAAACTCTAGGAGTTTTAATGAAAAAAATTTAAAAGTTGAGCACATTCAAGCTGGGCACAGTGGCATAAACCAATCCTAGCAACTAGGGAGGCTGATGCAGGAGGATTTGGAATCTGAGGTCAGCTTAGGTCATTTCCAGGTCTATCTGTGTCAAACAGTGAGACTCTGTCTCCAACCAACTGGCTCACCCACCCACTCCAAATGCACAACACCAAACCTCTGCAGTCAGCTGTCCCGAGCAGTGCTCACCGCAGCAGAACCACCCATCCTTGTTGCCATTTTTAGATATAAGAGGTGAGGTTAGGTGTCTGGGATTATTCGTAACAGGTGTGAGAATTAACAATTCTGTTAATGAGATTTGTGCCTTGCCCTCAACTGAACTCAAATTTCTTCATAAGACAAACAAAAACTTGTAATTTATTGTTGCATGCCTTCACTGGACCAGAGCTAAGAACGATCAAGCCTGGAGCATTCAGGACCCAGGTACACTGCTCTGATTCTGCCCCTTTTCTGTGCACAGCCATGGTGGAGTGGAATGGAGATACGTAACCATACGTTTCCTTGGGCTGACCTAGTGGGTTAATTGAGGCTTACTAAAATCTGTAGAAGTTAGAGACTTCTTTTGCCCAAGTTGATTAAGCAATTTATGGAAGAAGCAGAGCAGAAAGCAGTACCTTTTTGGTTTCAAACTGTGCTTCTTCCTGGCAGCAGCCTCTGCAAACAGGATCCAGCTGCAGGAGGTTGAACTGTCCCAGAAGGTCGCAGGAACTGCACAGCAAGTTGCTGGAGAAGCCCAGCTCTCGGCAGGCCTCGGAGGAAAGCTCTGCCCCAAGAGCAGACACCTGCAGAGGAAAGCCAGGAAGAAAACAGTCCATGTTTACTGTACAGAACTCCCAAAAGAGAAAGGGGGCTGTCAAAATGGAACACACTGGAAATAAGTTACCGAAACAGTTCATCTACAGACAAATTCTTAAGTATTTTGAGCTCTGTAGCTTTCTTTACCCAAGCCTTTGGTTCTTCCTCCTCTCACAGCTTTTTTCCCTTAAAAACATGACATCTTTTTGGTTGTTTGTTTTGATCTCTGGAGATAGGGTCTTTAGGTACCCAAGGCTGGCCTTGAACTCCTGAGTCTCCTGTCTCCATCTCCAAAAGCTGAGAGAGTGTGACAACTTTTACTTTAGTGAAAATAAGAATTACTTAGTAACTGGTTGTAGGGATCTGTGGAATAACATTAGCTTATTTGCACACCCAGCAGGAGGGCTGGCAAAGTGGGGGGGTGGGGTCAGGAAAAACAGGAGCACATGAGAAATCACTTTTGTTTTTAGGAACCATTTCCACCATTTACAAGATATGTCATCCTGGGCAAGCTGAACTTCATCTTTTTGCACTGATAAAGCAAGGAGCAATATTCTACATAAAACAATGCTGTACAAATGAAATGAAATAAGTGACTATAACAGAGAAATTGGGGTTCTGGGGTGCTTCCTGGAACCCCAAGCCCGAGTTCATATCTGCAAACTGACCAAAGAATTGGCAATTCCAGATCTTCAAGAGAATATTTTTATAAATTAATTAATTAATTAATTTGAGAGAGAGGGAGAGGAAGAGGCAGACAGAATGGGTGTGCCAGGGCCTCCAGATGCATGCACCCTTTTGTGCATCTGGCTTATGTGGGTCCTGGGGAAGCGAACCGGGATCCTTAGGCTTTGCAGGCAAACACCTTAACCCCTAAACCATTTCCCCAGCCTGAGAATGATTTTTAAAATACATTTTATTCAGATTTTACAAAGGAGCGTGGAAAGGGGAAGGCTGGGAGATAATGGGCAATAAAGTGGGGAGAAGTACAACACGTGGAGCCCAAAAGCCCATGTGGACCATGAGTGTAGCTCAGGAGTCCATGTGATCAGATACGGATCTGGGGAAAATCGTGGAAAGAAAGGAGAAAAGAAAGTTCAAGGAGCTCCTGCCAGGTGGGGAGCTGGAGGGAATAAAGAACCCAGCAGAAGCCCAGCGGAGGGAAAAACTCACAGCTGGAAGTTCCCAACTGATGAGAGAGAGAGAGAGAGAGAGAGAGAGAGAGAGAGAGAGAGAGAGGGGGGGGAAGGGGAAGGGAGGGAGAGAGGGAAGGAGAGAGGGAGGGAGAGAGGGAGGGGGAGAGGGAGGGGGAGAGGGAGGGGGAGAGGGAGGGGGAGAGGGAGGGGGAGAGGGAGGGGGAGAGAGGGGGAGAGGGAGGGAAGGAACCTGTACTCCCCTTGCAAAGGTATTTATATTACGGTGGTTGGCTCTCTTCTGGCCCAGCTGATTGGTTAGGGCTAGGGGCTGTCTCAGGACGAGATTAGCTCTGACATCAAGTTCCGGGGGGGCTAAACTTGACCAACCAGAATGTTTAAATCCTATTGAAAGACCTTCCTCCCAGGAGGGGTCCTGACTGTTTTTGGGAAAACAGGTCTGGGACACTAGGCAAGAGATAAGAAATCAGATCATCTTGGATTTCTAGCAAACTTTTTTTGTGCTTTTTACCTTCAGGGGTGCAGTTACCTTAACTCTACCCTGACAAAAAAAGGCTTTCAAAAACACTCTCAAGCCAGGTGTGCTATCTTACACCTATAGCCCAGCACCCAGGAGGCCAAGGCAGGATTTGTGTGCAGCTCCTACATCTTCTTGGACAGTTGATCTCATTCTGTAGTCAGTTCCAGGTCAGTTTGGGCTGGAGTGAGAGCTGCCTCAACAAACACAAAAGAGCTCCGGTTCCTTGTCTATTCATTGCTCTCACTTCTCGGGGAATGTGGCACAGTTTCAATGTCTAAAGCCACCCTGCTACCTGTGCTTTGGATTCTGACCTCATATTTATAGGAATTTCATTTTATTGATAACTCAACTGTTTATTCAAGCCCTAGGTCTTTCTTGCTTTCACACAATTTATCACTGCTCAACTGCTACTGTAGCCTGGGTTCTGATCTCTCTCATCATTAAATTTGCCAAAACTAACCAACCAACCTACCCCTTACATACAGACATGCAAACCTTCTGCCTCAGCTGTTCCTTCCCTAAGCTTATCTTCCATTCCCTCTTCCTTCTAGGAATCTGTCTACAGGCTCTCTCTCCACCCCATCCTTTTATTTTGACAATTCTGGAGCTTGAACTTGTGTATACCAAGTAAGCACTCTTACGGAGCTGCATCTCTAGCTCCTTGTTTTACTCCCCCCCACCCACCCCAGGTAAGGCCTCACTCTTGCTCTAGCCCAAGCTGATCTGGAATTCACTATGTAGTCTGAGTGGCCTCAGACTCACAGTGATACTCTACTTCTGCCTCCTAAGTGCTGGGATTAAAGGCATGCACCATCAACACCCAGCTCCTTGTTTTAGTTTTTATTTTGAAGCAGAGTTTTATTAAATTTTCCAGGCTGGTCTTGCTGTATAGCTATGCAGGCCTTGAACTTTTGATCCTCCTGACTCAGCTCCTGAGTGGTAAGATTACAGGTTTATGCATCTTGTAAACGCTGTTGTGGCTGTCCACAGTTCTGTTTCTGGCTCTCTCCTTTACATAACTTGCTGAGGGAGATTGTAATTTCACCCAGGGCTTCAAATACTATTTACTGAACGTTCCCAAATCTCTAAAGTTTTAAGCTTCAAAGTCAACAGCCTCCTGATTCTCATTTTAGATCTGCACATGCGCCTTCACAGTCCCAAACATTTATAACCATCTTTCTCTTGGGTCTACCCTTCCAAATTGTATTCAGTATCTTAGTAAAACGGCACCATTTCCCTAGTGCCCTGTTTTCCTAGGTCAGTCACCCTACATTTTCCACCATTCTGACAACTAGTAAATATATTTTCACAATTCTGTCCCTTAAAGAGCTCTAAAATCTTTTCCTGCCTCAGTGGCTTAAATGATACTGCTAGTCCTAGCTCTTATGACTTCCCCATCCTCTAACTCCCTAGCTATCATTTATCCCCCAGTGCCTTGAAGTATGTGCTCACTTTGTACGCCTTTGTTCACACCCTTTCCTATGTCTACGATTCTTTCATCACTTTTTACCTTGCGAAGTTTTACTTCTAAGTATTTACTTAATGCCAGTCAGTTACCAACCCTCTGCAAGAATGAGACCTCGATTTCAGCTGTGGTGATTTTCTTCTGAGAATTGTGTGCATGGTTGTATCACTCGGACACTGCATTATGTAAATCTACGACTTTCTGACCCCACTCCCCAAACAGCTCTTTGAGCAATTCTAAGCAAAAGCATTAAGTTATTTCTGTTTCCAGCACTTTCCCTAGTTCTTACTCATTTACTAAGCAAATGACCAGTAAATCATGATCAAAATCATGGTCTTAACCAGGGGAAATCTGAGAGGACTGCATCTGGCCGATCTCCTGTGAACTCCGACACAGGGCCAGAGGGCCATTATGTTAAGTGTGGGCAGAGAATTGGCTTCCCCCACAAATATTCAATTCAGGCCTGCAGAAGAAAGGTATCAGGGGCAGGAATGAGTGGACTAGCCTCTAAATGACAGGGCTGGCTGGATTTGGCCTGCCAGCTCCAGTTGCCAACCCTCTTTTAAATTGACTACATTTCTCAATGAAAATATTGATAGTATACTCATGAAAAATGTTCATCATCCCATTGGACTTTTATCAGTCAATACCCATATGCCTCATACATCTTTGCCCTTTTCTGTAATAATGGGAAATGGATATAATCTTTGAAATTGAGAACTATCCCAACCAGGTGGGAGGGACCTATGAGTTTACTAGCCGAACTAGAAAACGTGCTATTGTACTAGTACCTGGGTAATTTTCCATTGCTAAAGTGATTGTCAGGATCCACCTCAGGGGTTAATTTGAAAGCCAGGGACAGTGACGTGGCAGACTGAAGACAGCTGCATCAGCATGTACACAACATCCCACATGTTCTTACAATGTGCCGGACCATTCTCAGTGTGAAGTGTGTGTGGTGGGGTGTCTATGCTTCCCCACACCTCAGCATTAACTAGAGACAATATAGACAAGCCTTTGCAGAGAGCAACTGAGGGCCCCACTGCTAACATGTGTCAGCTACCGCACATGGGTGAAGAGCCTTCAGACGTCGGCCCCACCCTTCAGGGCTAAGACAACATGGAACAGAGAAGCCCTCCCTGCTGTGCCCAGTCTCAGTTGCTGACCTATTCAATCTGAAAACAAAAACAAAATAGACTGTTTCACTAAATTTTGGAGGAATGTGCTTTATAACCATAGTAACTGAAACATGCAATAACAGAGAATTCAGGTCTGGAGAGAAGGCCAAGGTGGAATAAAGAC
This sequence comes from Orientallactaga sibirica, assembly GCA_036365145.1. NCBI lineage: Eukaryota > Metazoa > Chordata > Mammalia > Rodentia > Dipodidae > Orientallactaga > Orientallactaga sibirica. The sequence goes on along the minus strand of JAEOAD010000027.1, from coordinate 15,579,390 downwards.
ATGTTAGCATGCAAGCCCCAGAACCCATGTACCGCAGTAACACGTGTCCATCATCCCACTGGAAACAGAGACAGGAGAATCCCTGGAAGCTTGTGGGCCCTTCAGCCTGGCATATGTGACAGCAAAGAGACTTTGTCTCAAACAAGGTGGGAGGCCACAACCTGTGTCCTCTGCACGTGTAGCCCCACCCCACGGACTCATCACACACACAAGTGAATCCACTATGAAAATCACCAAAGCTTGTTTAATGCGATGAGAATGTCAAAGGAATAATGCAACTGAACTACTTGGGTTTATTCTGCCATTTTATGAGGCACCTAATGGTAGAAAGGTGGCAAGAATATTTTAAGGTATGAGATTCGATTCAAATGGCAGCACACAGCAACTTTACTTCTGGACACACTGATAACTTATTTCAGTTTTGAAGACTAAAGGAAAAACATATAGAAAGCATCTAGAAATCTGGATACTCAGAAAGTGTCTTTTCATTAATCTTAATTCTCCAGAAACTCACACAATTTCTTATGTAATTCTGAACAGACCAGCTAATTTATACAGCTCAGAGTGTTTCTGATTCAGTCACTTCAGATCCTCCCAGTTTCCCTGTCACTAAATGCTCTTAAGTGTATGTTACCATTAATTTGAAATTACAGCTATTCAGAGGTGTAAATATAAACAATACAACAGCAACAACAAAAACACCCTTCAGAGCCGGGTGTGGTGGCGCACGCCTTTAATCCCAGCACTTGGGAGGCAGAGGTAGGAGGATCCTCATGAGTTCGAGGCCACCCTGAGACTACATAGTGAATTCCAGGTCAGTCTGGGCCAGAGTGAGACCCTACCTTGAAAAATCAAAAATAAAATAAAATAAATAAATAAAACAAAACCCCTTCAACTTGTTAGGCCTATGGAACTAGAATTGTGAACTCAAGTACAAGCTAAGTCTCTGCTTCAAAGTATCAAGACACTGTTTTTGCTTTTTATTCACATGCCCAGTTCTAAAAACTTGGCTAGTTTTCACTAACTATTGCCAACTGCCTATTCCACCGGGTCTCCCAACCCACCTGAACTTACTGTGAAATGCAAGAGCTGTTTTATTTTATTTTTTTCTTCTTATTGTATCTCTTGCAAAGCATTTCACTCCAGAGAACATGCTGAAATTCTGTCCAAGTAAATTGGTTTACCTTAATCAGTTATTAAAAGTTAAAACCAGGATACTGATTTGCTTTAAGTTCTTTATTTATTTTTTGAGGTAGGGTCTTGCTGTAGCCCAGGCTGACCTGGACCTCACTCTACAGTCCCAGGCTGGCCTCAAATCCCTTTGACCTCTGTCTGAGTGGTGGGATTAAAGGCGTGTGCTACCACACCTGGCTTTTGTTCTTTTTAAACTAAATTATACCATATGAATTCAATAGGCAGAGTTGAGAGACATTATATAACTTTAAGGAATAGTAAGGTATGGCTAATGACCTATGGTTTAATTTTGTGGATTGCTATTGTGAGCTAGGATGCTCTGGTGTATGGGTCATATTCACAAAAGAATGGATTAGTTGACTCCTGCCAAAAAATTCCGTCTAGTATAGGATATGCTAGCTAAGTTGTATGGTTACCAGGAAATTTTCAAGTATGAGGTAAGATACACTCTAAGCATCCGTAAAAATCTAACTGAATGAACTACATGGTTGCTTACAGCTTGCAACTAGGTTTCATAAGCCCATAATTAGATCTTTGCTTAAAGATTCTTGAGTTCATTCATCAAATATTTCACTTAAATATCAATATGTATGCCTCTTTGCATATCACTAGACAGAAAACAGCAACTGGGAATAGTAAATGGGTCCTTTTTCATGGTAGGGTTGAGCTAAATAAATTTGGTGGGAGAATGACAACTTTCTTTTTTATTATTTACTTAGTCTTTTTTAAAATTTTATTTAGAAGCAGAGAAACACAGAGACAGAGGGAGAGAGAAGGGAGGGAGGAAGGGAGAGGGAGAGAGAGAATGGCCATATCAGGGCCCTAGCCACTGCAAATAAACTCCAGATGCGTGTGCCGCTTTGTGCATCTGGCTTTATGTGGGTAGTGGGAAATTGAACTCAGGTGGTTATTCTTTGCAGGCAAGTGCCTTAACTGCTGAGCCATCTCTTCAGCCCTTTTTCTTTAATTTATTTTTTTTTAATTTATTTACAAGGAAAGAGAGAAAGGAACACAGAGAGTTATGAGAATGGGTGCACCAGGGCCTTTGGCCACTGCGAATAAACTCCAGATGCGTGCGCCACTTTGTGCGTCTGGCTTTATGTGGGTACTGGGGATTCGAACCCAGGTCATTGGACTTTGCATGCAAGTGCCTTAACCACTGAGCAATCTCTCCAGCCCCTATTTACTTATTCCTTTTGTCACAGGGTCTCATGCCACCAAGGCTGGCCTTGAACTCAATACATGTAGCCAAGTATGACCCTGAACCTCTCACTGTGACTCAGCCTTCTGGATGTTATAATTACAAGGTTTATATGGTGGCAGGGATCAACTAGAGCTTCAAGGGTATTAGTAAGGCACTCTACCAACTGAGCTACATCCCCAGCCCCGAAAATGACAACTTTCAAGAAACTAAAATAGAAAACTGCGAGAGGTACCCCAGAGAACAAGAACTATTCAACAATGGAGCAGAGAAAGACTCCTCATTTATCTAGTATGGGGTATAAGATGCTTTATTTTGTTAGCGTTATTTATTTGAGAGCCAGAGAGACAGAGAGAATGGGCATGCCAGGGCCTCCAGCCCTGCAAACGAACTCCAGACACATGTGCCATCTTGTGCATCTGGCTAATGTGGGTCCTGGGGAATCAAACCATGGTCCTTTGGCTTTGCAGGCAAATGTCTAACTGCTAAGCCATCCCTCCAGATGCTTTCTTGAGGAAGTGATTCCTTAGATAAAAGCTAAAAGGTTAGGTAGTAAGTAGAAGATAGCTTCAGCTTTGTGGTATGTGTGTGTGTGTGTGGGGGGGGGAGTTAGAGAAGCTCACAGGCAAGGAAACACCATGTTCAATAAGCTGGTGAGGTAGAACACTTAAGATGAAATTCACGAATGCAAGTGTCCCCAATTTTCCATTTTCACCTTTTTGCTCTCTCAGGAGAAGCTAACATTGGGATAAGCCCAGGTAGATAAGTTAAGTGCCTTTTAAAAGAACAGTTAAGGGCTGGAGAGATGGCTTAGTGGTTAAGGCGCCTGCCTGCTAAGCCTAAGAATGCAGTTCCAATCTCCGGCTCTCACGTTTAGCCAGATGCAAAGTGATGCAAGGGTGCAATGCCGCACTTGACCACAAGGGGGGCGCACAGATCTGGAGTTCGTTCACAGCAGCTGAGAGGCTGCTAGGGCGCCTGTCTCTGTTAAGAAAGTCTCTACCTTGAAGCAAGTGGGGAGTTTTAATCACAACAGATTTCAGTTTTGGAAAGATTCCCCTTGGATGGGTTGTAGACTGAATTAGAAAGGGCAAAAATGGGCCGGGCATGGTGGCGCACACCTTTAATACCAGCGCTTGGCAGGCAGAGGTAGGATGAGCACCATGAGTTCAAGGCTACCTGAGACTACATAGTGAATTCCAGGTCAGCCTGGGCTAGAGCAAAACCCTACCTTGAACCACCCCCCGCCCAAAAAAAAAGGCAAAAACGATAGGGGAAACTAATTAATGAAGGTCTTATGATAATTCCAAGCAAGCAAAATACTGGTCTGAATTTAAGTAATACAAGTAGAAATAGAATTAAGTGGTGTGGTTTGCAGATTTTTAAGGTCTTAACGATTAATTTGATACAGAGTCAGTCTGGAAAATTGAAAAGAACTGATTTCTGGAAAGTTGGCAAAGTTAATCACTAAATTCTCAACATAGACAGATAATTCAAAGGGCCAGCAAGGAGGTATTTATCTCTAAGGCGAGATGGCTGAGGCCTGACGGAAGAATTAACAATTATTGAACTACTTCACTTATATTTACGAAGTAAAAATTAGTAAGTTTTTCTTTTCTTTTCTTTCCTTTTTTTTTTTTTGCCTGCATGTAAGGTACATAAAGCCAGGAAGCAGTCAAAGATGACACTGGTGTTTCTAACTTGGATTCTGCGGTGGTCATCATTCCAAGGCCTTCAGAGGGAGACACTGTAAGCTCTTGCTATTCTGCGTTGTTCTGAGACTGTTATGAAAGAAGTCAGTCCATACTACTGGAAGATGTGATGCCGCAAGCAGGAGGCTTAAGTGGTGCCAGTTGCCAGCAATGACTAGGATGCTATTCTTCCTTGTTTGAGAGCAGCTAACCTCGGAGCCCAAAAAAGTACAGAAATGAGGCCAGAGGACCTACTGAATGGAAAACCAATGATTTTAAGCCATTATTTATTATTATTATTATTTAATGGGGAGAGAGCATGGACGAGATTATAAAGCAATCCGCAACTGAAAGCCAGAGAATGGACTTCGGAGAAAGCACTTTGAAGCTTTACTCCTATTCCTTATCCACCTGGGGTGGTGAGAGCAAATTCAAATGTCCTAAGACAGGAGGAAAAAAACAAAATGACAAATCTTAAGGGATACAGAGAAGTTTAAGGAGCTCTAGTGATTTTCAAAATACCAACTGCCTTTAATAGCACTGGATTGGCACGTTAACTAGAAAAGTAAAAGTAAGGAGTTCACCTTTGGGGCTGGAGAGATGACTTAGCGGTTAAGGCACTTCCCTGCGAAGCCAAAGGACCCAGGTTTCATTCCCCAGGACCCACGTTAGCCAGACGCACGAGGTGCTGCATGCATCTGGAGTTCCTTTGCAGTGGCTTGGAGGCTCGGGCGCGCCCATTCTCCCTCTCTCAAATAAATAAATAAGAACAAAATATTTTTTAAAAGAATCTATCTTTGGGAGAGAGTGTTTTCTGACTCCTTGATGTAAAAAAAAAAAAAAAAAGTAGTGGTGTTTAAAGAGAACTACAGGACACTCTAACTTCACCAAACCTTGGATACAATCAATTAAAGCAAGTCACCTAGGAAAAACTTGTCGGCAGCCCCAGGACGGTATGAAAGCGAAGACAGGTAAATGCTTCCTCAACAGCGCCTACAAACCTATTTTTTCACGTAAGGAAAACACGGATTGCACGTTTTTTGAGTTTCCTTAAGTAGGAACAGGGGGTGGGAGATGGAGTAGGGCCAGCAGTCAAGTCACTCGCCTGGAGCAGCTACGGGCAGTTCGTTTCCCCCTGGGGTTGGGCGCTCAGCGCAGCGCAGCAGCACGTCAACCCCACTCCTTCTAAAGCATGACCGCCTTTCCCCCTCACCGTGTCCTTCCCACATCGCAGTGCCGGAGAAAAGCCCCCAAGTCGGGGTGTGAAGCGAGGAGAAAGAAGATCGCCTCCAGCAAGTCCGGCTGGAACTAGGCCACGTCACCTCCCCGGCCGCGGCACGCAGCCAGTCCCCGACCCGCCCTTCCCAAGGGCAGCTTCTCCCCACGCTCCCGGGACAGGATGCTCCGCTGCCTCCTCCGATCCCTCGGGCTCGCCTTAAGGCATCCTTCGAAGACATCTGCACTCACCGTTTGAAGCACGGTGGCCAGCAGCAAGCGCAGCCCCATCTCCGACCGCAGGAACCAGCCCGGGCCCGCCGCCATGGCTACGGTCTACCGTAAAAGTCTTTGCCTGTCCAGAGGACCCCCCCGACCCTCAGCTAGGGGCATCCGCAGCAGTGCCTGACCAGAAACAAGCCACAAAAGGCCACTACCATTAATTCTGCTATCCTACAAAGACAAGTCCTAACTGGGCGACCATAGGAGCTTAAAAGGGATCAAGGACCACGACAGCTTCCGGATCCATTCAACGATCCAAATCAGGCAGTTTCCTTAACTCCCTACACCCGTGCTTCCCTGGGCTCCTTCCTTTCGTTCACGACATTCCGTCAAGCCCGCCGCGGAGCCCCGCCCCCTTCCAGTTTCAGCCCCGCCCCCTCAGCTCCGAGTTTACCCAATCGAATGCCGTCTTGCTTGAGCCCACCCCATTCCACACCCTTGACAGAAGAATCCAACCGTAAACCGAGACGAGCGCGCTTTAAAGCGGCGTTCTTCGGGACCAATGAGCATGTGGGAACGGGGAGGAGGGTACGGGGGGGTGGAGCCTCTGGTTGCCGGGCAGCGTACGTCGAGGCGTGAGCGTGGTGGCTGCGGGGGGTGGGGGGGACAGGGGGCGGGGCCGAGGGCGGCGCAGTCGCAGCCGCAGCGCTGCTAGAGGAGCGCGGGGCGGCGAGTGCAGGAGGGAGGGAAAGGAAGGAAGGAAGGAAGGAAGGGAAGAGAAGAAGGAGGCGGGCAGGCGGGCTCAGGGGCGTCGGGGAACTGAGGCAGCCGAAGCAGGAGAGTTCCGGGGCGAGCTAAGGCTTGGCGCTGTGTTGGGCTTGCACGGTGCTTTTGCAAGGGCCGGGCGTTGGAGTGGGTTGAGCAGAAGCGGGCACCCGGCGGGCTCGGTTGGGTGCTGGGGGCGGGGGACCGGAGCGGCGAGAAGGGGGGAGGTTCGCCGCGGCGGTGCCTGCGCTCTCGTCCTCGCTCTCCCGGGCTCCCCTCGCGGCGTGTGTTCCGCCCCCCGTCCCCGTCCCCACCCGCCGCGGTATGTCTTGATCCCGAGCGGCGGGTTTCATGGGGCTTCTCAGGATTATGATGCCGCCCAAGTGGCAGCTGCTGGCGGTGGTGGCCTTCGCCGTGGTGATGTTCTTCTTGGAGAACCAGATCCAGAAGCTGGAGGAGTCCCGCTCGAAGCTAGGTGAGGGACCGAGCGTCTCTGGGATGAGTTTTTTTTTTTGGGGGGGGGGTTCTGGAAGGGGCCGGGCTTGGGGGGGCAGGTGGAGGTAAAACTGCGATCGGATCTCGTGGGCGTCCGTGTCAAACCTTCGGGGGGGGGGATCTGGTTGCAAGCAGATGTGAGAGGTGTGCACGGAGCTGGCGGACTCGAGGACCTCGGGAGCCTCAGCTCGGGACGGGGGTTGGGGGGTGAGTGGCATGCTGGACGCGTGAGGTCACGAGCCAGAGGTTGCAAGGTTGGGGAGCCACAGGGTTGCCCCGAAGTAGGCATTGCACGAGAGAGGAAGGGATGCTCGAAGTCGGGGTGTGTGTGTGTCGGGTGGGGTGTGGGAGGGGGAAGAGCTGGTGGTTTCTAGGGACGTTACACACGCTGAGCCTCGTGTGGTGGTTCTGGAAACCCCGGCAATGTCAGGCAATGGGGTATTCTCATTTGATTCATGGGCACACCTGGGTACCGGAGCTTTGGGCGATGGAGGGCGTGGGGGTAGGCTCAGGGAGGGATGGATGAGCAGAAATGCAAGGAGACGCCGGGGTTTGCTGGCACCGGTGCTGAGTTGCATGCACCCCCCCGCTGCTCTGTGCTGGAAGCAGCAAGGGACTTCGCTGATACTAGAGGTAAGGCTGGCCCGGTAGGACCCGAGAGCCAGTGAGAAGCTGTCATTGAGTACCAGAGCGAGGCACCTGGGATTTGAATTCTTTGCAAGAGGCGCTAACCTGATTAATTTGGTCTTCAATCTATGGGTTTGAGTGCATTTAGAAGGGGGGGAGGGAGGTTGAACGGGAATGACAGTGTTAACGTTTATGAAAAGAAAACTAAGATCGTGTGGAAAGTGAACCATATGGTCAAGTACCTTAAAACAGCAGTGCTTTAGTGGGTGAAGGGGTTTGAAATACAAGTTGGAGTGTGAAATTGTGAAAGACCAAAAGCAAGCACGGAGAATAGTTGCTTTCGGATTAGTAGAGAGCTGGCGTTTGGAAGAGCTCAAGGGAGAGGGAGACTTAAAGAATGACAGTGATACATTTTGATTTGGAAATGTACATGGCACTTAAAAACTCAGCTCAAGAGGTTGTAATTTGAATATGGGAGGTAACATGAAGTGTGTTTTGCATGCACTTTCACCTCACCATCGTCTTAATCACCCTTTTAAATTAAATGCAAGCAAAAAAGTGCCTTCGGCAATAGAATTTAAACTTCTCTAAGGAAATATTGTAATTTTATATGATGTAGCTGACAATTTCCAGTTTGCAAAAGCTTTGAAACACCCGGTGTCAAAGAACCTCAAATAAATCTGATTGAAGCAAACAAAACTAAGTTTGAAAAAGGAACTGAAGATACTTCCAGCTCTCAATGCCCAAAGAACATTGGAAGAGTTGTTGTGTCGATCCGCAGTAATTTTGAAAAACGTACTGTATAATGGGGAAGGTTCACTTCAAATATTGACGGTTGAACAATGTGTTTTTACTTTTCACTCAGATCCAGTTATGTAGTGTCTGTAGTCATATTCTGGTCTCAATAGTGATCCAACTTACAAAAAAAAAAAGACTTAAAGTAAGTTAGTTAAAATCAAAATCTTTGTTGTATTAGTATTTGGAGCTCTCTGGATTTAATTTCTGAGATACATAATGGGTTAAACTGACTTTACACTTTGATTTTCCTCCTTACTCTTGCCCAACACTTTTTGTGTGTAGTACTTGAAACATTTCCATTTACACAACCTAAACGATTTTAAAAAGAAAGTTATATGAAGATGTAGAATGCCACAGGTAGAACATTTTCATGATTTACATATAAGGAGAACTCCATCAGAAATGGTAACTGCATCAAAATGAGTAGCTGCATCTGAACAGCAAATATGCACGAGAAAAAAAATAATCCTCAAAAGTAATCCAGGAGTGGGCATGGTGGTCCAGGCCTGTGATGCCAGCAGCACTCAAATGGAGGCAGGAGGATGTTAAGTTCAAGATTAGTATGTGCTGCTGTGTAGCAAGACCTTGTTTCAGAAAGGAAAAAGACCCCAAATTAACACACACACACACACTCTCTCTCTCTCTCTGAAGCATTTGCATTTGGCCATAAAGAGAATAAAATGCATAACTTTATGTCAGTTCAGCAGTCTTTTGATTAAGTTTTATGTCTAATTTTTTTTAAGACACATGAGTCTTTGCTATGTTGTCTAAACTGGACCAAAACTATTGGCTTCACATGATCCTCTTGCCTCAGCTTTTGGAGTTACTGCATGTGCACTCTACCCTGCCTGGCTCCACTCCCTTTTGCAAAACATATCTATTACTCCGACCCCTTTAGGAAAGAGGCAAAAGGCACATTTTCATAGGGCTAGATAATTTTCATCTGTGATACTCCAATCTTCCAGGATAACTATTTTTCAGATGTAGAATAATCCGTACATTATATAATTTTGCCCAAGATCATATCATAGTAGGTGACAGAGCCAGAATTGTAACTCAGGTATGTCTGATTCCAAACTGAGGACTTCTGAAATTATTCCTGGTTGCTTGAGACTATGTTGACACAACATTAAGATTTGGCTCTTTGAATAGAATTTTTAAATCCCAGTATAAGTGCATTATAGCTACAAATGAGCATCATTTTGAGAAAACTCAATTTCTGACATAAAGGTATTGGTTTAATGTAATGTCTGCCCCTTGTTTAGTTCCATATAATGAACATAATTATATTACTCAGTGAAATTACTGAAATAGCCTACTTTTGCTGCTTAAGAACAAAATCCTTGGTTTGTAGTTTTCTCTGAGTAAAATGCAATATTAAAAGCATTTTTGGGGTTGGGGATTTAGCTCAGTGGATGAGCACTTGCCTAGCAAGCACAAGGTCCTGGGTTTGGTCTTAGCACTGGGGGGGGGCATTTTTATTTTGGCACAAAAAAACCCATTTAATATTTTGGCCTTAAAAGTAATTTTTAATGTTTATTTATTTTTTACTTTATTTTTTAAAATTTATTTATTTATTTATTTGCAAGCAGAGAGATAGAGAGATAGAAGAGAGGCAGACAGAGAGAGAATGGGCACGCCAGGGCCTCTAGCCACTGCAAATGAACTCCAGATGCATGTGCCCCTTGTACATCTGGCTTACGTGGGTCCTGGAGAATCGAACCGGGATCCTTTAGCTTCGCAGACAAACACCTAAACCGCTAAGCCATCTCTCCAGCCCATGTTTATTTTTTTTTTTGTTGTAGAAGATTCCAAAGGATTGTGTAGCTGTGTAATATTTCAAATTCTGCTTGTATCCTAAATGATAAAGCCACTAGAACTGTAATAGCTAACTCGCTTTGTCTCCAGAACCCTTCTCCCCTTTTAAGGCTTCTTTGTTGCCATTATAAACAGTATTACAAGCACCATCCATCCTGATGTCTCTTCACTCCTTGTGGACTGATGCCATTTTTTACTAGGACAAATTCCGGGACAAAGGAGGTGTGATTTTATGATTTAACAGGTCTCAACACCTGTGACTTGGCTCCCCTACCCCCAAATGATGACAGTGATCTGCATTGCCAGCACACAACATAGGAGGCTCTCAGCTTTTCATTTCTGCCACTGTGAGGTTTCAAAATGATGTATGTAAAGTTAATTTGTATTTCCTTTGTTTTTAGCTAGATTAACATCTTTACATATGTTCATTACTTTGTAACTTGTTCATTTTCTTGTGCCTAGCTTTTATTGGATAGGTTATTCAGTTTTAGTTGTTTAGGTTCTTAAATTTTAAGGTTCATATTTCCTCATCTGTTATGTCTTACATCTGCTTTTCTCTGAGTCTGTCATTTCCCTGAACTGTAGTATGTTTTGCTTATATACAAGGTTTAAAATTTGCACAAATTTTATCAGGTTAGACAAGTAGTTTTCATATGTTGCCTAAGACATTGCTGAACCAAGATTGTATATAAGTTTCTATACTTGATTGTTTTGTAGTTTATCTTTAACTCTTAACAGCTCATACAGTCACCAAGATTCATTATGATTTGTCTTGATGAATAGCCATGTTTGGCAGAGACTATATTAGTATATATAAGTGACCTTTTCTCAATGTAGAGTCTGTTACTCACATATTAAGTTTTCATATGTTGGCTGTTTTATATTGCAGTCTTTTCACTAACCAGATTCTTTATACTTCAGGAATATATTATATTATATTAATTTATTTATTTCAAGACATCCATGACTTCTGTGGAATTATATGCTTAGCTTTTACCAGATACGTAAAGGAACATGTATACCCTTCATGGTTAAAAAAAAAAAAAAGGGTTGAATACCTAATCAGAAACCTTGAAATCCAGATGCTTCCAAATCAAATTCTGAGTAGTGACATGACACTGCAAATGAATAGTGCCACACCTGATCATGCTGGGTCACTTTCAAAGTGGAGACAAACTGAATTGAATTTGCAATCAGAAAAACTGGCCATGGTGGTGCATTCCTTTAATCCCAGCAGTTGGGAGGCAGAGGTAGGAGGATCGCTGTGAGTTTGAGGTCATCCTGGGCTAGAGTGAGACCCTGCCTCCAAAAAAAACAAACAAACAAACAAACAAAAAATAAGTTTACATTCAGGCTATGTGTAAGAAATAGTAATGGATTTTGTGTTTAGATTTAGGCTTTATCTCCAAGATAGATAAATGTTCCAAAGCCTGAAAAACCCTGAGATCTGAGACACTTATGAGTCAGGGTTTGTTTCAGATAAAGGATGCACAGTCCATGCACATTTCTGGTTTCGTAATGTTTCTGTTCTGTGTGATTACATGACAAAGTGCAGATCACGAGCGACATTTAAGAAGACGGGCATATTTGTTAGGAAAGAGTTTCTCGAGGACATTCTGTTTGAAAACCCCATTTTAAACAATGTAGACTTAATTTTTTACCGAGAAATGTGAAAGAATAAGGAGTTAAAATAAAAATTCTTCAGCAATGACTCAGAACTGTAGGTGCTGGAAGTTGCTTGTTAGAAAACTAACTCTTGAGGCATCTCAAGAGCCTACCTGTTGCTAGTGTTAACGGTCGAGCTCTACAAGGGGAGCAGCTTTCTTACATGTTGTGTGCTTGGTAATTTTATTTCCTATAGCAATGAAGTGATTACTTATCTGTCAGCCACATATTTATAAAACGACTAAGCTTTTAGATGTGTTAGGATGTGATCTTTGAAATGAGGATGTTCTTGCACATGGATTATACAGTCATCTCCTTTGATCAGAACTGTTACTTATAAAGTTCTGAGTAAGAGTTAATTCCAGGGCCAAGATCAAGACTGCTCTTTGGAATTTGGTACTTTGGGGGCTGGTGAGATGGCTCAGCAGTTAAAGGCACTTTGAGGGGCCTGGGTTTGATTCCCCAGTACCCATGTATAGCCAGATGCACAAAGTGGCATGTGCATCTGGAGTTCATTTGCAGTCATAGGAGGCCCTGGCATGCCAATTCTCTCTCTCTTTCCTTGCAAATAAATAAATAAATAAATGAATAATTGTTTTTTAAAGAATAACTGGACTTTGGTCATTTTTACAAGTGCCTGTGTGTTACCGGTAGACAATCCTAACCATAACCATTGTCTAGGACCTTGGGTTAATAGGACTTAAGTGATTTTAGAATTGCCTATTGGTCTGTCACGTATGAGTCTTGAGTAGGATTTCTTATACTTGAAGTGCTCACCTGAAGTAGTTAACAAGATAATCCCAGGATGTCTGTCTCACAGTTTTAAGTTCTCTAATAGATTTTTGTGGGCATTTAGTAAAATTCAGATAATAATGAATATTCAAACACTGCTCTTCAGTAGGACTCCTTCAGAGGAATGGCTTTAGAATCATGGATCATGAAAACTTAATTATTTCTAATTCTCTCTTCACCTCCCAACAGCTGCAATTATGTACTCTGCCTTTTTGCCTGATAACTATAGATAGATAACTGCTGGTGCTCTTGTTGGTTGTTTGTGCATCGGATCCTACTCCTGCCTAAGGACATGGTTCTAAAATTTCCTTTCATTCTCTTATAATTTCCCTCCTTCTTTTGGCTATTCTCATTTGCATATGAACATATTTCCACCAAAAAATGAAACCAAATTATATTTTGTCTTCTCCCTTTTGCAGCCAACCTTTGTCACATATTTCTCCTCTCCCATCAAGAAAACCTATTAAAAATATATCTATTTAGGTGACTGAAGATGGTTCAGAGGTTAAAGGTACTTGCTTGCAAAGCCTGCCTGGCCCAGGTTCAGTTTTCCATCTGTTGCAGTTACCTTTGTGTTGCTGGATCAAAACCCATAACCAAAAGCCGCTGGGAAGGAAGAGCTGCTGTAATACACCAAAGCCTGCTCTAGGAACACGCCTCTTCCAGCAAGGCTCCACCTCCCGAATTACCACCATCTTTGGAACCAAGCCTTCAAAACACATGAGTTTCTGGGGGACATCTGATTCAAGCCATCATACCAGCCTCCTAAGTAAAGTGAGATGGGTGTGTGTTTGCAGCAGAAAGAGACCCTGGTGCACCCATACACTTTTACATACACACACGTAAATACAAATATAAAAAAAAAAATCTATTCTCTCTCTTTTTGGGGTGGGGGGAATTTCAACTTAGGGTCTCACTCTAGTCCAGGCTGACTTCACTGGAATTCACTATGTAGTCTCAGGGGGCCTCGAACTCACAGTGATCCTCCTACCTCTACCTCCCAAATGCTGGGATTAAAGGCGTGCACCCAACGCCTGGCTTCTCACTGTTTTTAATTACCGTAATCACCAGTAAATTTTCTAAATCTGGGGCTGGAGAGATGGCTTAGCAGTTAAGGTACTTGCTTACAAAACCTAACAACCTGGATTCCATTTTCCAGGACCCACATAAAGCCAGATGCGCAAAGTGGCACATGCATCTGCAGTTCATTTGCAGCTGCTGAAGGCCCTAGCATGCCTATTCTGTCTGTCTCTAGCTATTTTTATGTGCTTGCAAATAAATAAAAATATTAAAATGTCTCTAAATCCTGTGGTCTTCATCTTATAGGCTGTCTGAACAGAATTGGGCACAACTGATCACTTTCTCCTTTTTTAACTTAGAGAGGGAGGAAGGGTTGTGTGTGTGTGTGTGTGTGTGTGTGTGTGTGTGTGTGTGTGTAGGGAGTAAGTGCCATGGTGCGTGTGTGAAGGTCAGAGGACAACTGAGGTATCTGTGCTCCACTTTCTTTGAGACAGGATTTCTTGCCTCTGCAGATGGACTGCAGTCAAATGTCAGACTACTGGCCTGCAAGCCCACTCCCATTGTTGTAGGCTCTTTGGGAACCTCAGGTGCATGTGCCACTTTGCGTCGAGCTTTACATGGGTGCTAGGGAATTGAACTCAGGGTGGCAAGCTTTGCAAGCAAGTGCCTGTAACTGCTGAGCCATGTCCCTAGCCCGCACTTTCTCTTCCTTGATGGTCTCCAAAATCCACACTATTGATTTTCTTAACATATTCCTGGTCACTTCTGTCTGTGGTGTTGAATTTGCCTTCTCATCCCAGCCTCTTATAAGAATACAAAGGGTTTAGTGTTTGGAACTGTTCTATTCTTTATTGTCCTTATTCTCTTAGTTGGTGATTCATAGGCTGACATTTTCTAAATGCATTATATATTTCTAGATTTATGTAATTCAGCTGCGTTGACTTTTTTTTTTTTCCAGTTGGGGGTTGTTAACAGACTTCAAATTCATTATATCCAAAGCAGATCTTGTGATCTCTGGTCCCTATCTCCTCCCACCCAAACCCAAGTTCTATCTTTTCCATTTTAGGTGATGACAACCATATCTTTTAACTTTCCAAGGCTTCCCATGACTGTTCTTTCTCTCGCATTCTGCATCTAATCTGTCAGGAGTGTCCTATTAACTCCATTCTAAAAATATTGGTAGAATATGCCTGTTTCTGAACACTTGACTGTTACCATCCTAATTCAAGACACCTCCTTAAAGTACTGCTACATTTTAAGTAGTGTCTCTGCTTCCGTATTTAGTTCTTTAAAAATATTGGGACTGGGGGGATGGCTTAGCGGTTAAGGCATTTGCCTGTGAAGTCAAAGAACCCAGGTTTGATTCCCCAGTACCCACATAAGCCAGATGCACAAGTGACACATGCATCTGGAGTTTATTTGCAGTTGCTACAGGCCTTGGCGTGGCCATTTTCTTGTCTGTTTCTCTTACCCTCTGCTTGTACATAAATAAAATTAAATTAAAATTAAAAAAATAAAAATATGAAGCCGGGCGTGGTGGCACACGCTTTAATTTCAGCACTTGGGAGGCAGAGGTAGGAGGATCGCCATGAGTTCTAGGCCACCCTGAGACTACAGAGTGAATTCCAGGTCAGCCTGAGCTAGAGTGAAATCCTACCTTGAATCAAACACTTGGAAGGCTGAGGAAGGAGGATCACTGTGAGTTCAAGGTCAGCCTGAGACTATGTAGTGAATTATAGGTCATCCTGGTCTAAAGCAAGACCCTACCTCAAAAAAAAAAAAAAAAAGAAAGAAAAAAAAAGTGTGAATGAAATTTGTCTTATGGGGCTGGAGAAATGGCTTAGCAGCTAGAAAAGCCTGGTGACCTTGGTTTGGTTTCCCAGTACTCTCATAGAGCTACATACACAGGGTGGCTCATATGTCTGGAGATTGTTTGCAGTGGCAGGGGGCCCTGGTGTGCTCATTCTCTCCCCGCCCTTCTCCCTCAAATAAATAAATAAATGAAGAAGTGGGAGAAAGTATTGGCACATCATATATCTGTTAACTTTAAAAATATGTTCATTTATTTCTTTGAGAGACAGAAGAATGGGCGCACTAGACTCTAGCCACTGCAAACAAACTCCAGTTGCATGTGCTACCTTGTACATCTGGCATTATGTGGGTGCTGGGGAATTGAACATAGGTCCTTAGGCTTTGCAGGCAAAGCCTTAACCACTGCACAATCTCTTCAGCCCTGTGTTAACTTTGGATTTTTAAGATACAAAAGGAATTCAACTCAAAATAAGAAAACAAATAACCTGATTAAAATGGTTTGAATAGTTATATGAAAAGAAAATAAACAAGTGACTAACATATATACAAAAGAACACTCAGTATTAATAATTGTTGGGGAAATAAAACCAAAATGAGTTACTGCTTCACACCTGTTGGAAGGCCTGTTATAAAAAAGATGGAAAATAACAAGTGTTGGAGACAGTGTGGCTAAAGGGAACATTTGTACACTGTTAATGGGAATGCAAGTTAGTATAGCTATTATCAGAAACAGTGTGGAGGTGTGTGTGTGTGTGTATATATATATATATATATATGTTTTGCTTTAAAGTCAGCCTGGTTCTCTATCTAGTAAATACAATCACCCTGTGAGAAATTTCTTCACTGTCATGTTTACTGCTGGATTCTTCACAAGAACCCAAACAAGGAAGCAGTCTAAGGGTCCACCAGTAGAATAACAAAGAAAATGTGGTACATACGCACACTCAATAGCCATAAAAAGAAGGAAATCCTGCCATTTGCTACAACGTAGATGAGCCTAGAGAAAAGTATAAGCCAGCACAGAAAGACAAATGCCACATGAGCTCTCTCATGTGGAATCTAAAAAAGTTGAACTTGGCTGTGAGTGGTGGCACACGCCTTTAATCCCAGCACTTGGGAGGCAGAAGCAGGAGGATCACTGTGAGTTCAAGGCCAGCCTGAGACTACATAGTGAATTCAGGTCAGTCTGGGCTAGAGTGAGGCCATACCTCGAAAAAAAAAAAAAAAAAAAATAAATAAATAAAATAAATAAAGTTGAACGCCAAGAAGCAAAGGATAGAGTGGAAGTTAATTGAGGGCTGGAAGTTGAAGGGTGAGGGCTGGGGAATTACCGGAGCTGGGGACTGAATCCAGGGACTTGACTTGCCAGATAAGTGTTCTCCCACTGCACTGAGCTAACCCCCCACCTCCGTAGATATGTTTAAAGAACTAAATTTTATTTAAATTGGAAGAATAAATTCAATAGGACTACTATGCCACATGGTGACTAGTGAATATATATATAGTAGTTCTTAACGAATTCCTGCAAGAAGACCTAAAGTATTCCATGACAAAAAAAAAAAAAAAGGAAGGAAGGAAGTGTGAGGTTCTGCATATGTTCACTAGCTTGACATAGCTGCTCCACAATGTATCCATACTTTCAAAGCAGCATGCAGTACACAATAAACATACACACTTCTGTCAATTAAAAATATACTTTAAGCTGGTATGCTGATCGTCCATCTACTCAGGATGCTGAAGTAGGAGGATGGCTTAAGTTGAGTTTGAGGCCAACCTGTGCAGAATAGTGAAACCCTGTGTCAAAATTAAGAATATTAAAAAAAGTGGTCTTGGTTAATGTTCCCAGTGACTCAAGCTGTGTGTTCTCTTGTTAGAGTGGCATGGACTGTTAGTGCCCGTCCGAATGGGAGTGCCGTTCCAGCTTTCTGCTTCCTTGATTTCTCTTTTGCTTACTTGTCCCATTAATTATGTATGTTATTCCTGATACTTGTGAATTTGTCTGTTTCTCCTTTAAGTCACATCACTTTGTTCTTCAGCTGTTTTAATCAAAGCCCTGTGATTAGGTGTATGAATGTTTAGGGCCATATGGTTTTCTTAATCAATGTCATTTTCATAGGTGAGAACCTCTTTATTCTTATTAATACGAAGTTACTGTGTTGGAAACCTAACCCCTGTTGCATCAATACTGTGAGGGAGCTTCTGCCTTCTGCCACAGTCCCATCAGGTGCTCGCTCCTTGATTTAGGACTTTCCAGGGCTTCAGAACATTGTGGAAATTGAATCCACTTTGTAAATTACTCAGTATCACATATTTTGTTATAGTAGCCTAAAATGATCTAAGACACCTACTGTTGCAGTCAGGTTCGCATTGCTGGCAGAAATCACCCGACCAAGAGCAGCATGTGGAGAAAAAAAAAGGTTTTTTTTTGGCTTGCAGACTTGAGGGGAAGCTCCATGATGGCAGGGGAAAATGATGGTATGAGCAGAGGGTGGACATCACCTCCTGGCCAACATACAGTGGACAATAGCAACAGGAGAATGCCAAGGGGACACAGGCTATAAGACCTATAAGCCTGCTCCAACAGTACACTGCCTCCAAGAGGTGTTAATTCCCAAATCTCCATCAGCTGGGAACCTAGCATTCAGAACACCTAAGTTTATGGGGGACACCTGAATCAAACCATCACACCTACTTTGTGTGATGTTAATATTGAAGCTTTTAAAAGTTTAAAAAATATTTTATTTATTAATTTATTTGAGAGAGAGAGAGAGAGAGAGAGAATGGGTGCACCAGGGCCTCCATCCACTGCAAACGAACTCCAGACACATGTGCCACATTGTACAGCCGACTTACGTGGGTCTAAACAAATGCCTTAACCACTAAGCCATTTCTTCAGCCCTAATTTTTAAATTTTTATTTTGAGAGAGAAAGAGAAAAGAGGCAGAGAGAGAAAGAGAGGACACACCAGGGCCTTCAGCCACTGTGAACAAACTCCAGATGCATGTGCCCCCTTGTGGTGCATGTGTAACATTGCGCACTTGTGTCACTGTGTGTCTGACTATGTCGGACCTGGAGATTTGACCATGAGTTCTTTGGCTTCTCAGGCAAGCGCTTTAACCACTAAGCCATTTCTCCAGCCCAGCTTTTCTTTTTCTTTCTTTCTTTTTTTTTTTTTTTAATTTTAGAGAGAGAGAGAGAGAGGATTGGTATTCCAGGGCCTTAGCCACTGAAATCGAACTCCAGATGCTTGTGCCACTAAGTGGGCATGTGCGACATTGTGCTTGCCTCACCTTTGTGCATCTGGTTTACGTGGGGTCTGGAGAGTCAAACATGGGTCCTTAGGCTTTGCAGGCATCACCTTAACCACTAAGCCGTCTCTCCAGCCTTTTTTTTTTTTTTTTTTTTTTTTTCATTTATTTGAGAGAAAGAGGATAGGCATGCCAGGGCCTCCAGCCACTGCAAACGAACTTCAGACGCATGCACCACCTTGTGCATTGCTTATGTGGCTACTGGGGAATTGAACCGGGGTCCTTAGGCTTCGCAGGCATGCACCTTAACTGCTAAGCCATCTCTCCAGCCTGCAAGTAGATATTAAAAAAAAGAAAAGCTGGATGTGAGGGTGATTTGGCTGTGACATCTGTCACCCCATTGATCGCCAGGGTTGATTCGGCTGATCTGGCTGGTGAGGTGGGTGTCCCCTTCCTCCCTCACTGCTCCATGTGCATCCGTCCTGAAGCTGTGCACTTGGTTGAAGAGAATAGAGGAGGACCCGTCTTCAGTCAAGGGTATATGAGTAGCTGCACTCCCCTGCTAGAACCTCCAAACAAGAAAAGCTGGGGCTGGAGGAATGGCTTGGTGGTTAAGGCATTTGCCCGTGAAGCCCAAGGACCTCTGGTTCGATTCTCCAGGTCCCACGTAAGCCAGATGCATAAGGGGGTGCACATGTCTGGAGTTCATTTGCAGTGGCTAGGGGCCCTGGTGTGTCCATTCTCGCTCTCCCTGTCCCTCTCTCTCTTTTCCTCTCTCTGTCTTAAATAAATAAATAAATAAATATAAAATCTTAAAACAATATTTATTTGCAAGATCAGAGAGAGAAAATATTTATTTGCAAGGAGAGAGAGAGAGAGAAAGAAAGAATGAATGAATATGGGTGTGCCAGGACCTCCAGCTATTGCAAATGAACTCCAGATGCATGCACCACTTTGTGCATCTGGCTTTATGTGGGTACTTGAAAATTGAACCTGGGTCATTTGGCATTGCAGGCAAGCACCTTAATTGCTGAGCCATCTCTCCAACCCTAGAAGCTTTTCTTTTGATCAATGTCAATATATCTTTTTCCACCCTTTTAATATTAACCTATTTGTATCTTCATATTAAAAGTGGCTTTCTTGTAGGCAGCATATAGTTGAATCTCACATCTGATCTTTTAAAGTGTCTTTTATAGTGGGAAACCTCAAGCATTTATTTTTATTGTAGTTATTGATGTGGTTGGATTTGAATCTGAGTTGCTGTTTTCTGTTTTGTTATGCTTTACTCCTGTTCTGCCTTAGGCTTAATGCAGGGTGATTTTGTCCCACGGTCTTCTGTTATAATTTCTATTTTTGTCCCCCTATGTATACTAAATCTTCCCCCTCTCCCCCTTAGCTGTTTGTATTCTTTTCGCTGGATTCTAAGTACTATAATGATGGCACTTGCTATTGTTTCTTGGTAAGGTTTGGATATGAAATGTTCTTCATAATTCATGAGTTGAAGGCTTGATGCCAAATACCATGTACAGAGGGCTTCTGGGTTGTGATTGAATCAGGAAGGTTCTGAGTGAGTGAAGGGACTAGTCCTTTCATTGATGGAGTCATAATTTGGTAGCTGTATTGGTAAGTGGTGGAGTCTAGGCGGTTGGGCTGGTTGGAGGAAATAGCGCACTGGCGCCTTCCTTGAAGGAGATCTCTGATGCTGGCCCTGCCTTCCGCTTTGCTCTGCCATGCGTGACGCCACGTCTCCCTCACTACAGGCCCCAAAGCAGTGGAGTCAGTTGATCATGGGCTGACACCTCTGAACCCACAAGCCAGGTGTATCTTTCAAATTGTTTTTCTCAGGCATATTTTTGCAGAGATTAAAAACTGATGAAAACTCTTTTGCTTGGGGTTTGTTTGGTTTCTTGGACTATGGACTTGTAGTTTTAATTATATCTGGAGTTTTTGGGTCACTGCTTCTTTAGATACTTTTTCTGTGCTTTTCTCCCTCTTTCACAGAACTCATACTAGGCTGTGTGGAGCTGTCCCACACAGAGTGATCTGCCCTTTCCCTAGTTGTTGGATTTATGTGTTGCTCTAAATAGTGCTTGCGCTTGTTTTCAGTTCAGGAATCCTTTTTTTTTTTTTTTTTTTTTTTCTGCAATGTATAATCTGCCTTTAATCTTATTCAGTGTATTTGTTAGCCACCCCTTCCCCTACCATGTGTAGAAATGCACTGTGGATATTTTACAGATTGTCTTCTTTTTCTGTCCTTAATATGCTCTTGGTTTCCTGAACAAATGTAGCATTGTTAGATAATCCTTTTGATGTCCATGTGTGTTCAAAATCCCACATCTGTCATTTTAAGTTACTTTCTGTTGGTTTGCGCGTCAGTTCTTTATAAGCCAAATGCTCTTACTTCTCTACAAATTGTCTAGATAATTGTTTCTTTTCTTTTCTTCTTTTTTTTAAAGCAGGGTCTCAGATAGTCCAGATTAACCTGGAACTCATTTTGAAGCCCAGGCTAGCTTCAAACTCACAGCTATCTTCCTACCTCAGTCTCCCAAGTGCTGGGGTTACAAGCATGTGCACCACACCTGGTTTATTTTTAACTGGGTGCTAAGCATTATTAATCTTATCCAGATACATGTTGGATATTGCCATATTCTTGTAACTATTCTTGAGCTCTGTTTTGGGATATGTTCAAGCTACCTAGAAGCAGTTTGATCCTTTGTCCTGCTGTTGTTAGAGGGGTTTGCGGTGGCTTTTGATCTAGGACTGATTTTGCTCCCAGCGATTCTCTTACCTCTGCCTCCCAAGTGCTGTGAATAAAGGCATGCACCACCACGCCTGGCTTCACTTATTTATTTATTTATTTTTAAGAATTGTTTTATTTTATTTTTGAGAGAGCAGAGAGAGAGAATGGGTGTGCCAGGGCCTTTCAGCCACTTTGAACGAACTCTAGATGCTTGTGCCCCCTTGTGGGCATGTGCGACATTGCACACTTGCATCACTGTGCATCTGGCTATGTGGGACCTGGAGATTCAAACATGTGTTCTTAGGCTTCACAGGCAAGTGCCTTAACCACTAAGCCATCCCTCCAGCCCCAGAATCACTTTTATAACAGTGATTTCCTCTGAGTATTTCATTGTCCCACCCAAAGGGCCGAACAAAGAGGCTCTCCCTGTGCACCAGGAGAGAAATGAGTAGGATCATTGGCATCTAGAAAGAAGTCTGGGGCATGAAGTGTCCTTTGGCTCTGAGGTCAGGGTCTTTCTGCAGCTCGCCAGTTATTGCATCCAAAGTGGTCAGAGAGACCCAAGAGATCTAACAAGTGAAGGCTTTGTGAAGTGAGTATGTTTGATGAGAGGGAACATCCACAGAGCATTTTTAGGCCAGATTGAAGACAGACAGCTTCAGGGCAAATGATAATAAAGATGACGATGTCTCCGGCTACTTTTAAGATTTTGTCACCAAGTCCCTAGTAAATAGCCCCAGCATACTGTTCCTTCCTGCTTATTGATGTAAACTAGTGGGATAGTTCTAATTTCTTAATTCAGGGAGCCTGTTTGGACCCCTGAATTAAATTGCTTGAGTTCTTACTCTTTGTAGCATTGCCTGGAAGCTGTCTTCAGCCTGTCATAGGCCCGGCCACATTTCCTCTTTCTGGGGGACACCATTCTGCACTGGTTTCCTGGTTAACAAGGAATGTCTGTACATTGTTAATGTGCTCTTTATCCACCCTGTTTTCGTTAAAGTGGGGAAGGTCCCTGTGAATCTGCCTAGGCTAGAGCTGAGTGCATCTTAGTGTTCCATGTTGTCTTTGGGGAAAGTGGTGAAGATGGATAATTCACATTATAATGTACAGCTACAGTTAATATTGTAAATTCAGAGAAAGAATCATTTGGTCTTCTCTCTGCATAATCATCTTTACCTTGATGCTGACTAACTGAAAGTCCCGGGGAAGACTTAGTCAAAGTTCAGTCTTCTTCCTGCCCCTCAAGCCTAAGCCAGATGTCATTTAACTCGTGAGGGCTACGACTTTTATTCTGCTTTCCAGAAACCAAACTGTATTCTATGCCTTTAAATACAGCTGAGTCCAAGATATGGGTGCTTTCAGACTGGCCGGTGAAGAACCTAGCTGCAGAAGAGGTTTCTGCTGGTCCTTGAGTGAACTCGCTTAGGTTCTATTCCAAACTAAACAGTGGGCGGGGCATCATCAAGGATGCTTCATGGTGCTAGTGGCAATGATAGGCACATGTCGCGTGCACCGAAAACATACCTGGGTAACCTTAAGGAAAATATGATTAGAGGGAAGATTGCTCAGTGGTTAAAGATGCTTGTTTGCAAAGCCTACCAGCCCGAGTTCAATTCCCAAGCCACCGGTGTAAAACGGATACAGAAAGTGGTACAAGCATCTGGGTGTTCATTTGCAGCGGTAAGGGGTCCTGGCACACCTGTATACACACACACTTGCACGCACATGCATGCACGTAAATTAATTAAAACATGTTACAGTGTCTTGAACTTGTGGCCATGAAGAAGTGTCATGGGCAGTGTGTTGTTTCAATTGACATTGTTGGATCCTGCTTTTGGTGGCTTGTAGTTGCAAATTGATCTGGCATTTATGTAGCAATTTAAGATTGTACTTAGAGAAAAAGTTATGTCTACTTTCCTAAGCCCCAGTACTTTTTAGAAATTATGCATTAGTATTGCTTTATATTTTTCCATTGTCTATTCCTGAATGTTGAAAAGGTTAGAAATGGATTATTCATATAGGTAAGCTCTCAGAAGTGACTTTAGGAGACTTATCTGATGTCATTTGGGAAGAACTCTGGGAGAAGACAGTAAGGCGTGCCCGTTGTGGTTGTGGATTTGATGGTAAGTGTGTACGCAGGTGCAGACAAGCTCTTGGCATGTTTATTTCTAATTGTAAATTGTTTGAGTTGGAATTAATGGATGTAATTTAGAAATGTTATTAGTTCTCACTTTGTGCATCTGGCTTTAAGTGGATACTGGGGAATGGAACCTAGGCCACCAGGCTTTTCAAGCAAGCACCTTTTTAACCACTGAGCCATCTCTTCAGCTTCTAACTTAGGTTTTATCTGTGCCAAAGACTAGCTCATCAGTCAGTTTTGACGTTTAAAATTCTTGATCAAATGACTCAGGCCCATGATCACTTGTATTTGAACGTTAAGACAATTTCCAGTAGCCAGCATTTTACATTGCAGCACAGTTTGAATGCTATTTAATGAAATATACTCAAGTCAGACTTTCATCAAATGTTGGATGTTCCCATATAGTTTACACTTTTGGCAGAAAACCAAGTTAGACTAATTGTTTCCTCCATAGAACTGATTCTAAAGACTGGCTTGACATGGTCTTAAGGTAAATTAAATAGAATAGGATGAAAACCACTCATCATTGCCCTCGTGGTCCTCACATGTTTCTGTGTTAATGGTTGAAGCAAATAAAAGCACGCAGACTTGTGTGGTGTTGCGTTAATGCCTTGGAATGGGTTTCACAGCAAGGAAAATTGGAGGCAAGTGAGACCTTTGCTCCTGAGCCTGGCATTGGTGGTGAGAATCTTGGCTTAGAGATCCACCAGTCTAGGATGATTGATAGATGGGTTTGTGGTGGAATCTCTGGTGAGTGCTTCACTGTGAGCCATGGTTGCCAGTTGAGACACTATCGGCTGCCCTTCTTCCTTTGCCTTAGCTTGGAGCTCTGTGGTTGGTTCGTCTTGTGCTATTCACAGTCTAACCTGTCTCATGATTCTGACTTCCCTTTGGGCTCTTGGCTGGTTTTGACTGCCTTCCCTCTGAATAGTGAGCTCACTTTTCTCAAATGGTTTTCTGTCTTCCCTGCCACGACTTTGGAACTTTCATCCATACTGGACAATAATAATTGGTGGCTATTTGTTAGGTACTGGACATATTCTTAGTATTTTGTAGTGCAATTCATTGACATAAATGATGGTTCCTCTTTAGATGGTCTGCTACTAGAAAGTACTTCAGATCAGATAACAAAGGTGCAGCTGTTTGAACACCAT
This sequence comes from Orientallactaga sibirica, assembly GCA_036365145.1. Classification (NCBI taxonomy): domain Eukaryota; kingdom Metazoa; phylum Chordata; class Mammalia; order Rodentia; family Dipodidae; genus Orientallactaga; species Orientallactaga sibirica. The sequence goes on along the minus strand of JAEOAD010000027.1, from coordinate 15,554,793 downwards.
GAAGCTGCAGTCATGAGTTATCATATTGTGTCTCAACTTTCTTTTTGCTGCCTTTGTCTTATGGTGTTATGTAGTCCACAGTTTATATTTATGTTGCTGCCGTAGCCTTTTCCAGATCCCATGCTTGGGTTAGCACTCAGGTGTATGTTCAGATAAATCAGATAAAGTTACATGAGTTGACATTCAGATTAGCTCTTTCTTGCCTAAGGAAAAACAGCCAATGGCAGTTCATGCGGTACTTGTTCCTGAAGATAATAATCTGTTTGTCTTCATATAAATTCTAGAAAAGCCGTGTTTTATATGATACAAATTAAATGGTTAAGAGAATTGCTACATGTCTATATATATTTAATGCTTAACTTTTTGGTTTTTAAAATATTTTATTTATTTTGTTTTTTTGAGAGAGAGAATGGGTGTGCCAGGGCCTTCAGCCACTGCAAGTGGACTCCAGATGCATGTGCCACCTTGTACACCTGGCTTATGTGGGTCCTGGGAAATTGAACCTGGGTCCTTAGGCATCACAGGCAAGTGCTTTAACCACTAAACCATCTCTCCAGCCCCCTTTTGACTTTTTATTTTATTTTAATGTTTTGGTTTTTTGAGATAAGTCTTACTCTAGCTCAGGCTTACCTGGAATGCACTATGTAGTCTCAAGCTGGCCTTGAACTGACAGTAATCCTCCTAACTCTGGCTCCTGAGTGCTGGCATTAAAGGTATGCACCACCACACCTGGCTCTTTTCAATTAAAAAATATTTATTCATTTATTTGAGAGAGAGAAACAGAGACAGAAAGAATGGGTGTGCCAGGGTCTTTAGCTACTGTAAATGAATGCCAGATGCACATACCACCTTGTGCATCTGGCTTCACATGGGTACTGGGGTCCTTAGGTGTTGTGGGCAAATTCCTTAACCACTAAGCCATCTCTCCAGCCCTAGCTTTTAACATTTTTGTTTTGGGGTTTTTTTTTTTTTTTGTTTTTATTTTTGTTGTTTGAGATAAGGTCTTGCTCTCTAACCTGGAATTCACTATGTACTCTCAGGGTGGCCTCAAACTCAAGGCAATCCACCTAATTCTGCCTCCCAAGTGCTGGGAATTTTTTTAAGGCACTAATAGTGATAAGTAAGGTAGTGAAGGTAGAAAAAAAAAAACCAAGCCAGTTTCTCCACTTTGGGGAAGATTTTATGTGTTAGTTCCTTATAGTGTCAGTTTTCCCCTGTGATTCATGGTCAGTCTCAGATCGAGGAGAACACACGCATGTGCTCTGGAGCCTTTAATTCTGGAAGTTCCTCTTTTCCTGTTTTCCTCACTCAAACACAGAATGGCATAGGTTGAATTGCTACATTTATTGCTGGTATTGTGAGAATCAGTAGGAAAAAAACTAAAATTCTTGACTCCTACACAGCTTTAAAAGCTATTAACTCAGGTGAAGCTATTTACTATTACATAGTTTGGTATTTTGGTAAACTAGCTGGCAGCTGGCCATGGTGGGGTGCCTCTTAGCTTCAGCTGTTTGAGAGGTTGGGGGTAGGTAACTCCTTTGAGGCCCAAGAGTTGATGGCTAGCCAGGGAACCTAGCAAGAACTCATCTCTGTAGATTCCTCACTGAAGAATCTAATGTAATGACTACTGAGTACCGTTTGACAGGAAATTTAGAGATCATTGTATTAACTCAGACAAAGTTATGATATACAAGCAACCTTTGTAAAGAGTATATTTGTTTCTCAGTGTGATTAAAAATGACTATACATTGAAGTTTTGCTTCTTGGTAATTTTTAATTTTAAAGAAATCTAATGAAGTAGTTCATAACTTATTTATGAAGCCATGACAGCTAAGAAAAATGGTGAATTCAGTACACTATTCTAAGGTCATCTTTCAAATATGACTTAATATAAGTATTGCTAGATTACTATTAAAATGAAATTAATGAAGTACAAATTAAATTTTATTTATTTATTTATTTATGAGAGAGTGAGAGAGAGGCAGATAGAGAAATGGGCATGCCAGGGCTTCTAGCCAATGCAAACAAACTATAGATGCATGCACTACCTTATTCATCTGGCTTTATGTGGGTACTGGGTACGTAGGCTTTTCAGGCAAGCACCATAACTGCTGAGCCATATCTCCAGCTCAGATGTTGCTTTTTAACTGTCCCTCTGTTTGTCCATGTTATGCTGCATACAATTTTTCTTTTCTTTTCTTTTCTTTTCTTTTCTTTTCTTTTCTTTTCTTTTCTTTTCTTTTTTTCTTTTTTTTTTTTTTTTTTTTTTTTGGTTTTTTTGAGGTAGGGTCTCACTCTGGCTCAGGCTGACCTGGAATTCACTATGTAGTCTCAGGGTGGCCTCGAACTCATGGCGATCCTCCTTCCTCTGCCTCCTGAGTGCTGGGATTAAAGGTGTATGTCACCACACCTGGCCAATTTTTCATAATTAATGTAGTGTGCTCACTTATCGTCAAAGCAACAGAGCCTGAAATTTTGCCAGATGTGTTAGTTCTTTATGTGTAGTTGGGATGAACGTATCTGGGGAAAAGGAGATTTATTTTAGCTCATCATGTCAGTCCATTTATTCTGGGCCCATGGCAAGTGAAAGAGAACATGTGCATGAGGACGTTGAACAGAAAGAGGAGAAAAACAGACTGGAGAGATGGCTTAGCAGTTAAGGCGCTTGCCTGCGAAGCCTGAGGATCTGTGTTCGATTCTCCAGGTCCCACGTAAGCCAAATGCACAAGGTGGCACATGCATTTGGAGTTTGTTTGCAGTGGCTAGAGGCCCTGGTGCGCCCATTCTCTCTGTCTGTCTCAAATAAATAAATAAATAAAAACAATTTTTAAAAAAACTCACAAAGAGGAGAAAAATGATGAGACCTCCTGATAAACCGACCGTACTTCCTAAAGTTTCCACTGCCTCTGAAAATAGTGCCCTCAGCTGAGTGTTCAACATGCAGGAAATATTTCTCAATAAATGATGGAAGAAAGTCATAACCCTCTCATTGTAGAGTAGGGTGATGATAGGAACTGATGGATAGTTTATAGAATTGCAGAAACAGGAAAACAGTATCACCTGTGCGAGTCTCATAATGGGGTGTTGGCAGGACAGTCACTCAGGCACATTCACAAGCACGCGTAGGAAATAGGAATTTTCTGTTACTAGTCCTTGGGCTATTTCTATTCCAAGGACATCCTTGCAAGGGAGACAGAAAAGTGCAGGAGTTTAGTTTAAGTGTTGACTTCCTCCAAGATCCGGGACAGTGTTCTGAAGGAGGGAACATCATTATACTGTGCTTAGAAAACAGTAAGACAGAAAACTTATTTTTCAAAGTAGTCGCCTTGAGAAAGCTGTATATTAAAAAATAATTGCTAAAGGTGTTTGAATTAGTTTAGAACTCTTTAAATCTGTACAAAACTTTTGTTTTTTAGAGCAATAAAATAAAATTTAAAAATTTTAATTGTAAAAGTAACTAGCATATTTTGAAAAAATGGAAAGAAAAATTAACCTTTTTTACCTTACATCACTCTTTCCAAAGTTCTTGTGTGTGGGTTCCTTCTATAGAAGCCACAGTGATAAGTATAGATTTTTTTTTTTTTCAGTTTATTTTGCTTGTTTTCTGAGCTTTGTGGATAAGCCCCTCAGTCTTGGAAAGTTCTCCTCCACTGCTTCTACAAATATTTCTTCAGTTCATGTCTCCTTCTTCTGATAGGCGATCATTGTTGCACTTTTTGCAATTGTCCTAAAGTTCATGAGAATTCTGTTATTCTGTTCTGTAAGTAATTCCCCCTTTGCATTCTGTTGACATACTTCAGGTGCCCTGTTTGTTTTCTGCTGTATCTAGAATCTGTCGAAGGTGTTTTTCATTTCTGGCATAGTGTTGTGTTTTTTATTGTTGCTTTTTTTCCGTTATTTCTTTTTGGTTCTTTTTAGGGTTTCCACATCTCTGCTTACATTATGCACCTGCTTTTACATAGTGCGCCCTTACATTAAAGCTTTTTAACATGCTAGGTCATAGTTTTTTCTTATTTTATATGTTTTATTTATTTATTTGAAGATAGAAAGAGGCAGAAAGAGAGAGAGGGAGGGAGGGAATGGGCATGTGCCAGGGCCTCCAGCCGCTGCAAATGAACTCCAGATGCATGCGTCCCCTTGTGCATCTGGCTTATATGGGTCCTGGAGAATCAAGCCAGGATCCTTTGGCTTTGCAGGTAAACGCCTTAACTGCTAAGCCATCTCTCCAGCCCTAGGTCATAATTTTAATTCTTGATATTACAGTTACAGCAGCTCTGTCATATCCATCTAGTTTTGATGCAGCTAGCTGCCTTTTCGGGGCTCTGTTTGACCTTTGAACACACTTGGAGAATGCTGTTGTTGCTACCTGGGCATCTAACGGGGACCTGAGGTAGACTTCAGTCAGAGGTGTGTGTTCTGTCAATAAGGCTGTGTTTGGTGTGTGCTAAAGCTTTGATGTCCGGAGGTTAAGGTATCCACTAGTGTACTTATTTTTGTGTTTTTGGCTTTCCTTAGTAACTCCTTAAATAGAGTCTGCGGCTTGTTCTTTCAGCTGTAATTCCCTCTTTGTTGTACTGGAGGCCTGTTGATAGGGCATGGGAGTATTCTGTAATCCTTTAATTGGGCCTTTCTTTTAATGAGCCTCTGTCTCTGGGCTGTGACCTTTCATGAATATATTTTAGCTACCCAACTGCTACCTCCCAACATTTAGGCAAGATTGGAAGGCTGGAACGGGTTGGAGTTTGCTATTTCCCTTCCCACAAATTGCTTAGGGTCTAGTAAAATAGTTTTTTTTTTTTTTTTTTTTTTTTTTTTTTTTTTTTTTTTAGGCCTTTGTTTCTGAGAACAGTGATCTCTGGGCAAATTGAAAGTAGTTACTTGTTTTCTCTGCTGGAGGCATGAGGGGCTTCTCAGAACTTCTCTGTGTGAGTCTGGTGGAACCCCCCCCCCAAGGCACAACTAAGGAAAGCTGCTCCTTCCCCCCTCCCCCAGTGCCCATCTTGAGTTTTGACCTCCCTGGCTAGTGAGCATGGAACCTTGCAATTCAAGGCGCAGTTGAACTGTGTTGTGGGATAGCTGTAGGCTTTTCTCTGGAGCTTTGTGATTATTTTAAGCTGCCATTTTCTTTGCTTGACCCTCTCTAGTTTGGGGTTAGAAGTTTTCTCTGGACCTGAATTTTCTGTTGGATATAAAAATTATCCGTTTTTCAGCTTCCTTGTTGTGAGAGTAGATTTAGTTTGTTTTGGTGCTCTTGACTCCCCAGGAATGAGGATCTCTGAAGGAAGAACCGTGCTGGGAATGAGGAAGGTCTGTCCCAAGACTCCTGTCTCAAGGGGTAAGACCTGCCTCCCAGGAAAAAGACTCCATCAATCCTTCCCTCCCTCCTTTCTGAAGTTTCAGGGAGGTCTAGAACTCATGATCTTTCAGCTTCTGTTCTTACACGTGGAGGGAACTGCAGGCCTGTGCCATCAGGCCACCTACTTATTTCATCTTTTCTGAGAGTGGTAACACTGCTATGAGCTAGTTGAAAGCAGTTTGAGAATTTCCTTTTCTTTAGTTTTGGCTGAAATTGTAAGTAAATGTGTGTGTGTATGTGTAAGATATTACTTTGTCTTGCTTCAAGTGAGACCTAGGGTATGTGTATGGGCCATACAATACCAGTTATATTCAGAACAAATGTGAAGACTGAATGACCCAAAATTCAGTGCAAGCAGCTTTAATATCCGGCATTATAATATGTGGTAAGGCAGCATTAACATCTGGTATTGAATAGTCATTGATAAGTAATAAATACTGTGATGGTTAATATTTATTGTTGCCATGGTGAGATGTAGAATCACCTAGCACATACACCTATGGGCATGTCTGTGTGGAGGTTCCTAGACTGAGGGCATTGAAATGGGAAGACTCACCCTAAATGTGAGCTGCACCATTCCATGGGCTGGGGTCCTGAACTGAGTGAAAAGGAGAAAGTAATCTGACACTAGCATTCATCTCCCACTGTTGCCCGACTGCAGCTCCGTGTGAGCTGGCTACATCCTGCTGCCATGCCTTTCCTGTCGTATGGACTGCTTCCCTGTAAACCAGAATAATTCCTGCCTCCCTTAAGGTGCTTTTTTTTTTTTTTTTTTTTTGATTTTTCAAAGTAGGGTCACACTCACACTGGTTGAGGCTGACCTGGAATTCACTATGTAGTCTTAGGGTGGCCTTGAACTCACAGCGATCCTCCTACCTCTGCCTCCCCAGTGCTGGGATTAAAGGCGTGCCTTAGCACGCCCGGCCCCTTAAGGTGCTATTTGTTAGCTATTTGGTCACAGCTACAAGAAAAGTAACTAATAATATTTTCTTTCTCTCTCCTTCCTCCCTTCTTCCCTCCCTTCCTTCCTTCTTTTTCTCCCCTCTTCCCTTCTCCCTCCTTCCCTCCCTCCCTCCCTCCCTCCCTCCCTTCCTTCCTTTTTGAGGTAGTGTCTCATTATAGCCCAGGCTGACCAGGAACTCACTCTGTGTAGCTCTAGGCTGGCTTCGAGCTCACAGTGATTCTCCTACCTCTGCCTCCCAAGTACTGGGAAGATTAAGGCTGTGTGCCACTATGCCCGGCCTAATACATATTTTCTAAATGTGAATGGGTTTTGTAAACCTCATTAAAGCATTGCTGCCTTTTTTTAAAATAATGAAATGATGAGTTTCAGAGCCAAGGAAAGGCGCCCCTGGGGCTAGAGATCCCATGTGGAGGGTCTGGGAAACCTCAGAAAGAACAGAGAGAAGAAAGTTCAAGGAACTCCTGCCATGTGTTGAACTGGAGGGGATAAAGAACCCATGTGGAGAGTAAGGGCTGGGGGGTGGGGGGGCTCCCAGATGGGCCTGAGCCTGGACGGAGCCAGCCCAGGCCCAGCCAGGGGAAAACCTCACCCACAGCTGGACGTTCCCAAGTGGTCAGAGAGCCTGTCCCCCCTTGCAAAGATTCTTTATAGTTGTTGGGCTGTCTTCTGGCCCAGGTGAACCAGAGACGGCTGGCTGGTTAGGGCTAAGAGCTGTCTCAGTAAGAGGCTAGCCCTGGCACCAAGTTTGGGCGGGGGCGGGGGGATGTGCTGACCTTGACCAACCACAATGTTTAAATCCTATGAAAGACCTCCCTCCCAGCAAGGGTCCTGGTTGTTTGTTGAAAAACAGGTCTTAGGGAACTAGGCAAGAGATAAGTCAGACCATTTTTGTTTTGTAGCAAGTGCAAACTTTCCTGCTTTTTGTTACCTTCAGGGGTCCAATCACCCTAACTGTACCCCCCCCCACTTCCTTTTCTATCTTTCCTTCCTTTCCTGTCTGTCTTTTCTTTTCTTTCTTTCTGCCCCCCCCCTCCCCAGGTAGGGTCTCACTGTAGCTCAGCCTGACTTCAAACTCATAGGCAACCTCCTACCTCTGCCTCCCTGAGTGCTGGGACCAAAGGTCTGCACAACCTGGCCCTATAGTCAGATCACTTTCAATTAAGTTGTGTGAATAATTCTCTCTTCAGTTCACTCTTGGTTTCTTTCTTTTCTTTTGTCTGTCTTTGCTTTTTCATTCTCTTCCCAGTTAATTTTTTAATCTTTCTCTCTTTGCACAGCAGTATTAATATTTTTTCTATAAGAGTGCATTGACTTTCTGCATCGTGATTGCTTAGTTATGAAAAACAGTGGGAGAAATATTCATGTGCTATAACATTCCTTTGGGGCGTGGCTATTGTTGGGAGTATTAGTGAAAAAAGACAATTGGGAATAAATAAATGTGTGAATGCTGTCAATGTTCAGGCAGTGCTTTGGTGGCTCTCACCTTACTTAGCACAGGTCAGAAGCTCCTTGCTCGTTTACCAGTCTTTGAAAATGACAATGTGAGAACAAGTGAGAGTGACTGGTTAGCACCCCTCACCCCCAACTGTGGCAGTTTGAATGGATGTCCCCCAATAGATTCAGGAGTTTTATTTCAAGATTATTGTAACTTGGATTTCCAGCTGCCTGCCTGGAGGAGGTGTCATTGGGCGGATCCTAGGATCCAGCTTTAAGGTATATTTGGAGGTTGGTTTGAATTCCAGCCTAAAGGTGGGCAGAGTACTTGAGCTCGCCCTGGGGTTCCCAGAGTGTGCTTGCTTGTGGTGCTGGTGGGGGGCTTTCTCTCTGCGTGGATTTTTAAAGGGTGCCAGCCTCTTTTGCCATTATGGAACTTCCCCTCGATCTGTAAGCTCCCGTTCCCTTCTTCCTCCCATAAACTGTGTCTGATCCCAGCGATATAAACCTGAATACAACACCCACAGAACAACCAGTTAGGTGCAGTCACTTGTTCTTAGAGAACTAGTGTCACAAGGTATGATTGCAAGCTGCTCTTAGGACAGTAAATAGTTTTGAAAAAGGCTCAACTGGTAAGAGAAAGTTCTTGAAGGGAGAGACAGGATTTGAGTTTATGTTAAGTTTTAAATTGTGAATCCCAACTTGTACTTGAACATATGTAAACCTTAATTTTTTTTTTTTTTTAAATACAGTTGTGAAGTGTTTTTGCAGATGGATTCAGTTTAAGTTTCTGGACATGACATGTGTAGAAGGGCTCCTTGAAGGTTCTCTTCCAGACTTGGTATTTTCTTGTTGATAAGGAGAAGCCATTTTCGTCATTATCTCTTGGGCCTTAAAAATATTGATGAATGTAACATTTTAATAGAGGAACATATTTGCTTTCCAAATTTGGAAAAATGAAAAAAGTTATCTTTATAATCCATGCCTTATCAAATATAGAAGCAGTCACAATTTTCTCTCAAGTATGGTTTTTTGTTGTTGTTTTGCTTTATTGATTTATTGAGGTAGTATCTTGCTATGTTGCCCAAGCCAGCCTTAACTTCACAGTCCCCCTGCCTTGGCCACCTGAGTGCTGGCATTCTCACACAGGTGACTCTCATAGCTTCTCTCTTGTGCGCTACCTCTTGAACTTTTATTTTTGTTAAGGACAAGAGTTAAATGTCAGTCCTGAGGGAAATACATTTCATCTCACAGTTATCTAGAGGTCAAGACTACCTGGAGGTTAGTGAGATAACTGGTTGTGAATCAGTCCTGAGGGAAAAGACCTTTCATCTCCCAGTTACTAGCGGTCCAGACTCGTTGGACCTCTGGATGCTGGCTGGTAAGATGTTTCCTTTGTTCCTTCATTCTTGGGGCTAGGCGCACTTTTCTGCTCAGCTTGCTCTGCACTTGTTTCTGTGGAGGAATCTTGATTTGTTTGAGCTGAATTGTCTTAAGGTCATTTAGAGAAAAGTCTATTGGGGCTGGAGGGATAGCTTAGCAGTTAAGGCATTCGTCTGCAAAGCCAAAAGACCCAGGTTCGATTCCCCAAGATCCACGTAAGCCAGATGGCACAAGGTGGCACATGTGTCTGGAGTTTGTTTGCAGTGGCTGGCCCCTGGTGCGCCCATTCTTTCTCTTTCTCTGTGTCTGTCTCTCTCTCTCTATATTTCTCTGACTCTCTCAAATCAATCAATCAATCAATAAATAATAAAACTTAAAAAAGGAGGAAAGTTTATTGTATGTTATTCCCCCCCACGTACAAGAGTTGACATTAGGCCATGTGTGGTGGCTTATGCCTTTAATCCTAGTCTGAGGTGGGAAGATCACTGTGAGTTCGAGGCCAGCCTGAGACTACATAGTGAATTCCAGGTAAGCCTGGCTAGACTGAAACCCTCCTTACAATAAATAAACAAATAAAAAGCTGAGATAATATAACTTTATAAATACTGTATGTCATGAACGTGTTTGTGTTTTCTTTAGGAATACTGAATTTGGATAACCTGTTAGGACCTCAGAAAGTGTTTCTCCACCTAGGTCACTCTATTGTCACATCAGAAGGTTTCAGAAATGGCTGGTACCTGAGTCCTACCCTCCCAGATTGAATTGACTGGTTTGGGATGTGGCCTGGATCAGCCACTTGGGTGGTGCCTGTGGGCAGGTACTGTTGAGGATGTCATGGAGACTCAGTGGAACTACTCACTTCTTACACAAAGTAATTTCATTAGCTCCAAAACGTCCTTGGCATAAGATAACATTGGGTGCTTTATATTCAAACGACATTCTTGAGCGTTTGCTCAGGTCACTTTCAAATAAGCCTTGCTAATGCTGCATTTATTTTGAAAATTGTTTGCCTATGTTTGATCTTTGACCAAAAATGCTGAATTAATAGCTATAATTTACTCCCAAGTATAAAGAGAAATAGCAAAGAAGATGAAGAAATACTGCTTCTTAGTTCAATATTTGAAGGAGATGAGTACTTACGAGTTACTCCTCTTTTGCTAGCAGCAGTTTTTCAAGGATTTTTTTGTAAATCTACTGTATCCCTTGTAATATCTTTTCTTGCATTCTCAAAATTGAAACGGATTTTTAAAGTTGCATTCTGTTCTAATAATTACTGTTATAAGTGACTTCACATGTTATATTAAAATTCATTAGGCTGTAGTTGGAAGTCCAGCTCAATTTAAACTGATATTTATTTAATGTTCTCCTTCGAATGATTGATGCCACTTGGAAAGAAAAGTAGAAAAGCTGTTTTTCAATAAAGATGTTCAGCCCAGCTTTCCGTAATAAGCTGTAGAACCATAAAAATACATGAAGCATAATTTTTGAATAATTGTTTTGTAAATAGTTTCTGATCCAAAAACAGGTGTTGTTTTCTAGAGTCCTACCCATTCTGTCTCCCATATTATGGCATAATTCACCCTGTATGAAACTATCTGGATTTGTCTTCATGTGAAATCAATAATACACCCCAATGATTTCTTCTCTTCTGTTAACCTTTATTTTTATTTTTGATAGAGAGGGAGAGAAAAGAGAGAGAATGGGCACTCCAGGACCTTTAGTCTGCTGTGAATAAACTCCAGACATCACTGGGTGTCTGGCTAAGTGGGACTTGGAGCTTTGAACATGAGTTCTTAGGCTTTGCAGGCAAGCACCTTAACCACTAAGCCTGACTTTTTTTTTTTAAGCCATGGAGTTTTCATTTTGGGGGAAGGGTTCTTGGATTGAGAGACGGACAAAGTAACTGACACTATTTTCTCCCCAATATATAGTTACCATAAGCATGTGTACCTATTACCTGGCTTTATTAACATTGAATTAGTTTCTGTATGTAGTTAATCATGTATGATATCTTCTGATTTTTCACATTGAACCCATTTCTTTCTTTTCCCCTTACAGGTAAATACTAGGTGGAATTTATCTTTTTCAGAAGAAACATTTCTTTCTTTTTTTTTTTTTGGAGAGAGAGAGAGACAGGGAGAGAAGGAAAGACAGATAATGAGAATGAGAATGGGTGTGCCAACAGCCTCTCAGCTGCTATGAATGAACTCCAGATGCGTGTGCGGCATTGCACCCTTGTGTCACTTTGCGTCTGGCTAAACGTGGGACCTGGAGATTAGAACTGGTGTTCTTAGGCGTAGCAGGCAGGCGCCTTAACTGCTAAGCCATCTCTCCAGCCCTCAGAAGAAACATTTTTCAAAATCAAATCAGTCTCTTAAGTAATGAGTCAAAATTAGTGAAACTTGATATGCTGTTCAAAGGTTTAAATAGTGGATAACATGTTTCACATCTGGAGTTTTGTCCTTCTGTATTTGAATGTTCAATACTTATTTAAAGGCTTTTCTATTAAAAATTGTAAATGTGGACTGGAGAGATGGCTTAGCAGTTAAGGCGTTTGCCTGTGAAACCTAAGGACCCCGGTTCAATTCCCCAGGATCCCTGTCAGATAGCTGCACAGGGGGGAGCATGCATCTGGAGTTTGTTTGCAGTGGCTAGAAGCTTTGGTGCACCCATTCTCTTTCTCTCTCTCTCAAATAAATAAATAAAAATTTTAAAATAATTGTAAATGCTTAGAAACCTAGGCTATAGGGGACACAAAAGATTAATTTTGCTTTGTGAACATTGAGCATGTGTTTTAATGTGAGAATGGCTTGTTGACAAAGAACCACTGGATGAAGGTAATCCAGTATTGATGGAATGAAGTTGTTGGCAAGCACTGGTAACATGGCTGAAGCCAGCCAGTAGTTAATACTGTGCCTGTAGTTAGTACTCGGTCACACCAGAGATCGGTCCCTTTACATCGTAGATAATGAGTAGAATTCATTGAAGCTTTAACCTACAATGTGCAGTTAAAACAGACACTTATTGATTAGATATTTTGGGTTCTTTGTGCTATTCTATTTGATAAAGAAAAAGAAAAAGGGGTTTCACTTTAATCTTAGTAATTGTCCAGTGTCTTGTGCATGCAATGTAAGTGAAGCATCACTTCTCAACCCCTTGACAAAGCTCAAGTCACACCAGAAAAGCTCTGAATGAGGTGAGCAAGAGCGTGGTGCGGTTACTCACTCAGCTAATGCTGTTAGAAGTCGACTGGAGCTCTTTTTCTTCTTCACCAATTGTACTGGTGGCAGTACTTTCACTGTTACAGCAGACTGCCACATTACTTGTATGCAGCTGTCTTTTTTACACTGTGCAAATTTGCTTCTTTTAAATAAATGGTAAAATTATAATGTATACCAAAGAATTGTTAAAAATGCTTTTTATTTTTGACAATTCTATACATGTTTACAATGTATTTTTCGTCATAGTCACATTATCTTTTATCCCTTTCCCAACTCTGCTGACTTCCTTCTTCCCAACTGCTTTCAAGTCTTCAAGTCTTGTTTGTTTTGTTTTTGCGAACCACTGAGTTTGATAAGCGTTGCTTGCATGGATAGGAGGTTATTTAGTAGCGCACAGGCAACCTACCCGTGGCCGTACCACTGAATAAAATAACTCTTCTGCCAACGGCTCCTCAGGAAGGGCCTCGTGAGCCCGTCTTCTGTTCATTGTGGAAAGTTGTTGGGCCTAGCCTGGTATAGGTAGGTAGCACCAGTTGCTTGTTCATGGTTACAGTGGTCACACTCTCTCCTGAAGACTGCTTTTCAGCACTACCCCATTCTCCAGCTCTTAACACTCTTAGCACCTCATCTCAGTATTCCCTGGGCCTTGGGGGTCGATATATATGTGTTATTGCAGGCTGAGCACATTTTCTCAGCACTTTGACCAGTCATGGGTCTCCGCATTAACCACTAGCCTCTGCAAAACGTAGCTTCTCTGACCAATGCTGTGAGTAGCACTAGTTATGGATATAAGCATACACTATTTAGAAGGCGGTTTGACTACATACCCATTTGTTAGTTTCCATGCTAAGGTCTGCAGCTTCACCTGCCATAGGCTTTTGACCCAAATCAGGCATGAATTTCCTCCTGTGGAGCAGGCCTCCAATCTAATCAGACACTGGCTGGTTCCCCCCTCCTCCCGAGGACTACAGTTGGGCACATCTTGCTTGGCAGGCTGCTATTGCAACCTGCAGAGTTCCCGCTGGGTAGGCCCTTTGATGGCTTTGCTCCTCAGCAGCCTGCCGAGCCTCTCCTGGCACTGTGAACACTGACTAGCAGGAGCTCCTAGCTCCAGCCCAGCTTGATTTTTCTCTGTCCTGCAACCGAAGTGGTACACAAGCTCTTATTGGTTAGGAGGCTGGCTTGCCTCAAGCAGTGATCTTTCTTAGGTGAGTTGTATCAAAATCTCTAGGGATTGTTTTATAAAACACATATGCTAACCTGTCTTTGCAAAGCACTTAACTAAAGAGGATGCCACCATAACAAGAACATCTTTAGTGAGTAAGCATAGGACCTGTGGCTGGAGAAGTGTGCAGAGTATTCCTGAGTTTTAGAAGAAGGTGTCTAGAAAAGGTGTTGCTGAACAACTCAGTGAGTGTTGCAGATACTCAGCATAAAGTCAGCCTGTGAGCATTCACTGATGAAAACAAATTATTTGGCTACCATATCTGTTCTAAAAACTATTACTAAAAAACTTAAACTTATGAAACCTCTTACTTTTCTGTATTTTTATTTTTATAAGTATACAAATTTTACTTGTCAAGAACCATGAAAAGTACTGTTTTCTTGTAAAATGTGTTTCCTTAGCATCCTTTAATGGATGTTGGTAAGGAGACATAAATATCAATATTTTTGCATAATTTTCTGAGCTCCAGCAATCATGGGGCAACAGGAGGTGGGCTGGATAGTTTCATATGCATGTTTGTGGAGGTCTGTGTGTATGTACATGTGTATGGCTTCCATTGCTAGACAGGAACTCTGAGTTTAGGGGCCCATAGTTTTGCTCTATTTTATTTTTTATTTTATTTTTCGAGGTAGGGTCTCACTGTAGTCCAGGCTGACCTGGAATTCACTATGTAGTCTCAGGGTGGCCTCGAACTCACAGCAATCCTCCTACCTCTCTGCTTCTTGAATGGTGGGATTAAAGGTGTGCACCACCATGCCCAGCTTAATACAGTTTTTCTTTTCTTTCTTTTGGGTTTCACACTTTTGCTCTAGAGAGACATTTTCTACTTTGCAAGACCATTGCTATCCAACTACCCTTGAACAGATAATCTGGAGCAAACAGCCCTCGGTGCCTCACTTCAGGGCATGCAGAAATATGAGAGACTGGTGTATAATTGTTTCCCAGGAAGCATCTTTTTATAGTAAACAAACTAGGTCATTTTTTTCTCAAGCTTTTTATATGTACCTTATACAGATAGTCTAAGTAATTTTATATAGTGTGTTTGCATTTCAACTGTGGTTATATCTGTACTCCAAAATTTCAGATATTGGATCATTTGAATTTTCAAATTAGGAAGCTGGGGAGATAGCTCAGTGATTAAAGGCACTTGTTTGAGTCTTCAAATTAGGAATGCTTAAATTGTGTTTCTCATCCTATTATACTTTTCATTCATTAAAGTTTTAAAAAATGTTTTGACAATGTCCATCCATATACACAACACACCTGATCATAATCCCCTCCACCACCCTCCTTTGTCCCCTCCTTCCTACTCTGTCTTCTGAGACCAACCCCTCTTCTTCGTGACTAATCCTCCTCCTATTTGGACGTCATTTTGTTTCTCTACCTCCAACCATAACAGCATGTGGATGGGCCCAGGTCTGTGCATGTAATGGCAGCTGCTGTGAGGTCATGAATGTAGTGGTCCACTTTGTGCCTGGCAGACAGCATTCCAGAGCACTCCTCTCCGCCCTTTGGCTCTTACACTCTTCTTCACAGTGATCTGGGTGTAGTTCTCTACATTTTCACAAAGAAGTTGTTAAAGTCTGTAAGAAGAATAACTTGTTTTCTTTGTTTATTCAGTTGAGAACTTGAACTTTTTGTTTGTTTAAAGGAAGCAGATTTTATGGCTTTTTTGGCATGTTGCAATTGCCTCAGTTACTAGAGCACAAGAGCTATGGTATACCACGACAGCTGATCAGGTACCCAGGACAGTGACTGAGTGACTTAGTGGGTAGCAGCATGTCCATGCTGACACTGTTGAGATGAAAGGATGATGCACACAGCCTGCATAGGACTGCATAGGACAGAGCAAGATGGTCCGGCCTTTTATCACGATGCTCTGAACAACATACAGTTTGAAATTCGTGAATTATGTCTAGAATTTTTCCCATAGTATTTTCTAATTGTGGCAATCTAAAACCACAGAAAGGGAAACTTTTTTTAAGGGGGAGGGTCTACTGTATTCTCTATACCACAACTTCTTAAACCGAGAGTCATGACCCCCATATGATGTTTAACTGAATATGGGGGTCATGAAAACTTTGGCACCAATAAAAGACTTCTGAAAATAATGGTCAGAAATTATTTCAAAATTTAACATGTAATGAATCTGATATGTTTCTCACAGTGCTTGCCCGTGTTGCTTGCCTTGCACTGCAGCCTTGTTCTGAGCACTCAACATGCATACTTTGCACTGCACAAGCAGTCATACCACACACCAACAAATGCTGCCTGAAATACCTGGAATCATGCTTGACACTGTTGCCTACTTATGAACTGCTGTGTTTTTACCGTCCATACAAAGTGTTCTGCTCTCACACAGACATAAAAGTGTAGCATGTAATTATTAAACTTGGTCAGTGTTTATCAAAAGTTTATTAAAATTTTATATCTTTGGATTATATTGTATTAGGATGTTTGATTTCAAAATTACTGTTTGTATCAGTGGAGTTTTATTAAAAATATTAAATGACTTGTAAAGTTTATTTGAAAGAGAGGTAAGGAGGCAGATAAGAGAGAGAGAATTGTGTGTGCCAGGGCCTCTAGCCATTGCCAACAGACTCCAGATGCATGTGCCATCTTGTGTATCTGGCTTATCTGGGTACTGGGGAATCAAACCTGAGTCCTTTGGTTTTGCAGGCAAGCACCTTAACTGCTAAGCCATCTCTTCAGCCTTAAATGACTTTTGATTTGGGATCAGGACAGAATTTCCAACAATTTCTGAAATGGTTCTCGCTCTAAGAATTGAGGATTATCATATCAGAGTATTGATTAACTTCAAAAAGCAGTGCAAAGGGCTGGAGAAATGGCTTAGTGATTAAGGCATTTGCCTGCAAAGCCAAAGGATCCTGGTTTGATTTTCCAGGACCCATGTAAGCCAGATGCACAAGGGGGCGCATACATCTGGAGTTTGTTTGCAGTGGCTGAAGACCCTAGTGTGCCCATTCTCTCTCTTTCTTTGCCTGTTTCTTTCTCATGCATGCATGCATACATACATACATACATGCATGCATACATTTATAAAATATATTTTAAAAAAGAAAAGAAAAAGAAAAACGTAGCTGGTGGTGTGGCACACACCTTTAATCCCAGCAGATTCTAAAGAAAGTTATTTTAAGCCAGGCATGGTGGCACACGCCTTTAATCCCAACACTCGGGAGGCAGAGGTAGGAGGATCACTATGAGTTTGAGGTCACCTGAGACTACATAATGAATTCCAGCTCAGCCTGGGCTAAAGTGAAACCCTACCTCAAAAAAAAAAAAAAAAAAAAAGAAGAAGAAGAAGAAGAAGAAGAAGAAGAGAAAAGAAAGGCAGTGCAGTTACTCTGCATCTTCACTGAAGTCTTATGTCTAGCCAAGATTTATTTTTTGGTTTTTCAAGGTAGCATCTTGCTGTAGCCCAGGCTGACCTGGAATTTACTATGTATTCTCAGGCTGGTCTTGAATTTACTGTCATCCTCTGCCTGTCAAGTGCTGGAATTAAAGGTGTGCATCACCACTTCTGGCAAAATTTAATTCTTTATGCAGCAACAATCAACCATATCCATCTTAGTACTATGTAAATTTGCTTCACATTTAATAAATTGTAAATTTATGTATATACCAATGAATTATTTTGAAACAAGTTTTTTTTTTTTTTTTTTTTTTTTTTGGTGTTTTGAGGTAGGGTCTCACTCTGGCCCAGGCTGACTTGGAATTAACTATGTAGTCTCAGGGTGGCCTCGAACTCACTGTATATCCTCCTACCTCTGCCTCCCGAGTGCTGGGATTAAAGGCATGTGCCACCATGCCCAGCTTAAAATAACTTTCTTTAGAATCTATTACCAGTAAATATTTGATTTATATACCACTTTTTTATACCTATATATCTGGGATTGTATAAAAATTTCTCAATCAGAGCCGGGCGTGGTGGCACACGCCTTTAATCCCAGCACTTGGGAGGCAGAGGTAGGAGGATCACCGTGAGTTCGAGGCCACCCTGAGACTACTTAGTTAATTCCAGGTCAGCCTGGGCCAGAGTGAGACCCTACCTCAAAAACCCCAAAAAAAAAAAAATCTCAACCAGGGCTGGAGAGATGGCTTAGCTGTTAAGGCGTTTGCCTGCAAAGCCAAAGGACCCAAGTTCAGTTCCCAGGGACCCATGTAAGGCAGATGCACAGGGTAGGAGGATCACTATGAGTTTGAGGTCACCCTGAGACTACATAATGAATTCCAGCTCAGCCTGGGCTAAAGTGAAACCCTACCTCAAAAAAAAAAAAAAAAAAAAAAAAAAAGAAAAAAGAAGAAGAAGAGAAAAGAAAGGCAGTGCAGATACTCTGCATCTTCACTGAAGTCTTATGTCTATTATGTCTAGCCAAGATTTATTTTTTGGTTTTTCAAGGTAGCATCTTGCTGTAGCCCAGGCTGACCTGGAATTTACTATGTATTCTCAGGCTGGTCTTGAATTTACTGTCATCCTCTGCCTGCCAAGTGCTGGAATTAAAGGTGTGCATCACCACTTCTGGCAAAATTTAATTCTTTATGCAGCAACAATCAACCATATCCATCTTAGTACTATGTAAATTTGCTTCACATTTAATAAATTGTAAATTTATGTATATACCAATTAATTATTTTGAAACAAGTTTTTTTTTTTTTTTTTTTTTTTTTTTGTTTTGAGGTAGGGTCTCACTCTGGCCCAGGCTGACTTGGAATTAACTATGTAGTCTCAGGGTGGCCTCGAACTCACTGTATATCCTCCTACCTCTGCCTCCCGAGTGCTGGGATTAAAGGCGTGTGCCACCATGCCCAGCTTAAAATAACTTTCTTTAGAATCTATTACCAGTAAATATTTGATTTATATACCACTTTTTTATACCTATATATCTGGGATTGTATAAAAATTTCTCAATCAGAGCGGGGCGTGGTGGCACACGCCTTTAATCCCAGCACTTGGGAGGCAGAGGTAGGAGGATCACCGTGAGTTCGAGGCCACCCTGAGACTACTTAGTTAATTCCAGGTCAGCCTGGGCCAGAGTGAGACCCTACCTCGAAAACCCCCAAAAAAAAAAAAAAAAAAATCTCAACCAGGGCTGGAGAGATGGCTTAGCTGTTAAGGCGTTTGCCTGCAAAGCCAAAGGACCCAAGTTCAGTTCCCCAGGACCCATGTAAGGCAGATGCACAGGGTGGCATGTGCATCTGGAGTTCATTTGCAGTGGCTGAAGGCCCTGGCATACCCATTCTCTCTCTCTCTGTCAAATAAATAAAATCAAATTAAAAAAATTCCAGGGCTGGAGGGATGACTTAGTGGTTAAGGCACTTGCCTACAAAGCCAAAGGACCCAGGGTTGATTCCCCAGTACCCATGTAAGCTAGATGCACAAGGTGGCACATGTGTCTGGAGTTGGTTTGCAGTGGCTAGAGTCCTGGTACACCCATCTTCTCTCCCTCCTTCCCTTTCCCCTCCTCCCTCCCTCCCTCCTCCCTCCCTCAATCAATAAATAAACAAAAAATTTAAAAATTCTCAAGCAAAAAATAGAAAAAGTGGGCTGGAGAGTTGGCTTAGTGGTTAAGGTGCTTGCCTACAAAGCCTAAAACCCAGTTTTGATTCCCCATTACCCACATAAGCCAGATGCATAAGATGGTGCATGTGTCTGGAGTTTGTTTGCAGTGGTTAGAGGCCCTGGTGTGCCCATTCTCTCTATCTGCCCCTTTCTTTCTGTCTCAAATAAATAAAAAATGAAAAAAGTTAAAAATTTTATTTATTTTGGTTTTCCGAGATAGGTCTCATTCTAGTTCAGGCTGACCTGGAATTCACTATGTTGTCTCACAGTCGTCTCGAATACTCTCCAATCCTCCTGCCTCTGCCTCTGCCTCTGCCTCCTGAGTGCTGGGAGTAAAAGTGTGCGCCACCATGCCCGGCTAAAATATATATATAATATAATATAATATAATATAATATAATATATATTTAAAGTTGAAAAAGTTTAAGAAGCCCCACTTTATAGATAGCCAAAATCAATTTTCTGTCTCTTCTCTAGGAAATTGATACTATTTTAGTTGTCGAGACTGGCTAAAACAGAACCACCCAGTCTTTCTTTCTGGCATATGTTCCGTGTAGTATTTATATTTGTGTGTATAGTATATTTATAGTATATGTACGTGTGTGCAGATGCACATGCAACCTGGGCACACATATGCGGAAGCCAGAGAGCTTTGGGCGTCCAGTTCTGTCACTCATCTGTGACTTTCTGAACCTTGAGCTGCCATTTTCAGTCAGACTGGCTGACCACAAACCCCTGTGATTCTCCTGTCTGCTCCTGGCAGGACTTGGGTTGCAGGCATGCATGGTGTGTGGACGCTGGGATGGACCTCAGGCCCTCCCGCTTGCTTAGCAAGTGTTCTTACTGTGAGCTAAATCCCTAGTCCCTACCCTAGTCTTTTTAGGGGTCCATTTTCTTTTGTATATCGTAGGGCCTGTTCAGGCTTTCTTTATATCTCAATGGGAAAGAATGGATCAGAACAAAATACATATTAGATGAATAAGGAATAGAGTTTTAGGGTTAGGAATAGGTAGAGTGTTGCCGAATCCTATGTTATTTACTAAAACAGATTTAGAAAAATTTCAAGTGGAATTATAATTGATCAGTAGGAACATGCACATATGTTAGTGACTAAGAAAGAATCAGTCCGATCTTTTACATTCTTTAAGACCTTCCATGGCCTGCGTACTCTTAGATAGGAGGACTGCTTAAACATTTCCAGTTGACCTCCTTGACTGTGGAGAACTATCAGCAGTAACTCCACAAAAATCTGGTTTTGAACAATAGAAGCCTGCTCAGAAGGAGCTGACAGGAATACTTTTTGCTTCTTCAGATTAGCATGTTCTTTTCTTCTCTTTTCTTTTTCTTCTTGGCACTGCTAGCTTAGAGAAGCTGTGTAGTTGCCCCTCAGCCCTCCTGATGGGGTCATCTCCTGAAAACCCATTGTAAGTGAAGAATGCGTTCAGCGTACTGGATACCATAGCAACAACACCCTGTAGAAGGGTTGGTTGTTTACCCTGGTGATGTCTTCTTGTTATCTGGAGGAGTACTGTGCCACATATTGCTAGCATGGGAAGACAGAAATCCCAAATTTGACATGGGGTTTCTAGTGTTTATCACTTAGCACCATTGTAAAACTAAGTCAGAAGTTGGACCATTTCAAGGGGGTGCGTCCTGTTAGAAGGTTTGGCTTTTTTTCATAGTGTGCCACTAAGGTTTTCAAATACACTTCCTTCATGGTCTTTGTTTCGTTTCCATTATACAATAGGCTGCCTTGGGGGAGGCTTTTCTCTCTCAGATTTGGAGTAACATTTTTATGGTACTTAGTCTTGAGCACAACTTGGTATGATTTAGAATCACCATGGAAACAAACCTCTGGACATGTTTGTGAGGGAATTTCTAGATTCAGTTGAAATGAGAAGACCCACCCTAACGGTAGGCAGCACCGTCATATGGGCTAGGACCCCCGACTGAACAAAAAGGAGTCACAGCTTTTCTCTTTCAACCTGAGATTGTTACTGAAGGTTGAAGCTTCCAGAAATTTTTCTCATTTCTGCCATCTCCTTTGGGAGAATTACCTTTTGTCTGCTAGCGATTCTCAGTCTTGGCCTCTTCTTCACTCCTCTGATGAGTTTTTTGTACTAGGCACTTTGCTGACATTTCCTGGCTTGCTTCGTCTTGTTATGTAAGTGCATTCTGCTCGCTGCCGTATCTCTGCTTGGTTCCTTATCCTTCATTCACTAGTTCCCACTTGAGGCATGGCATTTCTCCCAGAATACTCACATCTCAGTGGGACCCTTTCCTGAGAACACTCCTTACTTATTAGCACCTTACTTTTTCTGTCCTTAGTTCTCCAGAATAGCTCCCTGATGCCCTCTTCTGGCTGAGACGAGAGGGTTTCATTGAGCAAAGTTTATTTTCATAATCTCTAAGGACTCCATCAGTGTTGGGGAGACCAGTGATCCCAAAGCCTGCTGCGTGTGAGACTCATTCAGGTCAGTATCTTTAAAAACTCCTGCTACATGGATAACCACTTTTGGAAAGTCAGGTTTAGTTAGTCTGTTCATGGTGGAGGAAGGCTGATTTTTGTTACTTTTAAAGAATTCCTGGAGGACTTACACTGAGCTATAGTTCTCACATTTGAAAATATCATGGATTTAGGGCTGGAGAGATGGCTTAGTGGTTAAGGCGCTTGCCTGCAAAGCCAAAGGACCTTGGTTCAATTCCTCAGGACCCATGTAAGCCAGATGCACAAGGGGACATATGCATCTGGAGTTTGTTTACAGCGGCTGGAAGCCCAGGCACGCCCTCTTCTCTCTCTCTTTCTCTCTCTTAAATAAATAAATAAAAGAAAAGGAAAAGAAAATATCATGGATTTAAAAATATGGGCATGGTGGCACACACCTTTAATCCCAGCACTCAGGAGGCAGAGGTAGGATTGCCATAAATTCAAGGCCTCCCTGAGACTACATAGGGAATTCCAGGTCAGTCTGGGCTAGAGTGAGACCCTACCTCAAGCACCCTCACCAAAAAAAAAAATTAGATGAAGAATTTCTGCCTTCTTCAGGAAAAGCATAATCAGGCAGTAATGTGCTATAAATAAGCAGAAAGCAAAAGGTGTGCATCGTATCTGTGTGTAAGACTGGGGGAATCACTTGGTTTTCTCTTGCCTGTTTGCGTTTAGCTTCATTTCTCAGTTTGTCCTCTCTCTCTCTTTTTCTTTTAATTTTAAGGGCTAAGCTTCTGCCTGGGTTTGGCCACTAGAAAAATACTAGTGGGAGGGTCAAGGCCAGGAAGCATAGTCAAGCTTTCTTTTGTGGGATGTGGGGTCCTAGTTCTGTCTCAAGTAGTCATCTCTGTAAAATGCTCTGTTTGTGGCAGTGGCCACATCTCTTTTGTGACCTTCAGCTCTTGGTGAACAAGAGACCTCGCCTCAAACAAGCACCTGTGGCTGTCCTCTGACCCTTACATGTATGTCCACATTCACACACGAACACGCACGCACACGCAACACACACACGCACACACATCACATTGAAGAAGAAGAAAAAAAAAAGTACCAGGGCCCAGCCCCCAATTTTTTTTTTTTTTTGAGGTAGGGTTTCACTGTAGCCCAGGCTGAGCTGGAATTCACTATGTAGTCTCATGGTGGCCTTGAGCTCATGGCAATCCTCCTATCTCTGCCTCCTGAGTGCTGGGATTAAAGGCGTGTGCCACCACACCCAGCAATAACCCAATATTTTAATGTCAGTTGTATGTTTCAGTGGTTCAGAGTATTGATTGTAAAATTACATGGCCTCAAATCATAATTCCTTCATGGTCTTACACTTAGGGTAAGGTGCTTTGTTGTTTCATTTCTAAACTGGAAGAAATAAAGTTGCTTCCCTTGTAGAGGTTTGAATTAAATACATGAACATGTGTTGAGCCCTTAGTTCCTGGAAGCGTTTGGAGTTTACTGGGCTTGATGCTCTGGTGCTCGGAGTGGGGTTGGTGGGTATGTGTTTTAACCAGTCCCTTGTTTCTCAGTATTGTGATACTGTGATAAAGAACCATTCACATAAATACTTATGTCTCTTCAGCTCCTAAGAAAAGCTCTGGTTCATCTAATATATTTGAAAAATTGGGGTGAGATAGTTAAAAAGAACTTGTAACTACCTGCTGTGAAGGTTTATTGTTTTGTTGAGTTGGTATAGTTATCCAGAAAGACTAATTGTCCTTTAAAAAAAATGCCAAAACAGTGTCTTTAAAACAAATTATTAAATTTAAAAAAAATTAAAGGTAATTTAAAAAATCCTTAGCCTGTATTTGTACACTTTTTCCAAACACAGTTCCAAACCCTTTGTATGTGTCTTTACATTGACATTTTGAACAAAATTAATAGGTTTTTGTGGGTGAGTAAACAGGCCCAGTGAATGTAAGGGCTTCACTGTTAGATAGATAATGTGGCTTGACCCTCACAAGGTGAATGGGGAAATATGATCTCATGTTTATATCAAGTGGAAGTTTTCTTACTTGATTTAGAACAGTTTTATTTACCTCCAGAAGTTCTCTCTTAGAAGCCTGCTTTTAAATTTACATTAATTTTTCAGGCTTAACATTGCATTCATGTTTAAATACTTTTTAGTTCTTCACTGAATTCCCAATCACTAGCTAGGTTCTTTCGAAACTTCAATTAAGGAAAAAGTTACTTTTGGGAGAAAGCACCTTGTCTACTAGTTTACTGACTTCTGTTTGTACATCTAGAAAAGACGCCCAGCTTGTGGGCAGTGCAACAACCAGTCATTCCTTCTCAGCTGATGTCATAGCATTCTTCATAGTTCGAAGGACCTAGAAATTTTCTTCCAGAGTCTAGGCTTTCATAGCAATGCACGTGAAAACACATTTATAATAGATAATTGGACAGGCATTGTTGAAATTTAATGTTATGGTTATATAAAGCAAAGTACGTAATTTAACAAATTTGTGAGAACAATTAAACAATTAGTTCTCTTATGGCTTTTCTGTTTCATCTGTAACCATCAGATAAAATTTGTTTTGCCATGCTTGTGTTATAAAAAATCTTCTAATTATGAGTATTTAGATAAAAAGACAACTTAACATTTAATAATGATGTGATTAAAACTTGTTTAGCTTATTGCCTTCAGTGAACATTTTACAATTAATGCCTTAATACAAATAAGCATAATTAAAATAATTTTTTATGTAAGTAATGTAACATGAACAAAAAGATCAGTTGTGAATCAAAACATCAAATGAACAAATTTACTTAATAGAACTCAAAAGATTTTTTTAAAATGTTTTATTTATTTACTTGAGAGAGCGAGAGATAATGGACCAGGGCCTCCGGCTGCTGCAAACAAACTCCAGACGCATGCACCACCTTGTGTGTGTGGCTTATGTGGGTATTAGGGAATTGAACCTACGTCTTTAGGCTGAGCAGGTAGGTGCCTTAACTGCTAAACCATTTCTTCTCAAAAGATTTTAAATCTGATTTTTATTCACTTTTACTGGGGTGTCATGAGTGGATTCTTACATTTTATGGCACTTCAGTTCAATTATATCTTTTGTGTATTTATGAGGAAAAGAAACTAATACAAGTAAATTAAGGCATGACACAAATATGCAAATTTAGAGGCTTTTACAATGTATATACACTTTTTTTCTGTGCTGGAATTGTTCACAGATTAATATTTTAATATTCGCATACAAAGCAGATTCCAGTTGTCACCACTGACTAGTTTCTGTTAATAAAGTTTCCAAGATTTGGGACTGAGAAGATGGCTCAGTGGTTAAAGGTGCTTGCTTGCAAAGCCCTCCATCCTGGATTTGATTCCCTCATACCTACAAAGTGACACATGCTTTTGGACTTTGTTTGCAGTGGCAAGAGGTCCTGGTACACCATTCTGTCTCCTTCATTGCAAATAAGTAAATAAATTATTATATTTTTTTTGGAGAGAGACACAGAGAGAGACAGAAAGAGGGAGAGGAAGACAGAGATGGGTTCACCATCAGCCTCTCAGCCGCTGTGAATGAAATCCAGATGTGTGCGCCCCCTTTTGGTCAAGTGTGGCATTGCACCATTGAGTCACTTTGCATCTGGCTAAATGTGGGACCTGGAGATTGGATCCACTGGAGATTGGAACCAGTGATCTTAGGCTTAGGAGGCAGGTGCCTTAACCACTAAGCCATCTCTCCAACCCTAAATTATTTTTTTAAAAAGAAAAGCTTTCAAAATTGGTTTGATTTGATGACTGATCCTAGATAGGGATATGTGAAAAAAGCTCACCAGCCAGCCCCCCCCCTACTCAGGTTACTTTATTTATTTATTTATTTATTTATTTATTTATTTATTTATTTTTTGCAGTACTGGGGATTGAACCCAGGGTCTTGTGCATGCTAGGCAAGTGCTCTACCATGAGCTATAGCCCTGGCCTTCAGGTTACTTTGTTAACTAATGTTACTCACATGGAAATATTTATTGAGGTCTTACTATGTTACATACATTGTTTTAGTTACTATACAGATACACTGGCAACTCCCCCCTCAAAAAACAACAGGATAAAATACCTGCTCCCAGGCATGGTAGCACACACCTTTTACTACCAGCACTCAGGAATACTACTCAGCAGTGAAAATGAATGACATTGTACCATTTGCAAATAAAAATAGAGTACCGATGGGCCTGATTCATATGTACAATCTAAAAACGTTCATCTGCCAGAAGTTGAGAGTAGAACAGTAATTATTATCAGAGGCTGGGCAGTACACTGATTTCACTTTTCATTACTGTGACCAAATACCTGATAAGAATCAACTTAAGGAAGACATCTTTTTCCTAAATTGACTTCATTATCCAGAGGTGACGAGCACAAAAATAAAAATAAGGCAGAGCTTCTGTAGGTTTCTCATCTGAATGTGGCAACCCAGTCCTTGCTTTTCTATGCTTGTCTTACTCCATTTAACCTAGAGGTAGCATCACACAGACTTGATTCTAAATGCTAAAGTCTAACCTTGGAGCTGTGTGAAGTTGTTATGCATCACTTAACTCCATTAAGCCTCAAATTATATCACAAAATTTGAAGTAAGAAGTAAGTACGAAATTCTAGAAAAGATACAACCAATTTATAGAAACCATGCATTGTGTTGTCTGTGCTGGAATAGAAAGCTGACTTGAAAGAATCTGTTGAGATTAAAAATACCATATATTTTTTTAAACTCAGAATATTTTAATTGTATGTAAATTATACCTTAGAGAAATGGACCCTAAAACCATGGTGGTTCTCCTTGAACCTTCTTTTCCCTTTCCGAGCTCCAAAGGAATCTTGGGACTTAGCAGCTGGGACTACAGGTCTCTACTACCATACCCAGTTGCTTTCTCACAGGAGCAGAATTACAAACCCTTGGGATCTTCCTGCTGTCTGTAGAATCTTTTAAGTAGATATTATCTTGAGGTTCCATTTGATTGAAGGAGCTTCTTGGGGCCCTTGAAGCAAAGAATGTCACTCTTTCTGACAAACTAGGAATCTGAAGAGGGCTTACTCCTGCATTCATGTAAGTCTACAGTTAATTTATCCTCTTGTGCTTAATTAAGGACTGTAGTAGAGAAGTGATTTATTTGTACATATTAAACTTCCATTGTGTTCCATGTGTTTTTGTTTGTTTGTTTTTTGTTTGAGGTAGGGTCTCGTTTTCGCTCAGGCTGACCTGGGATTCATTCACTATGTAGTCTCAGGGTGGCCTTGAATTCACAGTGATCCTCCTACCTCTGTCTCCCAAGACTGCTGGGATCAAAGGCATGCGCCACCACAGCCAGCTTCCATGTGATTTTAAAGTGATAGTCTATAGAAAGGAGTTCAGCTTTTCAAATTACAGCTCTTCTTTTCTTTTATTAAGATTTCCTATTTCGATGGTAGACCAACAAAAAAAAAAAAAGAATTTGTAGTCCTCAAAATATTAATTATTCACATAAAGAAAAACACCCTTAACATTTTCCTCTGAGATGAAATTGGTTGGTATCTCTTCCTTTAAAACCATCAAAAGCTATAGGAGAAGTACAACAATGACATATTGTTATTGGGAGAGCAATATATCTAAGTGAGAGTTTAAAAATATATTTGCAAGAAGAGAGAGTAAGGATGGGTGTCCCAAGACCTTTTGCCACTGCAGATGAACTCCAAATACATGTGCCAGTTTGGATTTACGTGGTTACTGGGGAATCAAACCCAGGCTAGAGGACTTTGTAAGCAAGCATCTTAAATGCTGAGCCATCTCCAGCCCGTAAGTAGGAATTCTTTTTTTATTTTTAATTTATTTTTCTATTGATAGCTTCCACAATTGTAGACAATAACCCACGATAATTCCCTCTCCCCACATTCCCCTTTGAAACTCCACTCTCCATCATACCCCTCCCCCCTCTCAATCAGTCTCTCTTTTATTTTGATGTCATCATCATTTCCTCCTATTATGATTGTCTTGTGTAGGTAGTATCAGGCACTATGAAGTCATGGATATCCAGGCCAGCCTGGGCCACACAGTAATTTTCAGGTGCCTGGGTTATATAGTGAAACCTCAGTAAAGAAGGAAAGATGACTGGAGAGATGCCTTAGCAGTTAAGGGGCTTGTCTACAAGCCAGAAGACCCAGGTTTGATTTCCCAATGCCTATGTAAAGCCAGATGCTCAAGGTGGCACATGCATCTGGAGTTCATTTACAGTGGCTGGAGGCCCTTGATGTGCCCATTTTCTTTCCCTCCCTCCCCTGCCTTGCAAATAAATAAAATATTTTTATTTTTATTTACTTATATGAGTGAAGGGGAGAGAGAAAGAGGTAGATAGAGAATGAGCACTCCAGGGCCTGTGGCCACTGCAAATGGACTCCAGGTGCATATGCCACCATGTGCATCTGGCTTACATGGGTTCTGGGGAATCAAACCTGGATCCTTAGGGTTCTCAGGCAAGCGCCTTAACCGCTAAGCCATCTCTTCAGCCCTTCAATAAAATATTTTTAAAAAGAAGGAAAGAAAGAATGAGGGGGGATAGCTTACTGAAATACCTGTAAATTTTGTTCTCAAGACACATTATTATGAGACTCTAACTATGTAAGGGTAGGATACAGGGGCTACTAATTGAAAGTTACCATCTTTTTTGTTCTGTTTATTTTTTGAGGTAGGGTCTCACTCTAGCCCAGGCTGACCTAGAATTCACTATGTAATCTCAGGGTGGCTTTGAACTCACAGCGATCCTCCTCCTGCCTCTGCCTCCTGAGTTCTAGGAAAAAAGGCGTGCGCCACCACACTCTGCTAGTTACCATCTTTTTAATGTTTTTTTTTTGAATGCTATAAATTGGAAAACTTAAAATTGATAATCAACTTTATATACCAAGACTTAAAATGCCATTACAGATGTATCTGGCAGCTCATGCCCTAATCTCTCTTGAATAAAGTCAAGGTTTGAATTCATTGACTTCGTAATGAAGATGAAGATGGCAAGCATACTGCACATAAATGTCAGTGGCTGGTCATTGTATACTAAAATCTCCTGGTCCACATCTCCAGCACATTTTAAGTTGACAACCCTTGTGGCAAGAGGCTGTGATTGAGAACTTGTCAGTCATTGTAGCAGCTGCCTTAGAACACATTTATATTCAAATGGGAAAAGGTGATCTGTTTAGAAGTTTTAAAGTTGTTGCCATGGCAAAGTAAATTGCTATCTCATGTTTTTATCCTTGCCATTGAAGTGATCTATCTGACTGCTTATTCCCAGGATGGGGAGGATGAACTGTTCTGCTGGAAGGCTTTCATTAGACGATGCTGAATGCCTCCTAATGGGATATAAGCTAGACCAAAGCTTTCTGAAACCATTGGCTATGGTTAGGCATAATTAGAATTGATTCTTCTCAATTAAAAGCAGGCAAGATAAAGTGAGAGCATTTTTAAGGAAGAAAAATATGAGCCTAATTTAACAGCACTTTTGACAGACTGAATAACATAGCCAAATTATACGCTGTGAAAAGAATTTTATTTGAATGGATCTATTATTTCTACAGCATGAGACTACATGTAAATTGATCTTGGTTTTACAAAATTTGTATACTCATATTTTTAAAGAAAGTCACATGCTCAGTGCCTTGGTGCTGTTCATTTTTTCCTTTATTTGCTTGAAAACCATGGTATTATAATCTGGTTGACACACGTACTTTTTATCTCTATAGTTTTTTTTTTTTTTTTTTTTTTTTTGAGATAGAATTTGCTGTGCAGTCCAGGTTGGTCTTGAACTCAGTCTTCCTGCCTCAGCTCTCCATTACTGGTATTAAAGGCATGTGCCACCTTTGCCAGAATGAGTGTCTTGTGGAGACTTTTTTTTTTGAAGCAGGCTTTGAACTCAGTGTGCAGCAGAGGCTAGCCTTGCACTCCTGATCAAGGGCTAGAGTGACAGATGTGCCACCATCTCAACTTCATGGTGCTTTGTTTTATGGTATCAAATTTCTTTATAGGAAATGGTAATTTATCTCTTAGCAGAATCATAATTGTAGTGGCTATTAACCCTAAACTAAAGCCTACTCTTTTTTCTTTGTAACTTGAGCTGTGTGAATTTTGTCTTTGATAAATTTGAGGTATTTTTATATCATGCTGACCTGGAAAACTTTATGACATACTATAGACTTATGATGTCATGGCCTGAAATAATGCAGCTGTGGTGACATTTACTAAGACAGAACTATAAATTCTTTTTTTCTAAAAAAAAATTTTGTTTATTTTTATTTATTTATTTGAGAGCGACAGACCAACAGAGAAAGAGATAGAGAGAGAGAATGGGTGTACCAGGGCCTGCAGCCAGTGCAAATGAACTCCAGATGTATGCGCCACCGTGTGCATCTGGCTTACGTGGGTCCTGGGGAATTGAGCCTCGAATCAGGGTCCTTAGGCTTCACAAGCAAGCACTTAACTGCTAAGCCATCTCTCCAGAACTGTAAATTCTTGGTTAAGCCAACAGGAAAAGCTGCATCAAGGAAGTTTGAACTTGAGGATGCTGACTACTGGCTTTGTGGTTAGGATAGGAAGCTTTTAATTCCAAACCCTGGTATCATAAGAATGTATCAAGCTAAGTCTTTCTGTTTTACTAATTACTTGATAACGTTTTTATGGCTAAGTACTTGAGGTAATTGAATATATTAGCTGAAGATTATTTACCAGGCAAGCACTCAGCTCTGGGCACTATGTCTGATTTGAGAGATACAGAAATGCAGAGGTGGGGGAGGAACCCCACAAATTAAAAAGTGAGGCAAATTTGAGAGTCTTGATGTGGCTTTAGTACACATATAAAAGCTAATGAAAAGATCTTAGGAAGTTTTTAGAGAATGTTAAGAATTTGTCAGCTATTGTGTACCATACCTGTTTTAGTTATGTAAATATCAGATGGTGTCACACAGTGGAACATACCACTGTGCATCTGTACTAACTAGTGCATGACCCAGCAGTCTTGCTGCTAGAAATACAGCCAAAGGAAATGGACCCATCATGTCAAAGACATACCTGTGATGCTCTATCACAGTAGCCAGGACATGGTGTCAATGAGGGTGCCCCATCAACTGGTGAGTAATAATGGGTTAGAAAATACACAAAATTTGAGGGAATATTTTTCAGCCATAAAAATGAAATTCTATCATTTGTTCATAGTGGATCGCACTGGAATCATGCTAAGCCACACATAGAAAGACAAATACCATATAGTCTCAGTCATTATGAAAACCTAACAGTTGCTCTTATAGAAGAAGAAAGTAGAAGAGTGGTCACTCCAGACTGAAAAGTATAGGGAGAATGGGGCTAGAAAGAGGTTAGACAGTGGGCACAAAAACACAGCAGTAATTTTAGGGTTGGACAGTCTAAAACAGCCTGTAATGCATTTCAAAATTACTAGAAAGAAGAGTACAGCATTTCTAACAGAGGATTGATTGCTTGAGGGGATGGGTATGTTAATTTTCCTAATTAGACACATGTGCCAGATTGTCCTACTATGTTGCTTGCGCTTGCATGTGTGCATTAGAAAGCAGTAAAAATGCCACAATGTATCTGTTCTAGACAGGTTTACTCTAAAAGGTAGTGAGGAGGCAGCTTTTTCTTTGTGGCGCTGAAGTCCAGTTTTGAAATCTTAGAGAAATGTTCTTTTTCTCTCATCCGTATTTCATGTGTCACGAGTCAACTTGGATGTGTTTAAACAGACTAGCATCTGCATTATCAAATGTATTGTGGTTAAATGTTTAGTAAATCCTTGGTTATAAAATTTGGTATGTTGTAAAATATCCACATGTTGAGAATATTTGTTTTATCATAATTACATGCTAACTGGATAATTATAAATTAATGATAATAAAGATGGAATTTTTTTGTTGACAATGTGCTGTACTAACAATGATAAAGCAAGGTGTCCTACTGCCTTTTGAGGGCTTTGCCTAAAAGTTGAAATCTTCTCATTGAATGAGACTGATTTCTAGGGTTTTGTACTTAAATCTTTATCCTTATTTGCCCCTTTAAAATTGCGATTTTTAAATTTACTATGACTGATTTTCAACTATTTTTTTTTAAGAATGAAAAAAAGAGTATAGGTCTGTTAATCTTTGGTTTCTGATGTCTGTGCTACACCTGTGGTACAGTGTCAACTTTGTGGTCTCTACCTTAAAAAGTTCTAAATTATATCCCCCCGTTATAAGAAATTTACTAGTTATGATTTGCATCTCTGATGAGTTTATATAATGAATCATAGGTTATTCCTGGTATGCAAGTATCTACAGAGCATTTTTATTGCTGTGCACTCGTTATACGTAGTTCTGGGCTTCATGAGCTCATTGTATCCCAGTACGGGGCTGTGCACATTCCCCTCGTGCTCTCTTTCCCCCCTTTCTCCTTTTTTTTGTGTGTGTACATGTTGGTGTGTATGCGGAGTGGGCACGTGCGTGCATGCGTGTGTGTGTGTGTGTGTGTGTGTGTGTGTGTGGTCAAAGGAGACCTGTGGGTATCATTCCTCAGGTGCTGTCCATCTTGTTTGAGACAGGGTTTCACTCGCACCTTGAACTCTCCGGGTAGGCTAGACTGACCCACTAGCAAGCTCCAGAATCTTCCTGTCTCCACTGCCCCAACAGGCTTGGCAAACATACACCAGAATGCCTAACTTTAAAAACAAACAAACAAACAAACAAACAAACAAACAAACAAACAAACAAACAAACACATGGTAAACAGCATCTGAGAGACATAATACCTCAATTTTCAAGGGCTAAAGGTTTGAGGTCTTTTTTGGTATTTCACTATGTACCTGTCTACTGTAATTCATACTAAATACAGTTTTTGTCTATGGTAAGCATACAAAAGAAAGCAATTATAGAAGGTGAGAATTGATGCCTGGTGTGTGTGTGCGTATTGTTGTTGTTGTCATCTTTAAAGAAAGTAACACAAATCATTCTTTTATACAGTCACCTTAAGCTTATGAGCTTTGTCTGACATGTGAAGGTACATATTCTATCTGTAATGCAGTAATGAGCTTGACTTAACCCCTCCCTCCAAAAAGCCATGCCCAGATTTTTCAATATGACCCTAATTTCTTAAAATCAAGGATTATCTTCTCTTATATGGTTTGTAAATATTGTTTGGCTTGTCTTTTATTTATTTAAGAGCAAGAAAGAGCATGAGAGAGAGGGAGAGACAGAGAGAATGGGCACACCAGGGCATCTAGCCACTTGCAAGTGAACTTTGACGGCATGCACTATCTTGTGCATCTGGCTTACATGGGTCTGGGGAAATCGAACCTGGGTCCTTAGGCTTTGCAGGCAAAAGCCTTAACTGCTAAGCCATCTCTCCAGCTCTTGACTTGCCTTTTGGATTTGTTTTATTTAAAGTGATTTCCTTAAGTATGTGACCTCCCGCTTTAAGCCTCTTGAGTGTGGCAGGGGTGTGCATCATGTCTTAAGAACCTTTATGTAGATATTTACTCAGGCAGATTCACAGTTCAGAAGGCTTTTCCTGGATGTCTATCAGGTGCTGCCTTTATGGACTGGTTGGTATTTTATTGCCCAACATTTGTTCCTTCCAGGGCACCCTCTTACCCAGGCAGATCCTTTTACCCATGAGGCAGAATAATGATCCCTTGAAGATGTTTTCACCCTGGTCCCTAGAATTTGTGAATATATTGTGTTAGTTGACAAAACGAGAATTAATAAGAGCAGATGAGGTTCAGGTGTTAATCAGCTACTTTTAAAATGGAGAAAATATTTCGGAAATTATCCAGTGTGATCATTTATGCTTGCTAAATTGTGGAAGGCAGAGGCAGAGTGCTGTTAGAGACTTCTCTGGCTGAAGCGACCGTGCAGATGGAAGAGAGGCCTGAGCTAAGGAAAAGCTGGCAAGACTCTAGAAAGGCTCATGGCCTCTGACACCTTGATTTCTACCCAGAGTGATCCATTTCAGTCTCTTCTCCAGAAGTGCAAGATAATATATTGGTAATAAGTTTATTTTCTTATAAGCCCCAGGTTTATGGTAATTCGTTTTGGCAGCTATAGAAATATAATATACCCCTAACTCCCATGACCTTTGCTTGTTTTGTTACCCTCGACTAAAAAGCTGCTCCTGGTTCTGCCTAGGCCTGTTCCCCCATGTAACAGGTGGTCCCTAGGCTTTCCTCCACGATTGGAACCATTGGCCACGGTTCTTGGTCGTACATGAAAGGATCCACAGTAGGAGTGAGGAATTGCTGGGAAGGGTAGAGGAGCAGGCTGAACGTCCAGGTCGGGTCCCGAGGACCGCACTGCAGGATCTGACTTTGGCTGTGATCTGAAACTCACCAAATCATTTTGGAGACCTGGCTCCAGATCCTTTTGCCTCTGTCTTGACCTGTCTCTTGCTGTGATCCACATTGCCATCTGGCTCAGCTCTGACCTTTCTGACCTAGTTTGATGTACTTTGTCCCCATTCACTGTGGTGTAATAGTGTCCTTGTGCTGATTCTAGACCACACACAGCATGCTCTCATTGGCGGCACTGGACTAGCTGTTCCCTCCCTGGGCCCTTTCTCAGATGACCAGGATGGCTGGCTGCCTCCCCGTGCACACTTCAGTCACCTCTCACTGCTTGCTGTTTTAAGATCATACTGCTCATCCATCAGCGCACGGTTCTCTTCATTTTCTTTTTCGTGTTAATCATTATTAATATAGCATGCAATTTGCTCATTGCAATTTTATATGCACTATCTCACTCTACTAAAGCAATTAGTTTTATTTTCTCATGCATTTTTATAGTGCTGACAACAGTATTAAGATCTTATGTGTGTTCAGAAAAAAGTTGAAGGAATTCCTCAAAGTGCTTTTGTTTTCAAGAACTGGAAATACTAGGTGGCCCATTTTACCTTTTGTTGTTTGATTTGGCTTTTTTGAAGCAGAGTCTCACTGTAGTTCAGCCTGACCTGGAGCTAGTTCAGGTTGGCCTTGAACTCAGGGCAACCTTTCTACCCGAGTCTAAAGTGCTGGAATTATTGGCATGAGCCACCATGCCTAGCTTGGAATGCCTTTATTTATTTATTTGAGAGTGAGAGAAAGAGGCAGATGAAGAGAGAATTGGCATGCCAGGGCCTTCAGCCTCTGCAAACAAACTCCAGACACATGTGCCATCCTGTGCATCTGGTTTACCTGGATCCTGGGGAATTGAATCTGGGTCCTTTGGCTTTTCAGACAAGTGCTTTAAGTGCTAGGCCATTTCTCCAGCCCTGTAATGCCTTTTAAAATTTTTTATTTATTTATTTATTTATTTATTTATTTATTTATTTATGAGAGAAAGAGAGAGAGAGAGAATGGGTGCGCCAGGGCCTTCAGTTATTACAAATGAACTGCAGACACATGCGCCCCTTTGTTTTTCTGGCTTATGTGGGTCCTAGGGAATCAAACCTGGGTCCTTTGGCTTTGCAGGCAAGTGTCTTAACCAGCAAGCCATCTCTCCAGCCTTGTAATGCCTTTTTGTAAAAATTTTGTTTGTTTGTTTATTTATTTATTTGAGAGTGACAGGCAGAGAAAGAGGCAGATAGATAGAGAATGGGCACGCTGGGGCCTCCAGCCACTGCACACAAACTCCAGATGCATGCGCTACTTTGTGCATCTGGCTTACGTGGGTCCTAGGGAATTGAGCCTTGAACCAGGGTCCTTAGGCTTCACAGGCAAGTGCTTAACCGCTAAGCCATCTCTCCAGCCCTGTAATGCCTTTTTAAATCTTCCCAGAGTCCTTGATTTTTCTTTTATTTTCTTTTTTTTCTTGTTTTTCAAGGTAGGGTCTCACTCTAGCTCAGGCTGACCTGAAATTTACCCTGTCGTCTCAGGGTGGCCTTGAATTCACAGCAGTCCTCCTACCTCTGCCTCTGAGTGTAGGGATTAAAAGCATGTGCCACTACACCCAGCTCAGAGAACTTGATTTTAAATAAAACTTCCATTGACCATGGCTTTAATAGCATTAAAATTAATGTAAATCTAAAGATCTTATCAGAGTGCTCTGTGTGTTTGGAGGAGCTGCTTTCTGTTCTACTTCTCCAAATGTATTTGTCACATTTACACTGTACACGTCTAAATCTTTAGTGTAACAGAATGGGATCACTTTGGAATCTTTGTACATAGCTATTTCCTAGTATTGTAAAAATTTATCTTTTTATATAAAAAGATTTATTTATTTATTAGAGACGGGGAGAGAATGGGTGCTCCAGGGCTTCTAGCCACTGCAAAGGAACTCAAGATGCATGTGTCACCATGTGCATCTGGCTTACATGGGACCTGGAGGATTGAACCTGGGTCCTTAGGCTTTGCAGGCATGTGTCTTAACCACTAAGCCATCTCTCTAGGCCATGTACAAATTTTTCTATTCATTTATGGGAGGAGTCTTTCTTACTTGGCATGATTTGTCCAAAAGTATGATTGAAGGGGTGAACATAAATTGTAGATAGCTAGATTGGAAGGTCATGGATTTGTTTATCTATAATTTTAAATTGTGTTTTCTGTTACTATGGATAATTAATTGATTTTAGGTGTTTGTTTCTCTCCTTTAGATCTTTATTAAATTCCTTTAACTTTTTGCCTGTTAGGTATTCTGTATTGAAGGAAAACTTTGCTTTATCTTGTTTATTTTCTTAAATGTTGCTTGCCTGTAAGTAATGTTATCTGTAGAAGCCAGAGAATTAATGACCAGAAACAAATTTAGTCCAGATCTTCTGTAAGGAAAGTGTAGGGGAAAAGTGAGAGAGAACACAGGACTTGATCTCTATAGACAGATTATTTATTGGGAGAAAACAGTGAGGGACCTCAGCTTTCCTGTGGGATGAGGGCTGAGGCACCGAGTCAGCCTGGGGTTCAAGCTTATAAGGATGATCCCAAGGCAAACAGACTGAATTAGCCGCAGGTCCAAGAGAAGTAGATAAGGCTTCAGAGTTATTTGCTTGGAATAGGCTCTTTAGCAGAGTTGACTAGGGAGGACTGGATGTCTCCATTCTTTATGGCCTTCTCATCTTAAGGTTAGTTGTTAACTCTTCAGTTCCCTCTAGTTCTCAGGGAAGGCTATTAACCCTTCATCTTCCCTGTAGTACCTCATGTACCACATAATTCAGTATTCAACACCGAGAGCTGTTCATTCCCCACGCGACTCAGGAAAGGAAGGAGCGCCAAGTGTTCTCCCGTCCATCCTCACCTCTGTTTCCATAGCCAGGTCATACTAATCTCAAGATGATTTCCTGTGTACATATGGTTGATGGCAAATACATTGTTGAGAAAGTTTGGGTCACAATTGAGTGCACTGAGTAGCTATCAAGCTTCCTGTGAGGGGTCATACTGGGTCTCAGGTAATAATTCAGTAAATGTCTCAGAATTAATAGTCTCATTTCATGGCCTTGCAGTCCATGAAATCATCTCACTGTCCGTATTTTTCCAGAGCACATTTCCAAGCAGGATTTGTTGACATTCCATTGGACAGGTGTGTTCACACTTAAATGCACCTGCCTGTTGGCATCAGTGTTCAGTCTCTTCTCTCTTCAGAGACTGTTCATGTCCCCACCCCCAGAATGTTTTCATGCTGACACATGGGGGATTGTGCTCATGAATATCTGCTCGCAGCTGCTGTAAAGCAACAAGTCATTCCTTGGCTCAGTGTGCTAGTGATGGGCTCACCCAGCCAGCCACAGACAAGCGCGTCTCCCTACCCTCTCACCTCCATGTTGCCTTTTTGAGTTTGTGACCACTGAATCACCTTCCCCTTTTCTTTTCCTTTTGTTCATTTAAAAAAATATTTAGGGCTGGAGAGATGGCTTAGTGGTTAAGGCGCCTGTCTCCTAAGCCTAAGAACCCGGTTCCAATCCCCAGGTCCCACGTTTAGCCAGATGCAAAGTGACACAAGGGCGCAATACCACACTTGACCACAAGGGGCGCACACATCTGGATTTTGTTCACAGCAGCTGAGAGACTGCTGGCACGCCCATTCTCTATCTGTCTCCCTCTCCCTCTCTCTCTGTCTGTCTCTTTCTCTCTAAAAAATAAAAAATAAAAAAAAATTTAAAAATATTTATTTGAGGGGAGCAGATTGAGAGAGAGAGGGAACGAATGGGTGTTCCAGGGCCTCTAGCCACTGTAGACACATGCACTACTGTGTGCATCTGGCTTACATGGGTCCTGGGGAATTGGACCTGGGTCCTTTGGCTTTGCAGGCAAGTGCCTTTAATGCTAAGCCATCTCTTCAGCCTTCCATTTTTTAAAAAAAAAGTATATAGATTTCCAAGACAAGAGTCACTTCCCATACTGATGCAAGTAAGGGTCCCCAATCTCTGTCACTCCATCCCCTTTGGCAGTGGGATTAAGTATCTAAGAGAAGATTGAATATTTTCTTTTAAGGTCACTGTAAGGAGATGAAAGGGTTATTTTTGTATGTGTGTAGGCACATGTGGATACAGATAACACATGTGCACATGTATGGAGAGGCCACAGGCTGATGTTAGATGTCTTCCTTGGTTGTTTTCCACTTTATTTCCTGACTTGAACTCAGAGTTCACCCGTTGAGCAAGTCTGGCTAACCAGTTTGTCCCCTGGGATCCCATCACCATCTTCTGAGCACTGGGATTATAGAGCACATTGCCCACCTGGCATTTACTTGGGTGCTGGGGATCCCAATTCTGGTCCTCATGCTCCATGCAGCAAGTGCATTATCCGCTGAACATTAGCCCTGGAAATGCAGTTGTTAAAAAGTATGCTTTTCAGGCTGGAGAGATGGCTTATTGGTCAAGGTGCTTACCTTCAACGCCTCAGGACCTATGTTTGACTCCCCAGATCCCATGTAAACCAGATGCACAAGGTGACACATGCGTCTGGAACTCAATTACAGTGGCTGAAGGCCCTGGTGCACTAGTTCTCTCTCTCACTAACTCGCTTGTTCTCATTTAAAAAGGCTAGTGTGTTGGGCTTGCTTAAAAAAAAAAAAAAAAAAAAAAAAAAGAAAGTAGACTTTTCTAGATCTTGTGATGCTTGAGATAGAGTCACATGTGCTGGGTATGGTGCAGTCCGTAGAGACATCATTGTGTGTATTGTTCACGACTTCTCAGCCTCGCCTTCTACTGTGGGAAGAGAAGGTTTTAGGGCGGCTGAAAGCAGAATGCTAACCCTGCCCAGGGAGTGCTTATTCTGCTTCTTTCTTCATGTGGTCTGAATGCGTGTGTAACGCGCAGACACACACCTCCCTCCCCCACACCTGACCTTGCAGTAGTGCTTAGGGGGAAGGATTTGACAGTCTCAAGCAACTTGTTCACTCTCAACAGCCCCTGGCAGCATCAGTCATTTCAAGAGAAGACAGAAGCATTATGAAGTGCTGGTAATGGCTGGGGGATGGAAGTGGGTAAGAGCACTTGTTTGCAAGCATGAGAACCTGGGTTTTTGTCCCCTAACCCACCCCAATAGCGAGATAAAAAGCTCCAAATACCCAGAATCATCCTGGTGTCCCACAAGGCATGTGCTTATGCTGTACATATCACACACACACACACACACACACACGCGCGCGCGCGCACACACATGATGATGATGATAATTTTTATAAAGATGTACTTTTACAACCAAAAATCATGTTAATGTATTTATGCAATAAACTCTATCCAGTGGTTAATGCCTAGCCAAAAGCTCCTACAAAAAAATGTGTCTCCTTAGGGAAGGTCAAGTCTCCCCCAGTCTGTTTCATAGGGAGTGCCTCTCACATGAGCCTTATGAACTCTGTCAAAAGGAAGGTCAGGCTTTTCTCTCGGCAGTGTGGGCCTGTGAAAGGGGGGTCCCACTTCTGCCATTATGAAACTTCCCCTGGACCCAACAGTATGTTTGCCAACAAATTGCAGGCTCTGTATTCTTATAGACTAGACACTGACCTCAGACTGCTTTTATATAGTTCTTAAAAATGCTGTTCGGAAACCAGCTACCCCTGAAGTTCCCAGATAGACATAGACAGACATGTCTGTCTGGAATCTAATAGCCAGCATCTGCGCTTAATTGGCAAATGTTATCCAGGGTGGCTGTGCTAGCTGTTGTTCAGCTATGGTGATTCATACTCTAATGACTCTAGGAGCTTAAAACAAAGGGACACCAGATCAGGATGCAGTCACTTTACTCAGGTGAAGTTTGGGGTGGGGGGTTTGCTGATGCCTGTGGCCCTCGGGAGGTAAGAAGTTCTCCACTGTGACCCTCTTTTATCTGCTGAACCTTACACAGTGTCTGCTGTGCCACGACTATCAGTGGACTCTAGGAGTGGATAAATGGATGGCGCGGGCTTGTTCATTGGAGATTGTCCTCCAGGTTGTTTCTCAACATTCGGGAGACCCTTAAGGAGAGTGTCCCAGGGATTCAGACTCTAAGAGATTGTCTGTCCGGCTGAAAATGTGAGCTAACTCTGACTCACCTTGACTGAAGTCAGCTCCTGTCACAGTCAGCTACAATTCCCAGTCTTCTGGGTAGAGAGAAATGGCCCAGGAGACTGGAAGTCAGGGAGAAAAAGAAGAAGGTCTCTGGGTGGGCAATAAATGCCTTCACTGACGGCTGAAGAAAAAAAAAAGAGAGATCAGAAAACCTTGGGTGCTCTCCAGAGGGTACCTTCCCTTGGCACTCCCTACGGTGGCTGGAATTGGTTTAAGAGGGATTTTGACTCAAGTTGGATTTTCATGTCAGTCTGAGCTGATGCATTATTCCAACCATACACTGGTGATGGAGAGCCCACCCTTGACTCCATGTCCTGAAGTCAGGGTTGGGTGGTGGTGGCCTGGTGCTGTGCAGTCACTCCTATGAGCCCTTTGCTGTCAGGCCCAGCTCTCTCCTCCTGGTAAATCATCAGCCAGACCCTTTGGCATTCAGCTTCCTCTCTGGGATATAAAGGATGCAGTAGGAACAGACTGACAAGTAGCACACCGTATCACTAGGTTGTGTCACAAGAGGGAGACTTCTAGACTGAGCCTCCTGCTTCAGGCATCATTACAAGCTCAGAAGACAAACAAGGGAACTTAGATCCATTTCCCCAAATTAGAATCTGGACCTGTGAGGCCCCTTAAAAGCTCTCAAGAAGACACTTTAGTATCAATAACAGGTTCACAGAGCAGGAAACAGACCTGGAGCCTTTGGATGTACCAAAGGGTTTTGGAAGAGAGTGAATTGTGACAACTCTCATGCAGCCGTTTCAAAGGGGCTTATGGGAGAATACAATGGGTAGGCAAGTTGCAGCCAGCCCCTCTTGGGTCCTGTTCCCCAGCATGAAGAAGATCAAAGGTATGAAATTGTTGAGCTCTAGGGAGACCCACCTCAGCCCTACCACTGCTCCCACAAGTGTAGTGCATATAGGAAGACCAGCATTGTTTTGTTTTTCTTAATATGTATCAGTTGGCCTGTGTATCAGAAATGATATGAAGGCAAGAGACGGGATTAGATCTGGCCATTTGGAATTGAACTTTTAGAAACTAGGTTTGTCTAAGGAGAGCAAAGGAAACAAAAGGTTTTTGAGTAAAATACTAGTTTATGGCAGTCTCAGATTTATTCTTACTGATCCAATATGTTCCTTTAATTAATATCTGTTGGCACAATTACACTGTCAATAGCCATGCTAGATAAATTCTGAGGATAAAGTAGTTATTATAAATATAGGCATGTGTACTGCTTCATTGGCGTTTGCAGTCTTCAAGGGTAGAAAGATAGGCACGGAGGATAACTTCACAGAGTGAAGGTGCTGTGCAGGAAGCAGCGGGGGAGAGTGACGAAGAGTGCGTGGGACTAGTTTACATTCCGTGCACAGCAGAGGTCTCTGGAAGGTGGTCACTGAGATGATGGGAGTGCACCAGTGCTGTCTGTGATCCAGAAGCGATAAGCTAAATTCCTCAGGCCAACATCTCCATAGAAATGTATGAGCCATACTCACAAATATATGTATTGTTTTTTGTTGTGCATGTGTACGTGTTTGTGATAGTACGCATGTGGGTGCTTGGGTGTGTGCAGGCGTATTTGTGTCTGTGTGCATATGGAGGCCAGAGGTAAACATATGTCTTCTTCAACCATGCTTTAAAATACATTGTTTCTGGGCTGGAGAGATGGCTTAGAAGATAAGGTGCTTACCTGCAGAGTCAAAGGCTCAACAACCCAAGACCCATGTAAGCCTGATGCACCCATTCTCTATCTGCCTTTCTCTCAAATAAATAAAAATAAAATATTTTTAAAAATGTATTGTTTCTTTTTTTATTGTGTATATGAGAGAGACTTTGGCACACATATCGAGGTCAGAAAACATCCTTAACTCCCAGTCCTCACCTTCAGCCTTGTTCGGGTTAGGGTTTCTCTGCCTGTGCATTCATCAGGTTAACTGACCCTTGATCTTGGATATTCCCTGGTCTCTTCTCTCCTCTTGCCTTAGGAATTACAAACACCTGTGCTACATTTCCAGCTTCTACATGGGTTCTGGGGATCTGAACTTAGGTTTACATAGCAAGCACTTTACCCTCGGAACTAGAACTAATGTTTTAGAACTAATGTTCTAAAAGCATTTAAACACTGAAAAGATAGCCACTTTTCACATAAAAGCCTGCAACCAGAAAGGAGTTTCAAAGAGAAATGGTTTGATGCAGAGCAGAGGAGGAAGAGAAGATGCAGAGGCAGTTTGCAAAGTTCCAGGAGCATGGCCACACGCTGCCTTGCTTACATCCTGGCATCACAGGAACATGTAGCCCAGCTGGCTGGAAATGCGCTAATCTGTAGTACCCCTCCCCACATGCCACAAAACTGTAAGCCTCAACGGATAAGGCCCATTATACTAGACCTCAGTGAGCCCATACCAACATGTTGTCAAGCCAGTGGTCAGTAAGGCATATGCAGAGACAGCTGGACAAGAACCTGCGAAGATAGGTAAGAGTCAAAACTCTATAGATTT
This sequence comes from Orientallactaga sibirica, assembly GCA_036365145.1. Lineage (NCBI taxonomy): Eukaryota > Metazoa > Chordata > Mammalia > Rodentia > Dipodidae > Orientallactaga > Orientallactaga sibirica. The sequence goes on along the minus strand of JAEOAD010000027.1, from coordinate 15,512,215 downwards.
CAGACACTGAAGTTACTAGATGCTGGTTTCAAACAGCTGTGCTTATGAATTGTGACACACGGACCTATCTGCTAGGGAAGCCATAAAAAGCAACACAGATTTAGGAAGAGACAGTTTTTAGAATGAAAATCACAGTAACTGACATTGAGCCTCTGGGTCTGCCCGAGAGTGTGTCAAAGGAACCCTGGTTGTAAAGGCTGGTGCTTACGTATAAAAACCATCTATAAAGGCTTACCCACCATGGTAGGCTGGACTTGCAGGGCTTTACTTCTTGAGAAAAGGGAAGGTTAAAGTGAACTCCATATTCATTTTAGCTTTTTCCATGAGATTTTACAGTCCTCAGTGCTGGAGAGAGTTCAAGCAAAAAGTGGTTTTATGTGGCTCGGGAGTCCCAAGAGTCTAGGAACTGACACTGTGCATTGGAGGGGGAGAGAGCTGTGGAGAGTTAATATTCTGCACGTAACGTCTGCATTAAATTCTCCTACAAGTACGGTTCAATTTCAGGCCCAGAGCAACAGAAACCTTGGAGGACATAGTTAAGTCCATCAAAAACTAGTGAAGGGGGTGGGTGGAGAGATGGCTTAGCGGTTAAGCCCTTGCCTGTGAAGCCTAAGGATCCGTCCGGTTTGAGGCTTGATTCCCCAGTACCCACGTAAACCAGATGCACATGGTGGCGCATGCATCTGGAGTTCGTTTGCTGTGGCTAGAGGCCCTGGTGTGCCCGTTCTCTCTCTCCCTTTTTCTGTCTCCAATAAGTTAATAAATAAAAATAAAAACTTAAAAAAAATCTAGTAAGTGAAAAACAGATAAAACACAAAACCACTGAAGCCGTTGTCCAAAGAAATACCTATTTCTAGAATACATTCACCTCTTAGTATTACTTTGCTCTGAAAAACTAAAGATGAAACAAAATCTATTTAAAGAAATACAGTAGCTGGGTGTGGTCGCGCATGCCTTTAATCGCAGCACTTGGGAGGGAGGCAGAAATAGGAGGATTGCCGTGAGTTCGAGGCCACCCTGAGACTACATAGTGAATTTCAGGTCAGCCTGGGCTAGAGTGAAACCCTACCTCAAAAAAAAAAAAAAAGAAAAGAAAAGAAACACAATAATAGGCTAGAGACTGTGATCTTTGATAAATATACAGAGGGATTCGGCCATGACCTCAACAAATACTGTTTGTTTGAGGTTTTAGACATTAGAAAGTAAATACACTCTGAGTCAATTATCAGAATGAAGCAGTGTATGGATCTTACCAGCTTTTAAAAATTCTTTATTTGCAATGAGAGCGAGAAAGAGAAAGATAGAGCTAACGATATGAGTGAGCACACCGGGGCCTCCTGCCACTGCAAATGAATGCCAGATACACAAATAAGCCACTTTCTGCATCTGGCTTTACTTGGGTACTGGGGAGTTGAACCTAGGCTGTTGGGTTTTGCATGCAAGCACCTGTAACCACTGAGTCATTTCCCCAGCTCCTTAATAGTTTTTTTACTGGTTGTATCAGATTGGTGCGGGAGATTACTAGTTCTAAAGGTCAAGGATATGCTTGTGTTGGTGTATATTTCTTTGTCTTTGTGTCTTTATCCTGCTTCGGGTTTGCAGCATGTCTTTGCTTTACTACATATCTGACTTTTTTAAATGGTGGGAGAGATCTGACGCAAGCACTACAATGGCCTCAGCATTGAGCAGCGCACTTAATGCCTGACCAAATGCATTCAGCAGCCATGGAAACATACAGCACTCAGGAGCATGTGTTTTACAGGTCAGTGAGTTTTCTGTAGAGCTATTGCTGAGAATTACCTTCAAAGTACCTTCTCAAATATGCTTGTCTGAGTCAATAAGTACACGATGCTCAAACAGTTCCAGGCAGTAAGTAAAGCAGAGCACTGAACAAATTGTTGCTGTGTCAAGTGACATGTCTATTTTTCTTCTTATTCACAGAGTTTTACCACAAAAGCGCAGTCATTCCTTCTGGTGACAAATTATTAATTCTTGCTTGGTATGAGACATTTTTAAAAAATATATTTTATTTATTTATTTGAGAGAGACAAAGAGGTAGAGAGAGAGAATGGGCACACCAGGGCCTCTAGCCACTGGAAACGAACTCCAGACGCATGTGGCCCCTTGTGCATCTGGCTTATGTGGGTCCTAGAGAATTAAACCAGGATCCTTGGGCTTTGCAGGCAAATGCCTTAACCACTAAGCCATCTCTCCAGCCTGAGAGATTATTAGGTTTCAAGATCTTGAATTTTCTTAGTTGATATTTTCCATACACACACTTAATATACCTTTAAAAAGTTACTGCCCTGTAACCAGAATTTATCCTTTCTTCATATTTTAGTCTCCAGGCTGACTGTTCATTTACAGCCTTGCTTATTAAACTGGTCCATGGACTAACATCCTATGGTCATTAACTGGGAGGTGATAAGAAATGCAAAATCATGGGCCCTACCCAAGACCTGCTAGTGCTAATTGACATTTTTTTCATAATTTTTTAAAATAGTTATTTATTTGAGAGAGGGAGGAAGAGGCAAATGAATTCCAGATTCATGTGCCACCTGTGCATCTGGCTTACCTGGATCCTGGGGAATCGAACCTGAGTCAGGCTTCACAGGCAAGCGCCTTAACTACTAAGCCATCTCTCCAGCCCAGTAACTGACGTTTTAATGAACTCTAGTGATTCATATGCCCATTAAGATTTGAGAAACATCAATCTAAGTATCTAAAAGCCTGTTTCCTTCTGCTTAGTTTTACTCTGTTAATCCTTCCAGGGATTGAGATTTTTGCTTTAGAAAGTAGACAAAACACAACCAAAGATAAGTCTTGTTAATATTCATAAGGATGTCTCAGAGCCACTTGTAATCTGTACATTTTAGAAAATAGTATTACTTTTCTTCCTGATGGTTTTGCCATGTCACACTGCCTTATTTTTTTTCTTTTTAATTTCAGAGAGGGAGAGAGAATTGGCATTGAAATTGAATTCCAGATGCTTGTGCCACCTAGTGGGCATGTATGTCCTTGTGCTTGCCTCATCTTTGTGTGTCTAGCTAATGTGGGATCTAGAGAGTCGAACATGTGTCCTTAAGCATCGCAGGCAAGCCCCTTAACTGAGATGGCTTAGCAGTTAAGGCACATGCCTATGAACCCTAAGGACCCAGGTTCAATTCTCCAGGTCCCATGTAAGCCAGATTCACATAGTGGCACATGTGTCTGGAGTTGCAGTGGCTAGAGGCCCTGGTATGCCCATTCTTACTCTCACTTTCTCTCTCTCTCTCTGTGTCTAGCAAATAAATTTTAAGAATCTTTTTAAAAGGAAAATTTTATTTGTTACCTAACCACCACCCTTGCCTATTCTATTTTGTTTTTTTTTTTTTTCTCTCTCTCTCTTTCTTTCTTTCTTTCTTTCTTTCTTTCTTTCTTTCTTTTCTTTCTTTTCCTTTCCTCCCTTCCTTCCTTCTTCCTTCCTTCCTTCCTTCCTTCCTTCCTTCCTTCCTTCCTTCCTTCCTTCCTTCCTGTTTCCTTTCCTTTCCTTTCCTTTCCTTTCCTTTCCTTTCCTTTCCTTTCCTTTCCTTTCCTTTCCTTTCCTTTCCTTTCCCTTCCTTTCCTTTCCCTTCCTTTCCTTTCCTTTCCTTTCCTTTCCTTTCCTTTCCTTTCCTTTCCTTTCCTTTCCTTTCCTTTCCTTTCCTTTCCTTTTCTTTCTTGTCTTCCTCCATCATCCTTGATGGACCCAGTACTATGTAGGCCTTGCACAGGTAATGATAGTCAGTGTCTGTGAAGTCATGAGTACAGTGACCACGGTGGTAATGACAGTCAGTGTCGTTGAGGTCATGAGTACAGTGACTGAGCCGTATCTGGAAGACAGGGTTCTAAGCACTGCTCCTATACTTTGGCTCTTACATTCTTTCTGCTACCTCTTCTCAATGTCCCTGAGCCTTGAAAGGCATGTTAGAGATGGCTCATTTAGTGCTAATTAGCTCACTTGATCTGCTTCCATATCCTCAGCTCTCAGCTTTTTGTTGTACACTTTTTAAAACCAGTAGTTTTAATGTCTCTTCTTGGCCTCTTATATTTATGATTTTCATCCTGCTCAAAATAGAATCTATCATCATCTCTTTTTGCCTGCAGCTTCCTCTTGTTCATCATATGTCATCTGTGTTAGACTTGAGGTCTCATTCTCCAAGAGTCTTTCAGAACTTCTCTGGTACAATCATTTGCTCTTCTTTTCCTCTTATAATCTTTTTTAACATCTATATGAGATGGCAGTGGAATTCATATCTATTTCCACTACTGTTTCTACTTATAGTAATAGTTTCTGATAAAATTTGTGCTTGGAATTCATCTTCTAAAGTTAAATGTCACTCCAAATCACTAAGTTGAAAATAGGCCACCAAGCATGCTGCTGTCCTGTAGGTTGACAATACACATTAATTTTTATGTTTCTGCATTTTGCAGTTGCTGTAACTATCACTAATAGTAACTAAGTGTGTGCATGTTCTGTGTGTGTGTGTGTGTGTGTGTGCAGTGTGTGTGTACATGCACATTCATGTGGACACCATAGGTCAGTGTTGCTTGTCTTCTTCAGTTGTGTTCCACACTGCTGCTGCTGCTGCTGCTACTACTACTACTACTACTACTACTACTACTATTATTATTATTATTATTATTATTATTATTAATTGAGATAGGACCTCGCCATGTAGCCTTGGCTGGCCTGGAACTTGTTCTGTGTACCAGGCTAGTCTTGAATTAAATCAATCCTCACGCCTCTGCGTCCCAACTTCTGGGATTACAAGTGTGTGCCACTATGCTCGGCTTCTAACTTACTTGTTTTTTATTTTTTATTTTTGAGAGAGAGAGAGAGAGAGAGAGAGAGAGGCAGAAAGAGAGAGAGAAAATGGGCATGTCAGGACCTTCAGCCTGCTGCCAAGGAACTCCATCTGTGTGCACCTCCTTGTGTGCATGTGTGACATTGTGTGCTTGAGTCACTGTGCGTTTGGCTACATAGAGGTTTTACTGGAGATTTGAACATGAGTTCTTAGGCTTGGCAGGCAAGTGCCTTAACTGCTAAGCCATCTCTCCAACCCTTCTACTTTATTTTTTAAGATAAGGTCTCACATTGAATCTAGCTCACTGATTAGGCTAGATTTGCAAACCAGCATAATTTTTAAAATATTTTATTTATTTGAGAGAGAGAGAGAGATTGAGAGAGAGAGAGAGAATGGGCATGCCAGGGCCTCCAGCAGCTGCAAATGAACTCCAGACATATGTGGCACCTTGTGCATCTGGCTTATGTGGGTACTAGAGAATCAAACCTGAGTTCTTAGGCTTCACAGGCAAGTGCCTTAACTGCCAAGCCATCACTCCAGTCCAAACCAGCATAATTTGATAAGAGAATATAAAAGAAAAAATCCTTTCTAGCATTAACACTGATTGATGATAAATATTTAAGGCCTTAAAGTCTTAAATATTGCAAAGAATATTAACAATTACAACAGGACTAAGAAGCCACATACTTCATTTACCATTTCAACCATACAAAATCTATTCCGATTGCTTATGTAAGACTCACATTAGTGTTTTATCTAAAATTTTTGAAGTGGCAATACTAGTAAGGAAAAAATCTATTGCATTTTTAAAAAATCCATTTTTATTTTTATTTATTTATTTGAGAGAGGGAAAGAGGCAGTGAGGGGAGAGAGAGAGAAAGAGGAAGGGAGGGAGGGAATGGGGCCAGGTGTGGTGGTGCACACCTTTAATCCCAGCACTCGGGAGACAGAGGTAGGAGGATTGAGTTCAAGGCCACCCTAAGACTATTCCATAGTGAATTCCAGGTCAGCCTGAGCTATAGTGAGACCCTACCTTGAAAAACAAACAAAACAAAAGAGAGAGAGAGAGAGAATGGGTGTGCCAGGGCTTCCAAGCCACTACAAATGAACTCCAGATGCATGTGCCACCTTGGGCATCTGGCTTACGTGGGTACTGGGTAATCAAACTGAGGTCCTTTGGCTTTTCAGGCAAGCGCCTTAACCGAGCCATCTTTCCAGCCCTCTATTTCATTTTTAAGTAACTTATTGAGAATAGTTGAACTAATAATGTCTCTTTAACTATCTTAATTATGGTTCTTCTTTTCACCTCTGCAGTTAAAATTTTAATAAGTGCAATCTAATCTGCTTTCCACAGGGTGACAGTTGACATGTTTAAAGATAGTGATCACATCTCTCCAGTAAGCTTCCCCTGTAACAACATCTCTTCAAGTTGATATCCTTGGCTATAAATCTCAAATTTTGGAGGATTTAAAAAATCATAGCATAATTCCTTTTGGCACTTAGAGTAGGATCCTCTTTAGTATATGTTGGTTTTGCCATTTCACCTAAAATCTTCATGTTTTATGTCTTCATAGCTTTAGAATGTCCTTGGGCTATATGAGCCTCTGGGTGGCCTGGTCTTGCAGTATTTTTAAATTTTCTTTTCAGAAATTATTATAGACAATCCCATTAATTATGTAAATGAAGAGATTTCACTGTGATTGCAAAACATGTCTGTACCGTGCTCTGAATTCACTACCTCTCTTGTCCTCTCTCCCTTCCCCCACCCTGTCCCTGCGGCAGCAGTCCATGTCCTATTCTGGTCATCTTCCTACCTCCCACACCCTACACCCTTCCTAGTTTCTACACATGAGGAAAATATATAGTGTATATCTTTTTGAATCTGGCAAAGTTTGCTTAACATTAAAAGCTTTGGTTCTACCTATGTTGCAGTCAGTTTTGCATTGCTGGCAGAAATCACCCGACCAAGAGCAGCTTTTTTGGGGAAAAAAAGGTTTTATTTTGGCTTATAGGCTTGAAGCCGTTTCATGATGGCAGGGGAAACAATGGCATGAGCAGGGGTGGACATCATCCCTGGCCAACATCAGTTGGACAATAGCAACAGGAGAGTGTGCCAAACACTGGCAAGGGGAAACTGGCTATAACGCCCATAAGCCTGCCCCCAACAAGACACTGCCTCCAGGAGGCTTTAATTCCCAAGTCTTCATCAGCTGGGAACCTAGAGTTCAGAATACCTAAGTTTATGGGTGACACCTGAATCAAACCACCACATTCCACTCTTAGCACCCATAAACTGATAACCATCCATGATGTAAAATGCAATGCTTTCATCCAATTTTAAAAGTCCCCATAGTTTTTATCAATTCCAATGATGTTCATACATCCTTATAATCCAAGATCTTTTAACTGAGCCATAATACCAAAAAATAAATAATAAAAAAACCCATAATAGCACAGAATAAACATTCACACTGCAAAAGATGGCATTGGGCATAGCAAAGAAACGTTCAACCAATACAAGATTTAAAACAACCAGGGCAAACATCAAACTCTGTAGCTTCAAGTCCAACAACTTTAGTCAGTGACAAGTCTCCAAGTCTGATAATTCTAACCAGCAACAAGTTCTCTGGAGTTCCAGTTCTGCCCCTCCAGCTAGGCTACTCACAGTCCTGGAAAACTTCATCTGGGGCTGGCAGCTCTCCTCAGCAGCCATCTCATGGTCCTGGAATCTCCATTGGGTCTCCCCAGCAACCCATGGTTCATCCTCACAGCTCTATCTGTTCTCCATGCAGGCAATCCTGCTTCACACTGCCCATGGCCATTTCCAAAACACAAGACAGTATTGCAAGTTCAATGACCCTCTTTTTCCTTCATTTCTTGTACTCCATAATACCAGGTAGGGTACCAATTTGTTAATCCAGGGGGGAATAAAGCAGATTGTGAAGAACAGGACACTCCTTCAGTATTCAGGACCCTTCAAAAGACTGCATTATTTCTGTTGTCCCAATGCAGGTCAGCTGGCAATGCAGCTGACATTTCTTTATGTGCCAAATCCCTCTGCTACACCAGTCCATTTCTATACAGTGGCAGTCCTGCACAAATTCTCAGGTCATAGGCATAACAGCAAGCCTCTCACACAAATTTCTTGTAGCCCAGTCCAGACTAAGCTCTTTCTCACCCCCACAAGCCAAACCTCACAGTCCATAGTTCTTACTGCATTCAGGTCTTTCGACTCTGATCAGAATAGTTCATCAAGCTGTACTTACAGCACTGCGAGGTGTCTCTTAGGGCAAGGTTTCAAATCCTTCCACATTCCTCTTGAAAATCAGCTCCAAAGGGCCCAAACCACATAGTCAGATGTCTAGCAGCAAATGACACCACTTCTTGGTAGCCACATTACTGTTGCAGTCAGGTTCACATTGCTGGCAGAAATCACCCAACCAAGAGCAGCTTTTGGGAAAGAGGGGTTTGTTCCAGCTTACAGGCTTGAGGGGAAGCTCCATGAAGGCAGGGGAAAATGATGGCATGAGCCAAGGGTGTACATCACCCCCGACCAACATAAGTTGGACAATAGTAACAGGAGAGTATGCTAAACACTGGCAAGGGGACACTGGTTATAATACCCATATGCCCACCACAACAATACAGGGCTGGGAACCTAGCACTCAGAACTCCCAAGTTTATGGGAACACCTGAATCAAACCACCACAACCTACTGTGCTACGAATAGAATGATTGCATTCTTTATGATTATGTAAATTTCTACTATATATTACCACACTTTTTTTAGTTCAAATTATCTTATTTAAAAAATATTTTTATTTTACTGATTTACAAGGAGAAAGAGAGAATGGGAATGGCCAGGGCTCTTGCTGCTGCAAATAAACTCCAGAGGCGCCTCCACTTTGTGAGTCTGGTTTTCTGTGGTACTGGGGAAGCAAACCCATGCCAGCAGGCTAGCAGGCAGGCGCCTTGCCTTCTAAGCCATCTCTCCAGCCCTCAGGTCATCTTTGAAGGGGTCTAGGTCGATTTCATGCTTGGGTATTAGCACTACAATAAACAAGGGTATGCAGGCCTGATTCCTTTTTTTTCAGAAAGAAAAATTTTTTTTTTATTTAAACAATCTTTTTTTGTTTGTTTGTTTTTTGTTTTTTGAGGTAGGGTCTCACTCTAGCTCAGGCTGACCTGTAATTCACTATGTAGTCTCAGGGATGCCTCAAACTCATAGTGATCCTCCTACCCTGCCTTCCAAATGCTAGAGACGTGCGCCACCACGCCCGGCTAAACAATCAATTCTTAAATTCATGTAGTGCTATAGTAAATGTTAAACTATGACCACTGGAAAAATTATCCACAGTAAAGGACAAATTGAGTGATACTCGATTCAAGGTTAAGTAGATATCAGTAATAGATACCTTTAGCAAAATCGTCACCCTATAAAACTAATCACTCCACATTCAGTAATTAAAGATTAAATTGCTAGTGCCCATTAGTAAATTGACAAAAACTACCGAGGGAAAAGAATTCTGGGAAGATGTGTAGAAATTTACAAAGACAAGAGTTTAAAAAATAAATTAATGAAGAACCAGGAATAACCGGGTAGAAGCATTAATGATAACATTCTCTACATTAGCTTCTGATTTTTCCAGCAGTCTTTCTCAGGTTATGCAAGAGGAAGATACACATTTCTAATGCTCTTCCACTAAATCATTGCTTGCTGTATACATCAATACTGAGATGGCTTTGAGGCATGTTTAAGAGATTCTCTTAGTGGGTAAACTGCGATGCTGTTGCAAAATAGTGCCAACTCTCTTTTACAATGCCTGTCCTCCCCCAACCAAGACACTAAAATGTAGTGTGTTCAGAAGGATTCTTCCCTGGTGAGATCACTTTGTGCTGGAATGTTTGAGGGTGAGTAATTGCAGAACAAATTTCTATTAGCAGTTTGGGGAGCAGTGCCAGTTAGCACATTATGGTTAATCCTAGCACATATGAAATTAAGTGAAGAAAGGGTATCTTTTTGAAACCATATCACTTTGGGGTAAAAAATATGGTTTTCACAATATTTTAAATATTAAGCTTAAGAAGTTATTGATTGTTGGTAAACCCTTTTATGAAGACATTGTTTATAAACATTTTTTATAACATTCTTGAAACAAACTGGCATTTTGTGCTATAATAGGCTATTTAGTATCCCAGTGAGGTTAAGGGAAATGCTTATTGGTTTTTGTTTTGTTCTGTTTCTTTGTAATGTTTTCCATTACTTTAAAATACACTACTAATGCCTGGGGATAGTAGTGAATTAATAAAAACTTTGAGCAAGACCATGACCCACTCAGCTTACATTTTGCTGCCAAGATCCTCAGAAGACATTTGGTAATGCTGTGAGCCATAGGGGTTGCTGAGCTGGTTCACCAATGACAGCACAACCTGAGTGCGCAGGAAATCCTTAAGAGGCAGCACAGTAAATAATGCACATGGAGCATTTAGTCAACAGGACCTACTTTGCATATGTAGGTTATGCCTGCCAACTGATTGATGAAGCCTATTACCATGGGATTGTATTTATTCAAGGGAACATTTAAATAATTCCATGCACAAGTGATTAATAGCCAAGTGGCTATAGATTTTAGTTCATTAGAATGGTTAAGATGAAAATTCTGAATGAAATAAATGAGTTCTTTATATTGATTCATTTTACATGAAATTATTAAAGCTTAAGATTACAATTTAAAAGTAAGTTATGATATGAATATTCTGAATACAATTGGAATCATTTTAGTTTATTCTTAAATTTAGCATATTATGATTAATTTAAAATTGATCTTCAGAAGTATTTGTATTAGAGTAATGCAGTCTATTAATAAAAATTTCTATCTTCCAGTGCCCACTGACTACTGCTTTCCTGTTTATGAAGAAGTACAGTTTAAAAAAAAAAGCTGAGCCGGGTGTGGCACACACCTTTAATCCCAGCACTGGGAAGGCAGAAGTAGGAGAATTGCTGTGAGTTTGAGGCCACCCTGAGACTACATAGTGAATTCCAGGTCAGACTGAGCTAGCATGAGACCCTACCTCATAAAACAAACAACAACAAAAAAGCTTTATGTGATTCTTACTTGTTAGTTACTTTTATATATTATAGAATAAGAACTAGGAAGAAACATTACAATCAGTGACACCATATCCATACTGATGACCTTGTCTGGTTTACCAAAAAAGTTAGCAAAAAGTCTCCTTTTTCATGTGTAACATGTGTGTGTGTGTGTGTGTGTGTGTGTGTGTGTGTGTTAATACAGCGTGCATGTGCAGATGCCTGTGGAGGACAGAGGAGAACATGGGGTGTCCTTCCTCTGTTGCTCATTCATGTGTTTTGTTGAGGTGGAGTTTCTCTATGAACACAGGGCTACGGTTCTCCTGCAGCAGTGTTCTGATTGCTGCTTCCTACAGCACTGGGGTTATCGGCATGTGTGGTCATGCCTAGCTGTTCACGTGGATCCCCAGGAATTGAATTCAGGCAGTGTCAGGTCCTCCCAGGTCCTCATACTTGGAGCAAGCACTCTGGCCTGCTGAGCCACCTCCCCAACCCTCTTCTCTTCTCCTTTAGTATAGAGTAACTTTCTGGTGATGAAGGATGAATAAACAAGTTTAAAGTAACAAACAAATATTGTCCATGTTTGTATCTCATGATAGGTGTACCAGTTCTTCATTTTTTTGTGTGGCAGGCTCTCACTATGTAACCCTCAGTGGTTTGGAACTTTCTCATGAGACAAGGTTTGCCTTGAACTCTGTCTATCCTCCTGCCTTTCCTTCCAGGTGCTGGGATTACAGGCATTAGCCACGATGCCTGACTTCAAAGCTTTTCAAGTAAGATTATTTGTTTTAATGCCATAAAACACATAAAGATAAAAATAGACTTCCTTGCTTTGGCTTTGAGAAGGTAATACACAGTATGCATCTTGTTTTTATTGCTGGGATTTTTTTATTGCTCTGCAATGCTAACCTGCATTGTGCATTTGGTGCTTAGCTAGTGCTGTAGAAACGTTACTGTGGCAATGGGAACTGGCTCAGCACATTGTGTCTATATTGTAACTACTTCCTTTTGTTGATCAGTATGGGGATGTATTTTCATAATGTTAATAAAGCATTTGTTCTTGGAATTTTATAAATACTAAGGACAGTACTTTAATTTCAGTGGATACACATCTTTCACAAATTCAACAACTTATTGCTTTTAAAATAAAAACCACCACACCTTGAATATTATGAAACATGCTTTAAATTCATTTTTATTTTATATTTATATTTTTATTTTTTTGAGGCAGGGCTTTACTCTGCAGCCCAGCTGGCCTTGAGCTCCTGTCTTAGCATTCTGAGTGCTGGAACTAAAGGAGTAAACCACTACACCCAGCTTAAGTTCCTTTTTATTTGTTAATATTTTTATTTGTTTTTCAGAGAGAGAGAATGAATATGGGCATGCCAGGGGCTCATGCCACTGCAGATGAATTGCAGGTACATGTATCACTGTATATATCTGGCTTTACATGAGTACTGGGGAATTGAAACCTGGCCAGTGGGCTTTGTAAGCAAGTGCCTTTAACTGCTGCTGAGCCATTTCCCCAGCCCTTAAGCTCCTTTTGAATAAGCTTACGCTGGGCTAGGAGATGGCTCGGTGTATCAAATACTTGCTGTGCAATGTGAGGTCTGGAGCTCAGCTCTACAGTACTCACATAAATGCTGGATAGGCATGGTGAACTGCCCATGATCCCAACACTTGGGAGATGGAGGCAGGGGATCCCCAGGGCAACCTGGCTAACTAGACTACCAAATGGATGATCCCTGGGTTCACGTGAGAGACCATGCCACAGTAAAGTGAAGAGTGAATGAGGAAGATACCGAATGTCAACCTCTGGCCTCCACAAAGTGTGCCCACAGGCCTGCAAGCATGCATACATGCACACCACATACACATACACATAAAGCACACCTTATACATTTTACTGTATTTAGTGCTCTGCTTTATTTTAAGGTGATGGATTTAAATTTTTTCAGTTCGAACTAAAATATTTCTTAGTAATTCATCTTCCCTTAAATAGTTGGAGTATCTTGAATTTATTTTCAGTTTGAAGAATCATTTTTTTTAATTTTTAAATTTATTTTTATTTATTTATTAGAGAGAGTGAGGAGAAAGTGAGAGAGAATGGGCATGCCAGGACCTCTAGCCACTGCATAGAACTCCAGACACATGCACCACCATGTGCATCTGGCTTACATGGGACCTGGAGAATCAAACCTGGGTCCTTAGGCTTCTCAGGCAAGCACCTTAATCGCTAAGCCATCTCTCCAGCCCCTGAAGAATCATTTTTGAATGTTGCTTGTCTTGCATTTATCTGGTATAAAATCAACTAGGGTATTTCAGAAGGCAAAATCTTTCAAACGGCCTCTATAAATTAAAACCATTCATTTTTTGAGCAGACCTTTGACTACTTGTAGTGTTTTAATTAAGAGGTTGTACCTACCTATGAAAAATTAAGTTTCCTGAAAAAGTCAAATAGTAATTATACAGTGTGTTATAATGGAAGTTTGTAGTGATTTTTATATATCATAAAGCCAGGTTCCATTTCAGTTATAAATGTCTTGGGATGTGTGTGTGTGTGTGTGTGATAATGCAGCGTGCATGTGCAGATGCCTGTGGAGGACAGAGGAGAACGTGGGGTGTCCTTCCTCTGTTGCTCATTCATGTGTTTTGTTGAGGTGGAGTTTCTCTATGAACACAGGGCTACGGTTCTCCTGCAGCAGTGTTCTGATCGCTGCTTCCTACAGCACTGGGGTTATCGGCGTGTGTGGTCATGCCTAGCTGTTCACGTGGATCCCCAGGAATTGAATTCAGGCAGTGTCAGGTCCTCCCAGGTCCTCATACTTGGAGCAAGCACTCTGGCCTGCTGAGCCACCTCCCCAACCCTCTTCTCTTCTCCTTTAGTATAGAGTAACTTTCTGGTGATGAAGGATGAATAAACAAGTTTAAAGTAACAAACAAATATTGTCCATGTTTGTATCTCATGATAGGTGTACCAGTTCTTCATTTTTTTGTGTGGCAGGCTCTCACTATGTAACCCTCACTGGTTTGGAACTTTCTGCGTAGACAAGGTTTGCCTTGAACTCTGTCTATCCTCCTGCCTTTCCTTCCAGGTGCTGGGATTACAGGCATTAGCCACGATGCCTGACTTCAAAGCTTTTCAAGTAAGATTATTTGTTTTAATGCCATAAAACACATAAAGATAAAAATAGACTTCCTTGCTTTGGCTTTGAGAAGGTAATACACAGTATGCATCTTGTTTTTATTGCTAGGATTTTTTTATTGCTCTGCAATGCTAACCTGCATTGTGCATTTGGTGCTTAGCTAGTGCTGTAGAAACGTTACTGTGGCAATGGGAACTGGCTCAGCACATTGTGTCTATATTGTAACTACTTCCTTTGTTGATCAGTATGGGGATGTATTTTCATAATGTTAATAAAGCATTTGTTCTTGGAATTTTATAAATACTAAGGACAGTACTTTAATTTCAGTGGATACACATCTTTCACAAATTCAACAACTTATTGCTTTTAAAATAAAAACCACCACACCTTGAATATTATGAAAAGATGCTTTAAATTCATTTTTATTTTATATTTATATTTTTATTTTTTTGAGGCAGGGCTTTACTCTGCAGCCCAGCTGGCCTTGAGCTCCTGTCTTAGCATTCTGAGTGCTGGAACTAAAGGAGTAAACCACTACACCCAGCTTAAGTTCCTTTTTATTTGTTAATATTTTTATTTGTTTTTCAGAGAGAGAGAATGAATATGGGCATGCCAGGGGCTCATGCCACTGCAGATGAATTGCAGGTACATGTATCACTGTATATATCTGGCTTTACATGAGTACTGGGGAATTGAAACCTGGCCAGTGGGCTTTGTAAGCAAGTGCCTTTAACTGCTGCTGAGCCATTTCCCCAGCCCTTAAGCTCCTTTTGAATAAGCTTACGCTGGGCTAGGAGATGGCTCGGTGTATCAAATACTTGCTGTGCAATGTGAGGTCTGGAGCTCAGCTCTACAGTACTCACATAAATGCTGGATAGGCATGGTGAACTGCCCATGATCCCAACACTTGGGAGATGGAGGCAGGGGATCCCCAGGGCAACCTGGCTAACTAGACTACCAAATGGATGAGCCCTGGGTTCACGTGAGAGACCATGCCACAGTAAAGTGAAGAGTGAATGAGGAAGATACCCAATGTCGAACTCTGGCCTCCACAAAGTGTGCCCACAGGCCTGCAAGCATGCATACATGCACACCACATACACACACACATAAAGCACACCTTATACATTTTACTGTATTTAGTGCTCTGCTTTATTTTAAGGTGATGGATTTAAATTTTTTCAGTTCGAACTAAAATATTTCTTAGTAATTCATCTTCCCTTAAATAGTTGGAGCATCTTGAATTTATTTTCAGTTTGAAGAATCATTTTTTTTAATTTTTAAACTTATTTTTATTTATTTATTAGAGAGAGTGAGGAGAAAGTGAGAGAGAATGGGCATTCCAGGACCTCTAGCCACTGCATAGAACTCCAGACACATGCACCACCATGTGCATCTGGCTTACATGGGACCTGGAGAATCAAACCTGGGTCCTTAGGCTTCTCAGGCAAGCACCTTAATCACTAAGCCATCTCTCCAGCCCCTGAAGAATCATTTTTGAATGTTGCTTGTCTTGCATTTATCTGGTATAAAATCAACTAGGGTATTTCAGAAGGCAAAATCTTTCAAACGGCCTCTATAAATTAAAACCATTCATTTTTTGAGCAGACCTTTGACTACTTGTAGTGTTTTAATTAAGAGGTTGTACCTACCTATGAAAAATTAAGTTTCCTGAAAAAGTCAAATAGTAATTATACAGTGTGTTATAATGGAAGTTTGTAGTGATTTTTATATATCATAAAGCCAGGTTCCATTTCAGTTATAAATGTCTTGGGATTTAGTGACATTATGATAGCCTTGCTCCTCTGCATAGGCTTCTGAAAACTCCCTCATGAAGCTGGGCGTGGTGGCGCACGCCTTTAATCCCAGTACTCAGGAGGCAGAGGTAGGATCGCCATGAGTTCAAGGCCACCCTGAGACTTCAGAGTGGATTCCAGGTCAGCCTGGGCTAAAGCGAGACCCTACCTCGAAAAACCAAAAAAATAAATAAAGAAAGAAAATAAACTACCCCAGGAAGAGTTTGCCTGCACTTGATCTGAGACTATGTCCACGAGTCCTAGTGTGTCCCCTGCTCCGGTAGGCAAAGTGCTTCTCTTGTCTGCAGATTGACGAGACAGTGTTCAAGTCCTGTAGTCACTCCACCACAGCATACGGGGATCCATCTGCCTGGGCCGGGGGAGGTGGTCCCCGTAGGGAGCAGGCTTTCCAGCTAAAGCCCCCCACTCCTGCCCTCACTGAGACACGGGGATGTCCCTGCTACCTCATTGGTCGTAGGCAGTTTCTTCAGATGAGAGAAATGGATTGTTGTCAAAATATTAGACAAAGTTGGATATGCCTCAGAATAAACCTTAGTAAACCATATTTTGGATTGAAAGGGCTTTGTTTTGTTTGTATTTGTTTTGTTTTTAGACAATGTTTTTACTTTCAAGTCATAAACATTTCAAATGTTAGGATATAATTAACACTAGAATCCTGTCTAGAATAATTCAAACAGGATTTTGGTTTGCTTTATGCAGTCATAACTCTAAAATAAAAAATTTCAATTTCAATTTGTTCTGCATTGCTGCAGAACAGCATCCAGTTAACCCAAAATATTTGTAGAAATTAAATTTCTTCAAGTATTTACCTAACTATATTTTAATTGATTCTATTTTTAAATGCTATTAAAAAATAAACTCTTTTTTTACTAGTTATCTATATAATGTGCATAGAGCCATGATGGTACCATGGTACAAGTTAGCTTGTCTAGTGCCAGAAAGTACTACATGAGCAACTGGGGGAAAGTGACCAGCATCTGTCTAAGCAACTCGAGATGTAAACTTCCCAGCAGCAATCAACTTGATGTGATGCTCACACAAAAAATGAACTCTTAAGCTGAGTGTGATGGCGTAGGCCTTTAATCCCAGCGCTTGTGAGGCCAAGGTAAGAGGATCACTGTGAGTTCAAGGCCAGCCTGGGACACCAAAGTGAATTCTAGATCAACTTGGGCTACATAGAGACCCTATCTTGGAAAAAAATATAATAATACTAATAAACATGCAAAGAACTTGAAGAAACTTGTAAGGAGTAGAAAGAGTCTAGAGTTCAAGTACATGTTAGAGTAAGACAAAGATGAAAGGAAAAAATGTATATGTGGGCTGGAGAGATGGCTTAGTGGTTAAGGTGCCTGCCTCCTAAGCCTAAGAATGCTGGTTCCAATCTCCAGGTCCCACGTTTAGCCAGATGCAAAGTGACACAGGGCGCAATGTCATACTTGACCACAAGGGGCGCACGCATCTGGATTTTGTTCACAGCAGCTGAGAGACTGCTGGCGCGCCCATCTCTGTCTTCCTCTCCCTCTCTCTCTGTCTCTCTCCAAAAAAAAAAATTAAAATTAAAAAATATATATATACGTTAACTAGAAAATCCACATTATTTGTTGTAGATAGCTTTAGGATAACAAAAAAGGTGTCTATTTAAAATGTTGTTTGTGGGGGCTGGAGAGGTGGCTTAGTGGTTAAGGCACATGCCTATGAAGCCTAAGGACCCCGGTTCGATTCTCCAGGTCCCACATAAGCCAGATGCACAAGGTGGCGCATGCATCTGGAGTTTGTTTACAGTGGCTGGAGGCCCTGGTGCGCCCATTCTCACTCTCTTTCTCTCTGTCTCAAATAAATAAATAAATAAATAAATAAATAAATAAATAAATAAATAAATAAATAAAGTTGTTTGTGGGCTGGAGAGATGGCTCAGCAGTTGAGGTACTTGCCTGTGAGGCCAAAGGACCCAGGTTTGATTTCCCAGTAGCCACATAAGCCAGATGCACGTTGGTATTTTAACAATTCTTTGTGGGGAGGCTTTGTATAGAATATATATTCATGTGCTAGCATAAAAAAATAACAGATACTAATAATAGATAAATACTAGTTTTTTTTCAAGGTAGGGTCTCACTGTAGGTTGATGTGGAACTCATTCTGTAGCCCCAGTATGGCCTCTAACCATGATCTGGTCGATAAATACTAATTTGACTAGAACATATTATACTAAACACTGGTAATTTTTCCCTGTACTATTCAGGAATTATGAAACATGATTGTATTAAAATTGTATAGGTGATACTATAGATATCTAGATGGCCAAGGTTATCGAAGTTAGAAATTAGCAATATTTAAAAGCATATTACAGGGGAGTAACTGCTGAGCCATCCCTCTACTCCCTGTAATATGTTTTTAAATATATTGTCACATGAAGAAAATGAGTCCTAACAAACTAAGCCATCTATAGTGATAGATCTCTAGCAAGCTTTTTGCCTTTTTCCAAACTTAATCCATAAATAAATGGTAAACACTAGAATTGTGTATGGGTTTGAAACTGAATTCTGCATAATGCGAGGGCGGTGGAAATGATGACGTCAGAATAGAAGAGTGAGTGGGCTGGAGTGATAGTTTAGTAGTTAAGGCAAAATAGAGGAGAGACTACTTAGAACAAAGAGGGTATGAGTAGAGGGATAAGGGAAGGTGGTAGGAGGGGATTTTGATCATGGTATATTGTCTATATATAAAAAGAAATATTCAAATTTTTTTTTTTTTTTTTGAGGTAGGGTCTCACTTTAGCTCAGGCTGACCTGGAATTCGCTATGTAGTCTCAGGGAGGCCTTGAACTCATGGCGATGCTCCTACCTGAGCTCCCCAAGTGCTGGGATTAAAGGCGTGCGCTACCACGCCCGGCTATGTGATTCAGTTTAAAAAGCGTGAGATCTGCCCTCTTTAGTTTGAAGTATACAGTGTTGTTAAGAATAAGCTTAAGCCGGGTGTGGTGGTGCACGCCTTTAATCCCAGCACTGGGGAGGCAGAGGTAGGAGGATCGCCATGAGTTCAAGGCCACCCTGAGACTACATAGCGAATTCCACGTCAGTCTGGGCTAGAGTGAGACCCTACCTCAAAAAACAATTCTCTTTTCTTTAGATGCCCAGACATGGTGTTGGAGGTAAACAGGAATGTACACGCATTGGTTTGTAGGCTTCCTCTTCTGCTTTCCAGTGTGGCTGCTAAATGAGACGGCTGCTGTGGCAGCTCGCTGTCTTGGCTCTTTCCTCCTGAGCACCCTCAACTTAATAGCTGGATTCTGGGATTCTGATAGTTACTGTGGTTCATATATCTTTGTCAGCTTGTTGTTTCTGTCAGGGGAAAAGGACAGAGACTTCCTATTGTGCCCTCTTAATGGTATCACCCTGGCATTGTATTGCTAACAAAGCACCTACTGTATGCCAGGCTCTGGGCTAGAAATGTGAGTTACCAAGGTAGCTAGATGGTTTCCATACCATAAGACCTCCAGTTGTTGAGAAGGGATCTGTATAAATGGCAAATACATATGAAATGTGATCTTCTCTCACCCAGCTGGAAACTGTTTATTGTAACTTAGTGTCTGGTCTAGAGGAAGGATGCTGTAATGTAGTGGGTTAGAGGAGAACGTTCAGAAAGAAAGAACTGTATTTAGAATGGAGGAAACCATGTTGTCTGTGTTTAACAAAACCTAGGGAGAAATTGAGGACAAGGAAATGGGTAGACAATCTGAGAGTGGTAATTTGGGTAAGATTACAAAAGGATTCATCATTTGCCAAGTTAAGAAATTGAGATTTTTGGTCTGGGGAGGTGGTTTAACAGTTAAAGCACTTGCCTGCCAAGCCAAAGGACCCAGGTTCAATTCCCCAGGACCCACATAAGCCAGATGCACAAGGTGGCACATGCATCTGGAATTCATTTGCAGTGGCTGGAGGCCCTGGCATGCCCATTCTCTGTCTATCTGTCTATCTGTCTGTCTCTCTCACATAAATAAATTAAAAAAAACAGAAATTGAGGTTTTTACCTTGTGACATCCAGCTTTTCTTTTTAATTAGAATATGTGGTATAGTGTACTTTATGTATACACACACATTTATAGGCATCCATGAAATAATTCTATTTCCTTTGTGGAGTATGGAGAAAAGTAGTTCTTGCTTTAGAGCAGCCAGCTGCAAAGTCCAAGTCAGGAATAAAAAAAAAAAAAGTACCACTTTGTGACAGTGGTCTTAGAGATGAAAAGATACAATTTGACAAAGATTTTGAGATACAGCCAATTGCTAATCAAATGCAAATAGGAAGAGAAATGTAAAAGGTATCCTGTAGGCCATAGGAGGTGACTAGCGGCAGGGAGATGTAGACTAGGAAAGCAACCCAGTAGCAAGCAGAGATGTTAAGATTACAGGAGCAAAAGCTTTAGGGAAAAAAATTCAATTTCTGATGCTTGCTCTAATTTTCAAGTTTTTCTAAGTGAAAAAGTACAAGCAGAGAATGAAATCAACTACATATTAATGTTTGAACTGAAGTGAATTATATGCCAGCCAAACCTGGAAGTATTTCTCTTCCAGTAATACTACCCTGCCTGGTCTGCAAGGATGCAAACAGTGCCTGCCTTTTAGTCTATTAAGGCTGCTGAGGAAATTTTTAAGCACAGTAATGCTGGTGGCAACCAAGTGAAACTAAATATCCTTATGTCCCCATCTACACTTAGGCTGTATGGGTCTGTACAGTCCCTTTGAATTATCCAAGAGTCTTCAGATTTGTTGCAGAAAAACATTCCTATTAACAAACAGCAACTCACTCTGATCATAAACTAGAGATCTCAAGGTTCCTTCATGTCACCTCAAGTTCCTTTCATGTCACCTTAACAGCCACCACGTTATGCTTTTGTTTAGTCATCATTTTCTTCTAACCAGAATTCTGGCCTCACTATACTGAATACTTCTTGACAGGTTTGAGCTGATAAACCATCAACTTTCCTTTAAACACTTCTATTTGCTCGGCAGTCATAGAACTAATGATTGTGTATTGTGATTTTATAGGACAGTTTATAAGACATCTGCCTTATCCAGCAAAGCATAATTTGAATATGAATGTCATATTGTGCCCCTCTGTGAGAACAGAGGAGAGGAGTTTAGGGTCTGGCTAATACCGTGGTCCAAAACCAGGGGTCGTTTGTCAGGATGACAGATTGAGGTCTAAGATATGTATCTTGAAGAACTCACACCATTGCTTCCTTCTTTATGTATGGTTCTGAGGATGGAAGTGGCATACCTGGGACATAGAATTTATCTTTTGTAGTCTCTGAGGAGGGTTAACTTGAAATTTTACTCAAATCATTAAAAAAAATTTTTTTTGAGGCAAACCCAAGACTGGCCTTTTTTTTTTTGTTGTTCTTTTTTTCTTTTTTTTTCTTGTTTTCTTTTGTTTCTGAGGTAGGGTCTCACTCTAGCCCAGGCTGACCTGGAATTAACTATGTAGTCTTAGGGTGGCCTCAAACTCACAGCAATCCTCCTACCTCTGCCTCCGGAGTGCTGGGATTAAAGGCGTGTGCCACCACGCCTGGCCAGACTGGCCTTTTTTTTTTTTTTTTTTTTTTTTTGTGTGTGTATGAGAGAGAGAGAGAGAGGGAGGGAGGGACAGAATTGGTGAACCAGGGCCTCCAGCCACTGAAATTGAACTCCAGATGCTAGTGCCCCCTTGTGCGCATGTGCGACCTTGTATGCTTGTGTCACTTTGTGCATCTGGTTTACAAGGAACCTGGAGAATCGAACTAATGAGTCCTTAGGCTTTGCAGGCCAACGCCTAAACCGCTAAGCCGTCTCTCCAGCCCTCCAATCACTTTTAAAGCTGTATAGTAACATAGTTACCTCCATGATCGTCAGTGTGTGCGCAGTGTGCTCAGTCAGAGCTGGCTGGCTCCTGCTGTGCTGTTGTCTAGAGTCCTTTTGTGGGGGGCGGCTAGAAACTGCCAGTGATGCTTTTGGTGATCCCACATTGCCTGCGTGTCAGCGGTCAGAGATCTCCCCATCAGGAGTATGCTTTTTCTCTTACTTTTTTAGCACTCAAATCCAAGTTATAGGTTTTCCTGTCACTATCCACATCCATTTTGCAAAACAAAATAAATAAAATGTATTGACAGGCTCAATAGTGTGTTTGTGTGTGTGTGTGTGTGTGTGTGTATCTTTGCTTGCACACACTGTACACAGCTGTGTTCTTTTCCCCTGGCTTATCCTGTGTTTCAGAGGGAAATAGACTGCCAATCAGAGTCTTTCAATGTTGGATTTCATCAGTCTCTTTCCCTAACAAAGGTGTCTTAAATATGAACAGCTGTTCCTCTTACACAACTAGGAAAAGGAAAGTCCAAGGAGTCAATTTTATCTGTGCCTCACCGAGGTCTTTATTTTCAGCTTCACAAGAATGGATGACTGTTTGGAATTCTAGCTGGATTTACCATTCATAATCTTATTCACCCTTCATTGCTTGCTTTGGGAAAATGGAGATGAACTCTTTAAATATTGTTTCTTTATTAACTGGTGGTGTTAAGGTGTTTGGGCTTTTTTCAAGGTAGGGTCTCACCCTAGCCCAGGTTGACTTAGAACTCACTCTGTAGTCTCAGGCTGGCCTCAACTCACAGCAGTCCTCCAACCTCTGCCTCTCAAGTGATGGAATTAAAGGTATGCACCCCCACATCTGGCTATTTCTTAAGTTTTATCAGATGTGAAGGACCAGAACAGTTTGAAGGTGGAAGGGATCTTATTTCCTGACAGGAGAACATTTGCCTTTCCTTGCTCCCTGTAGTGTCCAGTGGTCAATAGCACCCAGTAGTTTCCTATTATATCCACTTAGCCACCAGCAGGTTCCTGTTGCATCCACCCAGCGGCCAGCAGTTTCCTGTTGTTCCTGGTGTCCTCCTGCCCTGATCGAGGCAGTTTTGCGATGGCAGTGTCTGGTTCCTCTGGTGCATTATAGCCAGCTGCAGCTAGCCACTTCTGGCTGGCCTTAGAATGGAGGATTCCAGCCCATGAAGGAGCGATGCTCAGAGCTACAGCAGTTGTGGTGCCTCCAGAGAGCTGTCGTTGGGACTTTCCAATCGAAGCTTCTTTCTTGGAGACTGAGTCCTAGGAGCTGTGGCTACTCCTATTATCTGCTATTTCTACAAGCCTTTTGAGTTCTCCTTTTTGACACTCCACTAAAATGTTCAATTAACAGTTCTTTATCTTTACCTGGTCAATTTGCTGTGCCATCCTGATTGGACCTTGATTGATATGTTGTGAGTTCATAAAATGATAGTCTTAAGCATGTAAATGACTAAGTTTTCCTTAGAAATGAATGGTGATCACACATGTGCTTGTCATGCTCATTAATATTTCTTCAGCATTGTTGAGCACATGAGTTTGGAATATATTTCAGGGTAATGTTGTTTTGATAACTGTATTGCTTTTCACAACTAAGTTTAGAACCTAGAATTTTAGATGTATTGATCAATAATGTAATCTTATATCAAGGGATTAATTGGTTAGATGTCTGTCTACTAATGAGTTAAAACACTGGGGAGATAGCTTCCTGGCCCTGATGACCAGAGTTCAGATCCCCAGAACCCACATAAAGCTGATGCAAGTAGCACACGTATCACTAATGCCAGTGTGCCTGCAGCGGTGGTCAGAAGAATCCTGAAGCGTATGGGCCAGCTAGTCTTGACACTAGCAGTGATGAAACAAGAGAGCACCAGCTGAAAACAAGGTGGAAGGCAAAGAATAACACACATCCCAAGGTTTTCCACGTGTGCTTTGACATATACCCATATGTACACACTATTCTGTAGCATGTGTAAAGTGCCATCCACTTTTGATGACTGACATGCATGAGACAGACCCTGGGTGTGATCTGTGCCGTGTCTGACTTGCTGTAGCTGCCTCACTTGTTGCCATCCCCAGCCCAGCCCCATGACACGATGACCTATTGTGTGAAGTACCGTTTTTAATACTTTCTTCCTTACCCTGAAAGCCACAGGACATGAAATTGAAGGCATTTGTATTCTGTGTCACATCACCACCACTTTATCTTACCAGATACTGCTTTGCTTTTAGTTAGTTGCAAATGTTGATTTCTCCTTTTCAGTTTACAAAACTGTATGACAGGAAATCTGTAGCTAACTATCAGTTTATGATTTCCATCTGCTGAAGTACAATACTGTTTATGGCCCAGTCCAGATTGCAGTGTCATAGAAATACCCTATTACAGCAGATAGAATCTCAAATGATTGTTGTAGGTTCTAATGAGAAAACATTGTTAAACAAGTACTTCACTTAACTTCTAAGTAGAATAACTGAGTACTACAAGTTGATGACTGCATCTGTGCTTCAGTGCCACTGTGCTGTCAACAAGAAT
This sequence comes from Orientallactaga sibirica, assembly GCA_036365145.1. Lineage (NCBI taxonomy): Eukaryota > Metazoa > Chordata > Mammalia > Rodentia > Dipodidae > Orientallactaga > Orientallactaga sibirica. Next base: position 15,487,944 of record JAEOAD010000027.1, on the reverse strand, counting down.
TTCTTCTGACTCGAGAGAATTGTATCAGTTTGCTCATAAGTGAACCAATAATGAAAGTGGGGTGGGCAGAGAGATTGTTGTAAAAGCCAATTTGAATAACCTTAATTTTTTATTAGCTTAGGCAATATATAGTCCATTATTGTGTGTGCTGGGACAATAGGGGTAGACTTGGTGATCCTGTTTGGGCCTTTTTATTAGGAGGTAATGTGATTTTTGTTAAACTTTATTCTAAGAAAAAGTTGACATTTGCCAAATGAAAACTGTTCCTTTATCTCAGACCTCTAGCCATTTCAAAATCTTATTGGCTGTATATTGGAGGGATAGTTAAAAGGAAGCAAACATGATGGTCCATGGAGTGTTGCCAAGTGCTCAGAGACTTCAAGGGCTTAGTCCACAACTGTGTTTGCCTCTGGTGAGTTACAGGTACATCTCTCCATGTCCAGTGTGGTTGATACCCTTTTAGTCCAGTAGATGAGGTGCAGAGAAGCCAGGTATGGTGGCACACACTGTCAGTCCCCACACTCAGGAGGCACAAGTAGGTGATTGCTGTGAGGTCAGTATCAGCCCGAGACTACATAGTGAATTCCAGGTCAGCCTGAGCTAGACTCTGCCTCCAAATTAAAAAAGAAAAAAAAGAGGTGTAGAATAAGTGGGAAAATAACACTTGTCCCAAGGACATTCTGGCACACTCAGCTAACGAAGTAGCAGTGTTCTCTGAGTTTCAGTGAGATTTCAGAGAGTTCTTAATCTAATCATACATTAGTACCTAGAGTGCATGTCAGGTACCATAGGCAGGATGGGTCACACATCTTCTCATACTTTGCAGGCTAGAAGATAGAGATCAAGCTGTTGGCAGGGCTGGTTTCTTCTGAGGCCCCTTTTCTAGGCTCATACATGGTCTGCCTTATGGTCTGTAGTTGTCTGGAGTCAGTAGTTGATACTGTTTTCATATAATCGATGATCCCATGGATTTATCAGTACCGTATGTACATCTGAACCAAAAGTTGTGTCATTGATTCATGCCAAACTAGAAAGTAATGCCCTGCTTATAATATGTGGTGGACAAGATCACAATGGTTGAAGGCAGTACTTTTGTGCTTTGAGGTATTTATGTTAATGGAGGGACCAGGTATAGTTTTTGGCACAGGATTCCAAAAATTCTTTTGAGGCAGTAGAATAGACATTAGTAGGTAGGTGTGTATGTATAGTGGGAATTGAAACGATGGCCTTTAGCATGCTTTCCTAGTGCTCTTCCTCTGAGCTATAGCCCAACAGATTAAGTGGGAAAAATATACTTTCATTATTTAAAGAGTTTCCCCATATTAAAAATTAAAATTAAAATGTAAGTTGAGGGCTGGAGAGATGGCTTAGCAGTTAAGCGCTTGCCTGTGAAGCCTAAGGACCCCGGTTCAAGGCTCGATTCCCCAGTACCTACATAACCAGATGCACATGGGGGCGCATGAGTCTGGAGTTCATTTGCAATGGCTGGAAGTCCTGGCATGCTCGCTCTCTCTCTCTCTCTCTCCCTCCCCTTTTCTCTGTCTCTAATAAATAAATAATAAAAACTTAAAAAAATACTTTAAAAAATGTAAGTTGATCCATAATAAAAGGCCTTTCTCGTCATAGTAATATTTTCTAAATTGCCAGCACTGTTTTCCTGGTCATGAGAAGCAGACACTGTCATGAGTGAGTAAGCACAGTTAGTTCTACCATAATTTGGCATAGATTACAAAAAATATTGTGCTACACAAAACATGCAATATAAAGCACAGGTCTTTTAAGAAAAAATGAGATTGTGGAAGAGTTCAAAAATTTCATTGTTGGCACACCCAAAACATAGGTAACCAAATAGCACATGTGTAGTCATGGTACGTGGTTAAGCGTATGGCTGCTGCAAAAGGCATTGGCAAGAGCCTTGAGGCAGACATGAAGCTTGCTTCTGGGAAGCGGTCCTTGGAAACGTGCACCTGATGAGGGAGTGCAAAGTGGCGGCAGGAACCTTCTCTGGAACAGGATGGAAGCCTCAGCTGTGAATGAGTGTGGCTCCTAACAGGCAGGAAACAAGGTCGACGTTAATCTGGCTGGGTTCTATATTCATACTCTCCAGTTTTGTAGTTTTCTACATTATAAAATCAAGTATAAACAAAATTTGTGCAGTGCTCAAATTGGTAATGTTATGACAGAACTGATGAAGTTTGTCTAACTTAGGAGTGTGTGTGTGTGTGTGTGTGTGTGTGTGTGTGTGTGTGTACAATTTTAAATGTACATGCCCTTTGACCTATAAATTCTACTTACCCAAAATAACTACATATGCAGACAAAATGATATATTTAAGAAGATATTTATTGCAGAAATTGTTTGTATAAATTATAAGCATCTAAAATATCAATAGTTAATAGTCAAATAAATTATGGTCAGTGCATTCTGAAAAGCTGATGTGTAATGTTCTTCCAGATACATTTTATTTTTAAAATTTTTAAAAAATATTTTACTTATTTCAGAGAGGGAGAGAGAAAGAGGCAGATATATATAAGGAGAGAAAAGGCACTCCAAGGCCTCCAGCCATTGCAGACAAACTCCAGACACATGTGCCACTTCATGCATCTGGCTTATGTGGGTACTGGGGAATGAAACCTGGGTCCTTGGGCTTCACAGGCAAGCGCCTTAACTGCTGAGCCATCTCTCCAGCCCACATTTTATTTTTAAAGCAACCTTTAGAATAGTGTGTGCACTTTGCTATTCCTGGCATGAGTGCAGTGTACAAGCAGCCCTCCATATTCCTGGGTTCTATGTCCATAGAGCCAACCAACCATGAATTTAAATATTCAGGAGAAAAGTGGAGCATTTTTTCTTGTCATTTATTCCCTGAACAATATGGTATGACTCGTTACATAATAATTTTATTGTGGTGGGTATTAGAAGGAAGTGATTTAGAAGTGATTTAAAGTATAGCAGAGGATGAGCATAGATTATATGCAGGGGCTATGTCAGTTTACTTAAGGGACTTGAACAATCACAAATGTTGATGTATGTGAGAGGAAAATAAACCAGTCCCATGAACACCAAGGCATAACTGTATTTGTGCACACCTATGAAAGGAATACAACATTGAGACACGTGGTAGTGACTTGATAGTTCCTTGAGGGCAGAACTGTGGCTGACTAACACAAGAGCATGTTAGCTAACAGCTGTGGTGGCATTGGAGGTATAGTGGGAAAGTGCCCTAATGGTTTTTGGTGTTGGGCAGATTCCTATCCCTTGATGAAAAAAAGGAAAGTTGGTGAAATAGAGAGGTTAGTAACCCATATTTAGAATCAAGCAAATCTAAGTTTGAGAGTTATCCACGTAGAAATTATTGTAAACCTGGGTGACAAAATTAAACCTTTTAAATTCTTGTTTTAAACATTTTTAAAAATATATTTTATTTATTATTTATTATTTATTTGAGGGGAGAGAGAGAATGGGCATGCCAGGGCCTGCAGCCACTCCAAACAAACTCCAGACGCATGTGCCCCCTTGTGCATCTGGCTTACATGGGTCCTGGAGAATCAAACTGGAATCCTTTGGCTTTGTAGGCAAACACTTTAACTGTGAAGCCATCTCTCCAGCCTCTTGTTTTAAACATTTAAAAAATATTTTATTTATTTATTTATTTGAGCAACAAGAAGAGACACATGGAGAATGGACATGACAGGGCCTCTAGCCACTGCAAATGAATTCCAGACGTGTCGTCCTGTGCATCTAGCTTATATGGGTACTGGGGAATCGAACCTGGGCCCTTAAGGTTTGCAGGCAAGCACCTTAACTGCTAAGCCATTTCTTTAGCCCCCCTTTTAATTTCTTTTACTATAAAACAGGAATAATTAAATGTATCTCTTAGGATTGCTGTCAGGACTGAGAACAGGTGAAGTGTTAGTAGGTGTGGTGGTGTGTGTTTGTAATCTCAGAAGTCATGAAGCAGAGGCAGGTGCATGATGGTCAGATGGAGACCTGCCTGGGCTACATAGAGTTCCAAGCAGCCTGGACTACATGGTGAGACCCTGCCTCAAAACGAGAGAATGGAAAAGAAAGGGGAAAACTATCCAACAAGATATCTAAGTCAGCCCTCTAGGGTGATGGTCACGGTTGAAATAAGTTTTTTTTTAATTTGAGAGAGAGAGAGAGAGAGAATGGGCATGCCAGCAGCCTCTCAGCTGCTGTGAATGAACTCCCGACACCTGCCCCTTGTGCACATGTGCAGCATTGCGCCCTTGCGGCACTTTTTGCGTCTGGCTAGATGTGGGACCAGGAGAATCAAACAGGCATTCTTAGGTTTCGCAGGCAGGCGCTTTAACTGCTAAGCCATCTCTCCAGCCCAAGAATTTTTAGTTAAGATTTTACTACTTGGTATCCAAAGACCATTTTAAATTAGCATTTTATATGCCTCACCTGTTATTTTAAGTACGCTATACATACATTGTCTATGTTTGAAGTATACCATAACTAAATTGTAGTTTTGAATTGTGAGGTATTATTTACTTTTCTCATAGATTAGCTGGACATGGTGGTACACACCTTTAGTCCCAACACTCAGCAATCTGAGATAAGAGGACTGCCATAAGTTCAAGGCCTGCCTGAGTGAGTCCTAGCCTCAAAAAAAAAAAAAAATTAACACATTTTCTTTGCACGTGCGGTATAGTGTACACATGTGCACACCTGTGGGAGCCAGAGGAAAGCACCAATGTTTTGCTCTTATCAATTGCAAATCCATGTGTTTCCTTGAGAAGTCTTACTCACCAGAATTGCCATTTTGTTGTTGTGAGACTGGCTGACTAGCAAGCCCCAGTGTTTCTATAGTCTCTGTTCCCCTCAAGATTGGGATTATGGGGTGTGTGTCCACACACGACTATTGACATGGGTGCTGGGGAAATGAACTCAAGGGGAATCAGGCCTTCCCAGGCCCTCATGCTTGTGTGGCCAACACTCTTAGTGCACACTAAGCCATGTCCCCAGACCGAGAGTAACACAAATACAAGATGTATTATTTAAGGTTAAACAGATACAAATAGGACAGTAGAAATGACCAAGGTTAAGGAAGTAAAATGGAAAATTATGCATTTCAACAAGAGAATATGATTCAGGGAATCAGTTGCAAAGCTTTTGTAGCGTTGAATGAGCAAAATGATAGAACTGAGCTGAGTGATAACTTCTGAAAGCAGCTCCCCTGCCGCCCTGGAGGAACACAAAGGAGCAGAGGCTCAGGACGGCTCAGTGACCTCAGGAAGTGGGGCTGCTGGCTGCTGGCTGCCCTGTGCCTGTGAAGATGGGGATGAGCCAGCACTTGCCACAAGCAAAGTGTAGCTGCCAGGATAGTGTTGACAGCAATAGGGAGCGTGTTTGTCATGCTTCCTGGTCCCTCCCAGTGCCCCTTGCTGGCAGAACCTAGCAGGAAACCAGGTGATAAATGAGAAGTTTAGTTTGCAGGTGTCCAGCCCCAGGATCACAAGAGGATGGATGGATGAATTTGGAATTTAGACACAATAGATTTTGAAATGGAACAGATCTCTGTGCAGGAAATCACCATAATTAATATCTAATTTAGATATGATTTTCATGTTGAAAATTTATTTATATTCATGCAGTTCTTTTCCCTCGACTTATGTGTATGAATACTTTGTTAATGATTTGATATGTTCCTTTCAGAAAGTATGATTAAACTCACTATGAATTATACAAAGTTTACTTTTTCCTCCTTCCCTACAACTCCTCAAATTTTCATATAAAGTTTCACAAGTCTCCAGAAGACTTTTTCCTTTATGGTATGAGGCTTTTTTTTTTTTTGAATTAAGACTACCCAAATGTAATGTATTAAAAATTAAACCTGAAATACTACTTCATTTTTGCATTAACAGATTGTCATTTGAGTAAAATTACTAGCATGGTTTGTAGTTTCTTGAAGTTAGAGTAGGGTAAATGTAGAGATAAAGCTGTATCTATGATTTATAAAACATTGCCTTTTCTTTTTTTAAAGGTAGTCTTGAGGCTAGAGAGATGGCTCAGCAGTTAAAGGTGCTTGCTTGCAGAGCCTCATAGCCTGGATTTGATTCCCCAGTATCCACATAAAGCCAGAGTCACAAAGTGGTGTATGCATCTGAGTTCACTTACTGTGGTAGAAGGCCCTGGTACACCTATTCTTTCTCTCTTCTGTCTCCTTCCTTCCCCCTTTCTCTCTCAAATAAATAAACTCATGAAAAAACTAAAAAGATTCTCTTATCTTCCTACAAAAGTGAGCAAATAGATAACAATTTTGCGTAGGAATGGGTACTAAATAGTTTGTTTATTTATTTGCAAGTAGGGGTGGGGAGGGAGACAGGCAGGGAGGGAAGGAATGGGCTTATCAGGGCCTCTAGCCACTGCAAACAAACTCTAGATTTATGCGCCACTTTGTGCATCTGGCTTTACGTGGGTGCTGGGGAATCAAATCTGGGTGGCTAGGCTTAGCAGGCAAGTGCCTTAACCCCTAAGTCATAGCTCCAGCCCAGGAATGGGTACTTTGGAAAGAATCAATTATTTTCAGTATTGTTGTTTACAGCAAATGTGCCAGCATAAGACAGCGCAGCTGCATTCTGACTGGATAGTCCATTGTGTGTTTTACTCAGTTCTCAAGAAAGCCACTGCTGTGTATAGACCTTCACTATTCTGAGCTGCTCACAGACAGACTCTACATGAAGAATAGTTATAGTTGCTCCGTGAACACACACCAACATTTGTAAAATGCCATAGGACCATACTTCTAAAGCAATTTTTCTTTTGGTTAATTGCAGGCCTTATATCAATTAAATCACACAGCACCAAAGAAAGTTAAATGTACCTCAAGTAGTATTAGTACCTTTAAAATACTCGGTGAGTAAGGTTTTATGTTATTAAATATTCTAAATGTTTTAGCAACTAATTTAAAATGTATAGTTCAGTTACAGTTTTGTTGCCTAGAAACTATGAAATAAAAATCAGTAAACATTGGCAAAGCCCCTTAGAAGACCCTTTTTTGGTTGTTCTCTTTAAGGGAGGGTCTCATGTAGCCAGGCTGGCCTCAACCTCTAATCCTCCTGTCTCCGGATTACAGGCATGAGCTACCACACCCAGCTTAGATCCATGTGCTGTGTCCTTTCTCGTGAAGTTAAATAGTGTGCCCCAACTTCAGTGGCCTGTCTCCACTCTTGGAGGGTCATGCTACACAGTTTTGCCAAACCAGTGTTAAAGAATATTTTTGTTTGTGGCTGCTTTATTCTCTAACACGTTATTCTTATTATTTGCTAATTAAATCTTAAGGTGCCTTTCTGGACCACACATAATCTGTCTCATTCTTTTTATCCTTTGCACTTTGTACTCATTAAATATATAAAAAGTGGGGGTGTCTTTGCCTGGTTTTAAAAGCACGCCATAATTCTTACCTCACCAGTGGTAAGGTCCTGAAGACTGCCAGGAAGCCCTGACACCTGGGCTGACTGTGGTCCCCGTCACGTGTTGAAGCTCCAGCCCCCAGTGTGGTGGTATTTGGAAATGGGTAGCCACTGGGAGTTAAATGTCTAGAGGAAGGTCATGACACTAGCGTTCTTAGCTCTGAAAATTCTGCGGGCTGTATGAGGACACAGCACAAAGGTAGCCATCTGTAGGACAAGAAGAGGACCTTTAGCAGGGTCTAGAGTAATTGGCACCCTTCATCTTGGACTTTTCTCACCTTCTAGAACTTAAGAACTGTCTGTAGTTTAAGTCTCCAGACTATGGTATTTTTCTGTACTGGTCCACCAAGATGAATAAACCTTGCTTGCTTGCTTGCTTTCCTGTGAAAAATTTTACCCAGTTTTCAAAGCTTACCTCAGATTCCTTCTCCTGTGTAAAGCAATCCCAGGTCTCATTTAGGTCTCATTTAGAAACATACAGCCTTTATTACCTGAGCCACACACTGGAGTACTTGGTTACACGCTACATTTTATCCTTCTCTGGTGGTTCCTTGTAGTCTAGGTAAAATTTGCTGTCCTAAGGAGCTGCCCTTAGTACTTTTGGAAAGAATGTATAGGTCAGACTAGATGGGGTGATGATGCTCTCCTGTGATCCCAGGTAAGGCTGAGGTAGGAGACTGATGAATTGGATCCAAGCCTGGTCTACATAGAGTTCCAGGTCAACCTGGGTTACATAAGGAGACCCTGTGTCAAAAACAAACAATGAACAAAAAAATCTGTAGGATAAATCCTTCTGGAATATGCTGCCAACTTACTATGTGAACTTGGTAAGCTTATTTAACCTCATCAAATAGTAGTTTTGATTTCTCATTAGTAATGTAATTGCATCTAATAATCTGTAAGTTTTTGTTCAACTGCAGATTTTATTATAGTTATTTACTATGCATCTTTTTTCTTTCTTTCTTTCTTTCTTTGTTTTCAAGGCACAGTCTCTAGCCCTGGAACTCATGCTGTATCCCAAGCTGCCCTCAAATTCACAGCTGTCCTCGTCCCTGTGCCTCCCCAGTGCTGGTATTAAAGGTGTGCACCACCATGCCTAGTACATGACACCTCATTTTAAGGGCACATTATAAATGCTTACTTCCACTGGTTAATTGATTTGAGTTAATAAAACAAGGTTGGCACCATTCTATCCCCCCCTTAAATAAATAAATAAGCTGGGCATGGTGGTGCACGCCTTCAATCCCACACTTGGGAGGCAGAGGTGGGAGGATCACAGTGAGTTCGAGGCCACCCTGAGACTATATAGTGAATTCCAGGTCAGCCTGGGCTAGAGTGAGACCCTACCACGAAAAGCCAAACAAACAAACAAACAAACAAATAAATAAATAACATTTAAAAGATCATTGATTAGTCCTGAACAAAATAATTTCCAAATGATGTTATTAGCTGCAAGAGAAGCACACACTTCACGTCCTATCACCAACTTAATTCTTAGTGGTTTATAGTTCTGTACAAGATAATTTTGTATTCTCATTTTTGTAATAGTACTTTAAAATGTATATAAGATTGCTCCCCATTAAGTAATAGTGATCTATCAGTTTCGTGCTATACTTATTTAAAATGATTTAGAATTTTATATTACAGGGCTGGAGGAATGGCTTGGCAGTTAAGACATTTGTCTTTAAAGCCAAAAGACCCTGATTCGATTCCCCAGGACCCAAGTAAGCCAGATGAACAAGGTGGCACATGCATCTGAAATTTGTTTGCAGTGGCTGGAGGCCCAGGCATGTCCATTCTCTCTATCTTTCTCTGCCTCTTTCTCTCTTAAATAAATGGAGTTTAAAATTTTATATGACAAAGGTATTTTATTTGAGAGAGAATGGGTAGGCATGCAAGGGCATCTTGCCATTTGCAAATAAACTCCAGACACTTGCCCCACTTTGTGTGTCAGGCTTTGTAAGTAAGAGCCTTTAACCACCGAGCCATCTCTCCAGCCCTACAAAGGTATTTTTAAAGCAAAATTTTATAAGGTTAAGTTATTTAAGTTGTACAGAAATTTAAGGAGAAATATGTTGGGCATATTACATCATCACACAGCACATGTTGTAGGCCCTTGAACTCATATGAAATTGCCCACTAGATTTACAAATTGTACTTCCAGTTTGAGCAATAAATTTTTCCAGTAAAACAGAATATAGCAGATAAATTTTGCTTTAAGGTGTACTGTTGTTGTAGGTGGATCAATTTTAAATTAAACAGGTACTTTTGCTCCCTATGCATTCGCCTCCGGTAGGGTACGTTCTCCCGCAGTGGCTGGAAGGGAGCGTTGGGTGTCCACTCCATAACTTTTCTTCCTGTTGTACTTAAGACACAGTCTCTTACTGGTCCTGAGTGTACTGTTTCTCACAAGCCCTGGCAATTCTCCAGTCTCTAAGCCTCTGTCGTACTGGGGTACAGACATGTGTGGCCATGCCCAGATGTTTGTGTGAGTTCTGGGGATCACTCTCGAGTGGTCTCTCAGGCCTCCTCAGGCCTTCGTGCTTGCATGGGAAGTGCTGTTATCCACTGAGCCATTTCTACCTATTCCCACTTTTTCCTACCTTCACTTAACACAGCAGCCATATGATCCTTTAAGACACAAACTGGGCCCTAGTGTTCCCATTATCATTCTCTCTGTGTCTCTCTATGTCTCTCTGCTTATGAATAAATAAGTAAAAAAAATTAAAAAGAATTCTGCTTAACATAGTTCAGTATATTAGAAGATTAAAGAAAATGTTCCCATGTAAACCACAGGCCTTGTGTGGGTGATTTCGCCCCACAGCTACAGTGCTCAGCAGTCAAGTGGAAACACTCACCTTTTCAGGGTCATGTGAATTCTTGCTAGAATTTCTACAAGTGATTTCTTCTAGTAATGGGCGTGCTGGTTAACTGTGTCATGGTGATCCTGAACTTGAGAAGCGTTTGGCTTTTATGTTTACAGAATCTTTTCCAATTGGAAATGGCAGTACCTTTGCACTTGCTGTTAGTTTGCTACAGTGGTAACTCCCATCGCCCCTTGTCTCAGGTTTTGCTTTCCTACTTTTCAGTTACTTCTAATCTATGTGATCCCAAAATATTAAACTTTAAATCCAGAAATGAACACAATTCTTAAGCTTTAAATTTGGCTCTGTTTTGAGTAACGTGACTCAGGTATGCATCACTGTGCACTCTAGCTGCGTGGAATAACTTAGAGGTCAACCTCTGTGATCAGATCCCCTGCCCTGTAGTTTCCTTCATGGTGATAATAGTATTATTAATAAATACTATTCTCCAAGTAACTTAATTCATACCAAGTAGTGCTACAGGCATCGTAAATTCATACCAAGTGATACTACAGTCGTGATAAATTCATACCAAGTAATGCTACAGTCATCATAAACTCAAACTAAGTAATACTACAGTCATTGTAAATTCATACCAAGTAATGCTACGGTCACCGTAAATTCATACCAAGTGATACTAGAGTCATAAAGTTTTGACAGTTATAGAGAAACTGTCTTCAAATTGTATATCGCGACTGTAGTATCACTTGGTATGAATTTACCGCGACTGTAGTATCACTTGTGATATTCCAGGTCTCTTTCTCAATATTTGTTCAAGGTAAAATGGCCTAATTTAATTGAAAATGTATTCTCAAGTTTTAAAACAAATGTAAGTCATCTTTCTTTCATTCATATATTTAAGACTTTGTTTTGTTATGCACTTATAGATTATTATAGGAAATCACTTGCTTTCAGGGAAAGTATTTATAGTTTGTTTATCAGCTGTTACCTTCACTATCAGGTTAATTACCAAAGTAATCGAGTCTTCTTAGCCATGGTCATGTTCACTAATTATACACTTTGAATTTTTTTGGGGGGGGAGGGGGACTCGAGGTCTGACCATTCTTAGCCATGGTCATGTTCACTAATTATTTTTTACTTTGAATTTTTTTTTTGAGAAAGAGGGGGTAAAGGGAATGGGCACCCCAAGGGCCACTGACTCGACACATGTGCTGGATTCCATGGGTCTGACCATTCACTATGTAGTCTCAGGATGTTTTGAACTCATGTGACCCTCCTACCACTGCCTCTTGAGTGCTGGGATTAGCTGTGTGTGCCACCATGCCTGGCTAAAGATTTTTTTAAGTTACTTTGAATTTTAAAAAAATTATTTATTTATTTATTTATTTGAGAAAGAGGGGGTAAGGGAAAGAATGGGCACCCCAAGGCCTCTAGCCACTGCAAAAGAACTCCAGACACATGTGCTGGATTCCATGTCTGTGGTGGATGGCAGTGACTGCTCGTGATTGGAAGTGTGCTGGATTCCATGTCTGTGGTGGATGGCAGTGATGGAAGTGACTGCGTGATTGGTCTGTGGTGGATGGCAGTGACTGCTGGTCTGTGGTGGATTCCATGTCTGTGGTGGATGACAGTGACTGGTCGTGATTGGAAGTGTGCTGGGTTCCATGTCTGTGGTGGATGACAGTGACTGGTCGTGATTGGAAGTGTGCTGGATTCCATGTCTGTGGTGGATGACAGTGACTGGTCGTGATTGGAAGTGTGCTGGGTTCCATGTCTGTGGTGGATGGCAGTGACTGGCAGTGACTGTGATTGGAAGTGGAATGTGTGGTGGATGGCAGTTCCATGTCTGTGGTGGATGGCAGTGACTGGTCGTGATTGGAAATGTGCTGGATTCCATGTCTGTGGTGGATGGCAGTGACTGGTCGTGATTGGAAGTGTGCTGGATTCCATGTCTGTGGTGGATGGCAGTGACTGGTCGTGATTGGAAATGTGCTGGATTCCATGTCTGTGGTGGATGGCAGTGACTGAGTGCTGGATTCCATGTCTGGTGGATGGATGACTGGATTCCATGTCTGTTGGGAGTGTGCTGGATTCCATGTCTGTGGTGGATGGCTGGTCAGTGACTGGATTGGAAATAATGCATTCACTGCTCGTGTTTGCAAGTTCCATGCTGTGTGGAGCCAGGTAAACCATGTCTGTGGTGGATGACAGTGACTGGTCTTTTCTTGGAATCTCTTTGGATGAGACTCCCATGTCTGAAATGACAGTTACCCATGACTTCTATTTCATTTTTGTGATCAAATTGACAATGAAAATGAATTCACTAGCTGCAGCCAGGTAAACACGCTTCCTCAATCTATCCCCAGATTTGACTTCTATTTCATTTTTGTGTTTGATTGAAACAAAATTTATTGAAACAAAAATGAAATTGATATTGTGAATGACTCTGATGAGATACCAGTGAGGAAGGGCACAGTATATTATTCCATGACCAACGAAAGCTCTTACATTGCAAATACTATACATATAAGAAGATATCAAGTCTATGTTTTTCTACGGCACTTGAGGGCTTTTATTTCTCTATTTTTGTGGTCTAAGTCCTCCAAGATAGATGTTATAAATGATCCTTCCAGATTCTGAAGGGAAGAGACTAACTTAACAGTCGATTGATAATGTTATTGTTCAGACTACAGTAATTCTTTACATTATAATATTTTAAATTTCTTACATTAAAATTCTTGCATTGTAAATGTGCTGGTAAGTATGGCTATTCAAGGAACTACATTTTCAAATGCTTATGCAGCACCAAAGCCGAGTTAAAAAATTCTCTGACTAATGGAGAGAGGGAGGGGATATGATGGGGAGGGGAGGGAAATATCATGGTTTATTGTTTGTAGTATAGAAGTCAATAAAAAAATCTTATAAAAAATTTTCTGAGAGATGAATTAGCAGTTAAGGCACTTGCCTGCAAAGCCTAAGAACTCATATTCTAATCACCAGGTCCCACGTAGCCAGATGCACAGTGACACAACATGCAATGTCACACACGCCCACAAAGGGCGCACATACCTTGAATTCATTTGCAGTGGCTGATGGCCCTGGCACACTCCTTCATTTTCTCTCTCTCTTTCTCTCAAAAATAAATAATAGGGCTAGAGAGATTGCTTAGTGGTTAAGGCACTTGCCTGCAAAGCCAAAGGACCCAGGTTTGATTCCTTAGGACCCATGTAAGCCAGATGCACAAAGGGGGTGCATGCATCTGGAGTTCGTTTGCAGTGACTGGAGGCCCTGGCATGTCCATTCTCTCTCTCTCTTCCTGCCTATTTCTTTATCTCTTTCTCAAGTAAATAAAAATCAAATACTAAAAAAGAAAGAAAAATAATATTTTTAAAAATTCTCTTAGGGATCAGTTGTATTTTGAAAGAATCTTAAACGGTTTTAAATTTTTTAAATTCTATCAATTGAGAAATTCATAGTATTAAGTATATGTAGTAAACTTTTCCCTTTAACTCATACTAAAGTTGGATCAAAGATTTTTAAAAGGCCAGTAATCTTTGTAATATGAAAGAACTGTGTGTACCACTGTGACAAATTGAATAATGGTCCCCAAACACTTTTGTCCTAATTCCCAGATTTGCATGGCAAAAGGGATTTTGCTGTTGTGAGATTATCATACCAGATGAGGTAATCTCCATGCAATCCCAAGGGAGGCCTAAGAGTTAGAGGTGTGATGACAGAGGCGGGGCTTGTCAGCATGAGATTTGTATTGGAAACTAGGCCCATCAGGAGAGAAGTAGCCCCTAGAAACTAGTGAAGACATTGTATAGATTTTTTTTTAATATAACCTTCAGAAGAAACACAACTTTGCCAGCAACTTGACTTTGAGACTCACTTTCAGAACTGTACGACAGTAAGTTTGTATTCTTAGGAGTCACCAATTTTGTAGTAGTTTGCTACAGAAGCAATAGAAGATTCATGTTACATCCACACCATGAAGTACTGGGCTGCTTTCAAAAGGAAAAGAAAGTTTTTGTGTTTTGATATGGAAAGATCTTGGCCATATATTTAAAATTTAAAAAGTAAAAGCAAGATGAACAAAAATGTGTTTTAAAACATTTATATAAAACAGGTGAAAAAGCAGTTATTTCTTTTACCATAAGTGTGCATAAAATTGTCTCGGAGCAGATAACTGGTAATAGTGGCTGTGTGCTGTACAAGAGAATTGGGCAGATGAGTCGGAACAAGAGAAAAACTTAGTTGCATGTGCTTTTAAAAATATTTCTAGCTGGGCCTGGTGGCACACATCTTTAATCCTAACATTCAGAGGCAGAGGTAGGAAGATCACCACAAGTTCAAGACCACTCTGAGACTACATAGTGAATTCCAAGTCAGCCTGGGCTAGAGTGAGAACCTGCCTCAAAAAACCAAAAATAAAAATAAATTAAAAATTCTTCAGTGAGTTGAAGAGATAGCTCAGTTGTTAAAGGTCCTTGTTGCAAAGCCTGATGGCCTAGATTCAGTTCCCCAGTACTCATGTAAGGCCAGATGCACAGTCCATTTGCACTCTGTGCCCATTTTCTGGCAAATAAGTAAATTAAATTTAGAGGTTGGAGAGATGGCTCAGCAGCTAAAGTGCTTGACTGCAAAGCCTAATAACCCTGCCCCCATGTAAAGCCAGATGTGTGTGGCCCAGTCCTGGAGTCCCAGCTGGAAGCCCTTGTGTGCCCAGTCCTTCCCTCTCTCCCTCCTTCCCTTCCTTGCTCAGCTTGCAAATAAATAAAATAGTTTAGGGCTGGAGGGATGGCTTAGAGGTTAAGGTGTTTGCCTGCAAAGCCAAAGGCCTAGGTTCGATTCCCCAGGTCCCACATTAGCCAGATGCACAAAGGGTGCATGTGTCTGGAGTATGTTTGCAGTGGCTGGAGGCCCTGGCAAGCCCATTCTCTCTCTCTCTCCTCTCTCTCTGTCAAATAAATAAATAAATAAAAATAAAATGTTTTAAAAAAGAAAATATTTTTAAAATTAAAACATAAAAATACAGCTAATTCTCCAGAATGTCAGCACTAGGCAGACTGAAGCAGTAGAACCATGAGGCCAAGGGCAGCATCTGGGACAAAACAAACCCTTCCTCAAGGAAGACAAGGACTCTGATTGAGCTTGATTTTTCTACATTGTTTCCCTATGTTTTATTTCCTTGGTTTCTGCTTTTTTTATTTTAAAATTTTTAATTAATTAATTAATTAATTGAGACAAAGAGAGGGAAAGAGAGAGTGGGAATGGGCATGTCGGGGCCTCTAGCCACACTGCAAACGAACTCTAGACACATGCGCACTCTTGTGCATCTGGCTTACGTGGGACCTGGAGAATCGAACAGGGGTTCTTAGGCTTTGTGGCCTGCGCCTTAACCACTATACTATCTTTCCAGCCTGGTTTCTGCTTTTATTTGCTTTCGTTTTTGAGTTACTTAGGGTCAAGCATAGGTCACTGAGATTAGACTTTTTCCTAACGTCATCATTCAGTGCTGTAACGTTTCCTTTGAACACTGCTTCAGTTAAATCCCACTTTTGTCAAGCCAGCGTGGCAGCACATGCCTATAATACAGCTCTTGATTGTGAGGTTCAGGCCAGCCTGGCCTGCACTGTGAGACTATTACTATTAAAAAAAAAAAAAAGTAGTTAACAAGACAAGATAATGAATGGCTGGGAATTCTTAATAGGAGATAATAAAATACAAGAGAATTTTTGGAAATAGGTATTTTAAAATGAACTTCTGTAGAAGCTTAAAACTACTTTTTTTGTTTGTTTTGAAGCAGGGTCTCTATCCCAGGCTGACCAGGAACTCACAGTGTTCCAACTACCTCTGCCTCTTGAGTACTGGGACTAAAGACGTGTGCTGCCATGCCCAGTTTAACACTGCTTTTTGAAGGTCCATTAAAGGCATACATACAACGAAAGCCTGCAGCGCAGCTGCTCAGAAACTCTAAAGCCATTAAAGGAACTTTACAACTCACCTTCTCAGTCTTGACAGTGGGTGATGTGCAGGTTACTTGAACTTTAGCTTTTAAATATTTAGAGTAGGGCTAGAAACTGGTCTCATCTGAATTTCATCATTTGTAGGACAGTATTGCAGAGTGAGCATCTTTAGCCGGATTCTTGAATTACTAGTTGTAGCCAACAAATACTATTTCAGGCTAAAAGGAAGGGGGCAGTAAAAGTAATTCAGACAAATAGGCAAATCCTGCGTTTTCAAAGGATTTGTGGGTTTGTTCTCAAGAGCAGGTTAAACTTTCACATGTGCGCCCATCACGATGTTTCTAGCTTCCACCCAAGAGGAACCACCTCGCTTTAGAAGACTTCACTGCTGGTGGGGAGCAGTGGGGAGCCGGGCGTCCTCACAGCCAAGCACAACTAGAGCTGTGAATTCAAGGACTGTAAGTGTCATGTCCAGAATACCCTCCCTGTCAACCAGTCTGCACCACCAAGAAGCCTTGTGTTTTGTTCAGCTAATTCTGTTAGTGGAGATACTTGGGCAAGAAAGCAGTCAGCCTCAGTCTCCTGAAGAGACAGCCATGTCATTCTTCATCACCTGGGGATGTCCTATGCAAAGCCCCGCCCCAAATCAGTAACTAGTGCACGCTGGGATCTGCAGCACACACTTCATGCGCTTGGAAGTGCTCGGCAATGACTGGGAACTTCTGCATTTGAATGGGATGCATTTCTAACTCCAGTGACATAGTTTCAGCAGTCTAATTCTGATTTTCAGACAGCTGTAGGCATTAGGTTTTAGCTAACGATCTCCAAATCCAGCTGGAAATGGGTCCTAGTTATTTCTTATTCTTCTTACTTACCAGTGAATGGAGCTCCAGGTGCAGTTGTTGAAGTGTGAAAGTAATTGCTTTGTAGACAGTGCTGGCATTTCTGTCTTGATTTGAAAATGCTTTAATCTCGAGATGGTATTTATCTCGACAATCAAAGCGCATATATTTAATGACAATTTGGACTTAGGCCAAGAGTTTAGGAACTTTCTGAATCTTCCTGCCATTTTAATATCAATTAATATTTTAACTGGATTGTAAAGCTTACCTTTAACTGAATCTTCATTGTCCTGTTTCTATGCCAGTGTTTGCATTTTAAGAACAGTTTTAAATATTTTCCCCAGAATAATTTCTACTCTCTTCACATCTTCCACATTGTCACATCTTTATTTTTACTTTGAGGGGGATGGAAGAAAAGAAAAAAAGAAAAATGCCAGTTGAGACCTACTTTAGTCAAATGGAGTTTTTAATAGTAAGGCCTACCTATGTGCTGTGTGAGCTACAAGACTTGTCAAGCCTTCAAAAAATATCCCAAGGGCGTATCAGTAAGACAGGTCAAGCATGTATGTTTTACAGCTGCCTGATCTGCTAACATACCAAATATGGACATTTAATAATGGACAAGGATGGTCAAAAACACTTAAAGTGTTCATTAATGGATGAACACGTGGTCAGTATTATTTTGTTGTGTTGTTTATTTGTTACAGGTAGTTGGTGGTAGAGTTCTTTAGATCCAAAGCTGGTGGGATCAAAACCGTTTCTTGACTCTACCTTCCTGACCTCATGCCTCCCTTTGAATGATATAAGCTGATGTCTTTGTGTTGTGACTCTTAATTTTTTATCTTTAAGCCAGAACTTTTGTCATGAGAAGTATATTTTCAAGATTCTAGGGATGGAGAGATGGCTAAGCAGTTAAAGCACTTACCAGAAAAGCCAGAGGACTGAGATTGAATTCTCCATGACCTGATGCACAAGATGGCACAAGTGTCTGGAGTTCATTTGCAGTGGCTACAGGCCCTAGTATGCTCATTCTCATTCTCTCTCTCTCTCTCTCTCTTCTCTCTCTCTCTCTCTTCTTTCTCTCAAATAAGTAAATCTATATAAAAAAAAAAAAACTTTTAAAAATCTACACGTGATCACCTAGATGTTCTATGAGTTCCTGAAAATTACTTTGTCTAGAGCTCCTCGTCCAGTATTCCCTTCCACTAATGCTGTAAATATGAATGGAGTCCAATTTAGAATAATAAAGTATTTTTTCATTTGGTATTGAGCCCAGATGTTTGCAAAAAGACCTCTTTCCCAGGCTGGAGAGATAGCTTAGCAGTTAAGGCACTTGCCTGCAAAGCCTAAGGACCTAGGTTTGGTCTTTCTCCAGATCCCACATAAGCCAGATGCACAAAGGTGAGGCAAGCACAAGGTTGCACATGCCCACTAGGTGGCCCGAGAGTCTGGAGTTCCACTGCAGTGGCTGAGGCTGTGGCACGCCAATTCTCTCTTTCTTGCTTTCTCTCTTTCTCTGAAAAAAAAAAAAATTAAGTAACTCTTTCCCTATTAAAATACCCTTCTAGGGGCTGGAGAGATGGCTCAGTGGGTAAGGTGCTTGCCTGCAAAGCCTAACAACCTGGGTTCGATTCCCCAGTGCCCATGTAAGGCCAGATGGATGAAGCATTGCATGCATCTGGAGTTCACTTGAAGTGGCTAGAAGCCCTGGCACACCTGTATTCTCCCTCCCTCCCTCTCTGTGCGAACAAATAAAGTTTTTTTAAAAACTTTCTAATGTTTTTGGGAATTTTCCAGAGATATATATTGAAAAAGCAAATTCTCTCAACCACGCATCTGTTTGGTCCCATTTCTAATCATGCGTTATTGTCTCTGCTGGCCCATGAGGAAAAGCCCATATGTGCCACAACCCTCACATTGCCAGATTGGTGCGGGGTTCTGTAGAGACATGGATGGCATCCCATGCCTCCCCGCTGATGGAAAACTGTCAGTCTTGAAGCTGCATTGTGTACCTCTGTGAAGATGAGGCTAACCGCATACTGTCAAAGCACTCCTTCTCAATGTACGCTCTTAGTCCTAGAAAACACTGCCCACACAAGAATTGAGTTTCTCATCATGGCCCCTGCTTCCAAGTAGGGCATCTGATGAGTGTAAACATGATAGTTAACACTCTGTAGTGTTTTCTTCTCTGTCTTCCCTTATCTGCAGCTGGATGCAGAAGACTTGGAGATCCTGGGTCAGTCGGTCACAAGAGAGGAGGCGCTCAGTTCCCTGAATCCCCGCATAGACCGCCAGCCCGTGCCGAAAGGAGCTCTCACACTGCTGCTTAAATAAAAGCAATCTTCCTTGGTAGTTAGCTGTTGAAGCTTTATTTGTACTTCCCTAATATGTTAGAGCCCTTCATTAAAACAGCTCCATTATTTCCTCCATTTCCTTTCTTTAAATGCTCAAACACATAGACACCTAGATGTCCATGGAGCTGGTGGGGGTAAAAAAGTCAGGTTACAGTGTAGTGTAGACTTGTGCTGTTGTGCTTTCTCCACCCAGTATGCCAGACTTACCTGACCTGGATATTATTACTACACAAGTTCAAAATCAAAGGCACTATGAAAACAGGCTCTTCAGTAGACCACCATTTGTTTGAGTTCTCAGGAAAATACCAACTGTCCTTATTTCCTGTCCTGCCCCATCCTTCCTTCTCTAATTCTCCAACTCAGTGACTAGAACCAGCCTCCTCCTTGGCAAAGAGGCCTAGACACTGTACAGAGTCTCTTCCAGTTGTTCATCTGCTCTTTTCTCCTAACCCTCTGTCCCACTAGCCCGTCATCGGCCAGCTCCCACACTGCTGCTTCCTCACGACAATGCCTTCCGTCAGGTCTTGAGCCTTAATATGTTCAGGTCCTTGATACTCAACTTACGGGTGTATCACTAAACTTTTTTAGAGAAATTTTAAAAATTATTTTTTATCAGAGAGAGAGAGAGTGAAAGAGAGAGAGAGAATTGGGATGCCAGGACCTCTAGCTACTGTAATTGAACTCCACACATGTGTGCCATCTGATGCGCATGTGCAACCTTGTGCACTTGCATCACATTGTGTGTCTGGTTATGTGGGACCTGGAGAGTCAAACATGAGTCCTTAAGCTTCACAGGCAAGTGCCTAAACCCCTAAGTCATCTCTCCAGTCTTGTATCACTAAATTTTGTTTTGTTTTGTTTTGTTTTTTTGAGGTAGGGTCTCACTGTAGCCCAGGCTGGACCTGGAATTCACTATGTAGTTCTCGGGTTGGCCTCAAACTCATTGCAGTCCTCCTAAATGCTAGGATTAAAGGCATGTGCTCTGTTTCCTTTTTTGAGTGAGTATGCATGATGTGTATTTAGTGTGGGTTGTTTGGTGAATGCCTGTGTATGTGCCCACATGGGGCCCCAGTTTGCTCACCTGTGATGGGTGCACTGGCCTGTGGTGACCAGAAAAGAACATCCAGGTTTCTAGCGCAGTCACTCTCCCACCTGTTCTAACGTGAGCTGGACTCTCTTCCTGGTTTTTCGCATGGTTCTCTGGTCTCTGCTACTGAACTCGGATTACAGAAGTGAATGGCCACACCTTGCTGTGTATGTGGGTGCTAGGGATCAAACTCGAGCAGTTTCTCAGGTCTCCTAAAGCTCTCACGCTTACACAGGACATGCTCTTAACTGCTAAGCCATCTGTTCAACCTCGCTAAACTTTGGTCTTAACAAAAGCTGTTTATATGATTTTGGTGGCATCTGAAGTTACAAGATAGAGGAATATATGATCTAAATGAATAAAATAGAATTGTGGGAGATGAGTATTCCACACCCTTCTTCCCACTCCCTTGTCATTGGTCGGCTTTGTCTTTATTTCCATTTTTGCTACTCTGAGCCTGGGAGTAAGTAGGTAAAGGATCTTTTCTTTTTTTTTTTTTTTTTTTTTTTTTTTGGGGGGGGGTTCATTTTTTGTTTTTTTTTCAAGGTAGGGTCTCACTCTAGCCCATGCTGACCTGGAATTCTCCATGTAATCTCAGGGTGACCTCAAACTCATGGCGATCCTCCTACCTGTGCCTCCCGAATGCTGGGATTAAAGGCGTGTGCCACCACACCCAGCAAGGATATCTTTCAAACATTTGCATGCTAAAGAGAATATCATGGGTTCATATGTTTTCCCCCAAGGTCACCTGGTTTTGGGGGCTCAGCAATGCAGGAATCCTCTCTACAGAATCCTTTGGCAAGGGCCCTGCAGCCTGTATGTGCCAAGAGCACACATTATATGAAAGCTTATTCTCCGTTCAGCCGATCTACCTTGTCTTCTGAAATGCTACAGAGGGAGGCTTCTGGTTTTTTTTTTTTTTTTTTTTTTTTTTTTCGCAAAAACTTTTCAGATACTGGTATAGATTCTAAAATTCTTTGCATGGACTGCTCAATTGAATTCTGGATAAGTTCTAGTTTGAGTGTGTGCTTGACATGACACACACACCATCCCTGTGCAAGTGAATGCAATTTCTAGGAGCTGTTCCTTCCTGTGACTCAAGGCGGTGATGCATGCATGTTGGTTGGGAACTCACGCATCAGTGTCAGGCAGATGAGGTTCAGAATTCTGACTTTGTTCCTGACAACTCTGTAATCTCCTGAGCACAGCCTTATCCAGTATCACCATATGCAGAATTCTTTTTACTGCTTAATGAATTCATGTACATTTAAACATGTAGAATTATCCCTGGCCCAGCATAAGTGGACCACGCATTGCCATTCTGTAATGACGTTTATTAGCAGTAGCAGTAGTATAGTCTAAAATGCCTGTAGATGCTGCTTCCCGGTATAGCTAAGTGATTGTGTAATCCTAACAATGTGTTTGTACTTACCAACTTTTGCTGCTGCTGGTGGGGAAGGCATGATTGGCCACCTCCACTCTTGAGCCAGGGTTATCCCTTCAGGGATCCACTTAGTGGACCTTCCAGAGCTTCCCACCCATGGAGATGAACCTGTTGGCTCTCAGGTGCTCGTTCATTCAGTTTTGAACATAATGGTAGGTGAAAATCGGAAACTTCACGTGAACTAATTCAACCTGAAGCATGATTTAATATAGAGTCTCTCGGGGCTGGAGAGATGGCTTAGCAGTTAAAGTGCATGCCTCTGAAGCCTAAAGACCCCGGTTCAATTCTCCAGGCCCCATGTAAGCAAGATGCATACGGTGGTGCATACATCTAGAGTTCATTTGCAGTGGCTAGAAGCCTTTGACATGCCCATTCTCCCTCTCCCTCTCTCTGCCTCTAATAAATAAATAAATATAAATAAAATCTTTAAAAAAAAAAAAAGATAGTGTCTCAGTAAAATTCAAGAAAAAGAAATAGATTAGTTGGCCTGCCTCTCTCTCTCTGTCTCTCTCGTGATCAAAATGTGTAAGGAATCAAGTCTTCAACTCAGCACGTAATTCTTTTTTTTTTTTTTTTTTTGAGGCAAGACCAACAGACTGTGTATATGTATATACACACACATCATATATATATATAAGAATTGGTGCACCAGGGCCTCCAGCCACTGTAACCCAAACTCCAGATGCATGTGCCATTTTGTGCGCATGTGCGAGCGACCTTGTGTGCTTGTGTCACTTTGTGCGTCTGGTTTAACATGGGATCTGAAGAGTCAATCATGAGTCCTTAGGCTTTGCAGGCAAGAGTCTTAACCACTAAGCCATTTCTCCAGCCCTAATTCTTTTTTAGTTCACTATTTTACATTTTAAAAATATAGATGTGGGGAATTGGAGGGATGACTGAGCTCTTAAAGGTGTTTGCTTTCAAGCATGCCAATCCTAGTTCACTTCCCCCAGCACCCAGGTAAAGCTGGACACAAATTGGCACATTCAACAATAGGAGGCAGAGTTGGGGGATTCAGAAGCTCACAGGCCAGTTAGCCTAGTGCACACAGTTGGCAAAACAAGAGACCCAGTCTGCAAGAAAGTAGGAGAACCTTGAGGTTGTCCTCTACCTCCTCTGTCTGCATGTGCACGCGCACACACACACACACAAAATTTTTTTTGTTGGGGGGTTTGAGGTAGGGTCTCACTATAGTCGAGGCTGACCTGGAATTAACTATGAAGTCTCAGGGTGGCCTGGAACTCACAGCAATCTTCCTGCCTCTGCCTCCTGAGTGCTGGGATTAAAGGCATACACCACCACACCCTGCCATACACACAAATTTTTAAAAGTACTTTAAAAATATATTGAGGGTCATAGCCATTATTGACAGGTAAAAGAAGCAAGAAATGGTATGTATATTATTTGAATTATTATGGTGGCTTTTACTTATTAAAAACTTTAAGTTATGAAATTATTATATGTTCACCAGAAGTTCCTAAGGTAATACATCATGTTGTGCTTCTTAGTACTTAGAAAAAGTCAACTTCTCTCTGTTTCACTAAACTACAAAATGCTTTTTACAATTCCAAAATGAAATACTTTTATAAAAACACATTTAAGATTCTTACATGCTTATTATTCAGCATTTGGCTATAGGACTCTGCTTCCGTCAAAATACAGTTGAGAAAAATACTAAATTTCACACCATGTAATGTGGATCACAAATGCTGGGGTCAGACTGATCTGGAATTGTATTCTGACATCAGTGATCTGCTAGTGATCACATCTTTGACATTCGGTTTCCTGATGTAAGGGGAGATAACAGTGCTTCCTCGGGTTGTTTCAGTAATCAAGATAGGAGCCAGGCAGAGTGGGAGGTGAGGATGATCCAGAGTTTAAGAACACCCTGGGCCACCTTGAGCCTAGCTAAGAAGAATCAGAACATGTGGTGATGCACATAAAACACTTAAACTTGACACAGGACATGTGCAAAACATGAACATAACCCAGGCTGTACATAAAACACAGTATAGGAAAATTTACTTTGAGCTATTACCAGGATTATTTCAAATAGATGATTAGTCTATTTCCATTATATTTCTCTGATAACTATACACATCTACAATGAAAATAAGGTTTGGCAAGTACATTTAAACATAATAAATCTATTATAAAATATAATTCCTATTCCTTTAATTTAGTAATCATAGCAACCAAAATAAAATTATGTTGGTGGTTATTGGACTGATGGAATGTTTAACAACTACTTTAATATTCTTGTCTAACAGATCATCTCAGGAGTATTAACCAATGTATTTTCAGTGATATTTTGCTAAATGACTTTTGGAAGGAAAAATTGGTTCCCTTTTATGATACGTTTTCACTAATGGTAAGGCTAAATATATAGTTAATGTGAACACGTTTTGTATATAAGATATGTGTGTACAAAAACCTAGAAAAGGTTCTATTCATGGAAGCATTAGATAAATATTTTCCACAATAAGAATGAACAGGCTGCATGCAGTGGCACACCTCTAAAGTACCATTTGGGAAATGGGAGACTCCTGAGCTATATGGGAGACACTCAAGACAACCAAAGAATAAATGAATTTTCTAAATATTTTTATTCTGATATTTATAAAATGAACCAATGTTATAAGATCTCAGCACTTTGTAAGTATTTTTTTTTTTTTTTGGAGAGAGAGACAGAGAGAGGAAGACAGATAGAGAATGGGCATGCCAGCAGCCTCTCAGCCGCTGCGAATGAAATCCAGATGAGTCCCCTTGTGGTCAAGTGTGGCATTGCACCCTCGCATCACTTTGCATCTGGCTAAATGTGGGAACTGGAGATTGGAACTGACATTCTTAGGCTTAGTAGACAGGCACCTTAACCGCTAAGCCATCTCTCCAGCCCAGTATTTTGTTTTTGATAATTTTTTTGTTTGTTTTTTGGGTTTTTTTGAGGTAGAGTCTCATTCTGTAGTCCAGGCTGACCTGTAGTTCATTATGTAGTCTCAGGGTAGCCTCAAACTCACAGTGATCCTCCTGCCTCTGCCTCCTGAGTGCTGGGATTAAAGGCGTGCACTGCCACGCCCGGCTTTTGTAGTGAAATTCACATAAGCTAGCCATCTTTTTTTGGGGGGGTGGGTTTCGAGGTAAGGACTCAGTTTAGCTCAGGCTGACCTGGAATTCACTTTGTAGTCTCAGGGTGGCCTCAAACTCTCAGTGATCCTCTTACCTCTGCCTCCCGAGTGCTGGGATTAAAGGCGTGCGCCACCACGCCCGGCAAGCTAGCCATCTTAATGTGAACCATTCACTAGCATTTAGTACATCCATGATGTCACTGCCAGCACCACTGTTTAGCTCCACAGCATTTTCATCACTGTTATGAAAACCTAACCATTAAGGAGGTGCTTCACAGTCCTCACTTCCCATCCCAATCTTAACTACCGGGCTGTGTTTGGTTTCTATGACGACCTCTTGGGTACTTCACATGTGACCTTTAGTATCTTGCTTTTTCCACTTAGTCTTGAGATGGTTCTGCGTTGTGTACTTGATTCTTCCTAAGGGTGAGTAATACGCTGTGACTCGTGGATATTTAGATCGTTTCTACCTTTTGACTATAGTGAAGAGAGAGTGCTGTTACAAGTATGAGTGGGTGGGATGGTGCACGCCTTTAATCCCAGCACTCGGGAGGCAGAGGTAGGAGGATCGCTGAGAGTTCGAGGCCACCCTGAGACTACATAGTGAATTCCAGGTCAGCCTGGGCTAGAGCGAGACCCTGTCTTGAAAAACCAAAATAAAGAAACAAACGTCAGTATATTCTTTTTTTTTTTTTTTTTTGGTTTTGCGAGGTAGGGTCTCATTCTGGTCCAGGCTGACCTGGAATTAACTATGCAGACTCAGGGTGGCCTCGAACTCTCAGCGATCCTCCTACCTCTGCCTCCCGAGTGCTGGGATTAAAGGCGTGCGCCACCACGCCCGGCTACAGTATATTCTTGAATGCATATCTTCAATCCTTTCGGACCTATACTTTGGGATGGGATTGTTAGACCATACTCTATGGCAGTTTCTGTATTTTTTTCCTGCAATTACAGATATTAAAATTATGGCCAGTTGTTTGTAATGTTCATTGCCTTTTATTGACTTAACATTTATCTATGCAGCTGGATTACATGTAGAAGTCTTGGTATTTAAGGAAACAGTGATAATTCATCTTTTACTCTTTTTCATTCCTCTAATCTTAAAGTGTTACCCACCATAAAGAAATGTTACACATATTCAGTTTTCTCCAGTTATTCTGAACTCCACAATTTCCATCCATGAGACTTCACTGCTGTGCAGAATTTAGATTGATGTAATGCTCTGTACTTAATAAGCCCTTCAGGGCCCTGCTACTACAAAAATAAGTAGACTGCTATTATTAATAGTCTGTATAAAAAGTCTTAAGTTTGTTGATAACCTGACACATGGAAATAGCGCTCAAATCTGGGCCACATATGGCGGAGCCTAGAAGACCCAGAGTTGCTGGGAGTTCATTGTCAGTCTTCAGCCTTGTTGGGGTGTAACACTATAGCCAGTGGTGATTCTCAAACAGTATAAATTTTAAAAAATGGTTAGCTCAGCTGGCCATGGTGGTGGACGCCTTTAATCCTAGCACTCAGGAGGCAGAGGTAGGAGGATCGCTGAGAGTTTGAGGCCACCCTGAGACTACATAGTGAATTCCAGGTCAGCCTGGGCCAGAGCAAGAACTTACCTTGAAAAACCAAAAAAAAAAAAAAAAAAAAAAAATACACTGTTTCATAATATTACAAAAGTATGATATAAAATTAAAAATCTATCAATATTTTATCTGTTTTTAAAATTGCAAGTGTGCTGTGCATGCATGTGTGTGTGTGCACATGATGTGAAGACGAGAGGATAATGTCAGTGTTGGGTCCTCAATTGTTCTCTACGTTATTCCTTGAGACAGGTCTCTTGCTGAGCCTACAACAAACCGGTTCAGCTAGACTAGCTAGTGGGCCTCTGGGATTTCCTTTTCCACCTTCCCCATGCTCACGACCAAACGGGGCATTTGTGTGGCTTCTGGGGATCTAACCTTGGGTCTCCATGCTTGACTAGCAAGCACTTTACCCACTGCGCCATCTGTCCGGCCCAGTTTTCTAATCAGTGTACAGAGTGTCAGGTGTCATTGTGGTGGTTCCAAGCAACGTGTGTTTTAGTTAATTGATAGATTCAACTACATTTACCCTTTGGGCTAACCCATATTTCTGATATGCCTTAGGTCTTTGTTTTTTTATGTTTTCCACTTGTCTTAAGATAATCAAAATACCGTGCTCCATACTTCTTTATAGTGTCATTAAAATTTAGTGCTTTTCTATCTTTGTCTGTAGAAAGGGCAATTGCAAGACATGAAGTCCGAGAAATTGAGCAGCGGCATACGATGGATGGCCCCCGGCAAGATACAGCTTCAGACGAAGATGAAGACATGGTGATCATTTATAACAGAGTTCCCAAAACTGCGAGCACCTCATTTACCAACATCGCCTATGACCTCTGTGCAAAGAATAAGTACCATGTTCTGCACATCAACACTACCAAAAATAATCCGGTGATGTCATTGCAAGACCAGGTAATTACCACTGAGGGGAAGTGCAAATGTTTTCTGATACATCCTCAAATGTTATACCTCAAGGAGATTTTAAAGGGACATGTGTACTGATCTCAGTGAACTGCAAGCCTCTTAGAGAAGGAGGCCAGCTAACTCTGTAAAATTTTATAGTCTTCACAGAATTGGGAACATTTTCTTAACATACAATTAAAATTTGTGGGCTGGAGAGATTGCTTAGCAGTTAAGGCACATGCCTGCGAAGCCTAAGGAACCAGGTTCCATTCTCCAGGTCCCATGTAAGCCAGATGCACATGGTGGCGCATGCATCTGGAGTTCGTTGCAGTAGCTAGAGGCCCTGGTGTGCCCATTCTCACTCTTTCTCCCCCTCTTCCCCTCTCCCTCTCTCTAATAAATAAATAAATAATTGAAAAAATGTGTAATAATCAAAATGAGGAATAGCTAAACATTTTAAAGACATGACTTATTCTTCAGTATAGAATCATTTTAAAACAATGAAATAGCTGGGCGTGGTGGCACATGCCTTTAATCCCAGCACTCAGGAGGCAGAGGTAGGAGGATCACCGTGAGTTCGAGGCCAGCCTGAGACTAAATAGTGAATTCCAGGTCAGCCTGGACTAGAGCAAGACCCTTCCTCAAAAAACCAAAAAAAAAAAAAAAGAAGAAGAAGAAAAAGAAAGAAAGAAAGAAAGAAAGGAAAGAAAGAAAGAAAGAAAGAAAGAAATACTTTTGGCAAGATATCTGCAACAAAAATTATTTTGTATCAAGTTATGATAAGGAAATACCTATTGCATACTTATATTCAATTCTGGGCTAGTCTCTGAATATCGTGTTACTTGAGTCATAAATCTTAAATGGAAACTACTGGAGACCAGGGATTGAGGCTTATATCTATAACAAAATCTTGTCTTTTACTTTGTCAGAATTTTTTTTGTTGTTGTTTTTTGTTTTTTCCTAGGTAAGGTGTCACTGTAGCCTAGGGTGACCTGGAACTCACTCTGTAGTTCCAGTCTGGCCTTGAACTTACAGCAATCCTCCTACCTCTGCCTTCCAAGTTCTGGGATTAAAGCCATGCACTACCATGCCTGGCTTGTCAGAAATTTTAGATTAACAGATGGATGATTTAAGAAAAGTAGAGGAAATTGTCATATGAAACCTAGTTTACTCATCTCCCCCACACCTGGAGTTCTGACTATATTTACAGACTTTTATTAGAGCTCTTGACCCCTGTATTAATTACTGTGTGCACTGCTGTGACTCGATCCCTGACAAGAAGCAGCCTGAGGAAAGAAAGAGCTTATATCACGTGCAGTGTGTAGGGATAGAGTGCACCATGGTGGGGAAGGAAGGGGAAGCTGGCTGGTCATATTGCATCCATAGGCAGGAAGTGGAGCTGGACTTTAAAACCTAGGCCCACCCCCAGTGGCCCACTCCCTCCAGTAAGGCTCCACCTCCTAAACTTGTGCAACTGTCCCAAACCAGCTGCCACCAGCTGGGGACCAAGTGTTGAAACACATGAGCCTCTGAAGGATATTTTGCTTGCAGACCCATAGTATGCCATTCCTGTCCCTGTGGGTTAATGCAGCTTTAAAAGTTCTTGTAGTCAGTGCCAGCTCTTCAGAATTCCAGAGTCTCTTCTGAGACTCCAGGCAATCTCTTAACTCTGCCTCTAAAATAAAATAAATAAATAAATAATATACCTCTAACATAAAATGGCATAAACGTTCCCAATCCAAATTGGAGAAATGGGGTCATTGCCAGGAAAGATTGGTCCAAAGCACAACCAAAACCCAACAAGGCCAACATCAAACCTTGCAGCTCCATGGGCAGCATCTGGGGCTCCTGATGGAGTCATTTGGACGCAAAGGGGCTTGGGTAGCCCCTTCTCGCTGTCCCTGTAGCATGTATTCTTTCTTTGTGGTGGATGTTTTTTGGTTTGGGCATTTCCAACATTCTAGGGTTTCCATTGCAGCTTGATTTTCATCTTCACTGCTTCATGTAGTGGCCTTTTGAAGTCACCTTGCAGGGCATCTGACCTTGATTGCCCAGCCTCAGTGGTTCTCAGGAAACAGTGGACCACGACACCATGACCCTCTCAGTCTTTCATCTTACTTGCCCACAAAAGTAGCACTATGTGGACAGTGAGCTACTTCTGCGGCTAACTCAAGATAAAGCCTGGGCCCCATTGGACCAAAGTTCTAATGGCATCTGTGTGCATTGGTTGCTGAATCTGAAAACACTTTCCTAGGCATTTGTTTTTCAATTAGGAAACCTTTTCTGTGGCATTCTCCATTTAGACATTCATCTTTCCAAAGACTTTGCATTCTTACAAGTAAGGTCTCGTCCTCGGGGCATCTGTCCTGTGGTCCAGTGAAGAGGGAGGCTTCTGTCTGATCACATCACTCTTTGTAATCTCTGCAGTAATCACAGCCGCCTTGTCAGGCTCAGTCTCCTTGTCCAGAACTTGAACTTGTGTGCAAACCTTTTTTATTCAAACTTCACATTTTCTGTATCTTGTTGCTCTCTTTCCCTGGCATTCTGAACACTAGCAGTGAGTAGTGACCATGACACAGACTGAATGCTACATAGCCTTGAGATGTCTCCCATCAAAGACATGAGTCCATCACTTCAAATTCAGGACATGCAGAATGCAGCCAACGTAACACAAACTGTATCTAGCCCAGTTCCAGATAGAGTTCTTGTTCCTGCTGAAACCTTCTGAGCCAGCCTCACAGTCCACACTTCTCTCAGCCTTCTGGTTTTCCAAACTCCAACTAGAAAGCCTTTTAAAGCTCTGCTTTTACAACATTGTAGGGCTTCTGTAGCCCAAAGGTCCAAACTCTTCTACATTCTTCCCACAAACACATTCTTAAAGGCCTATAAACCACATGGTCAGGTTTATCAGAGCAAGCCCGCTTCTTAGCGCCAGTCTTCTGCACTAGTTACACTCTCCTTGCTATGACACAATGCC
Source organism: Orientallactaga sibirica (assembly GCA_036365145.1). NCBI lineage: Eukaryota > Metazoa > Chordata > Mammalia > Rodentia > Dipodidae > Orientallactaga > Orientallactaga sibirica. Next base: position 15,457,402 of record JAEOAD010000027.1, on the reverse strand, counting down.
TGACAAGAAGCAGCGTAAGTTACTCCATCTAGTGTGGGAAGGCCAGGCAGCAGGAGCAGGAGGCTGGCTGGTCCCATTGCATCTGCAGTCAGGAAGTAGAGGATGAGCAGAGTGGGGTGTGGCTTTGAAACTCCAAGGTCTGGCTCCCATGAGTCTCCTCCAACAAGGCACCGCCTCCTAAACTGTCCCACACCCTTACCAAACAGAGACACCTGCTGGGGCCAGTGCTCAAACACATGGGCCTAACAAGGGGCCATTTTACATTCAGACCACAGTGACCCATGAAAAGAAAGTGTTTGAATCCTCTGTTGTGAAAGCAGCTGAACTTGTTACAGTGTGACAGAATTGACTGTTCCCCCCTCTTGAGCATGTCTGTAATCCTTCCACTGAAACAAGAGAACGACATTGGTTTAGGAAGTTCAGGTTGGCCTGGCTGGGGAACTATTTGTGAAAGCTGAGGTATATGGGTATCAACTATCCATATAATTTGACTCTGTAGGGTCTTCATTTTTTTCCCATAGAAACAAAAAATCTGTCTGTCATCACACCAAATAATTCTTGTATAAATGAAAGGAAACATGAGCTGTTGGTCATTAAAAAAAAAAAAAAAAAAAAAAAACTTCACTGTGTAATACTGTATATCTTAAGGGCAAGCATCCTAAATACTGTTTTTTATACAGTGTGTAGAAAATTTTCAGTCTGCTTGCATTGTTGCTTTTCAGACTATGCCTCGATTTAGAAGAACACATCCTAATGCTCACATATTGCCGAGTGCCTCAACAGTGTTTTCTTAGAAAAATAATATTAATTTGTCCATTCAATTTTTAGAACTATTTTATTTCCACCATTCTGGCAGCTAAAAGATAACTGGCAATGACACCAACCATTTTTTTGTGAGCCAGAAGTCTGGAGAAGCTCACCACATGACATTTATAGGTGCCCGGCAGCACTGCATTTTCCTAGTTGCTTTTGGATTAGCTCTAGCTTCTCTTTTCTTTTCAGTAGCTTGTATTTAAATATAGCAAAAGGAAGAGAAGTGTTCGTGCTGTCATCACAACACTTGGTTTCCTTCATGGACCACACTTCAACATTTTTTCTATAGTATTATAGGTGTACTGTAACATATAGACATGCTATACTATATAGATATACTAGATTATAGTACAGTGTAGAGGAATAGTCTTAATCATGAAGTAACATGCTTCCAAATGTCAGCTGGTGGTTCAAAACTTGGTCTTAATGAGGAGTGAATTTTATAACAAATGCTTTCTGACATAGTGTTTTACAATTTACTGGTCTCTTGTCATGTATCGAAACTTGTTGTTGAGGTAGGGTCTCACTCTAGCCCAGGCTGATCGGGAATTCACTATCATCGTTTCAGGATGGCCTCAAACTCACAGTGATCCTCCTACCCCTCCTCCTGGATGCTGGGATTAAAGGCCTGAGCCAGCATGCCTGGCTAGAAGCATTTTAAAACAAGTCATGTTTAGATCTTTCCTTTTCTTTGCATGACTTCTTTGAGAACACTCCAGGAAACCACGTAAATGTAAACTAAGTTGTCCTGCTCCTCCATGAAGACTTATGTCTCTGTTCCCCTGGGACTCTGTCTGGTACAGTACTTGTTAGTTTAGTGCCGCAGTTTCATTGTGTTCGTGGACTGTTCTCAGACAACTTGGTGGGAATTAAATAAGCAGCTTACTTGTCTTTCTTCTCTGAGAGTTTCTAATCAGCACTTCACTCCAGGGAGACTTAAAAGAGATTTTTACCAGGCCTGCAGTTGTCCAAAACTTCCCTCAGAGCTCAGGTGACTTATCAGTGTAATTGGGATTTGGGGATATGGGTTGTGTCCCTGCTCTACTTACTTCCTCACGCTTCACGACGCCTTCCTTTCCTAGTCCACTTGCACATGCTAAACTAGACACTGCCAGACTGCTTACATGTCTCATTAGTTCTCCCTAACATGTATAGCGGCAAAGCCCAGAATATTTTTAGTCTAGTATAAAGTTGTTCAAATAATAACAATGCCTGTCAGCCATTCTTAGAAATAGTTGTCAGCTTTGTGTCCCAGCTTTTCACTTATCTATTGAATATGTAATATAAATATTTTTATATGTACACACATGTATATGTATGTGTATATGTATGTGTGTATGTATGTAACATATATAGTATATGCATATATACACACAAATTATGTTATATTCTTTGGAGAACTACCAAAGAAATAAGCCAAAGTCATGCCTTTCAAAGAACATTTTTATAATTTTCTTGGGAACCTAAAACAGAGATTGAGCACAAAGAGAACCATCAGGTTATGATAATCTCACCACAATGTTTTATCTGGACCCTCCTAAGAAAGCAAATGATTGTAGAGCACTGTGCAGAACAACTATGCTTGTCTCCCGTGAAGTTTCAATGTCTTAACAACCAAAGAAAGAAGAGGGAGGTGTGGGCGTGAGTGTCTTGAGACTACAGGAGCCTAAAGAGACATGGCAACCGAACATACTGTGGGTTCCATAATTGGCTGACTGATTAGCATAAAGTCCTTGTTCGGAACTAAAATGTGCTGTGATACTTAAGAAGGAAGTATGGATGAAGTACTGCTGTTTGCACATGCTTCAGGGAAAAGCAAGGGCATGTGAACACATACAGAGAAGAGAAGTGTGAACAGCAGCAGGTACATGAGGGTTGCTAGTCAGGGTCTAGCAATGTCACGAAGACACCAGAGAAGCATCCGTATTCTACTTCAAGACCTCTGGTCTGCCTTCCTCGTAGACGAGCCTTCTCCTGTCTCCCTTAGTTAGGTTCTCGCTGTCCATTCACTGTTTCAGAGTAGACACGTTCTCTCAGACCTTTACTAGCTGTCCTGCACGTGAAATGCTTCTTCCAGGGTACTGGCGCCACGTCACTTATTCGTAGTAGTAATGAACCCGTAAAAGCATCTTGCTTGTTGGCTTGATTGCTTTCTGTCTTTCCCTATTGTAGTCTAAGCATCTTGCATGTTGGCTTGATTGCTTTCTGTCTTTCCTTATTGTAGCCTAAGCCCTCGAGGGAGAGCTTCCTTGTGTGTCTATTTGACCATGTATCCTTTGTGCTTAGAATAGTGACTGAGATGTGATAGATCTATCATAATGTTTTATCGGATAATGAATGTACAAAACAAAAACAAGCCAACCCGGATCTTGGCGATTTGTCTTAGCTGAGCAGAGCATCCCAATGATAGTTACAGGCAGAAAAAACTCCTCTGATTGATCAAGTCCAGTCTTTCCTACCTCCCAGGTGATCTAGGAATCCCCTCCTCTACCCCTCAAAATTCAGTAATGACGCCCTGTATAGCTGGTGAACTTGTCTTACATTTTTAGCCAACCACTACTATTTTCCCTTTATTCTAGAAACTTTCCTTTTTGGCTTAGTCTCATAAAAAATACTCATGGCTATAGAAGAAATGTTTACTTAAAGTAAATGCATCAGTGGGAGTTGATGTATGGTAATTACTCAAGTTAATAGCAGTATTCACTCAATAGATAGTAATTGCAAAGTTGGAATTTGTCCAGGGTGTTCAGATGACACCTCTACTCTTTCAGATCATGGAAACAAGTTCTTTTGGAATCACAGAAACTCAGAAAATTGAGTTGAACCTATTAAGAATGTAGGCCCAGGCACATCTGCTGGTAGATGGAGCTTTGCAAGCTTTTTCCTGTAGTGTTGGTTCAGGTCTGACTCAACAAGCAGATCAATCACAGCACCACTACCTGCACTGCTTGTGTTTCCCCTAAAGGTACACTCTGATTACTTACTAGCCTGGCTCTGCTTGAGTAAAATCTGACAAAAATCAGTGTAGGATCTGCTGCAGGCTAGCCATAAAAACACTATTTTCATGCACTCTAACTATTACTTCTGAACCATCCTTTTTGATAGTTTATTTTGATCAGAGCTTGACAGTTCTCTTTGAATTGAATCATCTCCCTAAGCCAGAGTCGTCAGTGGTTTTGGTACTGTGAGGGTCTGCCCCCTTTGCCTGTCACTTTGCCCTCCCCTAGCCCAGGGAACGAAGAATGCATCGAGTGAGCTGGTTCCCTCACCTAATTCCATGGCTTGTGGCAGGTGTTGGTGCAATGTCTGGTGTGGAGGAACAAGAGAAGAAAAACTAATAGATAAAGCCAGTGGTTTAGAGTGATGGATAGAGGGGAAGTGGAGGTGGAAGAATGGAGACAGGACAACATTAAACACGCTACAAGGAAAAGTGGCTCCACTGGTACCTTAAGAAGAAAACGTCTTAAAACTGCTATTATTCTTTCTGTGGAGGGAGAGGCTGTGTGGAACTCCGGTGGTATATATATGGCTCCTGTACATGCTCAAAGTGTTTTCCAGATTATTATCCTCATTCACATCATTTGTGTGCTTAACACTGTTTCCTGTAACGGGAAGGTACACCTCGCTCAGCATCTTTCCATTTATCAGAAATCATAAGCCAGCCTCCCTTTAGTCATGAGACTTTAACATGTCGCCTTGGTTACATGTTGAATGAAAGAAAGAATGCATATGCATGCACCTTGAGTATTGCTGCAGTTTGCGCCTGAATGTCTCCCAGAGGCGTCTTCTGTGTTAGAGGCTTGGTCCCCAGGCACTGTGGGAGGTGGGAGGGGCTTTGGTAAGTGGAGCCTACTAAGTGGTCTGCAGGTCATCAGGGGTTGTCCTCTGTGAGTATTGTAGAACCTGGCCCTTCCTTTCCCTCTTCTTTGCTCCCCGGAGATAAAGGAAGCCGGTTTTCCCTGCCACACACTCTCCCACCAGGCCCAAAACAGTGGGACCAATTGTTCACGCATGCCAATCTCCTGAAGTGCTGTGATCCACTCTGCTTCTCTTAGTTGATTATCTCAGGAACTTGTTACAGTGACAGGAAGCTGACTAACACAGTTTATAGCCTTTGATCTCTGATTAGTTGGAGATTTAAAAATTTTTATTTATTTATTTATTTATGAGCCCCAAAAGAGCCCAAATGGGTGCACCAGGACCTCTTGCCACTCTGTGCATCTGGTTTTACGTGGATACTGAGGAATTGAACTTAAGCCAACCCTGGCCAACAGGCTTTTGCAGGCAAGAACCTTTAACCAATGAGCTATCTCTACAGCCAATAGTCAGAGACTTAAAAAAATTATTTTCAAGCAAAGCGAGACAGAAAGAGAGTGGGTACACCAGGGCCTCTAGCCATTGCATTGCAAATGAACTCCAGATGCATGTGCCACTTTGTTCATCTGGCTTTAAGTGGGCACTGGGGAATCAAACTTGGCTCATTAGGTTTTGCAGGCAAGAGCAGTCTCTTCTTAACCCCTGCATAATCTTGCCAGCCCTGGAGATTTTTTTTTTTAAAGTGGGAAATTTCCTGTATTTTGAAGAGTTTAACAATAGTAGAGTCTAGAAGATTTAAAAGCAGAAATAATTAATCTATGTGAAATTGCCTCAGATATTGTGAATTTAGAAAATTAAGCTCAGACTCATACATAGATATTTATATTTGGTCTCTTGGTTTTAATCATCAGTACTCACAATCCATGGTCCCTAAAGACAGTAAAAAAAAAAAAAAAAAACAAAAAAACAAAGTGAATCGGTCAAGGTCATCGTTGAAATGTCTGTCCAGTGTGAAGACAGTAGTGACAAGAATGGGTTGGAAGCTGAGTTATGATGGAGGTAATATGTACATTCATAAGAAAGTAGGCAAGGGTTATATAACAAAGCTTTGAGACTTTGGAGGAAGAGGGTGATTTGTTTCTTATTTTTATGCAGTGATAGGAACCAAACTCAGGGTTTTGCCCATGCTGGACAAGCACTCTACTGCTGAGCCACACCAACAGTCCAGTGGAAGAGTGTTGAAGACCAGACCTGAGGGCTACCACAGTAGTAGACAAAATCTTAAATTGTCAGTATCCTAGTTTAATTTTGTTTTTTTTGTTTTAGAGGGTTTTTATTGTGTTTTTGCAGTGCTAGGGATTGAACCCAGGGTCTTGCGTGCTAGTCAAGTGCTCTGTCACTGAGCTACATCCCCAGCGCCCATGTCTGCTGATCACAGTCTTGATCTTGTCTCTTTTCTTCAAAATCCTCCTTTGGATCCCAGATGAAATGTTTCTACATGGAAGAAATTGTTACACAAATCAGGAAACCCTGCAATTTCCCAAGGAGCCTCATTCTAGTATGAAGTGTTTCAACCTGGAAGGAATGATACATAAAAATCAACTTGGGAATAAATTGCAATACAATTCAGGAAATCCTCACTGGATGGAGAGGTGGCTCAGTGGTTAAAAGCATTTGTTTGCAAAGCCTGGTGGCCTGGTTTCCATTCCCCAGTACCCATGTAGAGCCAGATGCACAAAGGGCACATGAGTCTGGAGTTTGTTTGCAGCTGCAGGAGACCTGACGTGCCCATTTTATTTGCAAATGTGTAGTTTTGCCAGGATCTCCTATTGCTGCAAATGAAGCCAGATGCTTGCACTACTTTTCTGTTTGGCTTTATGTTAGTGCTGGGAATTGAACCTGGGCTAGCAGGCTTTGCAAGCAAGTGCCTTTAACCATTGAGCATCTTCCCAGACCTCTTTGGGTATGACTCAATCCCAGGCTGACCTAAAACTAACTCTAGCCCCAGGATGGCCTTGAAACTCACGGATCTTACCTCAGTGCCGGGAGTAAAGGCATGCACCATCACACCAGGCTGCGAGTTTGCAGCCTTGGGCTGCATGTTTAGTTGTAGACCAGCCTAGTTAGGGACTGACTCAACCCTCATCCCTCCCCCATCCCCAAATAGTGGATGAGTTTGCTAATATTGCACAAGCTGAACACTGAAACTTATTTCCTAGAACTGACTGGAATGTTCGTGTTAATTCCCAGGCTGTTTCATACTGTGTGGCATCATCTTTGATTTCCCTCATAAACTACCGTGTGCACTTTAGCACAGACTCTGAAAAACAGCTGAGTTGCTAAGTATCTCTCAAGCTCTCATTAACTACCATCTCTAATTTCTTAATCTCCTTGACTTTTATTTCTCTCTTATTTGGGGTAGAAATATTGGAACTGATTTTAATAAAACTAAAAGTCTATGAAGTAATTAACTATTACAAGTACTTTTCATGTTCATCAGGTAAGTTTTTTAAGGATTCAGGGTTTGGATTTATCTAATATCTTCTGTTTCTTTTTTATTTCCCATTTTATATTTTCATTCTACCTAGTGCTAGACTTGAAAAATGAATAAGAAAGAACATGAGAACGTCAAATCACATTTTAAGGTGGCTCTCAATATTATCATTTATATTACTGTATTGGTTATTAATGTTTCCCCTTAAAAGTAAAGTCTACAGAGCCTTCTGCCTTTCCCTAGTTGACAGTGTCTGACATAGAGCATCTGCACTTTGACTTGTCTAACCAGTAGGCCTTCTCTTGAAAGCAGCCATCCTCATTCATTGAGGTTAATTTAAAGACAGTAATCCCGTGTGAAGGACAGCCGAGCACCCACTAACCTATTTGAAATTTAAATGGAAGGTTTAAATTAGTACTTGAGGGATAGATGCCCCTTCTGGCCTTCAGTGCAGTGTACCTCAGTGGCCCTCACTGCCCCCTTGTGTCTACCTGGTGTCCAGAAGAGATGCCCCTGTGTTGAAGTGTGGCTTGCTTGTATGTTTGCCCGCAGAGGTGAAACACACCCACCACCAGCACCCTCCTCTGCCCATGTCAGTGTACCTCTACAGAGCATGACAGACAGATATATGCACTGTGCAGTTTGTTACAGAATCCTTGCTTGTTTTCTGAGTGTGGTAATAGCAGCTGTGTGGTGAATAGTGTGTACAGATGACACTGACTTCCCTTCATCCAAACCTGGGTTTCCAGCTCTGTAGTTAGCAAAATGGTGTGACTGGTTCTAAGGCCCCGCTGGAAAGCATGTTACCGTTGTCCAGTCCTTGTTCTCTTTACAATAACAAGAGTCTTCTCCCTTCCTAGGTGCGCTTTGTAAAGAACATAACTTCCTGGAAGGAGATGAAGCCAGGTTTTTACCATGGACATATTTCTTATTTGGATTTTGCAAAGTAAGTGATATTCAAAGTGACAGATTCAACCCCCCCACCCCCTGAAGTAGTGTCTCACTCTAGCTCAGGCTGACCTGAAATTCTCTATATAGTCGCAGGGTGGCCTTGAACTCACAGTGATTCTCCTACCTCTGCCTCCTGAGTGCTGGGAATAAAGGCGCCACCACACATGACTTCAAAGTGACAGATTTTTAAAGAATGTGTTGTGCTTCTCAAAGGGAATAAATTCATTAAAAGGTTAAGACTTAGATTTTCAATGAAAAGGTGGGGCAGCCTTTGCCACTTAGCTCTGTAATTTAAATATTCCTTCTGGTGCTTTACTGCCCTCTAGTGTTCGCAAAGTACCAGTTCTCATGCTAATTCTAAAATTCAGGTTACATTTAGCTAGCGCTCTTCAGAGCTGTTGGTCATTAGTATGTGTGTGTTTGTTGCACAACCAGAAGTGAGCTATCCCAACAGGGGTCAGATTTTCCCTTTAAAATGATAAGGTTTTAGGCAGGGACATTTTTAAAAACTAATGATTTTTACGTTTGAATTTGAATGTGGTTGTATAAGTCAAGGGTTTTTATTGCAGTTCTCTCATCACAAGTTCAGAACACTGCAAATCTCCATACAGTATTCAAGCATATGTCCCCCCTGGAGGCTTTGCTATAGTAAGTACTAATCAGGAAACTGGCCGATCTGGCTCCATCTGCACTTCCTTCATGGTGCTCATAGTGAAACCTCAGATCGAAATGTTTCACTGGAAATACTATGCATTAACTTGAAAACACACACAAAAAGCCCCTTTTATTTTTTAAACTTAGATGTGTTCACTTTTTTTTTTTAAAGTAGGGTCTCACTGTAGCCCAGGCTGACCTGGAACTCACTATGTAGTCTCAGGCTGGCCTCAAGCTCACAGTCTTCCTACCTCTGCCTCCCAAGTGCTGAGATTAAAGGCGTGAGCCACCATTCAGCAGAGAGAAAAGAGAATGGGCATACCAGGGCCTCCAGCCCCGTGTTTACTTTTTAATTCTCAGTCATGATTGAGAGGAATATATCTTCATCTACTTGTCCATGTTAGGAGACATTCTGTGTAAAATTTAAAATGCAGCTGATATCATGCTGGTCAGTTTAACTGCTTAAATTTGAAAGAGAAAGAGTAGAATGATACTATAGTGAACCAGCTGCATAAGAAATCGACATTTTTGGAAATTATATAAGTAAAAAAAAGAATTGCCCAAATATTTCATACATAAAAGGATACATTCCTATTTCTAATTCCTCTCACAGTACTCAAGCTCTTTCCAAAAAATCGTAACTTTAAAGTTAAATGTACATTTTTCTATAAATAATTCATATTGCAATACTGAAAACATTTTATAGGCAGCTTTAAAATAAACTAATTATTTTTTCTTTGCAGAGGCATTGAACCAATTTTATAAACTTCATTCATATGCATATTTCCCCTCAGGGCTGCATTATCCTTGAATTGAATGTTTGTTACCCTTTCACCTAAATGATTTATTTTTTTCTATACACAGCTTGATTTCAGTACTTTAGATTTTCATTATTAAACTTATATAATGGTGCTTTTGCTTTTGGCAAAGTCTTATACTTAGAACAAAGCCCTGATATTAGCTGAGGCTCTTGAAAAGTATAAAGCTTTTTGAGAATAATCTTGTTAAGTACTGACATGAATGTTAGTTTGAATGTTTTCATAGTGGGTTCATGTTATTGGAAGTAAGAAATATATTGTGAAAAAATTAATAGACTTTTTTACAAAATTTTAAACAACTACCTAAACAAAATTAATTTGATAAATTTTAATGTGTATAGTTAAGGAGTATTATAGATATAACTAATATCTTTTTCAATATTCTTTAACATGCTAGCCATGGACTCCACAATTAAGTAAAGAAGAGCAAAGAGACATTTCCAATTTTTAAGCATTCTATTCTTAAAAGCATTTTCTTAAACTTGGCATGGTAGTGTGTACCTGTAATTCCTGTCCTGTCTTGCCCCTTTTTGTCTTAATCCTATTCTTTGATTTTTTAGAATGTCACCTGGTTCTTCTATTTTCACATAAATGCTCAATTACCGCTCTCTCTCCCCCGTGTGTGTTTCAAACACTCGTGCCACAGTACACATCTTGAAGTGTCCGTCCTCTCCTTCCACCTTTCCTTTCATTTTCATTTCATTCTTCTTCTCTCCTCTCCTTTCTGCCACCCTTAATATCTAGAGTACTGCTTGGCATATAGTGGTACACACAAAAAAAGGTTTTTGAGTAAATTATTAAAGTGATAATAATAATAAATGAGAGTGTCCATCCTAGTTAAGGGAAAAAAATGGAACTAAATCCTGTAAGGAAGAGTAAGAAGAATGCTATATGGGAAGCGGTAGGTGGGGCAGACTTCATTATAGGATTCTTCTTTGAATAGAGTTGAAGAAGAAGATGGAGTCTAAGACGTAAGACAGACAAGAATAAGAGAACCAGGCAAAGGAGATTGGCTGGATTGACTGTGCTTATTATTTTTGATATGCTAGAATCTGTCCTAGGGCTTTGCACACACTTGGCCAGTGCTCCTTCAGTGAACTCTGCTACACCAGGCCCCAGGAGTTTAGCTCTTCCTTTAGCTCATCAGCGAAGTTCATTCCAGATTCCTGAGGAGCGAGTGATCTAGCAAATGTTATGTTAGGATTATGCTGAGAATTGGTATGGAGGGTAGATTCAAAGGGAGAGAGGTAGTAAGGGCAGATTGAGCAGGAGGCTGGCATGCTCCAGTATGGGCCACAGGGCCACACCCTCTTTCAAAGAAAAAGGATGGATGGAGGGAGGAAGGGAAAGAGAAAGAAAGGGAGGAAGGAGAGAAGAGGAAAATGAAAATGATAAAGACAGACCAGATCTATGAGAAAGCTTATGAAAGAAAAAACTTATTAACTTAAATGAAGAACAAAAAAAGAGTTATGGTAAAATTCAACATTCCTTCAAGATAAAAACCCTCAGCAAATTATGCACCATGGGAATGTACCTCAGAACAACAGAAGCCGTGCATGGCAACCATATCGCACCCATCGTGAGTAGCTGAAATGTTTCCTCTAAAATGGGGAACAAAGCTGTCCCCTTTACCACTTGTATTCAATTAAGTTTGGAAGTCATAGCCATAGCTTCAATAAAGCAAGAGAAAGAAAAGAAATCTAAACAGAAAAGGAAATCAAGTGATCCATCTTTTAAGATGACCTGATTCTACCTATAGTAAAAGTTACGATTGCACTAAAAGCCAGGCTTATGGTGCACTCCTTTAATCCCAGCACTTGGGAGGCAGAGGTAGGAGAATCTCCATGAGCTCGAGGCCACCCTGAGACTATATACTGAATTCCAGATCAGCCTGGCCTAAAGTGAGACCCTCCCTACCTTGAAATAACTCCCCCAAAAAAGATTGCAACAAAAATAAACAGTAAGATTGCATGATACAAAATCAATGCACAGAAATCAATAATGTTTTTAATTCACCAGTAGTAAAATTCTGAAAAGAAATCATGTTCATAAAAACTATAAAAAATAATTTTTAACAAGAATTCTCAGGATCTTGCTGTGTAGCCCAGGTTAGCCTTGTACTCTCAATCCTCCTAGCTCAGACACCTGAGTGCTGGCTCACAGGCATGTGCCATCTTGCTTAACTCCTAAGAATAAATAACTTAAAAAATGACCTTTCTAACAAAACTTACAAAATACCAATTAACAAAATCAAAAAGAGCAAAAAGAAAAGGAGGAAAGGAAAGAAAAGAGAGAGAGAGAGAGACCTCATGTTCCTGGATTGGAAGAATATTATTAAAGAGAAGAAAGAAGGAGGGAGGGAGGGAGGAAGAGAGGGAAGGAAAAGACACTATGATACCTCATGTTGCTGGATTGGAAGAATATCAGGAAAAGTTCATAGTGCTATGGACAGTCTACAGATTGAGTAGACATCTCTCGTGTGTTTGCTGCACTAGTGAGTGTTATAGGCTCTTGTGATTCCATGATAATGTTGTTATCCTTGCACTTCTAGTGTGGGGCTCACTTAAGCAAGTGTTTCTTACCTAGTGGGGATTCATTCCCAAAAGTTTTTTGTTTTTTTTTTTTTTCCTCTCTTTTTTGGTATTTCAAAGCAGGGTCTCACTCTGGTGCAGGCTGACCTGGAATTAACTGTGTAGTCTCAGAGTGGCCTCAAACTCATGGCGATCCTTCTACCTCTGCCTCCCAAGTGCTGGGATTAAAGGCATGCACCACCATGCCCAGTGATTCCTTTAAGTCTTAAAGGCCACCTCCTCTCTTCTGCTTCTTCCTTTTTCCTTCTTCTGCTGCTTCCTCTTTCTGCTTCCTTTTTTTCAATTCTTCCTCCTTTCTCCCTCTCTTCCACCTTCTCTTCATCTTGGACTGACTTGGTTATCTCTATTAATCTATATCTATCTCTGTCTATACCATATATATTGACGTTGAGAAACTCTTCTGTTATCCAGTTGGTTGTTAAAGCTCTCAATAGCATTTTTCATTTCTCTTACTGAATCTTTACTTCTAAGACTTGTGTTTGGTTCTTCTTCTATAATCTTTACTGAACTTCTTGTGAATGTCATGAATTTTCTTCCTGGTTTCATTGAATTGTTTATTTTTGATCTTTTGCCATCTCATTAAATTTACTTATTTTTTATATTTGTATTTTGAATTCTTCTTTTTTAAAAGATTTTCATAGCTGGGCATAGTGGTGCACGCCTTTAATCCCAGCACTTGGGAGGCAGAGGTAGGAGGATGACCTTGAGTTCGAGGCCACCCTGAGACTACATAGTGAATTCCAGGTCAGCCTGGGCTAGAGTGAGAACCTACTTAGAAAAAAAAAATTATTTATTTACTTATTAGAGACAAAGAGAGAATGAGTGTGCCAGGGCTTCTAGCCACTGCACACGAACTCCAGATGCATGCACTACTCTGTGCATCTGGCTTTCGTGGGTTCTGGGAAATGAAATTTGGGTCCTTAGCCTTTACAGGCAAGTGCCTCAACCACTAAACCATCGTTCCAGCCCATTATTCTGAATTCTTATTTCTTTTTTTTTTAATATTTTATTTTTATTTATTTATTTATTTGAGAGAGAGAGATACAGAAATAGGCAGGTAGACAGAGACAGAATGGGCACACCAGGGCCTCCAGCCATTGCAAACGAACTCCAGATGCATGCGCCCCCTTGTGCATCTGGCTTACGTGGGACCTGGGGAGTCGAACCTGGGTCCTTTGGCTTTGAAGACAAGTGCCTTAACCGCTAAGCCATCTCTCCAGCCCTATTCTGAATTCTTAATCAGGCATTTCATCAATTTCTTTGGGGTTTGTTGATGGTTTTGTTCAAGCTTCATGCTCCCCACACTGATACTGGTATATCTTTCAGATTTTTTATTGCTGCCAGTTTTGTAGTTAAAAATCTCCTAATGGTGTGTCCTAAGGTGTCTTGTTTGTGAGTGTGTTTTGGCTCTGGTCTGGATGAGTGTTTTCTTTGGAGTCCATGTGGCTGTTGGAGCTGTAATGCATATTGGTGATGTCTCTGTGCCTCAGTGTGCATCCTGCTGGGCTGTGGCATTGTACCGCCAGCTGGGGCACAGCCTTCTTAAAATAGGCTGGGCAGGTTCCATGGCCGTCTGCATATTGTCCCTCCACCTGCGGGGGGAGGGCCACTGTGGTAGGCCCACACAGGTGAGGTGCAGAGGCTTGATGCCTTCCCAAGGCAATGCAGGGTTGGACTTGTCAGAGAGGACACAAGTTGGTGTGGTACAGTTTGCCCAGAGGTGGGTTAGGGGGTCTCTCAGTGTCCAAGTGCCACTTGGAGGCTGGGCTGCACAAAGACTACAGACTGTCCAAGGGCTACAGAGGTCACCTTACAAGCCTCTAGGCTCTGCCTGCTCAGGGCAGGCTGCTGTGTGCTTCTCGGGGTCTCACTGGGTCAAGTCTCTGAGAACAGGCTGCCCAACCACTGCTTGGATGCCTTGGCAAACATTACCACTGATGGCAGGCTGCTCAGCTCTTTCTGTGCTGGGTGGGCACAGCCTGCCCCTTCCCCCCTTCTGGGGCCTCTGCCAGTCTGGCTTCCCAGGGTGAGTGTTGTTCATAATGTTTTAAATTCTTATTTCTTATTATCTTTACTGTGACATAGACATGAAATGTTTTCCAGTCTTCACATATTAGATTTTATTTAAATTAATTCATTTTATTTTCTTCTTTCCATATAAGATCAGTACTTCAGACTTCTACATCTATTTTTAGGACACATCTAAACAGAATGAAAATGTTGATTTCACCATGTTAATTTTGTGCTATTTCAGATTTGGTGTGAAGAAGAAGCCCATTTATATTAATGTCATACGGGATCCTATTGAGAGGCTAGTCTCCTATTACTACTTTCTGAGATTTGGAGATGATTATAGACCAGGATTAAGGCGACGAAAACAAGGAGACAAAAAGGTAACATTTTAGATGTAAGATTTTCATGTTTACTAAAGACAATGAACAGCTGCCTTTGAATGTGGTTACTTATTACAAATGTCTGCTTGCTTCTTGTGGACATTTTAGAAAGTAGCCCAAGATATATAGAGGCCAACGTGAAACTGCCAGTATAGCTGATCTCTTATAAGTTACATAATCTTTGTGATTTTTGAAAATTACTTTTCTTCTATCCTAGTATTGTTTTATTCATGCCCTGGTTCTCTTTCCTGTGACAGAATACCTGACAATGCAACTTAAGGAAATAGGCTTGCTTCTAGCTCCCAGTTCGAGTGTATCGTCCATCATGGCAGGGAGGGTGTGGCAGAGGTGCTGGTCACTACTCATCCACAGTCAGGAAGCAGAGAGAGGGGAATGCTGGGCTCCACTGCTTTCTCCTTTATATGCAGTCCAGGACCCCAGCGCACTGGGCAACGCCTCCCGCATTCAGAGTGGGCCTTCCTTCTTCAGAAAGTACAGAGTGACATCAGGCCGGGGAGAGGACTCATTGGTTAAAGGGCTTTCAAAGCCTGCTGGCCCGTGCTTGACTCCTCAGCACTCACATGAAGCCAGACACAGAGTGGTGCCTGCCTGTGGTGTGACAGGAGACCCCGACATACCCACACACATGTGTGCACACATACATACACAAATGTTTTAAAGGGATATTTTATATTTTGGAAAATCTTTTTGTATCTTTATTAATAGGGTAAGCCTGACCTCCATATTTTTTTTTAATTCAGTCTGTTCAGTTAAGCTCTTTTAGTTAAAATCTGTGCAAGGAATCCAGCTTTGTGCGGGAGTCTAACTAGAAAAGGGAGAATGGTAACCACCGTGCCCCCAAACGGAGGCAGTTCTTTCATGCTGCATGGAAACTTGGCAAGTAGTTTCTTAGTTGCAGGGCGGAATGTTAAACCATAGCAGAGAATCGTTTATACTCTGACACATTGTGATCCAGTGATACATTTTATTTTACACTTGGAATTGATCTATCAGCCGAGAATAATTTTGAGACATACTGGTCATTTGGAACGTATTGGTTCACAGTGTTATATAGAACTACCAGGGATTAACACATTTTTATTACATGTTATGAAAAATTCACACTCATTAATAGTACTAGGGATCTCATTAGATATGTCTCCTGGTCCTGGGAAGCAGTTGAGCTTATGGCAAATACTAGTTTTCCAAAATGGTATTTGTTGTTTAACTTTTATCACCAGCTACCATAAACTGATCCGCACTGCAGGCTCATTCTGCTCTCACCGGGGAGTGGTGGTTCCTGAGATCTCTGAACAGCAGTCTCAGTGTGTGTCATCAAGTTACTGTTTGGGCCAGATTTTGAAGAATGTCTGGAAGCATTCTTGGCTTATAGAGTGAAGCATCTTTTTGGTAGCATCCCTCCACACTTCAGTGATAATCAAGTTTCTCCAAACATCGCCAGTGCCATCTGGGATCGAGCTACTCTCAGTTGAGAGCCACTGAGCTAATCAACACTGATGTTGTTTTCTTCAAGTGACAGGCACAGTTTATGTTAAGAAAATGTACCAAATACCCATATTGCAATAGCCATCGAATCGCTCACTTGTTCTGTCAGAAAAGCCCTCTTGTGGCATCCAAATATTAGGCACCTGTAATTCTCACAACTCAAGTGATTTTAGTTTTGTATTGCCGTAATAGATTATTAAATTTTTTTTATAAGCAGAACACTAAGATGTTTATACTTCTAGGAAAAGTAAATTACTATGTGTTCCAAGTAAAAATCCAAAGACAGGGCTGGAGGGATGGCTCAGTGGTTAAGGCCCTTTCCTGCAAAGGTAAAGGATGATTCCCCAGGACCCACGTAAGCCAGGTGCACAAGGTGAATGCATCTCAAGTTCATTTGCAGTGGCTAAAGGCCTTGGCGCACCCATTCTCCCCATCCCCCTTTCTTATATATTTGACAGAGATACAGAAAGAGGCAAGCAGAAAGAGAGTGAGTATGGGTGTGCCAGGGCCTCCTACCACTGCAAACAAACTCCAGATGCATGTACCACTTTGTGCATCTGGATTTATGTGAGTACTGGGGAATTGACCCTAGGTTGTCGGGTTTCCAAGCAAGCACCTTAACCACTGAGCCATTTCTCCATTCCCCATGCATGCCTTTAATCACAGCACTTGGGAGACTGTGGTAGGATGCTCACTGTGAGTTCATGGCCAGCCTGTGCTATACAGTGAGATCCGGGTCAATTTGGGCAAGCGTGAGACCCTCCCCCCAAAACAAACAAAACAACACAAAACAAAAAAGTGAGTGAAATGAGAATTGCAAACCATCCCTTAGATTGTCCCTAGGGTTCATTTGAGTTCAAGCGGAATCTAAAGAGTTAATGAATAAGAAGTGAAGCTACTCCCGAGATTGGAATCTGCTTTGAAAGCAGCCAGCATCATGAGAAACGCTCCTCTTGGACAGCCATCTCCGTATGCATGGATCGGAAAGAAACTAGGTGGTGGAACTTGATGACACAATCTCAGGGTGGTATTCAGCGAGCACAGGAAACACCTCTGTATGCTGGGAGCAGAAAGAGGCTACACGCATGGATCAGAGTTTATCCAAGCAGAAAAGCAAGGGAGCCCACTTCACGCTTCACAATCTTATGAAGTAAGATCATTGCAGAAAGAGATTTGAATGCAAGTCTAATTGCCATCTATGGAATATCAAATTATGTTTGCTTTTTTGCGTAGTGTATATGGGGGGTGCCCATGTGTTTTGAGTGTACTTGTGTAGGCCAGAGGACAGCCTAGGATGTCATGCTTCCAACCAACCACCTACTTTTTATCTTTTTAAATATTTTGTTTATATTTATTTATTGAAAGAGAGAGGGAGAGAATGGGTGCACCAGGGCCTCTAGCCACTGTAAACTGATTCCAGATGCATGTGCCACCATGTGCATCTGGCTTATGGTGGGTTCTGGGGAATCAAACCTAGGTCCTTAGGCTTCACAGGCAAGCATTGTAACTGCTAAGCCATCCCTCCAGCCCCCCAAGTTTGTTTGCTTTTTAATCTTCAACTTTAGGAGCTAAATATCTAAACTAATAACCCAAATATTCTAAAAGGCCATTTTTCATGATTTTTAAAGGGTTTCTTTTTCTTTTGGAGGAATAGTTTATTGAGTACAATGCAAAGGAGTAGTGGACTGGACAGTCACTGGAGTAAATCTGTCCAGTTTGTGTGTTTTAGTGTGTGTATAGATGGTTTTTACATGAAAAGTCTTTTCATACCTTATGAACTTTTAAGAAGAGGAAAATATTTTGTCTATAGAAAATCCTGTGTCAGAAACATGACCATATTGTTGAGGTGATGACGAATGGAAATAAACCAGGAAGTGTTGGTGACCAGATGTAACTGTGGGAAGGTGGGAGGCAGAATGGCCATCCTTCATCCCTGATGAAGAGCTGAGCAGACTGGTGCGTGAAGATGGGGTGGAGTTGTCCCAGTCTCTTCTCTAGGAGACAGCTGGTTTCTTTCACTCACCGAATACTTATTTAGATAAGCTAGATCTGGAGCACTGACATGCAACCAAGTTTTAATAATTCGCAGCTTTGTCCTGTCACTATGCTATTTTCCCTGGAATCTTCCCCACTACTGGCCATATTTGGGCTCTTTAGTTGACAAGCATGAAATACTTGCCCAAAAGATTAAAAAGATCCATGAAGAAGGCAAAACAAAACCATTTATCCACATTTGGTGGGTAAACAAGGGCTGATGCTGTTGAGGTGCTAAACACGTGGTTGAGGTGAGCTCTCTCGTGTAGATGCCCAAAGAGGTCTGGCATGGTTTGTTTGCTTTAAGGCAGAGTCTCTTGTTGCTCAGGCTAGCTCTAAACTCTCCACATAGCCCTGACGATGGCCTTGATTGAGCTCCTGATCCTCCTGCCTTCAGCCTCCAAATTGCTGGGCTCATAGACGTACATCGCCTGTGTGTCAAGGTCTAGACTGGGGTGGTTCTGCGCCTGTCTCCTTCAGGGGTCTGGGTTCCTCCCACGTTATCGCTCCCATTCTTTAGGAGGTTCTACTTGCTTTGTTGCATTCGGGCCATTACGACATCTGCTCCTAGGCCAGGGAAGGAAGAAGGTAGAAGGCATGCAATTTCCATCTAAGCAAGTGACCCAAAAGTTGCCCATACCCTGTCTGCCTCCAGGCCACTAGTCTAGTTCATATGGCCACTTCAACTCACCCCCAGCAAGGCTAAACTGACCTGTGACAAAAGAAAGAATTCATTCCAGAGGGAACTGTTAATGCCAAAGAGAGGTAGCAGATATAAAATTACTGTTCAAAACAGACTTGAAGAGTTTCTAAATTTTCTGTGCTTGAAGTACTAAAATACTCAAGAACACAGGAAGGAACTAGGAGTTTGCTAATTAGAGAAATTCAGTTAAAATAGCCCTCCTGCATGCTTACTCATTTTAATTCCCAACTTTTTCAACATGGTGATTTGTGGAAGCCTCTTAATCTGCTAGCTTCTTATACTTAAATTCTTTTTGAAGTCTCTGAATGTCACATGTACCATCACACAAGATAATGGTAGAGATGGCGAACTCATCCGTAATGACTCCAGTAGCTTTCTCCTGTTCTGTCATGTGCTTTAGTTAGACAGAGGCGTAAAGAGGCAGAGTCCTTCTGCTGAGCTGTGGAAAACGAGCTGTGAACTAGGGCTTGTTAAACACTGGACAGACATGCAGTCAGAAACCTTCCGTCTATCATCACCCAGCTCACTGAGTCATAACTTCATGGAAATTGGGACATGGTAGAAATTAGATGCACGGTTTTTCTTTGCTTGCTTGCTTGTTTTGAGATAAGTTGGCATGTGATGAAACCCCTTTTTAGAGAATGGCTTAGAGTAGGAGATCTAAGTCAGTCGATCTAGAGAAATGCTGAAATGTAATGACCAGAGCATTTTCACTTAAAGTATATACACACACACACACACACACAGAGAGAGAGAGAGAGAGAGAGAGAGAGAGAGAGAGAGAGAGAGGGAGAGGGAATTGGGGAAAACTCTTAGAAAGAAACTGTCAATGCTTCGTGAAGAAGTTTTACTGTGTTTCCACAGGCCCTGTTTTTAATACTCTTGTAAGTTCCCAGTGTGCAGACTTTCAATAGCAGTTTATAGATATTAATTGCATAGTTAGATAGCTCTGTTATATAGCATGCTCTGAAAGACACAAGCATACCTTTTGATCTTTCTTAGTTTTCACCATAACTTGGGGAGAACGAACATCACAATGCATAAAAGCACATGAAGCTAGCTATGGAAATAAAGGTGCATGCAGGTGGACATACACAGTTCTGAAGGGCTAGCTCTTACAAAGCCATGTATAATTAACTGACACAACTTGAAGAAAAATAAGTGATATTTGGTTACAGTACTCACTGGAAAGTTAGTCTTCATGTAACTTAGATGGGTACAGTAAGTCAGTCTCTCAGAGGAAGAAAATGGTCACAAAGTTAGAAATTTTGGAGGTTCACAAAACACAGTTGTGAAACCAGAAAGCAGATTAATCTGGCAAACCTAGAAGTCACACTTTGAGATGAGATTGGCACATTGAGAGCAGGCTAAGAAACATTGCTCAGAGACAGGCTCAAGAGTGGATTAAAAAAAAAAACAAGAGCATTTTTATTTATTTGAAAGAGAGACTATGGATGCCCCAGGGCCTCTTGCCACTGCAAATGAACTCCAGATGCATGTGCCACTTTGTGCATCTGGCTATACATGGGTATTGGGGAATCGAACCTGGACCTCAGGCTTTGCAAGCCCCAGGAGTGAATTTTTAAGGTAGTTGAAGCAGTTGGAGGTTTCCAAGTCAAAGTTAGAAGTGACAGTGTAGACTAATCTCATAACTGTACCAAGTGGGTTAGGAGAGCGGGAAACCCAACTACGAAGCTGTTCAAGAATCCAGATGCAGGATCTGTGAGGTCCAGGTGTGGATGTGGGTGAGAAGATGAAGGCGAATTGGAAAGATAGTATCTCAAAGGTGTGAGATCAGGACACAGAAAAATTCAGAAAGGTTTTGGAACCTTGAGTCTGAGTTACAAGGGGCAATATAATCTTATTGCCAGAAATAATTGAATACCAAGTCCACTGGGAATTCAAATAAAAATGAATCATAGGTATTAATAAGATAGGAAGTGACCTGAGGTTCTCATTTGGAAGTCATTTGTCTAGAAATTATAATTTAAGCCAAGGAAGCATTAGTAAGTGGGCTGAGGAAGGAAAGTGGGTTAGGAAAATATGACTGAGATGAATTAGTGACTTAGTAGAATGCCTAAAATATGCCCTTGATGAAAGTAATGACAGGATGGTCAGAGAGACACAGAAATCCAACAGAGGAGAAATAGAAAGGACTATGCTGGTGACAGGAGAGACCAAGTGCTTCTTCAGAAAGCAGAGGTGGGCCCAGATGCTGTGACAGACAGTGAGAGCAGGCCCAACACAGCACTGTGTCTGACCTTCGGAGGAGAGCTGGGGAGAGACAGAGACATGGCAAGCATCGAGGTGATTGAATGGCTGTGATAAACCAGTCCCCATTCACTGCTCAAGGAAAGGTTAGACCCTCATGTTATATCACGGAAAAAGGCCATCTCTAAAAGAAAGGAGCAAATTAGTTAGAAGTTGCAGTTTCCTGTCACCTCTTGTATGTTGTCAGAATAAAGAAAATCATCCTATTTTGATCACCTGTAGCCAAGCCTAAGAAATATGGGGTCCTAGTCTCATAGCTTTTGGTTAAAGAGGCCTTCTGAATGTTGTTTGCAATTGTATGGATTAGGAAAGTTGCAAGACTTACCTAACATTAAAATTCCTTGTACTCTTTTATACTCCTCTTTACAGAAAGCAGGTTGTGGATTTCTCATGGCAAACCTCCAGGATTGTTCTTTTTTTTTTTTTTTCCCTTGCTTTTTGAGGTAGGGTCTCACTCTGGCTCAGGCTGACCTGGAATTCACTCTGTAGTCTCAGGGTGGCCTCGAACTCACTGCGATCCTCCTACCTCTGCCTCCCGAGTGCTGGGATTAAAGGCGTGCGCCACCATGCCCGGCCAGGATTGTTCTTTGGTATTTCTGTATAACTTCATCTCAAATAGATAATTTGCTCCAGTCAGAAAATATACATAAACACATTGAGCATAAACCAGCACAGCACATATGTCAGAAAACAAATTATCTGAGGGAGTTTTCTTTCATGGAGTAAAGATTTGTTGTTGTTGTTGTTGTTGTTTTGAGGGGAGGGAGGGTCTCATTCTAGCTCAGGCTGACCTGGAATTCACTACGTTGTCTCAGGGTGACCTTGAACTCATGGTGATCCTCCTACCTCTGCCTCCCCAGTCCTGGGATTATAGGTGTGTGCTACCATATCCAGCCCTCTTTTTTTTTTAAATCTGTGTTAACTATGTGTGTGCACATACAAGTGACAATGCATTGTGCGAGGTCAGGGTCACCTTGGATGTCGGTCCTCACCTTCACTTCGTTGGGAGGCAGGGTCTCTTGTTCGCTGCTTCTTTCACCGAGGGAGCTGGCCCACAAGCTTCCAGGTATGCTTCTGTCTCCACCTCCCATCTTGCTGTAGACTTGCGGGGATTGCATTCACACATTACCGCGTCTGGCATGACTTGCATTCTGGGGATCCAAACTCAGGTTGTGCTCCCACAAAAAGTACATAAAACAAAGTTGTGAGGGAACTGGAGAGATGGCTTAGCAGTTAAGGCGTTTGCCTGCAAAGCCAGAGGATCCCAGTTCGATTCCCCAGGACCCATGTAAGCCAGATGCACAAGGGGGTGCCTGTATCTGGAGTTCGTTTGCGGTGGCTCAAGGCCCTGGCACACCCATTCTTAATCTCTCTCTGTCTGCCTTTCTTTCTCTCAAAAATAAATAAATAAAATATATTTAAAAAAAAAAAAGTTGTGAGAAAAATCTATGTTTAACCTTTCTCCATTTGTCTAGAAAACTTGAGTAACCTGCCTGCTCCTTTCACTTTTTTAGCTACTTGTACAATTTCTTTTAATAACTTGTCCTGCCACATGGAAATAGTGATACATGGGCTGTGTGACAGCTCAATTGGTAAAGTCTTTGCTCTGTGAGCATGAAGATCTGAGTTCAGTCTCCAGAAGCCTGCAAAAAGGCCAGGCATGGGGACTGGAGGGATGGCTTAGTGGTTAAGGTGTTTGCCTGCAAAGCCAAACGGCCCAGGTTTGATTCCCCAGGACCCACGTTAGCCAGATGCACAGGTGGCGCATGTATCTGGATTTGGTTTGCAGTGGTTGGAGGCCCTGGTGCATCCATTCTCTCTCTCTCTCTCTTTTCTCTCTCTCTCCCTCCCTCTCTCCCTCTTTCTCTCTGTCAAATAAATAAAAATAATTTTTAAAAATGCCAGGCATATTGACACATGCCTGTAATCCCAGCACTGGGGACAGACAGGAAGATCCCCGGGGCTAGCTGGCCAGCTAGCTTAGCCTAATTGGCGAGATCTGGACCACTGAGAGACCCTGTCTCAAAAGAGGTGGATAGCATTACTAGGAACAATACCTGAGGTTGCTTTCTGGCCCTCTCACGCGTGTGCTTGCACGCCTGTGCACCCACACACACCCACTTTTGTTACATGAAACGGGTTTATGGCTTACAGTGCCCTCTGTCTTTGTTGCAGACCTTCGATGAATGTGTGGCCGAGGGCGGCTCAGACTGTGCTCCTGAGAAGCTCTGGCTTCAAATCCCATTCTTCTGTGGCCACAGCTCGGAATGCTGGTAGGAAGATAGAGCTGGCGTAAACTGATTATCTTCCTCATGATCTCTGTCCTCTGCATCTCTAAAGTGAGAGTGTGAGAGGCAAGGACAAAGACCAGACTGAACACAACATATAACTAAGTAACGTCTACTGCTGTGTTTACTTTCAGTGCACTGCAAGATCCTCACATACATAACCCTCATGGTGTTTCTCAGATGGTGTTTGTCTTTTTTCTTTCTTTCTTGTCATTTTGAGGCTAGGTCTCACTCTAGCCCAGGGTGACCTGGAACTTACTCTGTAGTCCCAGACTGGCCTCAAACTCACAGCGATCCTCCTACCTCTGCCTCCCAGGTGCTGGGATTAAAGGCGTGCGCACCACGCCCAGCAGATGCTGGTCTTCTTATTTTGCTTTTGTTGTTTTGCTGCATTCTAGCAGACCTCTTGACGAGAGACCAGAGATCATTTCATAAACCTTATTTTGTCCTAAGCTTTCTTTTGTAGCCATTCAGAGAGGGTAGATTAAGGAAAATTTAGTGAGCAACTCACTTGCCTGCTTTTATTGTTGACCTTACTGGTTGTCAGAGGAACTAAGGTATCAGTGTAGTGTAGTGCTACACTTGCCGATGGGCTGTAAAATCACGATTGATTTTTTCTTTCCTCAGAAACTTTTTTGTTCTAGTCAGTGTTTTGTTTTGTTTTGAAACCCAGATCCTTGCATATGTTGGGCAGGTGCTCTACTACTGAGCTACACAACACACACACAGCCCTTGTTTCGTATGGTAGGGTCTCATGCTAGCCCAGGGTGACCTGGAGCTCACTGTGTAGCCCAGACTGGCCTCAGACTCACAGTGATCCTCCTGCCTCAGCCTCCCGAGTGCTGGGATTAAAGGTGTGCGCCACCGCACCCAGCTGCAGTCCCTAAGTTTTTATATGACAGGGTCTCACTGAGTAGTTCCAAATAGCCTTGCATGTGAGATTCTTCTCCATTTATTACCCCATCTGGCTTATTTAGTCACTTTAAAAAGAAAAGGAGGGCCGGGCATGGTGGCGCATGCCTTTAATCCTAGCACTCGGGAGGCAGAGGTAGGAGGATCGATGAGAGTTCGAGGCTACCCTGAGACTACATAGTTAATTCCAGGTCAGCCTGGACCAGAGTGAGACCCTATCTCAAAAAACCAAAAAAAAAAAAAAAAGAAAAGGAGGAAAAGATATTATATTCAAAGGTAGTATATTTCAAAAAACTGTAATGGGAAATGGAGATGACTGTACTGATGTAAAGTTTAAGTGCTGGGCAGTAGATTAGTTCAGTGCATCATAGTAGAAAAAGAATTGGGCACTCAGAGACAGAGGTAGGAGGATCGCCATGAGTTCGAGGCCACCCTGAACCCTGAGACTACATAGTGAATTCCAGGTCAGCCTGGGTTAGCTTGAGATTACTAAACAACCAACAAACAAACAAACAAACAAACAAACAAACAAAGAATTTGAAGCATTGAAAGAATGTTTTTCTTTATTTTTTTCCATTTCCTCAATACAGGGATTGGCAAAGTATAACCTGTGTGGACCACGTTTGGTGCATCACCTATGTTTTTATAAATAAAGCTTTATTAGAACACAGTCACACATATGTGTTCTCTTATTATCTATGGCTGCTTTCATGCTGCAGTAGCAAAGCTGAATAATTTTGACCTAGACCATAGCCTGCAAAGCTCCAAACATTCACTCTCCGTCCCGACAGCAAAAGCTTGCCAGACTCAAAGTGTGGCTCATTGAGTTTCCCGGAGGTTGTAACTGGAGAGGTTCAGTATGTTTCACATGCACAGAACTGAAAGCGATACTAGAAATCACTAATTCCCTTTTTCCTCCCCTCCCTTCCTCCTTATTTATTTATTTATGTATTTATTTATTCATTTATTTTAGCTTTGGGGAAGCAAACATGTAACCCAGGCTGGCCCCAAACCCTCTGGATAACCTAGACAGGCCTTGAAGTCCTTGTCATCCTGCCTCTACCCCTAAATGCAGGGAGGACCGGTGTATGTCGCCACACCAGAGTTTTGGCTTTGCTGTTTCAGTAACTGAGAAAACAAAATTGGAGAAGTGGAGGCCAAAACAATGCTCATGCTGAGCAGAGCCCACAGGGCAGTCTGTTCAGGGTGAATGCTATTTCTTACATATTTTCCCATTCCTCAGAAATTTCAGGAAACACTAAGCTCATCAACATTAAGTTCACAAGTTACAGACATGCACTAAACATAAATTATTAGGCGTGGTGGCACACACCTTTAATCCCAGCACTCAAGAGGCAGCAGTAGGAGGATTGCTGTGAGTTTGAGGCCACCCTGAGACTCCATAGTGAATTCCAGGTCAGCCTGGGCAAGAGTGAGACCCTATCTCAAAAAAACCAAAAAGAAAAATTATTTAGATCTTACTTTTAAGATGAACAAAGTTTAGCTGGGTGTGGTGGCATACACCTTTAATCCCAGCACTTGGGAGGCAGAGGTATGAGGATTGCTGTGAGTTCAAGGCCACCCTGAGCCTACATAGTAAGTTTCAGGTCAGCCTGGGCCAGAGTGAGACCCTATCTCGAAAAACCAAAAAAAAAAAAAAAAAAAGTACTGTAAATCAGATGGGAGAAATATGTGTCATATAAGTACATTTTTAAAAACTGCCCTAAAAGTTGTTCTCATTGTGTCCTCTGGACTCTGCATGTGAATAGAAACTGGATATAGAAGTGAAGGAAATTAAAAACAGGTGTGCCTCCCAAAAGATGGTAATAAAAGAGCATTAAAGCTGTGGCTGTACATGTGTTTGTCTATTTTCTCCACAATATACAGTATCAGAGGCATGAGAAATACTGAAGCAGATTTCACAACCAGGTTGTTAATTCCTTTTCTTGGTTTCAGGAATGTGGGAAGCAGGTGGGCTATGGATCAAGCTAAGTATAACCTAATTAATGAGTACTTTCTGGTGGGCGTAACTGAAGAGCTTGAAGACTTCATCATGCTATTGGAGGCAGCTTTGCCCCGGTTTTTCAGGGGTGCTACAGAACTCTATCGCACAGGTAGATAAATGACGGGTTTCCAGTTTCTTTTTAAAGCTGTTCTAAACTTTTTTTCTTTGCCACTGGAAAAGCTTATGTGATTTGACGTCTCTTGGTAAAACATAGGCAGTCTCTCCCGAAGGGCAGCGTCTTCTAGCTCAGTGTCTTCATACAAGGCCACGGCTGCCACCCAGCCGTAGAAGTGTGCCGTAGCCAGTACTCCCAGATACTGTCCGTTAGGGCCATGGAATAAACGCATAGTCCTGCTACCTCCTACCGTTTTAAAGTAGGGAAGGGACGGTGGGGCACCCCACAAGAGCACAAATGTCCCATGCTGTGTCTGCTCTGGCATGACTAAAGGTGCTTCTGGGCCCAAATATTGAGGTGCATCTGAAAGTTGATTTTTTTTTTCTTTTTTACTTTCTTTTTCCTCTGCTTTTTCTTTCAGTTGTTTGATGGGAGGCAATGATGCAAACTCTATATCCCTGTTCCACATGGTTACAGGAAGAGGAGGTAGTGGCAATTAGAACTGTTTGACAGTCAGTATCTTGTCATAGTTTTAAAGGTAAAGAAGCCTTTGAACACCGAGCTCTTGACGTGGTGTGAGCGCTGACAGCCTGCGCTTCACCGTGCTGGCCCTTCCACTGACTGTTGTGACGTTTCATAACGTCTGTCAAGGACTGGCATTCTAAGGGAGGAAACCAGAGTTCTGAGATGATGAGGGGTCAGTTTTGTACTGAGTTAATTCTATATTAATATAGTAATACTATATGACAGTGATGGTGTCCACTGGTGTGTCCTGGCAAAAAAGTTTCTTCAGGTAAAGAAACATTGCTCGTTTGCGTGCTCTGTAAGATTTATTCACTTTTCTTCTTTTCTCTTTGTAAGTAGGAAAGAAATCTCATCTCCGGAAAACCACCGAGAAGAAACTCCCGAGCAAGCAGACGGTGGCGAAGCTGCAGCAGTCAGATGTTTGGAAGATGGAGAATGAGTTCTACGAGTTTGCGCTGGAGCAGTTCCAGTTCACCAGAGCCCACGCGGTTCGAGAAAAGGACGGAGACCTCTACGTCCTCGCACAAAACTTTTTCTATGAAAAGATTTACCCGAAGTCGAACTGAGTCCGAGGTGTGACTCCAAGATCCTGTACCTTGGACCCCGCCTTCACCTTTGTTCAGCTGCTCCCCGGGGACTGCTGGTCTTGTGTAGGACAGTTCGTACTGAGCAGAGCGAGCAGACAGGGCTGTCCGCAAGATACTGGCTGCTGTGTCAGTGTTCCAAAAAGTTGTTACGTTTCAGGCATTTTTCTTTTTCTTTTTTGTTGTTGATGTTGTTTTAATTTTGGTGATATTAGAACTCTCTGGGGTGGGGGACTTTACCTAAAATAAACATGTGGTAGGTTTAATCAGAAGGCTAAATACAATGTCAGAAAAGATTCTGGTAAGCTTGCTTTTGATAATTTTTTTTTCAACAAACTATGAATGAAGAAAGGTATTTGTCACGTCTACCTTCTCTGGAGGTGTCAGTGACAACACCTCCATGGAACAGTGTTAATGACCGTTAGGCAGTGTGTGGTCTGCTTCTGTGAATCATGTCTCATGCCACTTATTGGAATGTTTTGATCATGTTTGGTAAGAAATGTTTCTGCTGTAGTTGAATTTGCCCATATTTATGTAGGTGACTTTAATTTTTTGATGCTCATTAAAGTTGAAAAATGATCTTAAACCATGAATAATACTGTAAAAAGATAGGAGTTAAAGCAGTGTTTCTCATTCTTCTCCCCAGTGTCTGACACTGGGAAGACATTTCCTGGATGTTGGCATCGTCTGAGTTTTAGTAAGGACGCGCACACGTTGCCATCTAATGAGTATGTTTGGTATTCGTTTGTCACGGTTCTTGTGAAGCTGTCCACCGAGGTTCGTATTATGACTCCATCAGTGAGCTGTGATATGGGTAGGGTTTTCAGACCTCTGTACTTTTACCTGTAGACTATTTTTACTAAGGTGCTTTATAATGTGTTTTAAAGCATTGCATTTACAAAAGAAAAAAAGGAAAATGCTGTAAATATTGCATATTTTATGTATTTGGACCAAAAGGTTACAAATAATCAGACAGAAGTGGTTTTGCACCAATTTTATTATGTCAAGTAAAGTCATCAGACCTACGGTGTTGTATTTCTCATTTAACTTTATGGTTAGGACGTCACCGGAATAACTGAGTAGCCTTTCATTGTTGATAGAGGACATTTGTCACACCCAGAGGCGATGGTGGGAAGAGTGAAAAGAGCACCAGACCGAGAGTCAGAAGATGCGTTTCGGGGTCCGACTCTGCCTGCAGCTGTGGGGTCTGGGCAAGTCACTGAACCTCTCTTTGCCTCAACTTCCTCGTCTTGAAATGAGGATAATAATACCTGCTGAACCTACCTCACAGGGCTGTTGTGAGGACTAAGCGAGACGGCATGTGGTGAAAGCACTTTGAACTGTAAAGTGGGCTATAACTATAAGGTGTTGTCATAGACACATCTTTAACATAGAGTTTCATACTATCCATTTTTTAACATCAAAAAGGAAAAGTCTGCTTTTAAAGCTTTGTGAAAAAGTTTATCTTGATATAAATTTGTGTTTGATAAATATCTTCTCGGTGTTTTTATCTTCCATGTTTCAACAACTATTGAAATATGAAACACCTGTGAACTCTCACGAGTGCTGCTGGAGTTCGGGAGGCTCCGTGTTGCAAACAGATGTCATCAGCAGGACGGCTGTGCTCTTCACGCCTAGGGCATGTTCTTGTATTTATTTTACACTACTGTTCAGAAATGGTAGCTATTTTATACCTCTGGTTTTACCAGTGTGTTGTGCAGAGTTTAATTCCTTTGTATTCCAGAGATAAAGAATTTTCGAAGCCTTTGCTAAAAGGGTAGCCTTTAATATTCTGCGTTTGGGTGAATATTTCCAAACGAAGCTACAGCAAACCGAGCACTTCAGGCGGAATGCTTTGAAGGTTCCGACGGTACAGGAGGGGAGGGAAGAGCACTACAGGAATAACTGTGACTTTCCCACAATAATAAGAAATTGTCAAGAGTTCATAGCCCGGAATACTCTTATTAATTGGTTTCGTGGTTTCTCTCCCCCCACCACTCCCCTTTTCCAATTCAGTTTCAGGTATTTGCTGAAAACATAAATTGTTTCCTTGCCCCAGAGCTAAAACACCACTTCCAGATGGGGTGTGAGCAAAGCCCAGGGTATTCCTGGAGTGCATGCTAACATCACCTTGAAGTGCATTCTCTCTCTTAGGTAACTGTGGCAGCGCTGAGCTCACTAGCTCAGGGGGTCAGTAAACTGCTCTTGTAAAGGATCGGAGAATAATACTCTGTGTAATGCGTCTCTAGCACAGCCACTCTGTTACTGCTGCAAAAACGCAGTCACAGACAGTATATGGTTATGTTCCAATAAAACTTTATTTATACAAACAAAGATGCCATGCCAGATACGGACTAGGAGCTGTAAGCCCTGCACTAGAGAAACCATTACTTATGGAGAATCCATTCTTGTATCTGTACTCAAGTGGCCTGGAAGAGTTTGTGTGCTCTCCAAATTTCCTAGCTTATCGTCCAAAGAATTGCTTTCTGAGTCATGCAGCCACTCCCACAGATTGCCACAAGTTTGTGTATATTGCTTCCAGGTGGCCATGTTTTCTTTCCTACTTCAGCTTAGAACTGGACATTTATCACTGGTGGAGATGGGTGGGTTAAGTGTTTGCTTTCTGGAGACTGAGAAAGCGGTGAGTTTGATTCTGTCTGGTCCAGTACAGTCCTAGGCGTGTGAGTCCTTACAATAGTTTATAATCCAGTGAATAGAATCATTGAGACAAGGTGTATTTTTTAACAGTGGCAGATGTGGTTTTCTTTTTTAACCCTTTGTGCTTTTTCAGTATTTTGACCATAGGGAGATATTTTTTTTAATAATGCGAAAGTAAATTAACCACCTTGAATTTTAAAGATAATGTTATGTGTGTATACCTAGCTATATCTATATATCTATGTTTGTTTCCTAAGAAGAAAAAGTACCTTTTTGTTCCATCTGTATCAACTCCTGTTTTCTACTTGCTGTTTATTAATGATTGTGACTGTTTTAAAATGTAACGGGGTGGCTATATTTTGATTTTGCCCAGCTTTAATCTGTAAAGTATCATTTAAATATATCTGGTAGTAACACTTAAAATACTGCATGGGAATTATTTTTCTTTCACCATCTGCATTTGTGCAATTTCTAACCCATTGGCTATATCTGAATTTCTGATGATTGGACTTAAATTATTGGGGGAAAAAATCAGTGAACTGACTTTAAATTTTTTTAGCTTTATTTCCTATTCTTAAACTGTATCTACTACCAATAACTTAAAATCTGTTGATCTCTTTATGTCCTGTTGGAAATCCCTGCATTTGTTAGCGCTCTCAGTGATTTCTCCGAGTACTCTGTCGACTCATTTCTTGTATTTGCATAGTTAGAAACAAAATAGTTTGTAGACAACACTTCTTTTCTAATAAAATGAAATAAAAATTCTAAAAGCACTAGAGAACTCAACTAAAGGCCGGGTCCCAAATGTGTAGCTGGTATTTTAATTTCTGTTTCGAGAACATCTGTGTAAATCATCTGGCTGGATTTTCCCATTGGCAATTGTCAGACATACCTGTGGCCTTAGATCCTTAGGATGGGAACATCCTGCCCTGTGAAGTTGTCTCTCAGAGGCCCACGTGCTTCCGCCTTGTGATAGGAAGTCTCCGTTCACGTCTTCCTACGCTAGTGTTGGGGCTGTTGTAGCAAGGGAGCTGTTGGCCAGCTGAGCCGCTCTCCTGGCCGCCGTTCTGAGGGAGAAGCAGCCCTCCGCAGATGCACCGCCCACTCCTCCTCTGGAGCGGGGCTGACTTTCTCAAGTTGAGACGAGTGATCATTGAGGCAGATTTAACCCGTCCTCTATGTTTATGCAGCTTTGTGACCTTTGCAGTACTATTTATACACGGCCCCCATGGAGGTGATCTCTTTAGAGTGTGAGGCTGGGAGACACTGGGAGGTCCATCCGACTTTGCAGACAGCTTGTGTAGCTGTGTTGAGAGAGCATCTCTAAAGCACCTCTTGGGTGGGATTTAGAGAAACGTGGATTGCCTCTTGCTTTTTATTTATTTCTTTATTTGAGAGAGAGAGGAAGAGGCAGATAGAGAGAGGGAGAATGGGTGTGTCAGAACCTCCTGCCATTGTTAACGAACTCCAATCACATGTGCCACCTTGTGCATCTGTCTTATGTGGGTACTGGGGGATTGAACCTGGGTCCTTAGGCTTCGCAGGCAAACTCCCTAGCCACTAAGCATTCTCTGCAACCCCTCTTGTCTGTTTTGATTTTTTTTCTTCTTTTTTTGGTGTGTGTGTGTGGCATATGTACCTTTGTGGACTCTGATTTACATATGTATGTATGTATGTATGTATGTATGTATGTATGTATGTATGTATGTGGCTAAATAGTGCCTTCTCCCCCAACTCAGCCTATTAAAAGATTCTCTCTCTGTCCTTCTGTTTCTCTCTCCTTCTCTTTCTCCTTTCGTCCCTCCATCTCTTCCCGGTTCCCTTCCTTTCCCTCTTCCTCTCTTTTCCCATCCCCCCAGCGTCTTGTTAGTGCTACACTGTCTTCCGAAACCATTCTGTGACATCTGTGGGAGAGGCGATCATGCCTTGTCTTTCCTTCTGCTGTGAAAGGGTCTCACTGGACTGCCCGAGGCAGACGCTATGACATAAACACCCAGTGGGAAGGGGACACAGCTGGGTGTCCTGTCCTGATGTCTTCTGCAGCACTGATGCTGGGGCACATTTTCCAAGCTGACTTGGCCTGCAGCATCATCTCCAGAACTCTTGGATGTGTCACCAGGTAGGCCTGCGGCATTACTGGTGTGCAGTGATTTCATGGCTCTTTGACAATGCCTCATGCAGACTGCCGTGCTTCTCTGCTCTTACTTGTGTTTAGTCATTGGGGTTGAAATTCCAGGAAGAAAACGCATGAGGGGTACTTAAGTGTACATTTAATTAGAGGGGAAAGTAGAATGGGGAAAGACTCTTAAGAGGAAAGCAAGAGGGTGACTGTGACGAGCTTTTGTTAGGGAAGTGTCCTCGGGGAAGTGTCCTCTGGCTTGGCATGGCTGTTATCATGTTGGAATCTGAGCCGCTGCGCTCACCTCAAGAAAACCTCGAAAGACCAAGCCTATTAACATTCCCTCCTGCATTTCAGCCCCTCCCTTCCTCCCTTTGTCCTTCTCTCCTGAGCCCCACCCCAGCTGCTCAGATCTCTGGAGGGTAGAAGACCAAGTGAAGGGGGATTCTGTCTATGCAGCCTTTGGGTGGTTGTCACCCATCCTGGGTTGGGACTTTTTTTAGTGATAAAACTGCTTGTAGGTTACTTGTGCTTTTGTGCACAACACCCCTGGGAATTAGCCCAGGAAATACTGGTTCGCTAAGCTGGACCCAGATGGAATTTACTTCTTTGGGCTGTTGTCAGGGCAAAGAGATCTTTGTCCATGTCTTCCAGGAAAAATAACTGACTGCACATTTAGGACATGTCCACAATGTCTGAAAACACATCTATAATAATTGGTATATATATCCCTTCAAAGAGAAAAGCCTCAATTCCTAGGCCATTGGCTTGTTCTTCTGAGTAATGTTGGATGTTTAAAAATTATTTTATGGGGACTGGGAAGATGGCCCAGCTGGTTAAGAGTGCTTGTCATGCAAGTATAAGGTCCTGATTCACCCTGGGCTCGATAACCCTAGTACCCACATAAATAGCTGGGTGTGGTCATTGAGATACCTGGAGCCCAAGTTCTGTGAGGAGCAGAGACTGGAGAGTTGATGGGGTTTGCTGATCAAGTGGTTCTGGGTCCACAGATTCTATCTCAAGGAAACACGTGGGTGAGCAGTGGAGTGTTCCCAACACACTCTGGCCTCCACATGTGTGCAAGGGCCATGCACACATATGCATGTGCTATAGATCTAAGATTGAATAAAACACAAAATTCAGGGCCAGGGATGTGGCTCAGGGATAAAGTGCTTGCTGCGTAAGTGTGACGCCTGGGTATGGCAGTTGACTGTAATCCTAGTGTTCGGGGAGCAAGTGGGATCTCCGGGAAAGGCAACTAGCTAGACTAGTCAAATCCGTGAGCTCTGGATTCAAGGAGATAAAGCAGAGAGCTATCAAGGAAGACGCCGAACATCAGCCCCTGGCCTCCACTTGTGTGCCCACACATGCAAAGACAAGTTCATTGATGAACTTCCTAAACAGAATTTGGCGTGTGCCCTGAGAAGTGGAATGCAGGGCATGGATTGGGAGTTCGATGGGCCTGCATTGAGCACTGTGGCGTTGGTAGTGGAGACTACTGTTTGAAAGGTTGGACTTGATAGAGGGTTACGCTGGAATAGTTAGAAAACGACCTCCCTTGTCACCCTGCGGGATTGCAGTTACGTCAGTCCATAAAAGATGCACTCATAAATATTTTTAAACACTACTGAACACTTCCACTTGTAAGAACGTATTACCTTGCAGCCTCATTGATGTACCCATACCACACCTATTCCTGGTTCTGACACCCACTGTTCTTCCTGTATACAAGTCTGCGAGGAAAGGGGGAGCATGATGATCAGTCTAAGGAGACAGGACTTGCTTGCAACAGAAGTGGCTTCATCCATATCGTTGTAGAACAGCATGGGTTGCCAAGGAGAACACGTGCACAGCTCAGGATGCCCAGAGTGACGCTGTCTGCACTCTTTCATCAGAAGGGAAACAACTGCTACCTAAACCTGCATGCGCTCATGGGGCTCATAATTGTGTAAGATAGGTTCCTGGAGGAGGTTTTCTTTCTTTTTTACACTGAAATGGCATTTATTAGTGTCTCGAGAGATCATATCACCAAAAGAAAGTAAGACAGCAAATGAAAGCTAAACCCAATAACAACAAGTCTCCTGGAGGAGATTTTCTTACGGTTTGAAAATAGTCTGGGTTCATGATCCCTAAGGGTTAACTAGATTTTTCCTCCCTCTGTGCCCTGTGCTAATTCCAAACCAGATCACTCAGTAGGTTACCAAACACCTTTAAAATATATATATATAAAACTTGTGAGCAGATAGAATGAACAAATGCACCACTTTGTGCATCTGGCTTTACATGGGTGCTGGGTAATTGAACTCTGGCCAACCCAGACCATCAGCATTTGCAAACAAGCACCCTCAACCACTGAGCTATCTCTCTAGCCCCCAAATCCTTTTAAAAATATATTTTTTTGAGAGAGAGAATGGGCACGCCAGGACCTTCAGCTGCTGTAAACAAACTCCAGACATGTGTGCCCCCTGTGTGCATTGCAACATTGCATGATTGTGTCACTGAGCATCTGGCTATGTGGGACCTAGATATTCAAACATGAGTTCTTGGGCTTCCCAGGCAAGTGCCTTAACTTCTAAGCATCTCTCCAGCCCCCCAAATCTCTTTTCTTAAAACAAATATTTTTATTTATTTGAGAGAGAGAAAGAGAAAGTGGGCATGCCAGGGCATCCAGCTGCTGCAAACAAACTCCAGATGCGTGCGCTGCCTTGTGCATCTGGCTTACGTGGGTTCTAGGGAATCAACCTGGATTATTTGGCTTTGCAAGCAAGTGCCTTAACCACTAAGCCATCTCTCCAGCCCCCCAAATCCTTTTCTATCAGGCTATGTGTATGTGTGTGTGTGTGTGTGTTTTATTTTTGTGGTGCTGGTCATGGGACCCAGGCCCCTACATGTACTGGGAAGTGTTTTCCTACTGACCCATAGTCCCCAGCCTTTAACAAACTCTGATGGTTTGATTCAGGTGTCCCCATAATCTTAGGTGTTCTGAATGCTAGGTTCCCAGCTGATGGAGATTTGGGAATTAGCACCTCCTGGAAGAAGTGTATTGCTGGGGGCAGACTTATGGGTGTTATAGCCAGTGTCCCCTTGCCAGTGTTTGGCACATTCTCCTGTTGCTATTGCCTACCTTATGTTGGCCAGGGAGTGATGTCCACCCTCTGCTCATGCCATCATTTTCCCTGCCATCGTGGAGCTTCATCTTGAATCTGGAAGCCAAAATAAACCTTTTTTCCCCCCACAAATTGCTCTTGGTCGGGTGATTTCTGCCAGCCATGCGAACCTGACTGCAACAGTGAGCTAGAGAATTTGATGTTTGTCCTGTTTAAATCTTATATTGGTTGAATATTTCTTTGCTATACCCAGTGCCATCCTTTCAGTGTGAATGTTATTCTGTGCCATTCTGGGTTTTGGGGGGATTTTTTTGGTATTATAGCTCAGTTAAAAGACCTTGGATTATGGGACTGTTTGAACATCATTAGGATTGATAAAAACTATGGGGACTTTTATAGATGGACTGAATGCATTGCATTTTACATAATGGATGGTTATCAGTTTATGGGAGCCAGGGACAGAATGTGATGGTTTGATTCAGGGGTCCCCATAAACTTAAGTGTTCTGAATGCTAGGTTCTCAGCTGATGGAGATTTGGGAACTAACGCCTCCTGGAGGCAGTGTATTGTTCGGGTGGGCTTATGGGTATTATAGCCGGTGTCCCCTTGCCAGTGCTTAGCACACTCTCCTGCTATTGTCCACCTTATGTTGGCCAGGAGTGATATCCACCCTCTGCTCATGCCATTGTTTTCCCCTGTCATTGTGGAGCTTCCCCTCAGGTCTATAAGACAAAATAAACTTTTTCCCCACAAGCTGCTCTTGGTTGGGTGATTACTGCCAGCAATGCAAACATATCCTTGGTTTTTTTCTTGAAAACAGATCCTGGGTTTCATCAGTCGATCAGTCCCATAACATTTGATTCTTGCTTCTTTCTTCTCTAGGCAGTCTTTCCTATGTGCATATTGCTTCTGCTTATCCTCAGAGTTATTGGAAGTGATTTTTGAATGATGTAGAGACCTGCAGTTGCCTGTCAAAGAGGCAGTTTGTGGGTCAGAACATGGACTGTGGAGCACAAACCCTTACTGTGTAACACTGAACAGATGAAGGTTGAGTGTCATCATTGTAAAACAAAACTAACATTTGAGACCTGAGATGATGTGCAAGTGACAGCTCCATGCCTGTCACAGAGTAAATATCAAGGAATTGTTCTATTTATTATTTATTTTTGTTTTTATTTATTATTTATTTATTCATTCATTTATTTAAGATTGACAGACAGAGAGAGAGAATGGGTGCACCAGGACCTCCAGACACTGCAAACAAACTCCAGATACACACGCCACCTGGTGCATCTGGCTTATGTGGGTACTGGGGCATTGAGCCTCGAACCAGGGTCCTTAGGCTTCACAGGCAAGTGTTTAACCACTAAGCCATCTCCCCAGCCCTATTTTATTTATTTATTTGTGTGTGAGAGAGACTATGGGCATGCCAAGGCCTCTTGCTGCTGCACACAGGCTCCAAACACGTGTCACTTGGTACATCTGAGTTTATGTAGGTACCGGGGAATTGAATCCAGACTGGCAGGCTTTGCAAACAAACACCTTTAACTGCTGAGCCATCTTCCTAGCCCCAAATCATTACCATTATCTGCTAACATAGATAGGAAAAGGTAAAGAATCTATTTGGACACACTTCAGAGGTTTATACCCACTCATTCATTAACACTGGCCCAGTATGTGGATCATAATGAACCAAAGAGATGGGGCCATGGGAAGAGAGCTGGGGAAATGGATCAAAGCATCCGTCCTTGGGCCTGGGACACTTAGTTGGTAGAGTGTGCATCTCGCATGCAAAGGCCTTTGGCTCCATTCCCAGCCCCCCACATACACAAACCTTTCTGACATATCTGTCTCCCTTGTGTTATTAAAAGTTCATATCTCGGCTGGGCATGATGGAGCACACCTTTAATCCCAGCACTCGGGAGGCAGAGGTAGGAGGATTGACATGAGCTCAAGGTCACCCTGAGATTACCAAGTGAATTCCAGGTCAGCCTGGGCTAGAGTGAGACCCTGCCTTGAAAAAAATTTTTAAAAATTCATATCTGGGCTGGAGAGATGGCTTAGCAGTTAAAGCGCTTGTCTGAGAAGCCTAAGGACCCAGATTTGATTCTCCAGGACCCATGTAAGCCAGAAGCCCAATGTGGCACATGTGTCTGGAGTTCCTTTGCTGTAGCTAAAGGCCCTGGTGTGCCCATTCTGTCTCTCTCTTACCTCTCTATAATAAATAAATAAAAATAAATAAATAAATAACATTTTAAAAGTTCATCTGTTTTTTTACAGTTTAATGAACTTTAAAATTTTTATGTTATTTTATTATTATTATTATTTGATAGAAACAGAGAGAGAATGGGTACACCAGGGCCATTTAAACCTCTGTGAATGAACTCCAGATATGTGCACCCCATTATGGGCATGTGCGACATTGCGTGCTTGCGTCAGTTTTGCGTCTGGCTAAACGTGGGACCTGGAGATTTGAACAACCATTCTTAGGCTTCGCAGGCAGGCACCTTAACCACTAAGCCATCTCTCCAGCCCTTAATTTTTATTTTTTATTGACAACTTCTATACTTACAGATAATAAACCATGGTATTTCCCTCCCCTCACTTTCCTCTTCACAATTCTGCACTCCATCATATCCCCTCCCTCTCTCCATTAGTCTCTCTTTTAAGTTGATGTCATCATCTTTTCCTCTGATTATGTTATGAGGGTCTTGTGAAGGTATTGCTAGGCACTGTGAGGTCATGGATATTGAGGCCAGTTTCTGTCTGGACAGTTGCATTGTAAGGAGTTGTACCCTTCCTTTGGCTCTTACATTCTTTCTGTCATTTCTTTTGCAACAGATCCTGAGCCTTGGAGGGTGTGACAGAGATGTTTCAGTACTGGGCACTCCTCTATCACTTCTCAGCACGATGTTGCCCTTTGGGTCATCCCAGTGGTCATCGCCATCTGAAAAGAGAAGCTTCTCTAACCAGAAGTGAGAGTAGCATTAATATGTGAATGTGAACATTAAGTGTAGTGCTTTCAGAGCAGTTTGGTGAGAAAAATATATATGTTTAGCCAGACAAAAGCAGGCTTTATACCCCTAAGACTCATGACCTTCCCTGCCATAGGCTTTTGATTAGGTTTTTCAGTACCAGGCATGTATTCCTTCCCGTAGAGCAAGCCTTTAGTCCAATTAGAGAGCAGTTGGTTTCGTCCAGAGCAGACATGCCACTATTGCACTCGTTTGCTCATTTGGCCTGTCTGGCCAAACTTGAGGCTTCCAGTGTCCATTCTTTTCACCACTGATGACTTCTGTCTCCCATATGGCTGCATGCAGTGCAGCTTTTCCCAGCTTTCAGTTGGCTGGTCTACAGGGAGAAGGTTTTCTGCTCAGCACCAACTTGATTTCTCAGTGACCTTGTGCTCAGGCAAGTGAATTCTTCAGCAATAGGGTCTTACCATCTGTTTCTCAAGGGAAACCAGGGGCTTTGGCAATAGTCTGTAATGTTTTGGAGGCAACAGGGACCTCACTGGCCAAAACTCACTGGAAGGTATCCCATCCCTGGCACTGAAAATTTTCTAGTAACAATCTATGGCTTCTGGATGTACCATTATTCAAAAAAGTAGGTTTTCATATGTTTTTCAGAATATCTTGAATTTTGATTGACCCTCCCCCCCCACCCTTTTTTCACACAGTTAATTCACTTTTTAAAATGTTTTTATTGATGGATTTGAGAGAAAGTATGGGCACTCCAGGGACTCTTGATGCTGCAGACAAAATCTAGATACATGCACCATTTTATTCATCTGGCTTTACATGGGTTACTAGATCACTTAAAGCCAGGCTTTGCAAGCAAGCATCTTTAACCACTGAACCATCTCCTCAGCCTCAGTTTAATGCACTTTTAACCTGTAAATAGCAGAAGCA
This sequence comes from Orientallactaga sibirica, assembly GCA_036365145.1. Lineage (NCBI taxonomy): Eukaryota > Metazoa > Chordata > Mammalia > Rodentia > Dipodidae > Orientallactaga > Orientallactaga sibirica. Next base: position 15,418,134 of record JAEOAD010000027.1, on the reverse strand, counting down.
CACATGACTCTATCCTAGATTATTAAACTCCAGCGTAGGTTTAGTTTCATGACAAATCTATCCCCACACATCTCTAAATGCCCGGGTGGATTCAGACGTTAAATGAGATGGCTTGACTGTGATGAGTATGGTTAATAGCCAGATTGATTAGTTGTGTTTTATTTCAACTCCAAAGTGATTTAAGCAACAAGAAATAGAGAAAGCAATACTTAGTCCCAATCTTACAAATAGTTGATCTCTCAAAATTCATTATAAATTGGCTGCTTACAATCTATGTAGAACAAATACAAATGGACCAAGTCTCCGGTGGTTTTTTTAAAATTTTTATTTATTTGCAAACACGGAGAGAGAGAGAGGCAGAGAATGAGAAGAATGGGCACAACAGAGCCTCCTGCTGCTGCAAACAGATTCTGGATGCATGGGCCTCTTTGTGCATCTGACTCTACAAGGGTACTGGGGAATCAAACCAGGGCCATCAGGCTTTGCAAGCCTTGGCTGCTTATCCACCTCTCCAGCCCCAAAATACATATTTAAAATTTTTTAGATTTATTTGCAAGCAGAGAGAGAGAGAAGGGGAATACCAGGGCCTCTAGCCACAGCAAATGAACTCAAGGTGCATGTGCCATTTTGTGCATGTGGCTTTGTGTGTTTGCTAGGGAATCAAACGCAGATCATTAAGTTTTTCAGGCAAGAGCCTTAACCACTAAGCCATCTCTCCAGTACTCTAGCAGTGTAAATATTCATAGGCTTAGCCTGTCACTAGAGCCAAGCAACCTAAAGGCTGTGTCCTTAGGTTTCTGCCACGTTCCCAAAGGAGGTTTAGCAGACTCAAGCCCTGAAATTGAGCTATTTGTGATGGAGGGGTGGAGGGGTGCCTGCAGGTGAAGTGGTCATATTTGAGTTACTGAAAGACAATTGCAGTAGTGCAAAGAAGGGATTCTTGGACCCAAAGCTGGGAATCCAGTTTTTGAGGAAGTAAGGACTGTTATCAACAGTGGTGGGGAAAAGAGGAGACACCTCAACACTTTCCGGCAGGTGGGATATGACCGCTAAGGAGTTGGCATCCCGGGGCATCTGTGCAAGTTGTCAGCATGCCTGTCTTCGTCCAGCCTGGGTCATGATGGTGATTTCCTAAGCCAGATTGTAAAGAAGCGGGTTTGCCTGATCACAGAGATAGCCAAACCTATGATTTCCTTATGTCTTGCTACTTTGGATTTTTGTCACTTTCTTAGCAGTTAAGCAGAGAAATCACCCACCACCCACTAAAACTGCCCTACTGCCCTGCAGATTGACATAAAGGCTCACAACCCCCCCCGCCAGCTACTCCAGGCTCTGCCATCGCTATAACTTCTCCAAAGCCAAAGTGCCAAAACTAACAGCTTGCTAGAAGTGTTTCCCATCAGTGCTGAGTAATCACAGGGAAATGCAAAACAGTGCAGTCAGTTTTCCGTTTTAGAACCTTAGTCTAGGGTTTGGGCAACTAGATCACCAGAGCTGTTGGCTTATCAGCGCTGTTGGTAATGGAACAGGATAAGGTGAGCTGGGAGTGCGGTACCTATCCAGACCCCAGACCTCTGGCTAAACACCCCCAACCTGTGACACAGACAATGTAAGTGTTTTGAACTATAAGAATGTTAAGCAGAGCTGAGGTTATCCAGACATTCTGTCATCCATCGTTCAATCCTTTTCCTTATCTCCCCTTTCCTTCCCTCATCCCCACTTAAATTGCTCAATCTCTCTGAGAAGAATCTTGGCATCACAGAAACTCAGTTAAACTTCTAATTTGTGTGCCTTCTTAAAATACAAAGTTAAAGCTGTACCCTGCATCTAATGAATGTTAAAATCTGGCCAACAGTAGACCTCCCATCCCCGAAGGGTCCGGCTTCTGAACTCCGGTTTGCTTTCACAAGTGTGGACCAATTTGACCTAACCGGCTATTTCTTGTAGTGCCCATGGAGATTTAAAGTGTTTGTGGCACTAACATTTTAATTTGTGTCCGTCACGTTGAATCTGGAGGATGCCTTGATCATGCAGCCAGGTTGAAATAGAAGAAACTTTGAGAGGTTTCAGTTTTGGGTATTCCCTGTTTATAAGTCTCCCTCAAACCGACAAGCTGAAATTTATCTTGTCTGGGTAACTAAGCTTACCAATCACTCCATTTGAAGTGGGCAGAGCCTTCCAGAAAATGGCTGATGGGGAATAAGTGACAGTTTATTCAAACAAGAGTAACCACAGACTTATTTTCTCCCCCTTTAGGAGAAATTTAAAATTCTCCAGAGGATTAGTAAATTAGGTCTCTTGGCACAGTGTGGTAATCTGATCAGAAAACGCAGGATGTTGGTCCGTTTGTGGGTGTGTTTAAAGGAGCCGTGGATGGTGAACTCTTCTTTCATGCTCTGACTCAGTGGGTCCCTGTTCTCGTTTCATGTTGGGGCTCTTTAACACCTTAGACAAGAACAACATTGACAAAGCCAGCCAGTTATATTTTGCTTCTCGATTTCTGCCAATACTAATGGCTCCCTGCATAATCATATAAACACTGATCCAAACCCTGGTGGATTAGATGCCCTTCCCGCTGTGGTCCCGCAGACAGACAGTCTGTAATATTTGATACAGATCTTTCCAGTGGACGAGATGAGATGAGATTGGTCTCTCTGGGAGCCAGCACTATTCATTTTGTAAGAAAGTTCTACTGGAGGCCTGAGGGCTGCCAGGAGCACAGTGGAAACAGCTCAGCCTTCTCCTCTTATCAAGATCCACAGTTGGTTCCGCATTAAGCAATGCTAAAGGGATTTGAATAATGAATTGGATCAAAAGCCAAGGAGGAGGTCCCTGCCACCCACGATTGGAATATGAATTTCATGTGTTATAACTTTATTGCCATTTTTGCTGTAATGTATGGCAAAGACTTGACATCTCCAGCATAGAGCGAGTGGGTATATTTAGTTATTGGTGTTTTTTTTTTTTTAATGTTCCTTGAAGTCCCTACTATGTGCTGTGCATGCGGTACAGACTGTCCTTTAACTTTTGCAGTAATACATTTAATCCATCGTGATTGTCTAGAACTTTATAACTGTACAAGGTACTTGCGCATTTGTTCTTACATTAGATTCTTACATGGGGGGCTGGAGAGATGGCTCAGTGGTTTAAGGCACTTGCTTGCAAATCCTGTCAGCCTAGATTTGATTCCCCAGCACCCATGTAAAGCCAGATGCACAAAATGGCATTTGCAGTGGTTAGAAGCCCGGGCATGCCCATTCCTCTTTTCTCTCTCCCCTCTTGCAAATAAATTTAAAAAAAAAAAAAAAAAAAAAACTTAGCCGGGCGTGGTGGTGCGCTCCTTTAATCCTAGCACTCAGGAGGCAGAGGTAGGAGGATCACTGTGACTTTGAGGTCACCCTGAGACTACATAGTGAATTTCAGGTCTGCCTGGACTAGAGTGAAACCCTACCTCCAAAAAGAAGCAAACAAAAAATAAATAAATAATTCTTACATGGAAAGGAGTTTACATAGTTCTTTCTCATTTTTAAAATGTTTTATTTATTTATTTGGGGGGTGGCAGATAGAGACTATGGACATGCCAGGGCATCTGGCCATTGCAAACGAATTCCAGACACATGCACCACTTTGTGCCTCTGGCTTTATTCGGGTACTGGGGAATCGAACTCAGGCCCTTGGGTTTGCTTGACTTCAACATCATCTGTTTCCAACCCTGGGATACTGCATGGGTTCCCATCCGTCTTACATCTTCTGTTCTCAGGGCTTCCTTTTTGAAATGCCTTTTGGGGAAGAGGAGAGCAAGTCAGTTAGAAAAAAAAGTCTCCATCTGCTTTTTTAGAGTGAGGCACAAATTCTGCGCCTTGGAATGAGTTGTTGCTTTCTGCGAAATGACAGGAAGTAGACCTCAAAATATTAGAATGCCTGGGGATGGTCAAGAGCATAACTGAGGGTCCAGATGACCACTCGGAATAATGACATGACATCCAGGTCTTTCCTGTGGTGGGTGTGGGTCTGACCTTCCTTAGTTAAGCCTAATATGTCACTCCAGTGGATTTAATGGCCTCTGCCCTGTCTATGCATCTATGGAGCTCTGGCTTCCCATAACGTGGGATCCTGCGCTGCATGGAAATCCCTACAGCTCTGCTCACTGACAGCATTTCCCAGCCAAAGTTCACAGCCTGTGATCACACATGGAGTCTTATAGCTTACACGTAAACACCCACCTGGTATTTAAGAATTTCATCTACATTTTTCCTTGCAGTAAGAGCTTACTCTGTATTTCAAGAGACCCCCAGAGAACTCAGAACTGTCCCTTTCCAGTGCCAATGGGCTGGCTCCCTTCCACACACACTCGGGAGAGGGGCAACCTCACACTAGGGGACAGGGCATCTTCTCGGCAGGCACTTCTTTTTTTTTTTTTTTAAAGATTTTTATTTATGCATGTATTTATTTATTTATTAGAGAGAGAGAGAGAGAGGGAAGGAGAGAGAAATAATGGGCACGCAGGGCCTCTATCCACTGCAAACCAATTCCAGACGCGTGTGTCCCCTTGTGCATCTGGCTTAGGTGAGACCTGGAGAATCCAACCAGGGTCCTTAGGCTTCACAGGCATGCACCTTAACCGCTAAGCCATCTCTCCAGCTCTCGGCAGGCACTTCTATGAACTGACACTGTATGTAGAGTCAGCACTGTACCAAGTGCCTTTAATATGTCCCTCGCCTTCATAGTCTGAATAGGTACAACTGTCAGCTCCATTTTACAGGTGAGGAAAAGGAGGCTCGCAGAAGTCCAAACGTTCAGTCACACAGCTAGGACGTGGGGAAGGCAGGATTCAAATGCATGTCCAGTTGCAAATTGCCCTTCCAGGCTGACCATTGTGCCAGGCAGAGGGGGTACTTCACTTTGTTTTCAAAGTCCTTGTAGCTTCTTCCACAGCCCCCACGGGGCTTGGCCACAGAAGTGGAAGTGGGGCCGTGACACTCACCCACGTGGGCTCTAGCAGTGGCCTGCTCAGAAGTGCAGGTTATTGTTTTCTTGTCATGCTTCATTTCTAATGTCACACATCATTATCACGTCAATAAGTGACAGTATTTAAAATTTTTTTTTTTGGCTTTTCGAGGTAGGGTCTCACTCTGGTCCAGGCTGACCTGGAATTAACTATGTAGTCTCGGGGTGGCCTCGAACTCTCGGCAATCCTCCTACCTCTGCTTCCTGAGTGCTGGGATTAAAGGCATGTGCCACCACTCCCAGCTTAAAAAATATTTTTTAAACAAGAACTTTTACTTTATCATTATTAGTTTGGTTTTTCTAGGTAGGGTTTCACTCTAACCCAGGCTGACCTGGACTTCACTATGTAGTCTCAGGCTGGCCTCGAACTCATACCTCCTACCTCTGCTTCCTGAGTGCTGGGTTTAAAGGTGTGCGCCACCACACCCAGACCAAAAATATTTGTTTATTTATTTCTTTGAGAGAAAGAGTGAGTACGGATGCTCCAAGGTTTCCTGCCACTTTAATAGCACGCCAGATGCATATGCCACTTTGTGCACCTGGCTTTACGTGGACACTGGGGAATCAAACCCAGGGCCATCAGGCTTTGCAGGCAAGTGCCCTTAACTGCTGAGCCATCTCTCCAGCCCGGTAGTGATGTCCTTGTAAGCTGTCTAAGGAGTGACCAGCTTCCCGCACTCAGGGTCGAGGAAATGGCTGTACACTTGGTCTCCTTTCCAAGTCTGAGTCTCCGGTGCCTGCGGTGAGCTGATGGACTCTCACAGGTCTCCCTGTGCATACCTTGCCTATGTCCAGCAGCCACCATGGCAGGGTGCTGTCCATGCTGCTTTGGGGACATGTGTTGGGCATTGCTAAAAACGGGCTGCGACTGTGAGGAGGCTGGCCAGAACTGTTGGACATGGCTGGGGACCCTGGGCTGTGGGGTTGCAGCTGGTCCTATCGTCAGGAGTCCCTGGTGACGGTGACTGGCCTTCCCTATATTGTAGGTTGTAGTGTGCCCTGGCATCACCCAGAGTGGGCAGAACTGGCGAGGCCCTCCCCCTCGACCCAAAAAGGCTCTGACCACTCCATCAGCCAGACTTTGCCCCCCACAGTTCCTGACCTTGTGGCTAGCTGCCCAAGAGACCCTTATGTGGCTGAAGTCACACAGCCTTTCCACCATCTCTCTCACCCCCACAGCTTTGAAGTCACAGCCTTCTGCCATTCCCCTTATCTTCTCTCACAACTCCTCCCCCCACAGCTTTGAAGTTACTAGTTCTTCCGCCACGTAAATAACCGCCCATAAACTATGCATCCGATTGCCATATAGTCTGTATGTGCCATCTCAACTTTCCCCAATAAACAAGTGCTGTCCATCAGAAGGTCTCCCAGGTGTTCATTGCCCGTCATCTTCGTCATCACACTCACCCGCTGCTCCAGGACCCTGATGCTTTCCCCCAACTCCTCCCTCCCTTGCCCCCAGGACATCAGTGGCCAATGACCCCGGGAAACGGTAAAGACCCACAGTCATGTAAATGCTAAGGAGCTGGGTGCAGCATGGAGCAGACTCAGCCCAGATCCCATGTGGGTGCATTTATTGCCTAGATGCCCTCTTCAGTGCCAGCCATCCCCTTACTCTCCTGAATAGCTTGATGTTCACATCTTCTCTCCCACCACATACCCAAAGGCCTTGCTCAAAGAGGAGTCTACAGATACCGTTGCAGTTGCTGGCACAAAGCGCCCGAGCTACAGCAGCTTGTGGGAAGAATGGGTTATTTATTTTGGCTTATAGACTCAAGGGGAAGCTCCATGATGGCAGAGGAAAATATGGCGTGAGCAGAAGATGGACATCACCTGCTGGCCAACATCAGCTGGACAACAGCAGCAGGAGCATGTACCTAACACTTGTAAGTGGACGCTGGCTATAACACCCATAAGCCCGCCCCTAACAATATACCTCCATCAAGGTTCCAGTTCCCAAACTGCCATCCGCTGGGGATCAAGCGTTCAGAACACATAAGTTTATGGGGACACCTGAATCAAACCACAACAGATACCCACTGCCTAACATCCTCAGGGAGGGAGGGCAGAGCAGAATTCGGCAGTGTGTGCGAATAAGACCTCTTTTTTCATGGAGTCCAGGCATCCTACAGCCAGAAGAAGTTGTTAATAGTTAAGAGATCCGCCTGCCCCAGAAACCTCTCGTGAGCAGTGGACCCTCTCTGGACTCTTGAAAGGCCCTGAATCCGGTTGCACCCTCTGGGACTATCTCTGTCCTTCAACATTCCTTTGGCATTTAAGGGAGATTTCCCAGCACCTCCCTGAGTCACACTGAGCTTCCCATTTAGTCACTTAGGTCTGGGGAGTCTGGGTGGCCAAGGCCTCATGCCAAATCCACTATTGCTAAAAGCAGTGCCATTATAATGGCTTTTGTACTTAAATTCCCTTTCTTCCAGGGCCCATAACAAATGCAATAATGATGCTTCAGGGCAAAAAATTTAGAAACTGAAGGATAACATCCACACACATCTCATTTCAATTCTGTCCCTTCAGGGACCTAGTTTGCTTGCTTGCTTTGAAGGATGGATATTTAAAGATTTATAAACTCAGACGGGTGGTGGGGGGATGAAGGAGACCTGGGGCTCTTACTGCTTCACCACCCGCTCCCTACAGCTCTTAGCATCTCTCTCTAGTTCAGTAGCTGGAAGGCCCTAGAACTTCATCTGGAAGTGCCCAATAATGTGGATCTGAGAAGAGGTCAAGTTCAACATGGTCATGTTTATTGTGGGTCTGAGCGGGGTCTTCAATCTGGCTTCTCATGTGACTCAGGACAAATAAGAATGATAGCGTCAGCTGAAAAGGCAAGAGTTAGGGCTGGAGAGATGTTAGTACCTGAGTTTGGATCCCCGGAACCTACATAAAAAATCAGATAGGACTGGAGAGATGGCTTAGTGGTTAAGGCTAGGTGAAGTGGGTTTGATTCCCCAGTACCCGCATAAAGCCAGATGCACAAAGTAGCGCATGCATCTGGAGTTCATTTGCAGTGGCTGGAAGCCCTGGCACAACCATTCCTTCTCTCTCTTTGAAAATAAATAAATAAAACATTTAGGGAAAAAAAAGGCAGACATTCTGGTGGGTGTGGCAAGAGGGGAGGAAGCGTCAGGAGAATGTCCCCGAAGTTCACAGAGCAGCTGACTAAGCAGTAAACTACAAGAGACCCAGTGTCAGCGTCAGTGGAAGAAGGGGAAGGCAAGAGCCAGCACCTGAAAGTTGTCCTCTGACCTCTATCTACAAGCACCATGGCACACATGCACCCATATATGCACACGTGCACATCCATACACACTGCCCAGCTGGAGAGGCGCAGCAACAGCCCTGGAATTATAGAAACTAACCCTTGGAGTCATGTATCCAAGAGGGGGCAAGCTGCTTCTAGGAGCAGCGCCTTACGGCTAGGAAATGAACTCTTGGGATTGCTTACCCAAGAGTAGGCTAGCTGCGTGTATAGCAGAGCCTGGGAAGAGAGAGAGAGCTGACCATGGAAGTCACAGCAATGGTGAACCCGCCGCATCTGCCCACAATGCTGCTTTGATGTTCTGCAGCCATGACTTCTGCTCACAGGCACTCATTGGTATTTTCTTTTTTTTATTTATTTGAGAGAAAGAATGAGAACAGGCATGCCAAGGCCTCCAGTCTCTGCAAATGAACTCCAGGACACATGTGCTACCTTGTGCATCTGGCTTACATGGGTCCTGGGGAGTTGAAGCTGGGTCCATTGGCTTTGCAGGCAGGAACCTTAACCGAAAAGCCATCTCTCCAGCCCTCCTTGATAATTTTTGGTTGAACAGCAAAACAAAAAACAAAAACAAAAGCAAAAAACAATAATATGTGAACAAGTTGGATGAAGGGCAAGAACTTTTGACTTTGAATAATCCTTAAACATTTGTTAACGGAAAGGAATAGTGGTACGATCTGTTGGGCTCTGCTAATCCAGAACACACACATGCTCCATTCACAAATGCAATCCCACAAGCCACCTGGGCTTTTCAACCGGTCTGCGGCAGTTCCATGGACAAGGTTTTACTTCTCACTCATGCACACTTGTTCTGGATCAAGAGGGTGACTAGTCTTTGAGGAGAGCAGATCAAGAGCACAGCTCAAGACCAGTCAGCATCTCTAAACAGTCATGGATTGGTCATCGGTGTTGTTCAGGCTGAGGAAATCCAGTCACACTGCTTTAAGTGGGTGGATGACATGGTTTTAGATTAACTCCAGGTCAAGTTACAAGTCAGGAATTCAGCAGAAAAAGCAACCGAGAGAAATATGCTCACAAGTTATTTGTAAGGTCTATAAGAAATATTTCTACAGTTCTTTCCCATGGTTCATTCTTCTAGATCATTCCCACAGTTTGTTCTGGTAATTCATTCCCACGATGCATACATACAGGAAAAAAAAAAAAAAAGGTTAGAATTAGGTGTTTGCCCCACACCTGAGAAAATAACTTGTGGTCAAGACCAATTCAAACTTCCTCCCCTTCTGTGCCCAGAGAGAGAGAAGTGCTTTCAACTTGTTTAATGTGAGGGAAAGTGGATTTCTGTGGGACCCAGTCACATAGATTCCAACTCTGACTATCGTTACCCCATTTGGGGTTCAGGTAGCACCCATAAATTTTTTTTTGAGAAAATACTTTGTGAGTCTAGGCTGAGTAACCCTAACCTAAAAAATATGAAATTGGCAATGCTCCAGAAATCAAACCATATTTGAGCTGGAGAGATGGCTCAGCAGTTAAGGTGCTTCTGTGAAGCCTAACAACCCAGACTCGATTCCCCAGTACCCATGTAAAGCCAGAGGCACAGTGGCGCACGCATCTGGAGTTCATGTGCACTGGCTGGAGGCCCTGGTGCACCCATTCTCCCTGTCTGTCTCTGTTCTATCATTTTCTGCTTGCAAATAAATACAATAAAAATATATGAGGGCTGGAGAGATGGCTCCACAGTTAAGGTGCTTGCCTGCAAATCCTAACGACCTGTATTGAATTCCCCAGGACCCACATAAAGACAAACACACAAAGTGGCACATGCGTCTGGAGTTCTTTTGCAATGGCTAGAGGCCCTGGCATAGCCATTCTCCCTCTTCTCTCCCTCCTTCCCTCCCTTTCCTTCTCTCTCTCTCTCTATTCTCTCTCTCTCACACACTCTTACTCTCTATTTTCTCTCTCTGCTTGCAAATAAACTAAAACCTAAGAATATTTACTTAATATATACTTACATAATAATACTTACCTGTACTTCAATGGATCTCCTGGCTCCAATTCATTTGCACTGATGACAAAATTGTCTTCCAGAGAGAAAGTTCATGGTGTTCCTCCCTCAGAAAGTCTCAGGGGCTCCTCACCATTATGACAAGGAGTCTCAGCTCCTTGCAGCCTCATTAGACCATGTAGGATATATCCCCAGGTCCCTTTCAGCCTTGCTTCCACCGGGCCTCTCCTGTAACTTGAGTACACCGGATGCCTATGCTCATGGTTGTCCCTCAGTTCTCCATGGAATCACTGTTAGAAAATAGGGGAGTGAAGCCAGAGAGAGACTTAGCGCAACAACAGAGACAGGCTTTATTTAGAGAAAGCCAGAGATGGGCTCTGGCCAGGCGGGTCTGAAGCTGCGTCCCTTACAGACCAGCGAATGCTTATGGAACAGTGGGGTCACCTTGGGCCACTTCAGGGAAGTCATAATAGGACAGGTGGTTTGAATCTTTCCGGGACAGTGCTAATTGGTAGGGATGGTTTTGGTCACTCAGTAACTCTGAAATGGCAGTCAGAGTCCAAAGTGGAGACATTCTGGTTCTTTCTCATTTTTCTTCAAATTTTATTTATGCGAGAGGGAAAGAGGCAGTTAGAGAGAGAATGGGTGAGCCAGGGCCTCCAGCTGCTGCACATGAACTTCAGATGCACGCATCACCTTGTGCATCTGGCTTACATGGGTACTGGGGAATCGAACTTGGGTCCTTAGGGCTTCAAGGGCAAGTGCCTTAACTGCTAAGCCCTTTCTCTAGCCCCAAGACATTCTGGTTCTAACAATGACTCCCCATCCAAGTCCTGACTCAAATGGCATCACTGTGGGATGTCTTCTTTGATCCTAGGGGTTAGGATCTAGTTTGTACAATTTCACTCACAAGGCCTATACCTCGTGTCTGTATTCAGTTACAGTGACATGCCACACACCTGCCTGTAGAATGACATACACTAGGCCTCTGTCACTTACCTACCATGGGACTTTTGGAAAAGCATTCATTTGTTTCCTGGTCCTACAAAAAGAAAAACCCACTCCTGGTTGAATTTAAACCATTCAGGTTGAATGCTGTCGTAGCTATAAGAAGAAAATTGTGTTGGGCGTGGTGGTGCACACCTTTCATCCCAGCATTCGGGAGGCAGAGGTAGGAGGATCACAGTGAGTTCGAGGCCACCCTAAGACGACATAGTGAATTCCAGGTCAGCCTGGGCTGGAGTGAGAACCTACCTCGAAAAAACAAAAAAACAAAACAAAACAAAAAAAAGAAGACAATTGTGAGGGACTTGAAGGCCTCAAGTTGGTGTTTTCTAATACAGGCCCTTAGAGCTTATCAACCTGTCCTCCCCAGTAGGTGGCCAGCACCATGATGGACCAGTGTCAGCCATCCAATTCCTGCATCATGTCCTGTGGATAGTGGCCACTCCTGAAACACTGAAAACATTGTAAGCACTTCAATTCTTTGCTCCTCCTTGTCTATGCCTGGACAGTCATGACAAAGGGAAGCAGGAAAAAAAAAAAAAAAAAACATTCTGGGCTCTAAAGAAAAACTCCTAGGACAGAGCCTATTGTTAATTGGAAAATAACTAGCCATCCCCTGGGCTGTCTTCTCCTTTCAAGGGGCCCCCTGCAAGGTGGGTTGGGAGACAGTTACACCTCCCTTGAGGATAATAATGACTGCCCTCAACTCCTTTGGAAGAATGCTGGGAAGGTAAATGAAGCAATACACCTGACAGTCCTTTGAGTTCTCATGAGAAAGATACCCTTGAAACAGAGGATCCAGGTGTGCTTTGCCTGGACTTGTGAAGTTGGGGGATTTTATGAAAATCTGATCCTACAAAACAGGCAAATTAAGGGGTGAAAATTAGCATCACAAACAGCCTCATGGCTTGACAAAAAGATTCACAGCAGGATTCCTTTAAATAGCCAGCTCCCCTGGTGCATTTAAAATATGACTCAATTTACAAAGAATTTGATTTACATATACCCAGTTAGGATCATCAACTACAGAAGGAGAGGCACATATGTTTTTTATAATAAAGATCGATAACTGTGGGATTTTTAAAAAATATAAAATCATTCTTCTCAAACATACATTAACACTTGGAGTGCTAGGAAGCAGCTTGGCTCTGCCAGCAGCTGCGGCTGTGGAGGGTGCCTGGCAGGATTTCCAGAGCACAGTGTTGGGACTGCAAGAGGAACAGGGCCAGTCAGCTGATGGCTGATTGAAATAAATAAGTAACTGGCTCGAGATCACTTCTGAATTATTATATGATGTGCCTGTCCTAATTGGGTTCAAGCATTTCTGAGCTCATAGAAGATGAAAACTCAGTAAGTAGAGAATCTTTGATGTCAGAAATAGCCTTGTATAGAAAATAGCAGGAACAGGGCTGGAGAGATGGAGACTACATAGTTAATTCCAGGTCAGCCTGGACCAGAGTGACCCTACCTCACAAAACCAAAAAAAAAAAAAAAAAAAAAAAAAAAAAAAAATTACATATAGAACACCAGGGCTGGAGAGATGGCTCAAGATTCTCCAGTTTCCATGGTTAGCCAGATGTAAAGTGACACAAGGGCACAATGCCACACCTGCTCACAAGGGGTGCACGTGTCTGGAATTCATTCACAGAGGCTGAGAGGCTGCTGGTGTTCCCATTCTCTCTCTATCTCTCTCTCTCCCCTCTCTCTCTCTCTCTCTGTCTCTCTCCAAAAAAGAAAGAAAAGAAAAGAAAAGAAAATAGCAGGTATAGAAGGCTCTAGAAATGAGTGAGCACATTGTTCAACTTTCCTGTTTGGGAGTATGTCAGTGTGTGTGTGAGTGTGTGTGGGGGGGTGAGTGCGTGTGTGGGGGGTGTGTGTGTGTGTGTGTGTGTGAGTGAGTGTGTGTGCACGTGCGCACTCATGTATGTGTGGTAACCAGCTCTTTTTTTTTAATTTTTGTTTTTTATTGACAACTTTTATACTTACATACAAAAAACCCCACCTGATATTTCCCTCCCCTCCGCCCATTCCACTTTAGAACTCCAGTCTCCATCATATCCCCTCCCTCTCTCCATTAGTCTCTCTTTTAATTTGATGACATCATCTTTTTCTTCTATTTTGAGGGTCTTGCGGAGTATTGCTAGGCACTGCAAGGTCATGGATATCGAGGCCAATTTCTGTCTGGGCAGTTGCATTATAAAAGGTCATACCCTTCCTTTGGCTCTTCCATTCTATCCGCCCCCTCTTCCACAATGGTCCCTGAGCCTTGGAGGGTGTGACAGAGGTGTTTCAGTGCTGGGCACTCCTCCATCCCTTCTTCTCAGCACCATGTTGCCTTTTGGGTCATCCCAGTGGTCATCGCCATCTGAAAAGAGAAGCTTCTCTAACCAGAAGTGAGAGTAGCGTTAATATGTGAATATGAACATTAAGTGTAGTGCTTTCAGGGCAGCTTGGTGGGAATAATATATACATTTAGTCAGACAAGAGCAGGCTTATACCCCTAAGGCTCATGACCTCACCTACCATAGACTTTTACTTATGTTTTTCAGTACCAGGTATGTATTCCCTCCCAGAGAGAGAGCCTTCAGTCCAATTATGGAGCAGTTGGTTACCCCAAGAGTAGACATGCCACTATTGCACCCGTTCAGTCATTGGGCCTGTCTGGCCAAGCTTGAATATTCAGCGTCCACTGTTTTCACTGTTGATGGCTTCTGTATAACCAGCTCTTAACAGGGTTGAGGAGAGTGCCCAGAAACCATGCCTCAGGATGGGGAGCTTGCTCAGTTGTTAAAGAACTTGCCACGCGAATATGAGGACCCAAGTTCAGATCCCTAGAACCCATGTAAACTGTGCACCTGTAATCCTAGCACTCAGGCAGAGTCTTGAAGCAAATTTGTTAGCGAGGGGGCTAGAGAGGTTGCTCAGTGGTTAAAGCGCTTGCCTACAATGCCTCATCCTCGGGTTTGATTCCTCAGTACCCACGAAAAGCCAGATGCACAAAATGATGCATGCATCCGGAGATTTTTTTTTTTTTTTTTGCAGTGGCAAGAGGCCCTGGTGCACTTATTCTCTCTCTCTCTCCTTGCAAATAAATAAATAAAATATTTAAAAAATATATCATCTGGATTATCTGAATTTGTGAGCTCTAAATTCAATGGGAGACCCTGTCTCAATAAATAAGGTGGAGGGTGATTGAGGAGGGTACTCAGTGTTGACCTGCACGTATATGTGCACACACACACACTACACACAAACTACACATACACATGAGAGAGAGAGAGAGAGACACAGAGAGAATCCATGAAGGACAGGGAGTGTGTTTTCTGTGGACCTGTGGAACAATTCCAGGTCTGAGACTCTGTGGGGAATGGTCTGCAGAGAACTATGGGCAGAAGAGGAATGTGAGCAGCTGAGCTGATGAGGAAGAGAACTTCCACTGGAAGATGCCCCAGAGCTAGGCAAATTGAACTTTTTTTAAAAAAAAAATTTATTTTTTACTTTTATCTATTTATTTGACAGAGAGAAAAAAAGAGAGAGAGGGAGAGGGAGGGAAAGAAAGAATGGGCCTCCAACCACTGTAAACGAACTCCAGATGCATGCACCCCCCTAGTGTATCTGGCTAACGTGGGTCCTGGGGAATTGAACCTGGGTCCTTTGGCTTTGCAGGCAACTGCCTTAACCGTTAAGTCATTCCTCCAGCCTGCAAATTGAACTTTAGTAAGATGACTGTGTCTCGTGCTTGGGGAAGTCCATTTTGTGTGTCTTTTCTTCTGATATATGAACTTTCAAAGCTTGGTTTAGACAATGAGTCGTGGCATCTCCCTGTGTCATGACCACAGCAACCTTGTTCCAAGCTACAAGTAACAGTCCAAGCATGTTCTTCTTCCATCCCTGTCGTGCCAGGCAAGCCTTGGCTCTTTTTCTTTTCTTTCTTTTTTTTTTTTTTTTTGGCTTTTGAGGTGGGGGTCTCACTCTGGCCCAGGCTGACCTGGAATTAACTATGTAGTCTCAGGGTGGCCTCACACTCACGGCAATACTCCTACCTCTGCCTCCCGAGTGCTGGAATTAAAGGCGTGCACCACCACGCCCAGTTTTTTAATTTATTTATTTATTTATTTATTTTTTGGTTTTGCATTTATTTCTCACTCTGGTCCAGGCTGACCTGGAATTAACTATGTAGTCTCAGGGTGGCCTTGAACTCGCAGATCCTCCTACCTCTGCCTCCCAAGTGCTGGGATTAAAGGTGTTTAATTTTTATTTTTAATTTTAATTTTTATTCATTTATTTGCAGAGAGTGGTAGAGAGAAGAGAGAGAGCATAGGCACACCAGGGCCTCCAGCCACTGCAAATGAACTGCAGATGCTTGTGCCACTTAGTACATCTGACTTTATGTGAGTAGTGGGGAATCGAACCCAGGTTGTTAGGCTTTGCAGGCAAGTGCCCTAACTGCTGAGCCATCTCTCCAGCCCCACCCTATTTTATTTTATTTGTATTTGTATTTTTTTGGTTTTTTTGAGGAAGGGTCTCTCTGTAGCTCAGGCTGTCCTGGAATTCACTATGTAGTCTCAGGGTAGCCTCAAACACCACAATCTTCCTACCTCTGCCTCCCCAGTGCTGGGATTAAAGGAGTGTGCGCCATCACGCCCAGCCCCCCACCCGATTTTAATAAATAGAATATTTATTATTCAAGTCCTCCTAGTTGCAAGATTGTATAACCCAAGGCTTTTTTTTTTTTTTTTTTGCTTGTGAGTATTTATCATCACTCTATCCCTCTTGCTTCACACACGTCATGAAGTCCCTTTTGGACCAGTCTCTCGATGACTGACTGTGGGAGATAACACACATCTGACAGGACAATACAAACTGTTTTTTTTTTTTTTTTTTTTTTTTTTTGGTTTTGGTTTTGCAGGTAGGGTTACTTTTGACCTGGAATTAACTATGTAGTCTCAGGGTGGCCTCGAACTCTCGGCGATCCTCCTACCTCTGCCTCCCGAGTGCTGGGATTAAATACAAACTGTTTTAAAGTTACTTTTTTGAGAGAGAGAGAGAGAGAGAAAGGGCGTGCCAGCAGCCTCTCAGCCTCTGTGAATGAATTCCAGACACTTGTGCCCCTTGTGGGCAAGTGCCACATTGCACCCTTGCGTCACTTGCATCTGGCTAAATGTGGGACCTGGAGAATCGAACGGGCGTTCTTAGGCTTCACAGGTAGGTGCCTTAACCACTAAGCCATTTCTCCAGCCCCAATGCAAACTATTAAAGTCAAGTTTCAGAGCTCACAAAAGATGGAGTCAATTCATGGCACTGAGGACAATGATGTTAAAGGATTGTTCACTTCATAGCGAGCTGCTAAGCATAGTCGCGGGGTGGAGGGGTGCCAGGTAACCATGGGAAAAACAAAAACTCAGCAGAGGTAGTGACCCCAGAGGAACATCAAAGAGAAAAATATATGAATCGAGCAATTATGAGAAGCCTTCAGGAAAATTCATAAGCCTCTTGATTACTTTTGTAAAATTGCCCCTTCATACCATTGGCTCTAAAGCAAAATATATAAAGCAAAGGATGTAATGGTACAGTACAATAATCTGTATAAAAATTTCTAAAGGAAATGACTTACTTCTTTGTTCAGACTAAAGATGCATGTTTACAATTATAACTTAAATCACCCCAACTATGAGATTTAAAAGCTTGATTTTTTAAAATATTATTTTTGGTCATCTTTTTCAAGTTCAAGCCCCAAATGAACCTTTTTTCTCCCTTTCCTATTTAGGAGAAAAATGATATCTTTCGAGTAGTTTCCTGTTAAGTGGCTTGTCCCAGAATTAAATGATGGAGACTTTCTGCTCCTAACACCCCTGTCTGAACTATATTATTTGCATCTGGACAGCTAGCTAGCTCCACCAAGGTCAGGAGCAGAGTAGGGCACTTAACTTATATCTGCATGACAAGAGAGTCACTGAAGGAAATCTCTAGAACAAAGAAAACCTCTGCTTCACAGACAAGTTTACATCCCCTGCATTTTTTATTGCCATTATTTGCATTTCCCTATCTGGAAAGCAAACATGCCCCTGTCATAGTGAAATACCAAGCACTTGTTGCCTCCTGGCAGCACCTGGCTGGCCTCCTCACCCTTGGTGCTGTGCCAACAGGCCTCAGAGGCCCCTTGACAGCCAGATGCCCTGGGTGGGGTTGGGAGGAGCGGGGGTGTGATCATTCTTAGTGAGGCTAAGGCTGTGGCTGCCACCCTCCACACATACTTCCCTGGGAACCCATAGTTCTCTAGGAAAGGGTTTGTCACCGAGTATCCTTCAACCCAACTCCAGCAGTTGTCAGAGGTCTTGTCCATTTCCACTGACCATCTTTTTCCGCTCCTTCATCTCAGATCTCTACCTCTCCCTCCCTCCTCTATCAGACTTCAGCTCACTCCTGATGACTGGGCCTAGGTTGTTTTCTTCCTTGGGGTGGAATTGAGGTTGGGGGGGGGAATCTTCTGTCTCCTAGAGGTCAGTGCATGCCTGATGGTCTAAAAGACCAGCCACTTCTGACAAGCTTCATGAAGTCTTGTGTGTAAGAAGAAGGCAAGACTATAGCCAAGCGTGCAAGAAACATTAAATTGTGTTTCAGTAAATTAGTGCAATTTCAGTTTCAAGTCCTCTTTTTGGCTGGGTAGCTGACAATTTTCTCCTGGGTAGTATGTATGTATGTATGTATGTATGTATGTATGTATGTATGTATGCATGCATTATTTATGAAAGACAGAGAAAGACAGAGGCAGAGAGAGAGAGAGAGAGAGAATGGGCATGCCAGGGTCTCCAGTCACAAACTCCAAATGCGTGCACCATCATGTACATCTGGCTTGCGTGGGTACTGGGGATTTGAACCTCGGTCCTTAGGCTTAACAAGCAAGCACCTTAACCACTAAGTCATCTGTCTAGCCCCTGGGTAGTATTTATATCCCCGGGGACTGTGACTTCATTTTCTGGGTGGCTTAATATTGTCACAGCAGTAGTGTTTGTGCATACAGTAGGCTTAGGGTCCCAGGTCATTTCATCTCACACCATCCTCCTGGGTCTATATACACTGCCCTGCCCCGTTCTTGGTTACTGATCCCCATATAAGCACAGAGCTGACATTTTCTTTACTATTTAGGGGCCTTGGTGAGGACCTGGAGGCCTCCACACTTCTGCAGGGCTGTGAGGGCTTGGGGGCTGTCACAGATCTGGGTCTGTCAGTCATGGACTTCTTGCCTGCAGACAGACCATTTTCTTTGTCACTTACCCGCCCTTATGGCGTCTGAATAAGAGAGTCAGGTAGCTTCGTTAGGTAGTTGAGGGTAAAAAGAAGAAATTCCGAGCTGGGCGTGGTGGTGCATGCCTTTAATCCCAGCACTCAGGAGGCAGAGGTAGGAGGATCGCTGTGCTTTAACTGTGATCACTGGAAAATCAAAACATACATTATATATTTACAACATATAATGGCATAGAGCAACCATTACCATTCCAAAAGGGAAGAACACGGGTATAGCAAGCAAAGATTGTGTTATGAGAATTTGGGGGTTCCTTGCCAATGCCAATGAACAAATTTAGGGTACCCCAGATTCTTGTCATGAATTTAAAGAATTAAATCCATAGACCAGAGGGTAAGGCTTAATGAGATTTTATTACATTAAGAGAAGAAAAGTAAGCTGGGTATGATGGTGCATGCCTTTAATACCAGCACTCAGGAGATAGACGTAGGAGGATTTCCCTGTGTTTGAGGCCACCCTGACACTACATAATGAATTCCAGGTCAGCCTGGGCTAGAGCAAGACCCTACCTCAGAGGGAGAGAGAGAGAGAGAGAGAGAGAGAGAGAGAGAGAGAGAGAGAGAGAGAGAAAAAAACAGACAGCTCCATGTGGAAGGCAGAAGGTGGTAAGGGAACCCATGTGGGGGTTGGAGGTCCTGTCCCATTACATCACAGCAAGGCTGAGATGAGGGGGGCTGATCAGAGTTCAAGAAAGGTAAAAATCCAAAAGGAGACCTTGCCCACCTGATAAGGATCTATTTGTAATCTTATTTTGGTGGGTCTTATCCTCAGAGTCAGGTGAGCCTGAGAGAGAGCTGATTGGTCTGGGCTCAGGAAGGGGTGGGAATAGCTGGGTAGAGGGAGAGGGGGGTGCAGAGATAGAGTGCTGATTGGATGAGACTGGATCAGACTCTAAATTCTGGTTCTGCTGGAGCAGGCATGTGGTGTTACATTTTTTTCATTCCCTCTTTTGGGGGCAATCCTGACTAATTCCCCCTCAGTTGGACTGAAGCAAGACAGACACTGAACAAGGTAAACACCAAAGCCTGCAGTTCTACACCCAATATCTGGGAGTCACATTGAAATAAATCATCTGGGCTCCAATGTCTTGAGTAGCTCCAGCTTTGCTGCCTGTAGTACTAAGAGCCTCTCTGGGGCCAGATCCTCTCTGAGCCCACGAACCCAATTCTATCTCACATTGCCTGGCCTCCATGTCTCTCTAGAACTATGGTGAACTGCTCCATGACTCCCTCAACTTTGCATTTTTCATGCCTGCAAAACCAGCACATGGACCACTCTGAGAGTTCTGTTTCCAGCTTGGGATGAAACCTGGTCTTCTTAGGACACCGCTGTCTTAGCCTTCCAGGTTGACCTTGGTGAAATACTTTCCTAGGCAGTTGCTTTTCATAAGCAGGGAACTCCTTTAACATTTCCCCTTTAGACCTTCTCCTTTTGAAAGAATTTGCATTCTTGCTAGCCAGAGCCTTTAATGGGTTGAGTATATGCCCTCAAGTGATCTTTCCTATTGTTCCAGTACAGAGCAATAGAATTTAATTGTGCGAATCTCCTTAACAGCTACAACTGTGGAACATTGAACTTGTTCACATTTCTTTCTTTGACAAGCTGTATTTTTCATATCTTTCTGATCTATTTGTTTTTCTTTACTGTGGATCTGAATAAGAGATTTCAGCAAAAACTACTTCACAGGAAAAGTTTTTTTTTTTTTTTTTTTTTGCCTCAAAATGTCCTCTTCCAAATATGTAAGGATTTATATTTATATCCAACCACTTTTAAGTTCCCAGGATGTAGGCAGAATATGCTAGCTTCTTTGCCAGAATATTTCATGAATAGCCTGGATCTCAGTTCCCAATAAAGTCCTTCTTCCTCTCTGAAACCTCATGAGCTGAGGCACCATGTCTGTGTTTCTCTCAGCATTCTGGTCTTCCAAACTCTTAATGTCTTATTATGGTCTGCTTACAGCATTGAAAGTCTTCTTTAGTCCAAAGCTCCAGACTCTTCCATATTCCTTCCACAAACCAGTTCTAAAGGTTTATAAACCTCACAGTCAGGTTTATTGCAGCAACAACCCCACTCCTGGTACTATTTTTTCAAGGTAGGGTTTCACTCTAACCCAGGCTGACCTGGGATTCACTATGTAGTGTCTGGGTGGCCTCAAACTCATGGCAATTCTACCTCTGCCTCCTGAGTGCTGAGATTAAAGGTGTGTACCACCATGCTCAGCTTTGGAAGCAATTATTTATTTATTTTGGATTTTTCAAGGTAGGGTCTTACTCTAGCCCAGGCTGACCTGGAATTCACTATGCAGTCTAAGGGTTGCCTTGAACTCATAGCAATCCTCCCTCCCTCTGCCTCCCGAGTGCTGGGATTAAAAGAGAGAGAGAGAATTGGTGCACCAGCGTCTCCAGCCACTGCAAAGGAACTCCAGACACATGCGCCACCTTGTGCATCTGGCTTACATGGGTCCTGGGGAATCAACCAAGGTCCTTTGGCTTTGTAGGCAAATGCCTTAACCACTAAGAAATCTCTCCAGCCCAATTTTTTCCAAGGCAAGCCCAACAGACTGGCCTCTGTTTTTTTATGAGAGAGAGGCGGGGGGGGGGGATTGGTGTGCCAGGGCCTCCAGCCGCTGCAATCAAACTCTAGACAAGTGTGTCCCCTTGTGCACATGTGTGACCTTGTACACTTGCGTCACTTTGTGCTTCTGGCTTACGTGGTACTTGCAGAGTCAAACATGAGTCCTTTGTCTTCACAGGCAAGCACCTTAACCATCTCTCCAGCCCTCTGTTAGCAATTTTTTGTATCACTTTTTTTTTTCTTGAGTAGGGCCTTGCTTTAGCCCAGGTTGATCTTGAATTCATTTTGTAGTCTCAGGTTGGTCTCAAACTCACTGTGATCCTCCCACCTCTGCTTCTTGAGTGCTGTGATGAAAGGTGTGTGCCTCCACGTCCAGCTCACTTTTTTTGTTGCTGTGGAAAACAAAAAAAATCCAGAGCAATGTAAAGAAGGAAAGAGTTTATTCTGGTTTAAGGTTATAGAGGGTAGAGTCCATCATGGGGGAGAAATCATGACAGGAGAAGGGAGTTGGAAGTCACATCAGCAAGCAGAAGAACAGAGGAAGGACAGAAGTGGGCTGGAGCACCAACTGTCAAAGTCCTTCTCCCTGAGTGACTCACTTCCCAGAGCAAAGCTCTACATCCTGAGGTTCCAAACAGCATCACCAGTTGGGGGACCAACTGTTCAAACACATGAGCCTATGGGAGGCATTTTCCTTTCAACCCACAACAGGGATTTCTCAGAGATGCCATTGACCTTCAATCTGCCTTCTCTCTCTCTCTCTCTCTCTTTCTTTTTAAACTTTTTATTATTTATTTATTTGAGAGAGAGAGAGAGAAGAGGGAGAAAGAGAGAAAGAGAGAATGGGCACACCAGGACCTCGAGTCACTGCAAATGAACTCCAGACACGTGTACCTCTTTGTGCATCTGGCTTACGTGGGTCCTGGGGAATTGAACAGGGTCCTTAGTCTTCGCAGGCAAATGCCTTAACCGCTAAGCCATTTCCTCAGCCCTGCCTTCTCTGTTTCCACTTCAGTCTGAGGACTTGATATCACCATAGGATTGAAACCCACTAAATCTTTCATATCTTTGATAGGACGTGTCCCACTTTTTCTTTTATGAGACAAGGTTTTACTGTGTAGCCCTGGCTTGTCTTGAACTCACAGTCCATCTGCCTTTGCTTCCTGCGTGTTGGGATTCCAGGTGATTGCCACCATGCCCTGCTGATCCAAACATGTGGATTTTGGGTGTTCCAATTCTATGTGGTCATTCTTCCTTTGGGACAGACGTACTTTATGGCTCTCTGCCACATGTGGGAGATATCAGTGAATCTATCCAAAGCAGTGTCCCCATTTGTAGCAAATGAGTGCAAGATGCTAACTCCCACAAGTGCAATGATAGACCCATGCTGGGAAAAGCACAGCCTGTGTTCCATGACTGCATAATTGTAGTCATTGAACCCTACTGCATCCCATTCTCTTCAAGGCTAAATATGTCAGTCTGCTTTGCTCAACTCAAAGGTCGTGGTTGTCTCCTTATTGTAAGTTCAGTAAGTTGGCAGTTTCACCTTTCTACGAGCATTTGTCTGGAACATTATCTCAGCTTGTTGTGAGTAGTTAAGTTTATTCAACATATAAATCTCTTAAAACCCATGCACTTAAATATTTGTGGTCATGTGGGATATTATCAGTGTCAGGAATGGCTGAGTTGAAGGCATTTTTGGGTCATTGTACTTTCTTTAAATCTTCTCCAAACATTTTAGGTTTGGCAAAACCTGAATTGTGTTTTGCCAAGCCCCTGTGCCTGTAATTTGTAAACCCCTGTGTATTTTCAGGGAAATATAGTCCATCTGTTTCTGATTGATTTACACTTAACTCATCTAAACGTTGTTTTGCTAGTGTTATTTGATGTCCAAAGGGCCTCAGAGCCTGTTTACATCTGTCTTAGCTGCTTTTTTCCCCCCTTGAGATGCAGGAAGATTTGTTTTGCCAAGAGTAAACTAAGTTGAACACGGTGTTGCCCCTCTTGCCTGTACCCCCAGCTTTGGATCAGGCTCAGGTTGAGTTTGAAATAAAGATCTGAGGAAGTTGTGTTGGCCTTTGAAGCTGACCAAACACTACTGCAGACTTCATTAAGAGAAATCAGAGCCCAACGCATCCCAGTTGGGGATTGTGACCAACAGCATCAGTAGAGTCCAACCCTCAGGGCCACCAGCTTTCCAGACTTCTCTCGGGCTCTGACTGTCAGCTGCAAAGGGCTAACGACCCCTACCTCCATTGTTCCTTCCCTTGGGACCCTGCCACCCAAGCTTCTTTGAGAAGAATAGAATACATTTTCGACCATGCACAAAGGGATCGATTCTCTTGCTAGATTTGTGATAACAAATCTTGTTGAGCAAGATGGTGGTTTTCAAACAAAACAAAAGAAATCCTTAGCTAGTGCCCTAAACCCATTGAGCCTTAATTTTAGGTGGTCTGTATTTGCTTTGCAAATGAACTCAATTACCAAGCCACAAGCATTTAAAGATATCTTGTCCAGTGCCAGAAGGAGTATACCTGACACAGGGGACCAGAGAGAAGCCTGGCCCTGCTCTGCCATTAAGAAAGTGAGTATTGCTTGAATTTAGACATTGCTCCATAGAACTGGAAATAAAATATTAATGGAGACAAACCCAGTGCAACTTTATGATTCACTGTGAATTGAAATGACCTTTCTCTTTGGAGAAAGTGCTTTGATGGACATTCAGTCACGCGCTAGGGAAATTTTCTTGGATTGGAGATATTTGAGACAAAGAGGAGCTAAATGGCTTTGCAAAGTCATGTGACAAGTTGATTTCTCAATACGCATATAATGACAGCCAGTCTGAGATATTATCATTGCTTTTTGGACCCTAAGAAGGTCTTAGAAAACTTAGCTTCTAGGTAGAAGGGATGTTGACAAAGCATTTAGTTGGAAGGAGGCATGGTGTGGCACCTTATCTCCAAGGATAAGGCCTTTTGTTTCTGTATTGCAATTCCCTTCAGCTTTCTTTCAGTTTTCAGGAAATTGTAATATCAGTACTAATAGTTTTGTCTTTTTTTGTTGTTGTTTTGTTTTGTTTTTTGAGGCAAGATCTCACTCTAGCCCAGGCTGACCTGGAATTCACTATATAATCTCAGGCTGGCCTGTAACTCACAGTGATCCTCCTACCTCTCCCTCCCGAGTGCTGGGATTAAAGGTATGTGCCACCATGCCCAGCTCCACACCCTTTTTAAAAATAAAATAAAATAAAATAAAAAATAATTAAAAAATTGTTGGGCTGGAAAGATGGCTTAGTAGTTAAGGTGCCTGGCTGCCAAGCCTAAGAATGCCCATTCGATTCTCCAGGTCCCACATTTAGCCAGGTGCAAAAGTGATGCAAGGGCGCAATGCCACGCTTGCCCACAAGGGGGCACACACGTCTGGAATTCATTCACAGCGGATGAGAGGCCACTGGCGCGCCCATTCTCTCTCCTGTCTGCCTCTTCCTCTCTCTGAGGGAGGATTACATTTCTTTTCATTGTTTTGGATTTTGGAGACAGGGCTGTGCCAGAGTTCAGGTTAGCTTTGGACTTGCGACCCTCCTGCCTCAGCTTGGTTACAGGTGTGTGTCACCAGGCCTGGCTCAAAGCCCTCTCAAGTGAAGGTTGAGGAGTCTGGATTTGGGGTAGCTTTCCAAGTGGTTTGGCTTTGTTCATGGTGCGTGTCTGCGGAAGTCTTAATCCAGACCCTCTGTCACAGAGCAAGAATGTCTTTCAGACTTTCCAGGCAGGTGACGATCCATCTGTGTTTACGGCCTTCAAACAAGACTCCACCCCGTCTTGGAGCCCTCTGTGCATGCTATCTTCATGCACCGCTCCGTGTTTTCCTCGGCAAAGGTTCTGAACGGTGTACTATGAGCACCCCACAAGCTCCCCGTCTCCCAGTCTGGTTCCCATGGCTGTCTGTCTCTTGGAGAGGTGGGTTCCATCTTCTGTTTCTTCTTGCTCTCCTCTCAGGCTGGACCTCTGTTAGACTAACTCCACCTCTTCATTGTTTCCCTACACTTTCTCCCGTCTGGAGTTGGGTTTATTTTTCTTCCTGCCTAACTACTTCTAATATACTAAGTCAATAAACAGATTCTCTGTGGTTACATATGGCAAACAGCTGAAATTTACAGTTGAGAGTAAAATTTCCTCATTTGGGCGGGGGTGGGGGGGGAACCCTCATCATTTCACAGATTTAAAAAGTGGTCATTCTGATCTCCAGGGCAAATAAAAGTGTTTTATAACCTTTCACAAAAGCTTATGCCTTGATTAAATTTTTATTATGAATTATTAATTAAACCAAGGAAATGCAGAGGCCTGAACCTTTGCTTAAATTTGCTCCAGATTGAGACACAAAGCAAAGGCGGTAAGAAAGCCTGAAGGGGAGGTTTAATGATGGGCAACATGTAGAAAGCTATCCAAGCACTTTCATCTACCAGAGGCTCCAAACCAGCCATGTAAATGAACCCACGTGCCCAGAACGGAGGTTGGCAACAGGCCTAGAAGAAACAGGAACTCTTCGGCCCTGGTGGTTGCTCTCTCCTGGGTTCTGCGTTGGGCCTGCAGAGACATTGGGCCTTGCTCACTTCAGGGATAGCTGTGGGCAGACAGGCAGCGTGAAAGCAACCATTAGAAAAGCAGTCTGGTGTCCTGCAAGCTGAGCCTCAGGTTGGATGAAGCAGGGTGTTGCTCTTAGACCGGGCAACTGATTCAAGCGGGGTCACCCAGTATGGGTGTACAGATTGCCAAGAGGCAAGGGTGAGTAAGTGGTGAAGTCCAACGCCGGTACTCCTTACCGAGCCTCGCTCCTTGTTGTGGGGGGCCCCCTTTGTGGGTTAAACAGCAGAGCCAGGTTGCCTTGCTCTCGGGTCATCAAAGTGTGTGGAGGCATGAATAGGACACAGGGGGCTTTCTCTATCCTTCCAGCAAAGGATACTTAAAAAAAAAAACCCACACCATATTTATTTATTTAAGAGAGAAAGAGAGAGAGAAAAAATGGGCATGCCAGGGCCTCTAGCCACTGCAAATGAACTTCCGAATATGCAAGTGCCACCTTGTGCATCTGGCTTACATGGGTACCAGGGAATAAAACCAGAGTCCTTAGGCTGGGCAAGTGCCTTAACTGTTAAGCCATCCCTACAGCCCCAGAGGTTACTTTTTCTTAGTACATAGAGGGGTAGTTTGGACAGGTGACAGCCTAGAATTCAACCAAGAGATGCTGGGGATTGAAAAAAAAAAAAAAGAAGAAGAAGAAGGCTAGGAATAGCTCAGTGGTAGAGTACTTATCTAGCATGTATAAGGCCCTGGGTTTCATGTCTTATTACCACCAAAAAAAAAAAAAAAAAAAAAAAAAAAAAGACTCTGTCTGTCTGTAGGGACTTCTCATCTCAGTAGTTTTATTTGGCTCTTATACTGAAGTCACTGCTCATGGAAAGTGGCTGATTGACGACACCCTCCTACAGTGACATCATATAAATAAGCATGAAGACACTGTGTAATCAGACCCCTGTAAAGATAAGAGGAATGGAAGAAAGAATCGAAGGATGCCGTTTCCTTTCTAATATCTGCCGTGAATCACAGCCGAGAAGGAAGACAGGAAGCCGGTATGGACATGGGGGTGAGCAGCACGGTTTCCATGGGAGCGGGTCCCACATCCCTGTATCACTTTGGTCGAGGGCTGGGCGGAGTGGGATGTGGGAGGAGGTGGGGATGCTCTGAAGGGTAGGTTAGCCTTTGCTAGCATCCACTTTTGTAATCAAGCATGCCTCATAAATCCATCAGTATTTGCACCCACTCACTCAATTTGCCAGCACCTAATTAATACCTATTGTGAAGCCAGCACAGCAGGGAGGCTTGGAGCGGAGTGATGACGGCCTGCAAGAAAGGGATGACCTCAACCTTGGAGGCCTTCTTGTTTCAGAAAACGGGTGCTCTTTCCTTAGCCTCACCTTCCCCAAACTAAAGTGAGCTGCCAGAGTCCTGGTTTACTTGGAGTGTCTCGAGGGACAAAAGCCTCTTGGAAAACAATGCGTCTTATCTTTCCTTAGAATGTTCTTTCCATGAAAGAGATAGCTTATTTAAGGATCTCGAAAAGGCTCTGGAGGAGGACAGCATGGAGAGAGGGGGGAGGGGAGGAAGAGAGAGAGAAATAGAAGGGAGAGAGAAAGAGGAAGAAGAGAGGGGAGAATAAGAGGGAGGGGGAACAGAGGAGAGGAGAGAGCGAGAGCAAGAAAGATTGATTGATTGATTGATTGATTGATTGATTTGTTTCAGGCAGGTTCTAGAATAACTGAAGATAACTCTTGGTTGTTGTCCTGTTGAGCCAATTGCTTTGCTAATTGGAGGAACTGTTCCAGCATTGAAGGGTGAGGTGGAGGCAGGGGATTGCTCAGTACTTCACCCCAGTGATCTTGTTTGAGGATAACTCCCACCACCCCCCCATTAGAACATTTTGAAAGCAGAAGAGTCTGCTAGTGGCAAGGAAGGTGTGTGTGTGTGTGGGGGGGGGAGATTGGTAACAGGTGTCTTCACGAAGCAATGATGGCCGTGGGAATCAGGACCTCCTACATGCTAGGCGAGCTCTGTCCATCTCCGCCTGGCTTCATTTACTTCTTACAGGTGACTGATGACAGGTCAAGGGTGGTCTTCCCAGAGAGACTGCTTCACAAGATGAAGTTCCCCTTGCGTTCCTCAGCCAACCTGGCAGTACTGCTGTCAGTGGGAAGAGGTTTGAGGATGGAGTTATGTGGCCAGGGAACGAGGGAAGTGTGTGCAACGAGGCCAAGGGGACGTGGTGAGAAAGAAAGATGGCTGGTGGTGAGCCCCCTCCCCCGCGCCCCCAGCTCTCCTGAGCTATGCAGGGATCCTACTGTATTACTCAGGTCTGTGAAATGGCTCCAGGGTATCTTAGAGATTAGTTAGCTCAATTCATCATAGTGTTGCTATAATGGGACAGGTCCTCTCTCCCTTTTGCTTGGTGGCTGCCCTGTCCTGTGACATGGACCTGCTCCGCTGTTCCATCCAGTTGTTCTATCCATTCCCGTGTTCACCTCCAATTCTCATTTTTTATTTATTTTATTTTTTTGGTTTTTCGAGGTAGGGTTTTGCTCTAGCCCCAACAGACCTGTAATTCACTCTGTCGTCTCAGGGTGTACTTGAACTCATGGCGATCCTCCTACCTCTGCCTCCCAAGTGCTGGGATTAAAGGCGTGCTAAGACCAGAGCTTTTCACTTGCATTTGGTCACATGGCAGGTTTGCCACCCATCACCTCCCTTTGCTGGCTGAAGAGGTTTCACTTCCTTTACTTTGTTCCTGCAGATAAAAGAGGGCCCGCGAGGGTCTACTGGCTCACTTTCTCTTTTCCAAGTGTTTCAGGTAAGGGAAGCGCGCCCTTGCTCGTTAGGCAGGCCGCCTGTCTGGGTTACTAGGGAGAGAAGGATGTAGACATGCAAGGCCCACCATGAACCTTCTGTTCTGCTCGTGTCCCACCTTCCTTTTTTTTTTTTTTTTTTTCAGAGGTGGCAGTTACTGGGCACCATAACCCTTTGAAGGGGAGATCAACTGCCTCAGATAGGAAGGTTTTATCTCTGAGGTTATTGCAAATGTGCCCAAGGCCTACATCTGCTTTGGCCCAGATCTGAACTGGCAGCCAGATAAACTGCTGTATTTATCAAGTCTAAACACTTGACAGAAGGCAGTCATCTCGCCTCCCCACCCTCCAGATAAGCAAAGCCTGCAACCCGGCATGCCTGGATTCAGTCTGGAATTGTCACTCCCTCACTGGGTGCAAGGCTTCTGGTTTTTTCCCCACCGTCTTAAATTTTAAAGGGAATTTGATGTTCCCATACATTTGTTTTGCTGTTCTTTGCCCATAGTCGAAAATAAAATCCAACGGGTTTTATAGGTGGATAAATCCTTTTTAAAGGCCCTTTTGTTACCACTATGGGGTTTGTGGGCACTAAAGCTGGGTTTTAAGGGACCCATGAAACCTTAGAATCACAGTTTGCTGTATTTAGAAGGTACCAAGTAACCACTGGGTACTGGGCCCCTTCCTGGTGTGGATGGAGAAGCCATAGCTCAGCAGGGCCTGCATCTTGTCAGGGCAACATGTTTGTGAATGTTGGGCAGATGTGGGATTGGCAGCTTGGTGTGGCCAGTGACCTGGGTCTGACCTTGGATAAACTCCTGGAGCCACTATTTCCGCATCTGTCACATGGAAATCACAATCGACCCTTACAGTATTGTTGGGAGAGGTCAAAACAGTTTCCCCGTGGGTGAAGGTCACACAGATAACCATGGGAGTCAACGCCAGGAACTCTGCTATCCTGGCTCTCTGGTTTTGATTTTTTTTTTCCTTCCCATTGTGCTGTGGAATCTTCTGGGGAGTTCTTCAATCAAAAGTAAAGATTCTTCTTGTCCCACCCAAGTTCTAGTTCACCTCCAGATGGTCTGAGGCTCAGTTCTGCTCGGGGGAAACTCATGTTTGTACGATGACAGCATCAATATTTCTTCTGGATGAATTAATAATCAACTTGCCATTGTATTTAGGAAAAAAAAAAACAAACCAGACATCACCTCATGGTCGTCTCCTAGGGAGCGTCATTTCTTCCGTTCTTTCTGGAAAATGTTCTTTTTGGATTTTGTGGTAGCAGGAAGTGGAGTCAAGGGGCTTTATGCCGATTGGAAAAGTGTCATCAGTCCATAGCTTAAAGGCCCCCAAGATGATCCATCCGCTCCTTGAGTCGGAGGTCGGGGGACCCGTATGACCTGTCTTTGCAAACCTTCGCCAGGGCGTCGTCTGCGTCTCGGACACTAGGTGGCACCACAGGAACATCCTGGCGGCCCCAAGCGCCGTGATGGTTGACAAGGACACGCGTGGCGCGAGGGGAATCCTCCCGCTTTCCGCCTGTAGCCCCAGGCCCAGCCCCAGCCTGAGTCCTCCCATCAGAAGGGTCCACTCCGGAGGTTGCCCTGCCCTGCGATGGGGATCCGCCCCTTTGCTTCCATCACTCCAGCTTTGCATCTCAGCTTGTCCCCTCTGCCACCCCCAAGCCCCTTTCTGATGGGCTCATTTGCATCCAGGGGCTCAGTTCTGAGCAAGAGGCTGCGGACACCTACACATCCCTCCCCCGCCCCGCCCTGCTCAGGCAGGGGCCTGGGAGCTGGCCACAAGAGACTGTGCGGTTATTTGTCATCAGTCTTCCAGGTGTTCAGGGCAGTGGATGTTCCTGGCTTGCCTCCAGCCTAGGGCTTCTCGACTTGGGAACCCTCTGTCAGGCTTGCCGTGGTTTCTCAAAAGTCACCTGCTGGGCTGCAGAGATGGCTCAAGCCAGACGCACCGAGTGGTGCATGTATCTGGAGTTCTATTGCAGTGGCAGGAGGCCCTGGCCTACCCATACTAACTTCCTCTCTGTATATACCTCTTTCTCTTTGTCTTGGTTTCTTTCTCAAATATATATTTAAATCAGTCACTTAATGGTGTAGGAAGATTGCTGTGAGTTTGATGCCAGCCCCAGACTACAAAATGTATTGCAGGTCAGCCTGGGCTAGAGAGCCTACCTCAAAAAAACAAACAAACAAAAAAAAAAACAAAACAAAACAAAAAAACAACCAAACAAACAAGCAAACAAACTCACCTACTGTAGCTTCTTCTCCCTGGATAAAGTGACATTTCCTCTGCCCCATTCACTCAAGGGCTTTTTGGCTTTCCTGGGCCATTGGACTCCAGCGCCTCTACCTTCCACCATTACACCCCTATCCACTAGCATAGTGTCTCTATTCTTTCCCCCCTTGGGCCCCTACCCATCATAGCATCCCTATCCTCCACCATCGTGTACCTCTGCCTGTCACCACTACGTCCCTACATGCCGCCATCGTGTCCCTACCCTCCACCATTGTGCCCCTTTTTGTTTGGAAGTTCATGCAAGACACTGTGTGTGTGTGTGTGTGTGTGTGTGTGTGTCCCCAAACCCACCAGGTGTTAAGCCAAGGGTGGCTGGTCCCTTGATATCTTGGCTATCTCCTTTAAGCTGAATGCACACTTCAGATATTTCTCTGTTTCCCAGGGGTTCGGTAAGTGACCCCAGAACAGACTGTTCCTTCTTCCCTAGAAGAGTCCTCTGGCTAGTGAGATGTCTGTGTCTGAGGTTCCCTGTGCATGGCTGGCTTTGGGTCTGCAGACCCGGAGATCAGAGGGAACTTTCGCATGCGCTTTGACTGAAGAGGTGGACGGAGCACTGAGGCTGGCAGAGGAGAAAGTGAGAGAGGAGAAGGAAGGATTCCCAAGATCATGGCCTGCATGTGGCAAGTATCTGAATCTCGCCTCTGCTGCTTGAGAGCTGTAGGACTGTGGGCAAGGTGCTTCGTGACTTCAGCCTCAGTTTCCCATTCTGTAAGTTGGGACTATCACTACCTACCTCATAGGAGAATTATGATCTCTTTTTTTAACTTGTTTTTAATTGACAACTCCTATCATTACAGACAATAAACCACGATAATTCCCTCTCCTCCCCCATTCCCCTTCACAAATCCACCCTCCATCATATCCCCTCTCTCTCTGAATTAGTCTCTCTTTTATTTTGATGTCATCATCTTTTCCTCCTATTGTGAGAGTCTTGTGTAGGTAGTGTGAGGTACTGCGAGGTCATGGATATCCAGGCCATTGTGTGTCTGGAAGAGTGCATTGTAAGGAGTCCTACCCTTCCTTTGGCTCTTACATTCTTCCTGCCACCTCTTCCACAATGTGCCCTGAGCCTTGGAAGGTGTAATCGAGATGTCTCAGGACTGAACACTCCACTGTCACTTCTTCTCAGCACTCTAGTGCCTTTTGAGTCATCCCAGTGGGCACTGCCATCTGAAAAGAGAAGCTTCTCTAATCAAAAGTGAGAATAAAGCCAGGTGTGGTGGCGCACACCTTTAATCCCAGCACTTGGGAGGCAGAGGTAGGAAGATCGCCATGAGTTCGAGGACACCCTGAGACTACATTCCAGGTCAGCCTGAGCTAGAGTGAGACCCTACCTCAAAAAACAAAAACAAAAGTGAGAATAGCATTAGTACATGAGTATGAACATTAATAAAAATACTTCCAGGGCAGTTTGGTGAGCACAATATATGCATTTAGCCAGACACCAGCAGGCGTTATACCCCTAGGGCTCATAACCTCCCCCATCATAGGTTTTCCATACCAAGCATGTGTTCCCTCCCCTGGAGCAGGCTTCCAGTCCAACGAGAGGGCAGTTGGTTTCCCCCATAACAGACATGCCACTATTGCACCCATTGACTCATTTGGCCTGGATGGCCCAACTTAGTACGGCTTGTAGTCTTTATCACCACTGATGACTTCTGTCTCCCATAGGATGTGTGTAGTACAGCTTTTTCCAGCTTTCTGTCAGCTGGAGTACAGGGAGGAGGTTTTCAGCTCAGCTCCAGCTTGATCTCTCAGCAGTCTTGCAGCCTGAGCATGTGGAGTCTTCAGCAATAAGGTCTTACATTCTATTCTGATAGGAAACTAAGAGCCTTGGCAATGGTTTGGGAGCATCCTCTTGACACACGGAAAGGACTCAGTAAATGGTAACTGGTTTCGCCCTGGTGTTTCACCAAACTGACCTTGTGGAAATCAAAAGGCACTTCCCACTTCACTGCACCTGGCCTCAACATGGTGGAAAGGAAGAGAAAGTAAAGGGCTTATTTTGTTCTCCCAGGGCTCTTGAGTTGAGATTCAGGTGTGGCTCCACTCCAGGGAGCAAACTCTCTAATACAGAACACATGATCTTCCTGATTTGTGCAATAATATGTATTATCTCTAAGGAAGAT
Organism: Orientallactaga sibirica; assembly: GCA_036365145.1. NCBI lineage: Eukaryota > Metazoa > Chordata > Mammalia > Rodentia > Dipodidae > Orientallactaga > Orientallactaga sibirica. Next base: position 15,385,170 of record JAEOAD010000027.1, on the reverse strand, counting down.
GTATCAATGTACATGTAGAGGGAAGGGAGAGCTTCTACTTGGGCTGGTCCCTGCCAGAAATGTTCTGAGATATCAGGCCCTACCAGTCATTAGATGGCTTTGCACATGGCTACAAGTCCCCCTCATTGCTTTCTGTGGAAGTTGGTACAGTAGGTCAAGATTTCTCAGTGGGGAGCTGGAGAGATGGCTTAGCAGTTAAAGGTGCTTGCCTGTGAAGCCTACGGACCCAGGTTCGATTCCCTAGTACCCATGTAAGCCAGTTGCACAAGGTACCGTACATGTCTGGAGTTTGTTTGCAGTGGCAAGAGGTCCTGGCACATCCATTCTCTCTCATGAATAAATAAATAAATAAGTAAATAAAATATTCAAGAAAGATTTCTCAATGGGAGACCTCTCAGGTGTGTTCAGCCTGGGGGCTGCCCATGGCTAAGGCAAGCTATGAATTCAGCCCAACACAAGATTGTAAATTTACTTAAAATGTGAGATCCCCGAGCATTGACTTTGTGACTAACAACCTTGTGTCACAATATCAAAAGGTTGAACCTGGATGGCCTGCCTGTCAGGTCAACCATCCTTTGACTAAAACACACTTACGCCTTTGCACGCAATTGCCCATGCAGCTGAAAACACGAGAAAGGATTTATCTAAACTCTTATTTTTTTTCTGTTGAATTTCCCATGTGCTATCAGGGACTGTCTCCCTTTGCTTTAGGAATTTCCATACCAGTGGGCTGGGGAGATGGCTCTGTGGTTAAAGGTGCTTGCTTGCAAAGCCTAATGGTTCAAGTTTGATACCCCAGTGCCCATGTAAAGCCAGATGTACCAAGTGGTATGTATGTTTGGAGTTCATTTGCAGTGGCAGGATGCCCTGGTGTGCTCATTCTAGCTCTCTTTCTCTCTGATAAATAAATATTTTAAAAATATTTATGAGTGAGAAAGAGGCTGGGAAAAAGAGAAAGAGAGAGAAAGAATGGGTGCACCAGGACCTCTACCCCCTGCAAACAACTTCCAGACACATGCACCACCTTGTGCATCTGGCTTTACATGGGTACTGGGAAATTAATCCCAGGTCCTTTTTAAATTTAAATTTTATTTTTAAAAATATTTTTTAAATTTTTAATTATTTATTTGAATGAGAGAGAGAGAGAGAGAGAGAGAGAGAGATAGATACAGAGAGAATGGGCACTCCAGGGCCTCCAGCCATTGCAAATGAACTCCAGACACATGCGCCATGTTGTGCATCTGGCTTACATGGGTCCCGGGAAATGAAACCTAGGTCCTTTGGCTTTGCAGGCAAGCGCCTTAACTGCTAAGCCATCCTTAAATATTAAAAAAATTTTTTTTGTTTTTGTTTTTATTTGTTTATTAGCAACAGAGAGAGAGAAAGAGGCAGAGAGAAAGAGAGAGAGAGAACAGGCACACCAGGGTATCCAGCCACTGCAAATGAACTCCAGATACTTGTACCACCTTGTGCATCTGGCTTAAGTGGATACTGGGGAATTGAGCCTCGAACCTGGGTCCTTAGGCTTCATAGGCAAGTGCTTAACTGCCCTCCAGCACCCCCCCCTTTTAAAAAGAATTTACAGGCAGGGGGATTGCCATGACTTCAAGGCCAGCCTGAGTCTTCATAATGAATTCCAGCTCAACCTGGGCTAGATTGTGACCCTGCCTCTAAAAAAACCCCCCAAAACCAAAAATGGAATTAAATATGAGAACTGGGATGTAATTCAATGGTACAATCCTTGCCTAGTATGTACCAGAAAAAAAAAGGAATTTTGATATTTTGATATTATCACTTTTTTTTTTTTTTTTTTGGTTTTTTTGAGGTAGGGTCTCACTCTGGCCCAGGCTGACCTGGAATTAACTATGTAGTCTCAGGGTGGCCTTGAACTCATGGCGATCCTCTTACCTCTGCCTCCCGAGTGCTGGGATTAAAGGCATGTGCCACCACGCCTGGCTTCACTTCTTTTATTGATGTTATAGGGTTGACAAGTCACTGTACAGATGGACACTGAGACACAAAGGGGAACCCTGGAGTGCCCTCCTACCAGGTGCCCAGCATCACCTTTGGATGCTACGGGGAGCTCTGCGGGCCTTACTGGTGCCTCAGCACTTGTGATTCCATGGGGAAACCAATGGCCTTGGCTGGATTCCTGCTGGGATCCTTTCTGAGAACAGGCAAACCCTCCTTCAGCTGGGGACGTGAATGTCACCGCTACAGTGGACAAAGGTCACTGAGCTCATGGCTCTTCCGCCTGAGCTCCCCACCCTCTGGTCCTTGGGCTTTGGTAGGACATGGATCTTGTTCATTAATGGAATGATTGAAGTGATTGTGACAGATACGGCAAGCCATCCCTAAGTGCAAATGACTCAGTTTATTAATGTTCTGTTGGTGAGCAGGTCTCTTTGCTTGCTAGCCACCTTAAACAGTATTTCATTGAAAAGGGCCTAATTATTTCGAGAAGATGGCCCAATTAGAAGCTATGTTCCCTCTATGTGTGTGTGTTTATGCATAGTGTTTAGATAGAAAACACATTTATAAGTGTGCACATATTTGGGTGTGCTTAGCAACTTAATTGCCTAGGATAAATTGCTGAAAAAAAAAAAATGTCCGGGGGCTGGCCCCCTGTCTGTTGCAAAACTCAGAGCCCAGGCCACCCTGTCAGGGGATAGAGTTGGTGGCTATGATGGAAGGCTCCAAGAGTCACGAGGCAGCGTCTTCCACAGAAACCACCTCTGGCCTCTGCTGTGCTCCGAGGAGGTCCTGTCGTTTTCCTCAGTATTGCCATGTGTGGGCTGGAGGTCGCTGGGGCCGGTGTCCTCGCCTTGGCTCAGGAGAGACACTGACTTGAGGCTTTTGTTTCCGGAGCGGACTGTCTAGCGTTCCTAATGAGCCAATATGTTCCCTTTAAGGAAACAAACAAACAAAGCAAAACCACCAGTTCATCTGCAGCCTCTTCATTTGCTTTAAATGCAAACAAACACAAGGAGAGTGAGTGGTTATTTTTCTGCACCACCTCTTTCCGCTGCTGTGTGGCTCGGGGTGTTTGCGTGGTGTTTGTCACCATAGGACCTACAGGGCCAGTTCCAACTGGTACTTGGTAAGGCATTTATTTATTATTTATTTATTTACTTTTCTTTCCAAAAATTCCCAGTATTCCTTTAAGGCCCATTTAGCTGCGGGTTTTGTTTATTCTCCCGGCAATCAGCATTTCAAATAAGACAAACCAGCATTTTCTTCCTGGGCTGTGAATCCCTGCCGGCCAGCCTTCCACCTGTACACCTGACGCCCACGTGGCCAATTGAATTTCTCTGTAACCTGCATCCCCTTTCGAGACCTGCCCCCTCCGTCTACCAGGTTGGAAACGGAGAACTTGAGAAGGGCAAATGTAATTTTAAGAATTGCTAATGGTGCTAGAAATCTGCAATGCAATTAGCATCATTAGATTTGGCGCTCCTCCGAAGGCATGAAACTCCTTGTCAGCCCGCAGTGACAGCGACAGCAAGTGGGTCCACGTGTGTGTGCCCGGTGCTGGGGGGGGGGGTTGGACTGGCAGTTGCTGCTCACTGAGATGGGAGCAGTGGGGTTGACTTTCTTTCCTTTTCTCATAGACTGTCTGACTTCTTTGTCTCTTTTCTGGGCTGTTGGGTGGTGGCTGGAGGGATGTTGGATTATAACCTGTGTTTCCAAACTTCCAGTCAAGTCACCCTGCTATTTAGGAAACCGAGCCCTACTTTGTGAACTCACCCCGCTTCCTGGGACTTTAGTTCAACCAAGGTTCTACCTGTTCTAGAATGCTTGTAATCCAGGTACAGTTCATTGCCACCTCTGCATCTCCCACCATCGCCCACTTAGGATTTCTCTCTGTCTCTCTCTCTCCCGCGCACCCGTCCCCATCACCTTTTCATCCAATTTCCTTGTCTTCTCCACTTTTCATGGATCAGAGATAACATAAAGTGTTAAAAATAGGGATTTGACTGCTGGGCATTGTGGCATACAATTTTAATCCCAGCAATTGGGAGGCTGAGGTAGGAGGATCCTGGAAGTTCTAGGTCAGCCTGGGGCTACAGAGTGAGTTCCAGGTCAGCCTGTGCTAGTGTGAGACTCTGCCTAGAAAACAAACAAACAAAAATAATGGAGGGTGGTGGTGATATAAAGAGATGTATAGGCAGAGAGGTAGTAAGAAAAGAGAGAGAGAAAATATGAATTATTGAATTAGAGATTCCTTACTTTTTCACAGGAAACTGATTTTTTTTTTTTTTATTCCCTGGAAAAATAACATGGGCCGAGCATGGAAATCCTGTTAGCTGGCTAAAAGGTTGGCAAATGCTGAAGAAGTTCTTGATGGGTCTGTTCAATTTAGCACAGATTTCTACTCTGGGGATCTTCTTTCAAATACAGAGGCCCCAATCAGAAGCTTGTAGAGGGGAGCTATTCTTCCAAGATTCCAGATGTGTCTGTGAGACAACACGTTACGGGGCAAATTGATTTCACCCTTGGGAAACCGGAGATTTTTTCAAAGTTATGTCTGCAAAGCCAGCTAATGCAATTCCCCATTAGTGCATTAAAGTGTGCCCTTATTAATTCAAACATAAAGGCAACAAAATAAGCTGTTAAATTTAAAATATAATACATATATAATGAGGAGAATGTGTGAAAGCCTCATTCAAATGAAAATACAGGAGTGTTTGAACTACTGAGGTATCTTTTGTATTGAATTATGAGCATATGTAATAGATTTAATTATTAATTTCCCCATTGTTCTATGCACACAGACAGGGTTCAAGGCACAGTCATTTTCTGGCTTTCATAGATCTAATTTGTATAATTATTGCCTGAATAAAGAATTGCTCCAATTCCTAGCTCGCTTTCTTTCTTTCCCCCTTCTAAACGCTATTTCAATGCCGCATTCCAAAAGGGGAGCCTCGCCTGCCACTGCTTCAAAGTCAGCTGATCACTGGCATGATGGACGGCGCGGCCGCCGATGACGTCCCCTTTCAAGTCTCTTTGTCTAAGTGAATTATCGTGCATCCTTTTAATTTTATTGAACAAATTACATTTGTCAAGGTCTATCTTTGTAAATAAATGATAACTAGAGACACATGGATGCGTATTTCTGCTGTTCAAGGGCTCTTGTTCCATTTCTGGAAGCCAGATGAACATGGAATGAAGGAGAAACTTCCCTCTAAAAGCAATTATCTTTCTGCATTCCCATCAGTATAATTATATTGCAGGGAATTTTAAGAAGCTGTAGAAGTAGAATTGAATGCTTAAAACTGTGTTTGCTGAATTGCTATGCAAAAGTTGAACAGGCTGTACTGCATCACACAAAATAGTCTAGCTCTCTCCTGGCCACGTTTCTGTGAGTTCAGAATGTGCCTCAAGGGTGGAGGCAGCGTGGGGGTGAGCTTGGCTACATGGAGGAGTTCCTGTGTTGCTCGCATAGAATATGGAATGATATTTCTCGAACCTGACAACCATAAGCAAGGTGACTGGGGAATGTGGATAATGAAACCACCCCCATTTCCAGTCTATTTAGAAGTCTTGTGACTCGACCAGTGCTCTCTGACCGGAACAGAAACCTACTAGCTTATGAGCTAATCCATGAATGGGGGTAGAATGATGAGAGAATATTCGTGAAATGGTGGTTGCAGCAATGGCATTGTCCCCCAAACAAGCCAGCAGCTGGTTCTGAGAAGTACTGCACGTAGTTTCCTTGGCTGCTTTGTCGGCATGGTAATGTCAGCAATGGCCATGTCTTTACCAATGGCTGTCCCCCGCAACCTGGTGAACGGCAGCCATGAATTACACTGTGCCATCTCATCACCAGTGGCTCAGCGACAGTCTTACTCCTCCCAAGTCAGTTGATGGGTATTTGGGGAGTAATGGGAGCAGTAGTGAGACATGAGTGTAGGGAACGCCAAAATCGTGGGTAGTCATGTGTAGCTCGTTGGTTTTGAACTACTAGACAGTTGATGAGATTACACTGAGGGTGCAGATCCCAAGAGGAAAAAAAAAAAAACCCATAAGCAAAGGTGTCCTTGTATCTTCAAGAGAACTGTACAAAAGTGTGAATCAAAAGTGTGGATCTAATATTCCAAGTTCCCAATAGGCTGTGTGGGATAGTGGGCAGAGCACGGGCCGAGAGGTCAGGATAGAAATTCTTCTTCTTCTTATTGTTATTATTATTTTATTGACAACTTCTATACTTACATACAAAAAATGCATGATATTTCCCTCCCCTGCCCCCATACCCCTTTAGAACTCCAATCTCAGGATAGAAATTCTTTGCTGCAGGAGGAAGGGTCTGGGTTGATTAAACAGTTTATGTGATTATACTGGGCTCCCTGGCATGAATCTTGATGCCTGGGACATTGGTCTCCAACAGAAAGATCCACGGGTTTGTGTTGTGGAAGTTCACGACAGTGTTGAAGGGAAAAATATTTTATTGTCTTAAGGGGAAGCTTCATGATGGCAGCAGACAGCATGGCATGGCTTGTCACAGCAGGTGGTAACTGCAGGAGAGTGAGCCTAACTCTAGCAAATGGGGAGTTTCTAGAACACCCCTAAGCCTGCCCTCAGCAACATACCTCCTCCAGCAAGGCTCAGCCTCCCAAATTGCCATCTGCTGGGGACCAATCATTCAAAACACTTGAGTTTTTGGGGGACTTCTGATTCAAACCACTATATTGTCTTACGAAAGTGAGTCCAGTGTCGCTCTTCCACCTGTGGCTAAGGTGAGCCGCTGAGCAAGAGCTGAAACTGTAAGCATCAACACAGACAGTGGCATCGGGAAGGGGAACATCCGTGTGGTTGGCTTAACATGATGAGTTGGGTGTCACAGTTACTGGAAAGCTTCCTCTATCAGGGAGAAGGAGCTGATGAGGCTGCCTTGTTTTATTCAGAACCTCTTGCTGAGTGGACAGGGAACAAAGACAGCTGACAATGAATTTCAGTACTCCTGAAAAGCATCAGGAACAGAGGCTCATATGATCCTTGTTGTTGAGACCATGTTGCAAGAGTCTGATGGTAGGGACATCCAGGGTTATGGGATGGTGTTATCAAGGCTAAGGAAGGGTGTGGAATTTGAGTTGATGTTGTCAGATAAAAGTGGGACTGGGGAGATGGCTCAGTGCGTATTCAGTGTGTACTTGTTGCTCAAGAATGAGAGACTTTGCTCTTATCTGACTAAATGTATATATTATTCCCACCAAGCTGCCCTGAAAGCACTACGCTTAATGTTCATATTCACATATTAATTCTACTCTCACTTCTGGCTACAGAAGCTTCTCTTTTCAGATGGCGATGACCACTGGGATGACCCGAAAGGCAACGTAGTGCTGAGAAGAAGGGATGGAGGAGTGCCCAGCACTGAAACATCTCTGTCACACCCTCCAAGGCTCAGGGACCATTGTGGAAGAGGGGGCGGATAGAATGGAAGAGCCAAAGGAAGGGTACGACTCCTTACAATGCAACTGCCCAGATAGAAATTGGCCTCGATATCCATGACCTTGCAGTGCCTAGCAATACCTTCGCAAGACCCTCACAATAGAAGAAAAAGATGATGACATCAAATTAAAAGAGAGACTAATGGAGAGAGGGAGGCGATAAGATGGAGATTGGAGTTCTAAAGGGGAATGGGGGGGGAGGGAAATATGAGTTTTTTGTATGTAAGTATAGAAGTTGTCAATAAAAAAAAGTTCAAAAAAAAAAAAAGAATGAAAGGCTTTGTTTGGATCCCTAATGGCCACCAAGTAAGATGCAAGGCATGGTGGTACCTGCCTATAATCCCATCACTGGGGAGACAGACACAGGAGGCTCTCTGGGGACTTGCCACTAGCTAGTCTGGGTTCTGAGTTCAGAGAGAGACCCTCGTCTCATAAAAATAAGGTGGAGAAGTGATTGAGGAAGGTCCTAACCTTGACCTCCAGCTTCCACATGAGCTCATGCACCCTTGCACCCACACACACATATGCACCCCCTTGCATGTGAACAGCATTACACACACTACACACACATATGCAAAAACGTGGGGTAGGAGATGGATCACAGGAAGAAAGGATATATGAGGACCAGGGACACAGAGCAGCCATGTGTGTAGAACTGTCCACAATTCAAGATGATGGGAAGAGTATGCTGGTCGCCAGTGGAGGGAGTGAGGACAAGGCAGAGGAAGGGTCTGGGAGCCCAGACAGAAAACTTCATGCTCCACATCACAGGAAAGCATCGAGGACCTTCACAGTAGGGGGTGCCATGATTCTGGTCACGCTGGCTAGTTACTGTGGCCCAGCACTAAGTGAAAAAAGTTCCTTGGTTAAAAGCCAGGGACGCCGGATGTGGCGGTGCACGCCTTTAATCCCAGCACTCGGGAGGCAGAGGTAGGAGGATCACCATGAGTTCGAGGCCACCCTGAGAGTACATAGTGAATTCCAGGTCAGCCTGAGCTAGAGTGAGACCCTACCTGGAAAAACAAACTAACAAACAAACAAAAAAAAAACAACAACAAAAGCCAGGGAGACATGCTGTCAAAGGTATGAAAATAAGCCAGATACAATGGAGCGCAACGACAATCTCAGTACTCGGAAGGCTGAGGCAGGAGGATTGAGAATTCAAAGTCAGCCTACGTAACATACACCATTTCAGAAGCCACCTTCCTGCCCAAGGCATTAAAATGTAGAACTTTTTCTTCTATTTGCATTCTCTCAATCTTCCCTGGTATATATTTCTTTACTCTTCGATGCCACCTCCCCTAGGCAATGCAGTGGCACAGTCATGGGGCAAGCCCAGGCACTCCCAGGAACTTTAGGTCTTACCTTGAGGCTTGGTTATTGCCCACCCACAGTGGGGTTTGCCCCCTCCCCCAGTAGCTGTTTGCATGGTGGGTTATGCTTCACCAGGGCAGGGAAGTAGAGCCATGCCGTTCCCCTCCCCAGTGGACTGGTGCTCCAACTCTTGGCAGATAGCTAAGACAACTTGTTTTAAAATTTATTTTTATTCATTTATTTGCAAGAAGAGAGAGAGAGGGAGAGAGAGAGAGAAAGGACATGCCAGGGCTTCTTGTCACCACAAACAAATTCCATATACATGCACCACTTTGCGCATCTGGCTTTATGTGGGTACTAGGGAATCAAACCCAGGCCATCAGGCTTTGCAAGCAAGCACCTTTAACTACTGAGCCATCTCTCCAGCTCAGCTAAGGAAACTTCTGAGTCAGGGGGCACCCACTGGCTTGGTTCGGTGTGGGCACAAGGCTCAAATACACTGTCACTTGTCAAGTGAGCTGTGGCACTGCCAGCGTCGAGGGTGTGAACCACTGCTGTGCCCATCTCTGGACTTCATGACCCGTATTTCTCTAGCCCTCTCCTCCCTGTACCAAGTCCCCTGTTGGGGGTGGAGTTGGAGGTGGTCATGGGGAAGGTTGGGGAGTATGCTGGGCAGGGACCAGGTACCAGGAGTAGGACAGCAGATGGCCAACGACCTGGCCTTGGAGGCTGGCAGATGGGAAGGTTTCCTGCCAGTGTGAAACAAGGCTGTAGCCTCCCCCAGGACATGGTTGGTAGTTCCCTGGGCATCACCTTTAAGTGATTGCAGGATTGCAAACCCAGAGCATTAGAACTCAGGCATCTGTGCTTGCCCTGTGCACACACTGGTGAGCCTGTTGATTATTGGGGTGGGGGGGGGGAGTCTGCAGAGGAGCCAGGTTGGAGGAAGTGAACACACTGGAAATTGACCAAAGCTGTCTGGGTGATGAGTCATGAGAGCCTCACGTACCAGAGTGGAGATGGCTAAGGAGAGGAAGCAAAGATGGGGGACACTGGGGCAGAAGCTATAGAGGTCAGGGGCTACCAGGGCATGGGGTGAGCAGGGGATGAGGCAGGGCAACAGATAACCTTGAACTTTCTTGTGTCCACAGCTAGTACTTTATGAAATACTTTCTCATGAATTTTGTCAGTTATTCTGCAAATAACATGTGGGATCTATCTATCATCTATCTATCTATCTATCTATCATCTATCTGAGGGAATTAAGGTGGGGACCTAGCACATAGAGGTAAGGTATTCATTCACATTGCACCAATCCAAGGTATTTCAGTCTATCATGGTGTTTGACCTCTCTGCTGCTCAGTCTTGTTCATTCATTCATTGCTTCATTCAACAAATACTTATTAAATGAATACAATGTGCCAGGCTCCTTCCTGGGTGCTGACAATATGCTGACAAATGTTTTAGACTCGGCCTCCACCCTCATGCACCTAGAGCTTAGCGATTCTCCCGGTCACAAGTTGAATCAGAAATTCTCCTAGGGTTAAAGGCCATGGAAACCACTATTTATCTCTCTCTCCAGCTCCCCCCGCCCCTTTCTATTTCCCACTTTCTAACAAATTAGAGCTTGATTAGCAGCAATAGGGAAATTCATGACTACACGGAGAGGAATAAAACGTCCTTCGCCCATCCAAAAGTTGTAAGTGATTGGAAAGTCATGCCCGAGGTACCCCTTTACCTGTGGATCACCAGACGTCTGTTCTCGCTGAAGGTAAGTGTCATGTGCTTTAAGGAACACAGTGAATTACAGAGCAGGAGAATGGCTACTGCTCATTAAGGAGGTTTCTTTTTTCTTTCTTACGTGTGCATGCTCATGTGTGTGTTCATACATGTAGCGGCCAGAGGACATCCAGTGTCTTTGTCATTTGCTCTACACTACTGAGTCAGAGCTCACCAATTTGGCTAATCTAGCTAGCCAGCTTGCCCCAGGGGCCCAAATTCCAGTCTTGATGCTTGCGCTCCAAGCACTTTATCCACTGAGCCATCTCCCCAGCCCCAGAAGGATAAATTTCAAGGCATTAACTTGTTGCTGAGCTAACAGCAGTGGTTCACAGATGACTCAGCAACATGGGTCAGAAAGACACTTAGCTGGCTGACAGCTTGGCCCCTCCCAGCATCTTGCGCCATGGAAGGACCATGAGGAGTGCACGTGTCAAGTGGCGTCGGATGAACCCATTTTCTCCCTGATGCGTAGCCCCAAGGATGGCTGCCAGATGGCTCTGGGTGTTAGGACATGAGCATTCAGGGTCTGAAGTGACTGAGGGAAGAGGGGAGACTGGAATTCTTTTAAAGACAATGCTGCAACCGATAGGAAATGACAATGTAATAGCCTTAACGGAGGCCACCAACTCAGTTGACATGGAGAAATGAAGTTGTTGTTACAGGGCAGCCTTCTGGGCCTGATGGCATGTCTATGGCCTGCCATGCATCAAAAAGTCCATGGGAGGGCTGGGGAGATGGCTTAGTGGTTAAGGCACTTGCCTGTGAAGCCTAAAGACCCAGGTTCAATTCCCCAGGACCCACATAAGCCAGATGCACAAGATGGTGCTTGAGTCTGGAGTTTGTTTGTAGTGGCTGGAGGCCCTGGTGCACCCATTCTATCTGCCTTTTTCTCCCTCTCTCTCTCCAATAAATAAATAAATAAAATAAGATCTTTTAAAAAAAGTCAATGGGAGTATATACACTATGGAAACCTGTGACGTGGCCTGTGCACCCATGGGCATGCTAGAATGTCTCTGCCTGGTCCCTGGCATCTGAGCCGATGGCTAGGAAGGCGCTGGAAAGAATGGGAGGTATAAGGCTGATGTGGTCTGTCCTAGGCCTGGGGAGAGTGCTGAATCGAGCTTGATTCGAGTCAAAGGCGTCACAGGAACTGATGACCATCCTGTCCAGACGGAGCCCATCATCACCCTTCTGGGCCCGATGCAGCTGCTGCCATGTACCGAAGGTCTTCTTGTCATGCGTGTGCTGCTGCGTGTGGCAAGGCTCTTCCTAATGGCGTTTTCGTTCTGGCCTGTGGCATCGCTGTTCTCACACCGTCCCTCTCCATAGTAACAGAAGCGTCCGCAGAGTTAACACCTCAGCCCATTAAGCTTAAGTGCTTTTCAAAACATTTTATTATTGGCTGAGTGTTTGTGAAGCAGCTTACCTTGGACTCCGACCGCTTCAAGAGGTCTGCGACTGTCCTGTGTTCCAGAGGAGCTGTGCTGCGAACCGGGCACATTCCAGCAGCTGTGGGCCCCCCTTCCCTGGCCTCTCTCTCCAGCAGTGCCATGCTGCTTGTGGGAAGGCCACGAGGAATCCTCAGTTCAGATTTTGTATGGTTACTTGGCTAATTTCAAAAAGGATACCATCCCTTGCAAAATCAAACATTAAAATTGTATGTTTATAATTTTATAATAAGGATAGAATCGACCCATCAGGGTCAGACAATAAGAATTGCTTTGGGGGTGGGGAGGGAAGCTTGTCACATGGTTCTATCCAGTCATGATCCACTGCATTGTTACTCTCTGCCTTCTTTCTGGACCCTTCCTGATGTCAGGCTGCTAGACACCTGTGTATATATTCAAGCCTCAATCATGATGTGATAGTTTGTCCCAGAGGAATAACATCCATTGATTAACATCTTGTTAAAAATGACTCACCTGGGTGCACCAGTGTTTTATTTAAGAGCCTTGCATCATGAGCAAATCTGACCCACTTGTGAGGTATTTGCAGACCCAATTTAGGTGTGTGTGTGTGTGTGTGTGTGTGTGTGTGGTATTAAACATTAAAAGATCTTGGTGTGTAGTTGCTGCCATAGATGAGGCACCAAGGGCGACAGGATCCAGACAGCTTCTCCTGTACTTGCCTTCCAGCACAAGGAACTAGATTTGCAATACAAAAGCGAACACATGTAATACGCAGGATTGGTAGCTTAAGCAAATACCAGGATAAAGACAGATGATAACAAACCTCAGAACATATTTACAGCAGGTGAGATAAGTACTCTTCACGAACAGATTTCCGTTTCTGGCCCTTTGTAACACAGTGGCAGCAGCATGTAATATTGGTGAGGGTAGATAGCGGCGAAGAGGTTAACCTGAATGATTTTAAAATCAACCTGTGGCTAAGTGCGGTGGCTTCAAGTCCCCTTACTGTTGGGGGCTGTGGCCGAGGAAAGCCACAGTGGTGCAATACTATAGAACAACACAAAGCCATCCTTGTTCCTTGCTCCAATCCCATTCTGTTCTTTCATTGCTCTGATACTAAATTGACCCTTCCTGAAGGGAATAGACAGTAGCCCACATCTTCCCAGAGCTGTCCTCCCAATTCAGGACTCAGCTACGTCCCCGGATGCCTTACATAGCTGTGTGGCATGGGGGATATGTGCCGCCTTCTTGCACGGCCCAGGTGACCTGGCCATAGCCAGGCCCAGGAAAGGGGAGATGGCATCTGAGGGGGTGGGCTTCTCTTTAGAGACTTGGCAGCAAAGAACAGGCTGCTGTAGGTTCTGGAGATCCTTGGCTGAGTGTTGTTTCTACCTTTGCACGGTTGGGATAAAGCTTCTGACCAAAAGCCGTCGGTGGGAGGAAAGTTGTTTGTATTTGGCTTATAGTCTTTTTGTTGTTGTTGTTGTTTTCAAGGTCTCACTCTAGCTCAGGCTGACCTGGAATTCACTATGTAGTCTCAGGGTGGCCTTGAACTCAAGGTGATCCTCCTACCTCTGCCTCCCGAGTGCTGGGATTAAAGGCGTGCGCCACCACCCTCGGCTGGCTTATAGTCTTAAATGGAAAGCTTCACGATGATGGGGGAAGGATGGATGAGCAGAGGCTGGACATTACCCCTTTACCAACATCACATGGAAAACGGCAGCGGGAGAGTGAGCTGAGCTCTACAAAAGGGGAGCTAAGCCAGGCAACACGTCTTCCAGCAAGGCTCCACCTCCCAAAGTGCCATAGTTGGGAATCAAGCATTGAAAACACATGAGTTGCGGGTGGGGGGCGGGGAAGGCATCTGATTCAAGCCACCACAAGTGTCTTGAGAAAGTCTGGATCAGGAGGAGCTGATGAGAGGACTCACAGAGTGGTCCTGGGCCACAGGCGTCTCCACTGAGCTCAAGTCCAGGATTTGTGGTGAGACCTGGTGGCAATGGGCATTTGTATCACACAAATGGCTCTTCTGAAAACTCTCCTCCCATCGTCCCTTACGCTCAGTGTTGCCTTGACCGAGCAACCTGAAAATATTCCAATGACCTATTAACTACAGTTAACTTATGATGTACCATTGTGGCTATTTTGAACACTGCCTTTGAGCCATCAGTGGATTCTTGTATTTGTGGCAAAATGTTTTCCTATAACTACAATGCTGTTTATCTGTTTTTAACTCACAGGTCCTTTTTTTTTTTTTTTTTTTTTTTTTTGAAAAAATGAGTATGTGTATACATGCATGTGTGTGCAGGTATGTGTGAATGTGCAGGTGATCATGGTGTGAAGGCCAGGGGACAATCTCTGTGTCATCGTTAAGACCAACATCCACCATTTGTGAGGCAGGATCACCATTGGCCTAGGATGGTTGATTAGGTTAGACAAGCTGGTCAGTAAACTTCAGGGACCTTCCTGTTTTTCCACTTCCTCAGGGCTGGAATTATATATGTGTGCTACTATGCCTGCCTTCCTTCGTTCCTTCCTTCGTTCCTTCCTTCCTTCCTTCCTTTCTTTCTTTCTTTCTTTCTTTCTTTCTTTCTTTCTTTTTTTCTTCTTTCTTACTTTTTTCCTTTTTTTCTGATTTTTCGAGGTAGGGTCTCACTCTAGCTCAGGCTGACCTGGAATTCACTATGTAGTCTCAGGCTGCCCTCGAACTCACGGTGATCCTCCTACCTCTGCCTCCCGAAATCTGGGATTAAAGGCATGTGCCACCATGCCTGGGTATGTCTGGCATTTTTATGTGGGTATTGGGGATTAAATTCAGGTCCTTATGCTTGAGTGGTGAGCACTTTACCAACTGAGCCGCCTCTCTAGCCCTTGCTCTCAGATCTCTTTTGTTTCATGTCCTTACAAGTGATGATGATGATGATGATGGCAGCTGACTTTAGATCAATCAAGTGATCATGTGTTGGCTCATTTGATCTCATAAGACCCTTTTGAGCTAAGGACTATTTTTATTCTATTTCATAGACATGGAGAGAAAGACATAGATGTTAAATAACATGGTAGAGCAGGACTCGATCCATGTGGCTGGCATGAGTCTGTGCTCTCGTCACTCTTCAAAGGGGCCCCTCGTTCCTTCTGGTCTCAGGTGGCGGAGGAATGCACATCAGAACAACGATCTAAGGTGTCCACAGGTTATGAGGTTTTTATTCAGCTGCAGATCATCAGTGAATGATCCACATTTTTTTTTTTTTGAGAGAGAGACAGAGAAAGAGAGAGAGGGAGACAGATAGAGATGTGGTCAAGTGTGGCATTGCACCTTTGCGTCACTTTGCATCTGGCTAAACGTGGGACCTGGAGATTGGAACCGGCATTCTTAGGCTTAGGAGGCAGGTGCCTTAACCGCTAAGCCATCTCTCCAGCCCATGATCCACATTTTAATACATACAATCTAAGAAGTCCCATCACTCATTTCTTTCCACTCCTGTGTAGATGCATCTAAGTATTTCTTTTAAAAAATATTTAGTTATTTTATGTTTTAAAATTTATTTATTTATTTATTTAAGAGAGGGAAAGAGAGAGAGAGGGAGAGAATGGGAGTGCCAGGGCTTCCAGCCACTGCAAACGAACTCCAGTTGCATGCGCCACCTAGTGCATCTGGCTTATGTGGGTCCTGGGAAATCAAACCGGGGTCCTTTGGCTTTGCAGGTAAGCGCCTTAACTGCTAAGCCATCTCTCTAGCCCAATATTTAGTTATTTTAGAGAGAGAGAAAGAGAGAGAGAGAGAATGGGTGCACCACAGCCTCTAGTCACTGCGAATGAACTCCAGATGCATGTACCACTTTGTACATCCGGCTTTACGTGGGTCCTGGGGAATCAAACTTGGGTCCTTTGGCTTCACCAGCAAGCACCTTAACCATTAAACCATCCGTCCAGCCCCTAAGTATTTCTAAACCATCCACTACCTGCTAGATCACCATACTAGGGATAAGACTGATACTCAGTTTCCAGCTGTTTGGAAAGTCAATGAATTAAACAAGGAGGTGTGACGAGGGTTATCTTAGATCAAAGTATAGAACAGAAGTAGTCAGTATTCATTAGGTATTTTGCTGTGTATCTCCAGTTTTTTTTTTTTTTTGTAAGTTCTATGTATGGATCCTTTCATTGAACCCTGGATAATTTGTTAAGAAGCTGCCCTATAAAGTATGTGGGTCCTGGGGGATTAAACCAAGGTCCTTTGGCTTTGCAGGCAAATGCCTTAACTGCTAAGCCATCTCTCTAGCCCTAATAAACCCTTTTTATAATATACATTCATTCTATCAGGTCTGTTCAGCTAACCCTGACTAATGCAGATGAGTAATTGTGGTGGTTTGATTCAGGTGTCCCCCATAAACTTAGGTGTTCTGAATGCTGGGTTACCAGTTGATGGAGATTTCGGAATTGTAGCCTCCTGGAGGCAGTGTATTATTGGAGGTGGGCTTATGGGTGTTATAGCCAGAGTCCCCTTGCCAGTGTTTGGCACACTCTCCTGTTGCTATTGTCTACCTGATATTGGCCAGGAGTGATGTCTACCCTCTGCTCATGCCATCGTTTTCCCATGCCATCATGGAGCTTCCCCTCACGTCTGTAAGCCAAAATAACTCTTTTCTTCCCACAAGCTGCTCTTGGTCAGGTGGTTTCAGGCGAACCTGACTGAAACAGTAATTCACACGGAAAGAGACAATTCACGAGCCAGTTATCTATTAAGTAGTTAAGGACATAGAGGCAAGCATTGCTCCTTCTTCTCAAATCACACATGCTTATGCCAAGGTGTGGCAGCAGGCAAGTCTGCTCAGACTTGTACACATAAGGCATGATGGAGTGAAAGGAAAGTGTGGTCTTATGAAGGGAGCAGGCTTGACTGCTAGGTTCTAGCACATTCTAGCTGTGTGACTTTGAACAAGCCTCGAACATTTTAGATGATTACATTTAAACATTTAGACGATTACAATGAAGTTCCCAAACTCTCATTTTACACAAGAACCCAAATCTCATAATGTTATCACTAGATAGATATTTGAAAACTGAAAAATTCTTTGATTCCATTTTAGACCCCAAAACTTCTGAATATTTGCTTATCTGTGATTGTTGAAATGTTTTATTTTTTTAAAAAAATATTTACTTTGATTGTTGAATTTGTAAGAATTTATGTATTTGTTTGAGAGAGAGAGAGAGAAAGAGAGAGGGAGAGAGCAATTATGGGCATTTCAGGATTTCTTGCTGCTGCAAGCAAACTCCAGATATAAACCCAGTCTTGGTGGCGCACGACTTTAATCCCAGTATTTAGGAGGCAGAGGTAGGAGGACTCCTGTAAGTTTGAGGCCAGTCTAGAGCTACAAAGTGAGTTCCACGTCAGCTTGAGCTCAAAAAAGCAAGACCCCCCCCCTCAAAAAAATAGATATAAGGCTGGGGAGAGGGCTTAGCATTTAAGGTGTTTGCCTGCAAAGCCAAAGGATCCTGGTTTAATTCTCTCGGACCCACGTAAGCCAGATGCACAAGGGCGCACATGCATCTAGAGTTTACAGTGGATAGAGGCACTCCCACTCTTTATCTCTCTCTCTCATAAATAAATAAATAAATAATTAAAAAAAAAAACAGATATACAAGCTACTTTGTGTGTCTGGCCTGACACGAGTACTGGGGAATAGAACCCAGACCAGCAGCCTTTGAAAGGGAGTGCATTCAACTGCGGAGTCATCTCCCCAGCCCCTGATTGTTGACGTTTTCCATAGTTAATATACACCTTAGCAGCCTTGGCAAGCTGCAGGTTTGGGAAGAGAGTAACCACGAAGGCTTCTTAGAGTCAGCAAGAACTTCAAAGGAAGAGCAGAAAGTAACACAAACAACTCAGAGGTCAGAGTTGGCTGGGACGAAGCAGGGCTCCAGAAATAAAGAAAGCAGTACAGAGGACCGGAAGTAGAGGAGACAGCGGTGGGAGGAACGGTTTTCAAGGCTTAAACTTTTATCTTATTGACCTACAACCCATGTTATTTTCCTGCATCATGAGCCTTGGATTTGCATATTGTGTTTCGCTGCTTCAGACAATTAGTGAAAAGTATCTAATAGCAAGTTCAGAAAACTGTGGTAGAGGCCAAAGTCTCCAAACTCTTAAAAAAATTTGTTTTTGTTTATTTTTATTTATTTATTTATTAGCGACAGACAGGCAGAGAGAGAAAAGCAGAGAGGGAGAGAGAGAGAGAGAGAGAGAGAGAGAGAGAGAGAGTGAGAGAGAATGCACGCACCAGGGCCCCAGCCACTGCAAACTCCAGATGCATGCACCACCTTGTGCATCTGGCTTACATGGGTACTGGGGAACTGAGCCTTGAATTGGGGTCCTTAGGCTTCACAGGCAAGCACTTAACTGCTAAGCCATCTCTCCAGCCCTCTCTCTTCTTTTTTGATGTTATTCTCTTCCCGCTGTATATGCTTCTATTATGCAGGCCTTTGTGTGTGTGTGTGTATGTGTGTGTGTTTTGAGGTAGGGTCTTGCTCTAGCCCAGGCGGACCTGGAATTCATTATGTAGTCTCAGGGTGGCCTCGAACTCACGGCAGTTCTCCTACCTCAGCCTCCTGAGTGCTGGGATTAAAGGCGTGTGCCACCATGCCTGGCGTATGCAGGTCTTGTGTAGGTAGGGTCAGCCACTGTAAGGTCATGAATACCACAGCCACGTTGTGACTGGAAGACAGCATTGAAAAGCTCTCCTCCTCTTCTCTTGGCTTTTATATTCTCTTTGCCAACTCTTCTGCCACGGTCCCTGAGCCTTGGAGGGTGTGATAGAGATGTCTCACTTAGTGCTGAGAAACCACTTGTAATGTCTTCTTGGAATTTGGTGAGTTTTGAGCACCCCCAGTGGTCACCACCATCTGAAAAGAGAAACGTCTCTAACCAAAAGTGAGAGAGAGCAGCATAAATAGATGGGCATAAAGGTGAGTGATTAGAGTCGGCCTCTGTCTTTGAGGCCATGGTCTCTGCTAAGCCTTGGGCCTTATGACCTCCCACTTCAGGGCTGCAAGAGTCCATTTGCACCCACCTTCCAGGGCTGGTCTGCTTACCATCCCCATTCCCTACGGTGGGAGCTGTCAAGCAAGGGTTTTTAAGCATGTTGTAGTGAGAAAGCCTGCCTCGCTGACAACGGACCCCTTCTCTCTGGCGGTTCTGAATTGCACCCTTTCCCCTCGCAGCTGCGTGAAAAGAAGCCAAATGCCCATTCTTAATGGGAAGACTGAGGCTCACGGCCCCCTGCTGCTATCTCGGCGGGGGAGCAATTTGCAGCCATTTAAGATCCTTTCACTCCTCCCTGCCCCTCGGTGTGTGCACTTATACACACACCAGTCCATATTTATTAGTGCAGATGGCGAGAAACTCCCCATTGAAAGAGCTCAGAGCATCCAGGGAAATGGATTTTTGGCCTCACTCTGGCCTCGTAAACAAGAAGTCTTGAATGATTTCAGGTTCCTGATTCTTGCCTCAAAAGAGCACAGTTTGCTTCTTTCCAAACACAAGAGGTTGTCAATTGGTAATTCATCTCAACCGAAGGCCACGTGACGAGCAATTGTAGAAGTACTTTTTGTTGTTGTTGTTGGGCAAGAAGACGAAGACATCTGAGTGTGGGTTCCAGCTGGAATTTACCCCTCACCGTTTCTAGCTCAGAGGCACCCTCCTGGCCAGCTCTGGGCAACTGCCTTTTTCACCTGCCTCACCGGCAGGGCCTGCACAGGAGCAGAAGTCAGCTCTGCATTTCCATATGATTGCTTTATTTTTCTTCTTTCAGGTAAAAAAAAATATAAATAAATAAATAAATAAATAAATAAAAAATAAAATCTGTTCTAATAAAAACATTTATATTTTATTCTTTATTGTCAGCTAATCCTGCCTGAACTCATTAAATAACAGTGTGTGGGTTATTTGCTGTCAGTGAAATTATCAAAGGCATTTTTCAGCTGTGGCACGAGGAAAACATGTGCTTCAATGCCAACTAAAACAATAATGAGGAAATGTTATGATCAGTCCTGACCACATGACCCTGCCCATTTCAGATTAGCTCTTAATTTCAGCACAAGGGGTCATCCTGTGAATTCTTACAGTAAGTCACCGCTCACCACTCACATGAAAAAGATGTGACTTATTAGAAAACTCACTGTACTCATTGCAGTTAATGAGATGTGGAAAGCTTTGTAATTTGATTTGCTGGGCCATATGCCGTAAAGGGAGACTGCTGATTTCATTCCTTCGTATTTAATTTAAGCAGTATGCAATACCTCTTCATATGGCTACTTATATAATAAAAATTAACTCGGGGTATAAAAAATACACCATTGTGGGGTTTATGACTTGGTGTGGTTCGGTTTCATGTGTTTTGCATGGAAACATCTGTAAGTAATGTGTGCGGGCCTAATTTTAAATCCCGCCAAATATTTTCCATTTCCATTTGCTTTAGCTGACAAGCTTGCAGAGGTGGCTTACTGAGCTGCTGGTAACAGATACGTACAGTATTCCCAAGGCTACAAACTAGTTTTTGTTTGTTTGTTTTAAAGAAAGATAACAATAATTCAACATTTCTTTTTGCCCATTCTTTTACATTTCACTGCATACAAACAAGATTCAGCATGTTGTCCCTTTTTTCTCCTGAAAACCCTGCTGCAGTTTAATCTATTTACCCCCTAAAAATAGTTACCTTGGGGCTGGGGAAATGGCTTAGTGGTTAAGGCGTTTGCCTGTGAAGCCTAAGGACCCCAGTTCCATTCCCCAGGACCCACATAAGCCAGATGCACAAGGGAAGGGGTGCATGAGTCTAGAGTTCATTTGCAGTGGCTGGAGGCCCTGGTGCGCCCACTCTCTCTCTTTCTTCCTCTTCCTCTCTCTCAAATAAGTAAATAAAATATATTAAAAAATAGTTACCTTGGTTCTAGCTTCAGGGGCAAGGACACACAGGGAGAGTGGGAGGGCCGACTGTGGGATGGGAACCCTTCAGGAACAAGGTCCTAGGAGCCCCTGATCTGAGGGAGGGGGCAGACATGGCGGAGGGACAGGACCAGGCTACTGCAATGGAGGGCTGAGCCTTTCCAGGGGCTCCAGTAATCTATATTCTATTTCCTTACCACATAACATTTTTTTCCCCTCACTAACTCTTGGGGGATTCCAGGCCTTCTGATCTATCCCTGGATCTGATCAAATGCTGAGCTCTAAAACCCAGCCTCTCCTTTCTCTGCTACATTAGGGTTACCTAATAAAACAAGGGCTTAAGTTCAATTTGAATTTCAGATAAACTTACAAATGCTTTTTAGCATAAATGCATCCCATGCAACAACTGGGACATACTTAACTGAAAAACATGTGTTTGTTGTATCTGGAATTCACACTGCACTGGGTGTCCTGCCTTTTACGTTGCTAAATTGGGCCAACCCTTGCACCGGGGTCAGATGGGGTGGGGTGGTCCCCGAGAGAGCTACACTGTTCATAATAAACACCCGTCCTGCGCTCTCCACCCTGGCCTTCGGGGAGTGCTGACTCAGCAGCAGGTCACTGAGGAAGTGGGGACCCCAGAAACATAATTAAATGGTTTCCATGACTGACTCGAAAATAAAAGTGTGTGTGGGAAGAGAAACTCGAGGGGGAAGTTGAACAACAAATGGTGAGGTGTGGAGTGAAACCTCAGGGAAACTGTTGGTTTTGCTTCAAGGGAATTGAATTGTGAAACTGGCAAGTTGCGAAATTTCACTCCGTTGATTCTTGTGAGAACCGAAGTTTGTTTTAATTGTCAATTAAAGCGAATGGTGCTTGGATCCCTGGGATGTAGGGAGCCCTAGGGCAGTGTTGGTCCTCTGCACAGCAGCCTGACTGGGTCCTGATGGGGACTGGATGACAGTGTTGGCCACTGGGGGTCAGGATAAGCTTGCAGAGTGGCCGTGCAGCAGGCTTCGGCGGCTCTGCCCTGAATGGTACGCCCTGTACCATTGGAAGGCCTTGCCTTCCAAGTTGGTGAAAGATGTCCCAGGAACTCAGCGAGGTTTTTCTGGACAGCACATATTTGTACAGCAAATGTAGACCCTTGTACACGGGTGCTCGAATGTCAGGTACTAAATTGCCTTTGTGAGAGTAGAGTGGGCTTGTGGATGATAACAAAAGGAGTGTGTCCTTGTTGAAGATGGAGTGTAAAAGGAAATGATTCATTTGAATTCACAAGGAGTTTTTCAAACAAGGCAGAAATAGGCAAGCCCTGGATTTCTGGCCTTATGACTTGTTACTTAGAACTTGTTTAAGGAAAAAAAAAAATTGAAAAATAAAAACTATCCCGAACCTTCTAAACCGAGGTTTAGATGTTCGTTTATTGCTGTTGCCGTCAGATCAAGGCTGCTTTCTTGTTAACCCTGGACTGCAAGCCTCAGAAAACGAGATTCGCCCACTGAGGGATTAGCTACACACACCCGTTAGGGAAAGCGGAGGTCTTCAGAGACTTGCCATCAAGGAGTCTCAGTCTGAAATGTTTGAAAGAAAAAAAAATCTACTCCATGGTTTGAGAGCTTCGCGAAGACACTTTAAAAAAGAATCAAAACTGCCCTTATTTAAGGGCTTTGGAGATTCAAATATAAGTCTCTTTTCTTTTGCCAAGAAGGCCACTTACTCATTTTGTGCGCCTTTAATGCTTAAAGGAAATGCTGGGATTCCCAGTCAATCCCCAAACAGGACAACTTTGTGTGTGTGTATGTGTGTTTTTTTGCAAAGTCCAATTTCTCCTGAAAGCCTCAGATTTCTGTCCTATTTGGTGATGATATATTGAAGGGAGATGCTGCCTTCCTCAGAAACTGCATGAAAGAAATGCTTGGTGTCTTTCAAGGGGGTCTAAGTACTTGGGTGGCAGGACTCCTGGGACTGGCAGTGCAGTGAAAAGGCTGTCTCACAACTGTCACTTAGTTTAGAGATGATCTATGTATTTTTAAAATTATGTATTTGAGAGAGGGAGAGAGAAAGAGAGGAAGAGGCAGACACACAGAGAGAATGGGTGCACCAGATCTCCAGCCACTGCAAACGAACTCCAGAAGCATGTGCCACCTTGTGCATCTGGCTTATGTGGGTACTGGGGAATCGAACCTGGGGCCTTAGGCTTCACAGGCAAGTGCTTTAATCTCTAAGCCCTTTCTCCAGCCCCAGGAGTTGATTTATTTTGAACATGAATCCATTCATTCACTTATTCAACCATCTTTTGTGTATGCGCACACCCATGTGTATGCGTGTGGGTGCACATGCATGTGTGCGTGCATTTGGAGACCAGAGGTCAACTTTGGGGTTCATCCTTAGGAATGGTGTCGACCTTTTTGTAGACAGGGTCTCTCATTGGCTTGGGACATACCAGTTAGGCTAGACTGGCCGGCCAGACCTTCAGGGATCCATCTGTCTCTGTCTCCTCACCACTGTTATTGTTTTATTCATTTTATTTTATTTATTTAGTTATTTGTAAATTTTTTATTTATTAGAGAGAGAAAAAGGGAGGGAGGGAGGGAGGGAGAGAGAGAATAGGCATGCCATGGCCTTCAGCCACTGCAAACAAACTCCAGATGCATTCACCGCCTTGTGCATCTGGCTTATGTGGGTCCTGGAGAATCAAACCTGGGTCCTTTGGCTTTACAGACAAGTGCCTTAACCGCTAAGCCATCCCTCCAGCCCTGTTTATTTATTTATAACATGAGTTCTGGTGATCAACCTCAGGTCCTCATGCTTGTGAGGCAGGCTCTTTACCAACTTTCCCCACCTTTTCCCCCTTTTTTGTTATTTTTAAAAATTTATTTGCAAGGGGAGGAGAGAGAGAGAGAGAGAGAGAGAGAGAGAGAGAGAGGAGAGGGAGAAAATGGGTGTGCTAGGGTCTCTAGCTTCTGCGAACGAACTCCAGGTGCATGCACCTTTTTGTGCATATGGCTTTATGTGGGTACTGGGGAATTAAACCAGGGTCATTAGGCTTTGGAGGCAAGCACCTTGACTGCTGAGCCTCTCTCTAGCACCCATCTCCCTACCCTTTTATAACCATTTTAAGTACTCTTGCACCCTTGCAACCCTCTTTGTGTGTGTGTGTGTGTGTGTGTGTGTGTATGTGTGTGTGTGTGTAGTGTGGTGTGTGTACTGTATGAACGTGTGTGTGCATGTATGGGCTCCTTGCATGGGTGTCCTCCTCTCTTGCTCCATTCCTCTTCTGACTGATTTCCTTAAGACAGGCTCTCACCGAACCCGGAGCTTCCCACTTTTTAGGCTAGACTGGCTGAACAGGGAGCCTTAGTGGTCCTCCTGTCTCTGCCTCTGGCCCTCAATGCAGAGTCACAGGCATGGATGGCTATGCTTGGCTTATTTAAAAAAAAGATTTATTTTTATTTATTTATTAGAGACAGAGGAGAGAGATAGACAGTGAGTGAGAATGCGCACGCCAGGGCCTCTAGCCACTGCAAATAAACTTCAGACGCATGAGCCACCATGTGCATCTGGCTTACATGGGACCTGGAGAATCAAACTTGGGTCCTTAGGCTTTGCAGGCATGTGGCTTAACTGCTAAGCTATCACTCCAGTCGGCTTTTTTTTTTTTTTTTTTTTTTTTTTTTGCTAGGGTCTCACACTAGCCCAGGCTGACCTGGAATTCATTATGTAGTCTCAGGCTAGTCTTGACCTCACAGCAACCCTCCTACCCCTGCCTCCTGAGGGCTGGGATTAAAGGCGTGCACCACTACACCCAGCCTGTGCTTGTATTTTTATTGTGGGTGCTGGGTATTGAACTCAGGTCCCCATGCTTATGTAGCAAGTGCCTTTACCCACTAAGCCATCAACCCAGATCCTTTGCATCCCTTTCTATTAAGTGCTTATTGCATCCTTACTGTGCTGGATGTGAGCATAGGTTGTCTGCTACCAGAGTTAGATCTCTCCTTCCTGAGAAGTTTATAGATAGGGACGCTGTTGGTATATGTGTATGGGCACAGGGCCCGCCAGGGTCACTTACCAGATGTATGGTGCCCATTTGTGTCTGACATTACATGTGTACTAGGGAATTGAACCCAGACCAGTAGTCTTTGTAAGCAAGTACCTTTAACCACTGAGCAATCTTGTTAGCTGAAGCTTACGGTGTGAAGGGACACAGAAGTTACCTATTTTAAAGGACATACATTTGTCTCTTTTTGATTTAGAAGGAGTAGGGAAAAAACCATGTTGGTCGGGCTGGAGAGATGGCTTAGCAGTTAAGGTGCTTGCCTGCAAAGCCGAAAGTCTCATGTTCAACTCTCCATATCCCACATAAGCCAGATGCAGTGACGCAAGGGCGTAAGATCACACATGTGCAAAATGGGGCGCATGCGTCTGGAGTTCATTTGCAGTGTTGGAGGCCCTGGCACAACAATGATCTCTTTCTCTCACTACTCTTGCATTTACCTGGTTTTGTTAACAAGTGCTTTGTTAGCAGTAACAGCCCATTTAATTTACCAGTGGTAGATACTCATCTTAAAAAATATTTTTTAAAAATGTATTCATTTATTTGACACATAGAGAGAAGCAGATATATATATTTAGAGAGAGAGAGAGCGCGAGAGAATAGGCACACAAAGGTCTCTAGCCACTACATACGAACTCCAGACACATGTGCCACCTTGTGCATTTGGCTTATGTGGGTACTGGAGAATCAAACCCTGGTCCTTAGGCTTCACAGGTAAGAGCCTTAACTGCTAAGCCATCCCTCCAGGCCTTAAAAAGTATTTTTATTTATTCCTTTGCACACACGTGTGTGTGTGTGTGTGTGTGTGGGTGTGTGTGTGTGTGTTATGGGTGTGCCAGGGTCTTTTGCCACTGCCAACACCAGATGCTTGTGCTACTTTTTGCATCTGGTTTTAAGTGGGTATGGGGAATTGAATCCAGGCCTGTAGACTTTGCAGTCAAACATCCTTAACAGCTGAGCCATCTCTGCAGGTCTGATAATCATCTTTGATGGTGGAGGGCTTCCTTTCTTGATGAGGCCCATCTTCTCTTCCAGTGACCCACAGTGCCCTTTACTTCCAGCCATAGCCTCTGAACACAGCCCGCCAGGATAAAGAGAGGGCAGAGAGCAAGTGTAACATTCAGATCGTCGGACTTTAGAGCCAGCTGTTGAATGCCCCAACAGAATACCCTGGGTGAATGGCTAACCATTCTTCCCTTTCTAGAAGGAGGAAAAGCCAGAAGTTTATTTAATCTTTTCTAGGCAACTTATTTTATTGCATTTTTAATTTCCTCTCTTGCATTAACATGACCCTTTTCACTGGCTTCCCACGCCTGGTGCTTAATTACTTATCATTAGCAATGTACACGGGGGCCTTGCTGCATATTTATAAATGTGATCATTAGTACATGCAAAGACAAAGGCTTCTTTAAGACTGTCATTAGTTATTCTGTTTTCATGGAAATGTTCATTAGGAGAAACTACCCACCTGGTTAAATAATTATAATTAAGAATTGGTAATCTCCTTTGCATTTTTAACTTGATCTTGCGTCCGTTTGCATGAAGCTAAATAAGCCTTATTTTTGGCCAGTATTCTATCTTTCATTTTCTCAGGAATTGTCAACAAATACAGACCCCTTGTTTTAAGCGATAGGTGCTGACTGATATACTTCTATTAATCCAGCAGTTCATCTCCATGCCGGCTAACCAGCCGTGGAATGGAGAGTCAGAAAGAGCATGGGGTCACAGGAGATCTGGTTGGCTTTATTTTCTGGACTTTTGTCTGCGGTACCAAGTGAATGTCAGGCTTCAAACCAAACTTCACCAGGGCTGTCCTTGAACTCCTTCCTCACAGTGGGAGGCCACTGGTTATTGCTCCTTCCGCCATGCCAAGCAAGACATGGATATGTCTTTGATGATGGGTGACCACAGCATTGTCACTGGTGAGACCCTGCCAATGCCTAGGCAAATAGAGTCAAGGGATTGTCTCAAGCAGCTAGCAAGTGGTCACGAGGCCCATCCATGGTTACATGTCAGCTGAGTTGAAACAAACGCGGTCACCGAAACACAGTCAAGGAAGCATGACCGTGCTGGTGCGCATGCCCCTTTGCCCAGACTGGTCCACGGAGAGCTGCCACCTTGGACTGATGAAAATTTGCCAGTGATAAACCACAACTGTGAGAAACGCTGGGTAGGGGCATAAATATCATCTGTAAACAATTAGGCAGCCACTGCTCATTCAGTGCCGTTTTGAGAAGCTAAGGAAGTCTGCAATCAGTTATATCTCCAATTACCATAAAAATATATTAGCCATTCATTCATTTATTAATGATTCATCAGTTAACCACACATAATGAGCAAATAATTAGCAATGCTGTACGGTTGCCAAAATTGAAGAAGTGTTGGCATTTTAAAGATGAAAGGTTGCATTTATGCAAAAGTCTGGTGATGATAAAGTTAATATGGAAGATCATTATAAAAGTGGCTGTCCTATACTGCAGGCTGAGGGACCACAAAACTTGCCTAATTGAAGTGAAATTAACATTCACCCAAAGTCTGCGCGTTGCCACACACCAACTGCGGGCTTTCTCCTGAAGATCTCCCTTCAGGAAGGTGCCCCGTACAATACAAGTTAATAAAATGCCAGACAGCTAGACTGTGTTTTTTTTTTTTTTTTTTTTTTTTTGTTTGCTTGGTTCAGGGCCTCATGGAAAACAATAAATTGCATTCATGTCAGCCGAGGCCCATCCCTTTGCTAATTACCGTTTGGTGCTGAAATGACTTCTGTGAAATTGGGAGCATGAGGAAACGTAGAGCCTTACAAGGGCGGCTTTTCAGGGGTTTGCAGTAAATGTGAGATAGGCCTCAGGCACACAGATGTTAAAACACTGAATTCCCCCACAGATTACACTAATGGAAACCCTGTCAGGGTAAGTCAAATCCGGGTCTGTGGTCAAAATCTAATTAAGGTTTCTGTACTTAAAAAGAATATGAATGCCTGGGGGTGGCGATGAATATATAAGAAACTCGCTTGTTTGTAAAATTGTTAGCATGACTAGTATGTACCACGGGGCTGTTACCTGCGACGTGACACCTGCTTTCTAGAGTCACAGGCCGCTTTGCTGAGTGCCCAGGGCAGCTTATCCCAGAGAGCAGTGAACTGGGGCTCAGGCCACAGTGGTCTCCGCCTTTGGGGCCTGGGACAAGGCATGGTTTGAGGTCAGGGTGAAAAAGCATCCTTAGAAGTCGCCCTGGAATCCCAGAGGGTGGTTTGCTCTGCCACATGAAAACCACCCCAGATGATCCTGCCCAACTGCCTGGCGCCGCTGAGGACATAGTTGTTGTGGAGGGTGTGGGGCCAGCCAAAGATCTCCTATTGGGGAAACAAAGGGCTGTCTGCTCCAGGGCTGTCCCTCCAGCCTGTCGGCTGGCCTCCCAGAACAGCTGCAGTGTGCAGGCGCGGCCCTGCTTCTAATAGAGGAAATGAATTTATAATGCTGCCGTCTCTTCATTTTCACCAAGCACAAATTTCCCCTCAAATACTTAAAAAACAACACCCAGAGCTGGATATACCTTAAATTTCAAATAAATGAAATCTTAATCCAGTCTGTTGCTGAGCCTGACTTGTTATTAAAGAAATAAATTTGAAACAGCAAGTGGTTCGAGAATTTTTGAATTTAATTATTTAAATCGACTTAGGGTAACTCTCGTGTGCTATTTCAGTTTCCCACGGAGAACGTGAATTCTGGGAAAGGTATCCCATGCAGGGCCCTGGAAAGATTAACTTTCAGGGACAATTGTGATGGTGGTAGACAGCGTCCACCACCCTCCTGCCCAGGGAAGTAGGAGAAACAACAACAGGAGATTTCTACCCCCCTCACTATGAAATTCAGCCAAAGGATACCAATGCAGTGTTCAAAGACAGAAGCCAAGTCCTCCTTTGCAGTTCGATGGTCTCTTCAGATGGACTGTTTCCACGTCATTCACCTGAAGCTCTGCAGAGACCAGGTGATCATGTGAATCACTCACTGAACAATGTTAGGGAGCAAAAAGTAAATAGAAATGAGCATCTACCTGGATCCTGATTTGTGTCATTTGTGAAAATGATTCTGTGGCTGTCCTCAGGGTTATCAAGTAAGTACAGGTTCAAGTACCTGGGTGTTTTGGGATCACTATAATGGTGGGACTTTCAGAGAATCTAGTTTGGGACAGATGTCACCCTGGCTTTAGTTCTGACAGCAAAGGAGGCCTTGCACGAATGAGCAGACCAGCTTTTGAGTCGGGTCTACACTGAGATGTGGGAGACACGGAAGGCACAGGATCAGGACGCTGGCTTGTGTCTATCTTCCTTTCCAGCTCCCCGGGGACTTTGCTATGGCACACGATGAGTTTGGGGGCTAACAGACCAGACACCTGAGGACAATTTCACTGGAGCATGGCGTCACCCACACAAGGGAGATCCCCAGGCCTGAGTCAGAGGGAAAACGGGGGTCCAATTTATTTCTCTTTTGTGCTGGCCATTTGATTGCAGTCAGGACCTTAGAATTGCCAAACAGAACTTTCCCACACTCAACCCAGACTAACGAGAGGATATTGACTTGGAATAATATCTAGATCCTAATTTTTATTTTTCTGCTCAATATAAAAATCTTCATAGATGCCAAAAAACATTTAAGGAAAAAAAAAAAAAAAGCCGATCTTAGTGTGGGGCCCAGTCTCAGCCTGGACCTTGCTCTCAATAGATGCAAGGCGGTGCGGAAATTGCATAATTCATAGTGTGCAGAGGATGACTTTCTCATTCAAGAGTGCAGACACGAAGTCAGATCAGGGCTTTCCCCAGGAAGCAAAGGCCTGGAGCCAACACTGACTTAGCACTGAAGACTTTCCGAAGTTGTGTTTGTCATCACAGCAGCATAGACCTATAGCTATTTCTAAACGTTAACTTTTTAGAAAAGGTCTCCATACAGTGACTGAATAACTCTTCTTTTCCAGGCACAGTTCTGGGCCGGAGGACTTGTGAGAGAAAAACGCTATGGTTCTGGTTCTGGTTCTTGGGAGGGTCTCATTTTAGCCGGGAGAGTAGATTTCCAACAGTATGAATCAAACCTCACGCAGCCAAATTTCTGTGTCATTACAATGCCTAGCGTGTAGAAACCCAATAAATGTTTGCTGAGTGAATGGACCTGCTGAAAAGGGAGTGGCATCCTTCCTGTTTTTCTAAAGAGTTATTGTGTGAGATAGAAGTTAACATTTATAATTCATCTTATGCCCCTATGTACTTGTAAGCAGAATGTTTAAAATATCATCATAATAAACAAGGGTCCCACACAGTCTATTGCAGTGTTTTCTTTTTTTATGAAGTTAGTGACATTTAGATTACTTTGGTGGGCAGATGGTACTAATACTGCACCTGTTGGCAGAGTAGGCATTTTGGGAAGGGACATTAATTCAGAACTATTTATAATGAAGCCAAAATGCTGGCTTCTTAATAAGTATACTTGTAACCCACTTAAGTACTCTTAACTCTTTGAATTAGAGCTTCTGAAATGAAAAGACTGTCCTCTCTTGAAGTTGTCCTTTAGAAAATATTTTTCTTTATTTATTTGCAAGGAGAGAGAGAAAGAAAGGGAGAGAAAGAGAAGAGAAGCGAGAAGGACACGCCAAGGTCTCTGCTAGTGTACATGAACTCAAGATACATGTGCCAGTTTTGTGCATCTGGCTTTACATGGGTACTGGGGAATCAAACTCAGGCCATCACCAGGCTTTGCAAGCAAGTGCCTTTAAGTGCTGAACCATCTCCCCAGCCCCAAATTATATTATATTATTTATTTATTTTATTTGAGAGAAACAGAGAGAGAGGAATAGGCAGAGAGAGAATGGGTGTGCCAGGACCTTTTCAGCCGCTGTGAACAAACTCCAGATGCGTGCACCCCCTTGTGTGGATGTGCGACATTAAGCGCTTGTGTCACTTTTGCGTCTGGCTAAACGTGGGACCTGGAGATTTGAACAAGCGTTCTTAGGCTTTGCAGGCAGGTGTCTTAACCACTAAGCCATCTTTCCAGCCCCAAATTCTATTTTTAAAAGGTTTTATGGACAACTTCCGTAATATAAACAATATAACATGATCATAATCCCCAACCACCATCATCCCTTCCCTCCTGAGTTCCCCCTCCACTTAGTCCCTTCTTCTTTTCAAACAGTCTCTCTTCTACTTTGATGTCATCTTTTTTTCTCCCTCCTATTATGCAGGTCTTGTGTAGGTAGTGCCAGTCACTGTGAGGTCATGAATAACATGGCCCCTTTTTGTCGGAAGACAGTATTAGCTCATATATATATATATATATATATTTTTTTTTTTAATTTTTTTTTTGCAAGTGGGAGAAAGAGAGGGAGAGAGAAAGAGGAAGAATGGGCCCACCAGGGCCTTTTGCCACTGCAAACAAATACCAGGTACATGTGCTATCTTGTGCATCTGGCTTTACGTGGGTCCTGGGGAACTGAACTTGGGCTGTTGGACTTTGCAAGCAAGTGCCTTTAAGTGCTGAGCCATCTCTCCAGCCTGGCTCTCCTATTCTTCCACCTCCTCCACAAGGGTCCCTGAGCCTTGGAGGGTGTGGTAGAGATGTGTCACTTAGTGCTGAACACTCCACTGTCACTTCTCAGTACTTTTTGAGTTTTGGGTCTCCCTAGCGGTCACCACCATCTGGAAAGAAAAGCTTCTTTAACCCAAAGTGAGAGTAGCATTAATATATGGGCATAAACACGAATATCTGGAGTGCAGTTTGGTGGGTATAATGTATCCATTTCACCAGACAACAGTAGTCGTTCCCTCTGCCTTGGGTTTGTGACTTCCCTAGCCATGGGCCTTTTATTAGGTTTTCAGTACCAGACATGGATTCCCTCCTGTGCAGTGGGCCTCAAGTCCAGTCAGGGAGCAGCTGGTTTTCCCCACAACAGACATGCCACCATTGCACCAGTTGCTGTATTTGGCCAGCTTTAAAGTTCTGATTTCTCTGAATTTTTGCGCTCTCTGGTATGACTTTTTTCCCCTGGCTTTCTAGAAACAGAGTCTTACCATGTACCCATCTCTGGTGTGGGACTGTTTATATAGATCAGACTGGCCTCCAACCTACAGTGGATCCTCTGTCTTCCTAGTGCTGGGATTACAGGCCTGAACCAGCATTGCTGACTCTCTGGATTGGCTTTTAAAAAATATATATTTTTATTTATTTATTTGAGAGAGAAAAGGGGCAGAGAGAGTGAGAGAGATAGACAGAATGGGTGTCTTAACCACTAAGCCATCTTTCCAGCCCCAAATTCTATTTTTAAAAGGTTTTATGGACAACTTCCGTAATATAAACAATATAACATGATCATAATCCCCAACCACCATCATCCCTTCCCTCCTGAGTTCCCCCTCCACTTAGTCCCTTCTTCTTTTCAAATAGTCTCTCTTCTACTTTGATGTCATCTTTTTTTCTCCCTCCTATTATGCAGGTCTTGTGTAGGTAGTGCCAGTCACTGTGAGGTCATGAATAACATGGCCCCTTTGTGTCGGAAGACAGTATTAGCTCTTATATATTTAAAAAAAAATTTACTTTTTGCAAGTGAGAGAAAGAGAGAGAGAGAGAAAAGGAAGAATGGGCCCACCAGGGCTTTTTGCCACTGCAAACAAACACCAGGTACATGTGCTATCTTGTGCATCTGGCTTTACGTGGGTCCTGGGGAATTGAACTTGGGCTGTCAGACTTTGCAAGCAAGTGCCTTTAAGTGCTGAGCCATCTCTCCAGCCTGGCTCTCCTATTCTTCCACCTCCTCCACAATGGTCCCTGAGCCTTGGAGGGTGTGGTAGAGATGTGTCACTTAGTGCTGAACACTCCACTGTCACTTCTCAGTACTTTTTGAGTTTTGGGTCTCCCTAGCGGTCACCACCATCTGGAAAGAAAAGCTTCTTTAACCCAAAGTGAGAGTAGCATTAATATATGGGCATAAACACGAATATCTGGAGTGCAGTTTGGTGGGTATAATGTATCCATTTCACCAGACAACAGTAGTCGTTCCCTCTGCCTTGGGTTTGTGACTTCCCTAGCCATGGGCCTTTTATTAGGTTTTCAGTACCAGACATGGATTCCCTCCTGTGCAGTAGGCCTCAAGTCCAGTCAGGGAGCAGCTGGTTTTCCCCACAACAGACATGCCACCATTGCACCAGTTGCTGTATTTGGCCAGCTTTAAAGTTCTGATTTCTCTGAATTTTTGCACTCTCTGGTATGACTTTTTTTCCCTGGCTTTCTAGAAACATAGTCTTACCATGTACCCATCTCTGGTGTGGGACTGTTTATATAGATCAGACTGGCCTCCAACCTACAGTGGATCCTCTGTCTTCCTAGTGCTGGGATTACAGGCCTGAACCAGCATTGCTGACTCTCTGGATTGGCTTTTTAAAAAATATATATTTTATTTATTTATTTGAGAGAGAGAAAGGGGCAGAGAGAGTGAGAGAGAGATAGACAGAATGGGCACACCAGGGCCTCCAGCCACTGCAAACAAACTCCAGATGCATGCACCCCCTTGTGCAGCTGGCTTACATGGGTCCTGGAGAGTCGAACCGGGATCCTTTGGCTTTGCAGGCAAACACCTTCACTGCTAAGCCATCTCTCCAGCCCAGCTTTTTAAAAAAACTTTATTTTATTTATTTGAGAGAGAGAAAGAGGCAAATATATAGAGAGAATGGGTGCATCACGGCCTTCAGCTGCTGCAAATGAACTCTAGACACACGTGACACCTTGTACATCTGGCTTACGTGGGTTCTGAGGAATAGAGGAATTGAACCTGGGTCCTTTGGCTTTGCAGGCAAGAACCTTAACCACTAATCCATCCCTCTGGCCCTGGATTGGCTTTTTTTTTCTTTTTCGATTTTCAAGGCAGGGTCTCACTCTAGCTCAGGCTGACCTAGAATTCACTCTGTAGTCTCAGGGTGGCCTTGAACCCATAGGGATCCTCCTACCTCTGCCTCCCAAGTGCTGGGATTAAAGGCGTGAGCCACCACACCAGGCTTTTTTTTTTTTTTTTTTTTTTTCATGCAGGCTCTCACTCTATCCCAAGCTGATACGGAATTCATTCTGGAGCCCAGCCTGGCCTTGGACTCATGATGATCCTCCTACCTTAGCCTCCCAAGTGATGAGATTACGGGCACGAGCCACCATCTCTTGCCTATGTTTTTTTTTAAAGTTAATTAATTACTTAATTAGTTAATCAATTAATGTTTGTGTGTGTGCACATGCCATGGAGGTCAGAGGTCAACTTTCATGTGTTGGTGTACCATCGTCTTTGAGATAGGATCCCTTGCTGCTGGAAATTAACTAATAGGCTCTCAGTGTAGCTGGCCTGTGAGCTTCGGAGTTTCTTGGCTCCACTTCCCACCTTCATAGGCAGGCTGGGGATCACAGATGCATGTGCCACTCGGTATCGGGCTGTATGTGGGTGTTGGGCAAGCGAGCATCTTTAACCAACAAGCCACCTCCCCAGCCCCATGGATTCCCAGTCTTTTCTTTGCTCACATGTCTCCCTGCTAATGTCTTTCTCTCTTCTTGTCTCTTTCTGGTCCCTGTCTCCATCTCTCTTCTTTTTTCCTCCTGTCACATTTCTGTCACTCAGGGATGCCCCTTAAACCACGTCAGAGCACAATTCCACTGTGGTCTCTTGGGGTCTCCTGAGCTTCTGTTTCTGCCGGTGTTTCTCAACTTTCATAACCCACCTGCCTCCTCCTCCTGGGCCTCTGGGCAAGAGGCTTGACGGCAGCCGGAGAGAAGGACTCACAGTCCTGCACATGCCGTGTCTGTGTCTCTGGCCTTTGCTCTTGTGCGTATCTCACTGGGAAGCCTCCTTCTGTCGATGCCTTTCTAAGCTCCATGGGTTTGTGGACCATCTCTTCTCTCTGACACTGTTCTTTGCCTCCTTCATTTTCTCCACTTCTATGCTGCTAATGCCCACAACTAGCAACTGTCTCATTGTACTCTGTAATTTAGTCGTAGCTTCCCATCTAAGCCCTAAGCTTCTTATAGCTAAAAGAGGCTACAGTGCTTATTATGCACAATGCTCTGTATTAAGGTGCATTGCATTATTATTCCATTTAATCTCCATGACAACCTATGAGGCAGGCTTTTTTTTTTTTTTTTTTTGTCATTTTCCATTTTACAGATAAGGAAACTCAGGCCCAGAGAACGGGACTGATTTCCCCAAGGTCATGCAGCTCGGAGGAGCTAGAGCTGGCTTCTGGGCTACTCATTGTTTCGTACCACCCTGATCCCAGTTTGCGATTGGAGGATTTTTTCCCCCTCCCCCTGCGGACTGACAGCCTTGTCTGTCTGTCAGTTCTCTCTGCTAATTGCCTTCTGCTGAACCTGGTCTCATCCCCCAACCCCACTCGCCTTTGGCTGAGGCATCTTGAATCCACAGACTGGTGTTGCAAGGGTATAAAGATCTGTCCTCCTGGGGCTGGAGAGATGGCCTGATGGTTAAAGCATTTGCCTGCAAAGCCAAAGGACCTAAGTTTGATCCCCCAGGACCCATGTAAGCCAGATGTACAAGGGACACATGTGTCTGGAGTTTGTTCGTAGTGGCTAGAGACCCTGGCATGCCCATTCTTTCTCTCTCTCTCTCTCTGCTTGAAAACAAATAAATAAAAATTTAAAAAATATTCCCCAGGACCCACATTAGCCAGGTGCACAAGGGGGTGCATGCATCTGGAGTTTGTTTGCAGTGGCAGAGGCCTTGGTGCGCCCATTTCTCTCTCTCTCTGCCTATAAATAAATAAATAAATAAATAAATAAATAAATAAATACTTTTTTCATCCAAAGAGGAGATAATAAAGTTAATTATAACCTTAACATCAGATACTCTGGATGGAGTTGGCTCCAGTTGCAAAAAAAAAAACAAAAAGATCTGTCTTCCTGACCCCAACCGGGGCCAGCTCCGAAGTGTAAACTCGATTCAGAGGGCTCCATGAGGGGGGCTGAGACCGTCCTCCTGAGTACCTCACAGCCCAGTTTCTCCGTTGAGCCAGTCCTGTTTCCCTTGCCTTCTTTTCTTTGTACAAATGGTGGTTTGCAAGAACATGCATTAATGTATTTCTGGTATTCCCAGTCTCAGATACAAAGCCTGCTCGTCAAGCCTGCTCAACTGTTAGTAGCAGAAGTGGTCTGAGGAAGGAGATGTGAACACGCAGTCTGGAGCTGGGATAACCTGTAGCCACACATCGTAAGGATCCCAGCTCAGTGGATAAGTGGAACGCAGAGAGAGATCCCGGCCCTGGGTAGCAGCGTTGACTGGAAGTGGTATGCTGGAGGAAGGGAATATGAATGCGACCGGCACTGGAGAAATATAAGAAAATGGCAATGATAGGAACAATAGTATTGGATGGATATTACAAGGAGAAATTAATGTTTTAGAAAGAGGCAATTAGTTAGCAGTTAGTATAAAAACCTAAAGGTCATATCCAGAGATACAGAGGCTCCCAAAACCTCATCACTGAAGTAGAACTAAAATGATCCCAATGTGGCTCAGGGAAATTCGTGGAAGAGGGGGCAGAAAGAATGTTAGAGCCACAAGTTGGGGCATTCTGCACAGAGACTTGGCCTATCCCCCATAACACTTGACTACTCCCACAATCCATGACCCACATTCCCCATTGATGAGGGTCCCTTTGGAAGAGGGAGGACAGGGAGGAGGATAATGGAGTCACCATAATGAATGTAAAATTAGAATAATATAAATAAAAAATAAATTATAAAAAAAGCCATATAACTAAAAAAAAAAAAAACCCTAAAGGTCTTAGTGATGAGATATAAAGCAAGTCCCATCTTCTGTAGTTAGGGTAGAAAAAGTTGACACCAGGACTGTAATTAATGCTAAAAATTGAAAGAGTTCCACGGGAGGGTGAGTACTCAACCTAGGTAGGTGTGCTATACCAGACCAGGTTCTTAGAGGGAAAGAACAGACTTTGAGATATTACATGGAGTTAACTGAATCAGTTTCCAAATCCTGATACTATCCGGACCAGCACAGGCGGCCCACTCCTCCCGGTCAACAGCTAGCATTTCTGCACAGGTGGCCCACTCCTCCCGGCCAACAGCTAGCATTTCTTTTCTCTTGCTTGAAGAAGACACCGAGGCCTCTGTCCTGCAAGACAGAGGTGTTGGCTCCACTTTGAAACCCCGTGTTCCTTCTTTGGGCAGCCAGACCAATGAACAGAGTTAAAGCAATACTTCTGGAGAAATTCTGGGTATGCTGCAAAGGAATGATGGTATGTGTCTATATCTCAGAGAAAGTGTAGGATCTGGCCAACACGTCCTGCTAGAGATGGGCCATCACTTAAAATACTTGGTTCTGAGAGTTCCAGGTAGGTGAGATGTAAAGTTATGTAAGGGAAAATAATTTTTTTTTTTTTTTTTTTTTTTCAAGGTAGGATCTCACTTTAGCTCAGGCTGACCTGGACCTCACTCGATAGTCCCAGGCTGGTCCTGAACTCATGGATCCTCTCACCTTTGCCTCCCGAATGCTGGGATTAAAGGCGTGTGCCACCATGTCCAGCTATAAGGGAAAAAGTATTGATACAGGAGCAGTCTCCTGGGATCTGGGATTTAGCATCTGGCAAGGATCATGGGATCCTGCTAATACTTAGAAACTTGGAGAGGGCCAGAGAGATGGTTTGGTGGTTAAGGTGTTTACCTACAAAGCTTAATGACTCAGGTTTGATTTGACCAGTACCCTTTGAAAAGCCAGATGCACAAAGTGGAGCAGGCATCTAGAGTTCATCTGCAGCAGGTGGAGGCCCTGGTGTGCCCATTGTCTCTGTCTGTCTCTGTTCTCTCTATCTCTCTCTACTTGCAAATAAATAAATAAATGAATAAAATTTAAAAATAAAAGAAACTTGGAGAAAGCAAGAATCCATATAAAATGAAGATCTTTGTTTCTCATGCAAATGCCCACCAGGGAGCATCCAGCATGGAAAAGGCATTGAACACACAAGGGGACAGAATGACTATGTTAGTGGACATAGCCCACTTAGCATCTTAACAGTGGTGCCCCATGAATTTTAACAGTGGCACCCATGAATGACTGTTAGTGCACATAGCCCATTTAGCATCTTAACAGTGGTACCCCATGAATTTTAACAGTGGCACCCATGAATGACTGTTAGTGCACATAGCCCATTTAGCATCTTAACAGTGGTGCCCATGAGGGTGTGGAGAGCTGTTTGTCACTCAGGTGATAAACTTGGGTGTCTCTAGATATTCTTTCCACTAAGTTTTGATGGTCAATGAACCAACACAGCAACCGTGGTCTGAGAAGAGACTGAGGGGCTAAACCTCTCAAAGATGGGGGTCTGGGGTTCTCACATGTCCACAAAGTAAGCCACACTGTGACTGGAAGAGATGCTGGTTGAGGGTGAAGGGAATAAAACATTTTCATCAGGGGCTGGGGAGATGGCTCAGCAGTTAAGGGCACTTGTTTGCAAGGCCTGATGGCCTGGGTTTGATTCACCAATACCCACATAAAGCCAGATGCACAGAGTGGCACATGCATATGGAGTTTGGTTGCAGTGGCCAAAAGCCTTGGTGCACCCATTTCTTTCTCTCTCTACAAATAAATAAATAAATAAATAAATAAATAAATAAATATATTTTTTTCATCCAAAGAGGAGATAATAAAATCAATTATAACCTTAACACCAGGTGCTATGGATGGAGTTGGCTCCAGTTGCAGCTTTAGAGACTCTGTCTCTAGGGCTGGAATTGGTTACATAGGTGTTGCTACTCTGGATGGCCTGGCTTCTTTACCTTCCAGGACACACGACCATTTGGTCCAAGATTAGTGTTTTCATTTCTAATATACCGGCTTAGGCTGTTGGGTGGACATACCACCTTTCCACAGCTTTTTCATATTGTTTGAGGATTTGCCATTTATTATTGAACGTTTATTAATAATCCTCTATGTGGTAGGCTTGATTTTTGAGACAGGAAATAGGAAAACAAATAAGAGAAATCAGATATTTCCCTTGCCCTTAAGAGAGTCAATTTGCTTGAGAAAAAAGAAACTTAACCAAACTATGACTAAGCACCAGGGAAGTATGGTGGTAGAGATGGGACAGAATAGTGTTGCTTTCTGTGGCTGGAGAGGAAGGATGGGAGAGAAAACGTTGCAGGGATGTATGCCTCAACTCAGCTTTCTAGACAATAAACAGGAGTTCAGGATATGGCGGAAAGATGTTCCCAGCTGAGGAAGGGTTCAGGGTGAAGACAGATGTTGCTGGAGCACAGCAGACAAGGTCAGATGTAAATGAAGAGTCACAAATTTTACACTGAGGATGACAGAGCCATTGGCAGCCATTGACAGCAGGGCATGTGGTTCTCATGTGCCCTTTAATCTCCCTCTTGCAGTTGCCTCCTCGTCGCTTGTGTTCAGTTGTTTGAGTGTCTTTTCACTGTGATACTACTTTTATACCTGAAGCACAGTGGTGGGGTGGCTGGAATCATGCATTTATAACAACCTCAAATCTTAGTACTGGCAAATACCAAATGATGCCGGCTACTGGACAGTCTTTCGTATTTCCGTGTGTGTGTGTGTTTGTGTGTGTGTGTGTGCGTGCGCGCGCATAGGTGCACATATGCACAAGTACATTGTGTCCGTGCCTGCGTGTGGAAGCCAGAGGTCGACCTTAGGCACCTTCTTTGTTCGCTCTCCTCCTTACTTATTGAGACAGGGCCTCTCACTTGAACCCGGAGCTTGATTAGTGTAGCTAAGCAGCCTGCCCCGAGGATCTCGTCTCTGCCTCCTGAGTCCTGGTGGGCTGCCATTTATGTGACTGTTGGGGGTCAAAACTCAGGTCCTTAGGCTTGCGTGGCAAGCACTTTACTAACTAAGCCATCGCCCCAGCCTCTGAAAAGACCGTCTTGAACTTGATAAGGTTCTTTAACATGAGAGTGGCTGATCCCTATCTGGCTTTCTCATATTGTTGAAAATGAACCATTTTCCTCTAATTTAAGCCACCTTACCTAAAGGTACAGCTAGAGTAACTGGCAACTGATGGTGGGCCCGAGGCACCAGGAGAACATCGGTCTTGAGACAGCCATCTTTCTGTTTCAGTTACTTTCTCATTGCTGTGAACACACACCCCCACCCGAAACAACTTAAGGAAGGAAGAGGTTTACTTTGGCTTACAGTTTCCAGGGAAAGTTTCACAGTGGTGAAGGCATGGTGGCAGGAGCCTGGAGCAGAGCTGGTCACATTGCAGTCAGGAAGCAGAAATCAGAGGATGAACAGGAAGTGGGGCAGGGGTATAAAAATCCCCCCCCCCACTTCCTCTAGCAAGACACCACCTCCTAAAGGTTCCACAACCATCCAAACAGTACCACCAGTGCTGCTCAAGTGTATGAGCCTATGGGGAATAGTTCACATTCAAACCACAACACCATCTCGGGGCCTCTGTGTATCGATGATGCTTGGAAAGGCCTCATCGGCTTGACCCTTTTTGCTAAGCCAGTTAAGCCTACTAATGACAATTCTGAAGACAAAGACTCCACTTGATCCTTGCACAAAACAAAGTTTTCAGCATCCAAGGAAGCTTAAGGCAGGCATTGAACTTTAATCATCAGACAATGTGACGTTCAGTGATATATTTAAGGGTAATGAAGAAAGGTTAGAAAAAACTGTCATGTCTTAGGAGACACGAAGACATGTGAAGTACGTAGGCAAGAGGCTTCCCATCAAGTTAAAAGTTAACACTGCCAGGTGTGGTGGCGCACGCCTTTAATCCCGCACTCGGGAGGCAGAGGTAGGAGAATCGCCGTGAGTTCGAGGCCACCCTGAGACTACATAGTGAATTCCAGGTCAGCCTGGACCAGAGTGAAACCCTACCTCGAAAAACCAAAAAAAAAAAAAAAAAAAAAACACTGAATTTCAGCTTACAACTCAATATTTGTAACTCACCTATCCAGACCACCCTTGCCTTGGTAGCTATTTTCTTTACTAGCAACTACGGAGAGCATACAACAGGGAATTAGAATAATCAACAATGAGTTTGAGAACTACAGCCTGTCTACTAGGATGGAAGCCATGTCTGTTTTCTGAAATGCTTATTATTGAAAAGTTATGATCTAGTTGATTCAAAAGTAGATCTCTGCTCCAAAGATAGGATCCATGAAAGTCTCTGAAAACTGAACGGTCACTGTGGGAACCTGCAGTCTTTAATAGAAGTGGGATGGAGTTGTACTGGGCTTAAAGGCCCTGACTTGGTAGGAACTGAAAGGGGCTTGTAGGACAGAGGGCAAAGGAGAGCTGCCACTGAGTGAATGAGGAGGTAGCGTGGTTAGAAAACTCAGGAATCACTAGAGGACTATCAACTCTCAGCTCCTCTGTAAACCAAGTCTCAAATCCATCCAGTAAGATGTAGATTAGTAATGGGAGCCAGAAACTCTGGCCACCCTCAGAATCAGGGAATTTACCATCATGCCCTGCATGTCTGTATTTATTTCTGACTTCTAGGTGGGCATCCAGACTAAGGAAGTAACATTTATATGAGTCTAAATAGAGGCAGAAGTTTTCTCCTTCATCTCCCCTTCCCAAACAATCTAGCTTAGTTCATCATCTTGTGTTGACATTACTTATGAATGCTAATTAACTCATAAATGCTAATTAATAACTCCATGTGCTTCTATTTACTGGCAAATATAGGCATCCAGGTGCAGTGTAGACCTGGCCCCCAACACAGCACAATTCTCCATCTTTGAGCACGGTGGGAGTATTGTTACCACACTACCAAAGTGACTGTCCTCCCCATTTTAGATAACATAACAAAATAAAGATAAAGTCAAAATAATATGAATTAAAAACTTAATGAAACTCTCACAAAAGCATCCTGTTCTGATTTCCCATGAAGAGAATAAACCAGGGCCAGATTCTGTAGGAGTCAGGAATCTCCAGAGAAGCGAACCAACAGGCTCTGAAGAGTATAGAAAGAGATTTAACATATCAAAGAGATTTACTGATGGACTGTGAGGGACTGGCTCAGGTGATGATGGAGGCCAAGAAGCTAGCATCTACAAGATAGAGAATGGTGGAGAATGTGAAGTTATCCCATTCTGTACATCAAGGCTCGAGAAGCAGGGAGGCCAATGGTGTAAAGTCCCAGTTGCTATGTGACGAAGGCCTGAAGAGCAGCCGTTGAGGACAGAGGGCAGGAGAAGATGAAGGTAGCAGCTCTGGGTGAGGAAGTGAACCATCCCTCCTCCATTTTCTCACTCTTTTCAGATCATCAGTGCATTGGACGAAACCCAACAGTTTGGAGAGCTCAAAGCTGCTCTTTTCCAGACACACCTTCACATCTACACCAAGAATGAATGGCTGGCTGAGAACCCCTCCGGTCGGTCAGGTTGATGCATAAAGTGAATCATTTTAGTGCATGAGCCAACAGAAAGATGAGATTTGGACCCTCAATCTTTGGGGCAAGGTCAAAGTATCAAGGTGGGCAGGAGACTGCTGAAGACTGACCTGGGTGTACCAAGGTGTCGTCTCCTTCACTGCTGAGTGGAGCAGGAACCTCCAAAGGGCAATAAGGAGAGCTCTGCCAGGCTGTACCTCAAGAAGGCCAGTAGTGCCCTGAGGCACACAGGACAGCAATGCACTGGCCTTCTTACAGATGTAGTTGCCCCTGCCTCCTTCCCTAGGTGGTGAGCCTAGACGCCTGGAGGCCATCTTAGCGGACGCCATGCCTCCCCCACCCAGCACTACTGCGATGTTGACTGAAGCTGGGACTTGTGCTCCCCTTCGGGAAACCCTGTGTTTTCCTCAGCAAATGAGAACGCTGGCCATGAATCTAAAGATCCAGTTACCTGGATTGTCAAATGCTTACTACATACCAGGCTTCAGCATGGAATACCCCAGCACAATATTTTATAAAACTTTTTATTGACAACTTCCATAAATGTGGACAATATACCATGATCATAATCCTCTTCCACTAACCCCAACCCCTCCCAAATCCCTCCTCCACTGACTCCCTTATTCTTTCCAATTAGTCTCTCTTCTATTGTGATGTCATCATTTTAAAACAGTATTTTATCTATCTATCTATCTATCTATCTATCTATCTATCTATCTATCTATCATCTATTTATTTGAGAGAGAGAGAGAGAGGTGGAGGCAGATATAGAGAAAATGGGCATGCCAGGACCTCTAGCCGCTGCAAATGAACTTCAGATGCATGCACCACCATGTGCATCTGGCTTACGTGGATTCTGGGGAATCAAACTTGGGTCCTTAGGCTTCACAGGCAAGTGCCTTAACCACTAAGCCATCTCTCCAGCCCATCATTTTTCACAATAATATTTTTGCAT
Source organism: Orientallactaga sibirica (assembly GCA_036365145.1). Taxonomy (NCBI): domain Eukaryota; kingdom Metazoa; phylum Chordata; class Mammalia; order Rodentia; family Dipodidae; genus Orientallactaga; species Orientallactaga sibirica. The sequence goes on along the minus strand of JAEOAD010000027.1, from coordinate 15,341,851 downwards.
GACTACTTATAACTGCCCCATTTGAGGGCTTCTTTTTTTTTTTTTTTTGGCCATGGTTTAAGAAAATGTTTATTGACATGCAAAGAAAAAAAACTGGGTTTCTTATGGTGTTTTCAAACATTTTTTTTTGGTTTTCCTTCCATACCTTTCCTCTTCTCCTTCCTCCTTGTGACTCCTTCCTCCTTGTGACTCCTTCCCCCAACTTAGCCTCTTTTCCTGCTTTCATACCACATGCTTCCCTTTGTCCTTTCCCCCCGCTTCCCTTCCTCTTGAGAGATGGTTTTGAAGCAGAAGAGTTATATAACCTGGCAAAGCTCACAGAGTTAGAAAGTGGCAGGGAAGGTGGGATTTGTTTTGTTCCATTGCTCTGAATGAAACCCCTGTCTGGGGTGCCGCTCTGGGCAGAGGGGCCAGGTGTCTGCAAAGGTGAGCCTTCCTGTCGCCTCGTTCTCTGGGAATCCCCATCCTGCCTTTCAGAGCCAGCTTCCTCTCCAGCTCAGAGACTGGAGTTTTGACTCAGTTTTCTTTCCCAGCAGCAATTGCGTGTGAGCATTCAGAACCTCTGTTGAAGTGGAAATTGCCCTTCTCCTCACCAGTACTCTCCTGCCTTTGTACTTTCAAGGCCTATCTTCATCCCTTAGGAGAACTGTCCCCCACCTCTTTGTGTGTACATGTGGAGACCACAGAACAACCTTGAGTGACATCCCTCTCTTTTATTTTATTAGCAACAGACAGAGAGAGAAAGAGTCAGAGAGAGAGAGAGAGAGAGGGGAGAGAGAAAATGGGCACACTAGGGCCTCCAGCCACTGCAAACGAACTCCAGATGCATGCGCCACCTTGTGCATCTGGCTTATGTGGGTCCTGGGGAATCAAGCCTCGAACAGGGGTCCTTAGGCTTCACAGGCAAGCGCTTAACCTCTAAGCCATCTCTCCAGTCATGACATCCATCTCTTTTGAGACAGGTCTCTCCTTGACCCGAAGCTTACAGATTAGGATAGACTGGCTGACCAGAGAGCCCCTGGGATCCTCCTGTCTCCACCTCCTCAGTACTTGGATTTTAAGCACAGGGCACTACACCACATGGGTTCTGGGTATGGAACTCAGGACCTCGTGTTTCACAGCAAGGACTTGCCTGACTGAGCCATGATCCCACCCCTCTGGCTCTGTTAAAATCCAGCTATCGACCCTCAAGGAGACAGCCATGGTGAGAGGGGAGTGGAGGAGCTGAAGGTGAACATTCACATCCTGTGCATGACCTTATCTGGGGAGTAGTGCAAGCTTCTGCTTTTGGATGAGCTTCCAAGCAAGGGAGGACTTTGGAATAAAAGGGGATCTTTCCGAACCCTCTACTCTTTTCCAAGAGGCTTCATTGGTGGTGAGAGTAAAGCTGGAGAGGCAAGAAAAAGAGCTGCTCACTGCTTGTCCACACCACCTGCTTTGAAGGTGGGTATGGGAGAGGACCTTTCCCTTAAGTCTTTCCCCAGATGCCATGAACACATGGTTGTGTGACATGTGTGCCATGTCTTTCTGGGGCAGGTGACTCCCTTCATCCCCCTGCTCCCCTGCCTGGGTGGTGCTCGAGGAGACAGGGCCAGTGACTGTGTCTGCCAGCTCCAAATGCCAACAGCTGCACAGTCCTGGGATAATTGCTCATATCTGTTTCTTCTCTTTTCCAGGCCTTGGAAAGTGTTCCAGGAATGGACTTTTCACAGTGTGATGGCCTGCAAATGCAGCCCTTCCATTTACATTTCCAACTCCAAGTCAGCCGTGTCAGTTTGAGCCAGGACTGTGGAGGGTAATGGGTGAGACGCAATTAGCAGCCCAGAGAGCTGCACATTGCACACACACACACACACACACACACACACACACACACGTATATATTTTTGCCCATCAGATTCCAAGAATCCCAGCGCTTTAAAGCAACCAAACAATCACTCTATTGTACTGAAATAAAGCCCAGTTAATTCAAAAATCAATTGCACCACCAGGTGGGGCACACTCTGGCTCCAAACAGATGGGGTTGACCTCCCCCTCCCCAACCCCCATGAAGTCTTGTTAAATTAAAAACTTGATCCAGAAGTGGTGCAAATAGGGAGCCATGAATGGAATGGAGTCAGGTCCGTTCAGGCGGATTCTTTCTTCTCTCACTCTTTCTCCTCCCCTTAGAAAAGAAAAATCCACCATTCCACTTTCATCAGTCTTAGCATCTGTGCAGAAATGCAGCCATCCACCCTTTGCAGTTCGATGTGTTACTTTAATTAGTCTGAAAATTAAAGGGCAACTCCGGGCCAAGGCGAATGATTATGAAAATCTGTGGGCATCCTATGCAATCCTCTCGTTGAATTAATAAGTCTTGTAAACTATAGGACGTACTTTAAGTCAGTCAAGGGGTATGGCGACTCCATTTTAAATATCCACTTAATGTTTGACAGGATGTGAGGAACACACTGAAGCATACGGTCCCTTCTCAAATTTCACTGTCTGAAAAATTTTTCAAAGCTGACCCAAGTCAACCCGAAAAATGTTTAACACTCTGGGCTCGAACACAAGAAACTCTGTGATGAACAGACATTCAATTACATTTTTTTAAAGTGAGAAACATTTTTGTAAAATAGCGATTCTGGAAACTAATTGGCAGCCCCAGAACTAGCGAGCGAAGGCCAAATCTTGCGGGGAACTTTTTACTACAGTAACAGGACTCAAAGAAAATGCGAATAAAAGGCATCTTTGTTTCTCAGTCAAATTAGCTGATTAAGGAATAAAACATCTTACTGTGTTTTTAAATGTAGAATTAATTATTTATATGAGAAAAATTAAAGCTGGGTTTTGTGAATTCTACTCTGTGTGTGAATTGAATGGGGCAAAAACAGTAATCCGTGTTGGTCCGTGTCTTAGGTCATTAAGCAGAACTAAATATTAAGAGTTCTAGTTATTGGGGAAAACTTACATTCATGTTATATATCTTGCTGCCCATTTTGATATTCAAAGTCCAGATTAGTAGTGGCCCAGACTGGAAATGTGATTCAGAGTGAGAAAACCACATGGCCTAGGCCGGGGCCTGACAGCTGAGTGAAAGAAGAAAACTTATACGGAGAGTGAATCCTGGACGAGCACAGGCTTCTGGTTTTCAGGAACCTGGGACAGACTCACAAGAAAGAATGTGAACAAGCCATTCTTTATTTTGCTAATGGGTGAGTTTGGAATACAGGAAAACAACACTACCTTGGTTATTTCTGAGCCTCAAAAAAAGAAGTGGGCAGGTGACCTTTGACATCTCAGGCTCCTGCCTCTCAACCCAAGCCCTTCTGTCCTGACCTCTTAACATTCCAACATCCTGAAGCCAGACTCTCCCCAAGCCAACACTGCAAATAATCTCGGTATTGTGGACAAATGCTCATGGGGACAGTGAGTTTCTTGGTGTGGTCTAGGGCCCACCTGCATCAGAATTACTTGATGAACTTTTAAAAATACAGATTCTTTCTCCCCCAGAATTGCTGGGTTGGGTGGAGATAGGATTTGACATTTTCCAGAAATTCCCTAGGGTTCTGTCAGGATACTACAGTGAGAATCATGGCACCAGGCTCTACTTAGAGACTGCTAGAATAATTTTCACTATATTTCTCAAACAGGTCCCTTTGGTGAAAGTTATTTGCTCAAACGTTGAAAGTCTGTCCATGGATCCCGCCCTGAGCAACAACAACAAAAATCCCTCAGCCATTTTATTTTCATTTCTCATGGAATCTCTTAACAGAGGGGGTGTAGGAAGGCTTTGTCCTTTAAAATAAGTCCACTAGTACTTGAAAAGTCATTTGGCGAAGGGTGAGGCAAAGGGGGAAGATTAATGGCAAACAAAATCAGAGTCTTTGCTAAACAACAACAACAACAACAACAACAACAAAAAATAGATTCCTACCCAACTTCAGAAGGGAAAACACAGGACAGCTCCTGGGAGAAGTGCATGTGTTTAGAAGACAGCCGTCCTGCCACAGAGTCCAGATGATTCCGTATGGAGGTGCGACCTTGTTCTGCTTTCTTCCTTGAGTTTGGCCTGAGCGTCAGGTTCTTCTATGGCTATTTGTAGAAGCTGCTGAGAGTTAGGAAGCGAGGACATAGTGCAGTAGATTGCCTTTCTTCTTCATTAAGAAAAAAAAACTGGGCTGGGTGTGGTGGCGCACGCCTTTAACCCCAGCACTCCGAAGGCAGAGGTAGGAGGATCGCTATGAGTTTGAGGCCACCCTGAGACGACACAGTGAATTCCAGGTCAGCCTGGGCTAGAGTGAGACCCTACCTCGAACTGCCCCCCTCCAAAATAAATAAATAAATAAATAAATAAATAAATAAATAAATAAATAACTATTGGGAGCCAGGCATGGTGGCGCACACCTTTAATCCCAGCACTGGGGAGGCAGAGGTGGGAGGATCACTTTGAGTTCAAGGCCAGCCTGAGACTACAAAGTGAATTCCAGGTCAACCTGGGCTAGAGTGAGACCCTAACACGAAAAACCAAAAAAAAAAAAAAAAAAAAAATAAATTAAAAAAAGAATTAAAAGAAAAAAGAAGGAAAAAACGGGAGCCACGATTCTCTCTCAATTTTAAGAACTGAGAGGCAGAAAATGCTTGCCCATAGAGAGTGTAGTTCTGAGCTTCAGGGCAGCGTTTTTCATTAGCCTGGAGCTCAGCTGTTAGGTTAGACTGGCTGGTGAGCTCCAGAGATCCTCTGGTCCCCAGCATTAGGATTTATTGGCATGTGCCACCATGCTCAACATTTAAAACCATATTTTTTTTTTGCACACGTGTGTGTGTGTGTGTGTGTGTGTGTGTGCCACTGTAAAGAAATGCCTGTCTGGCTTTACCTGGATGACTGAGGAACTGAACCTGGGCCAGCAGGCTTTACAAGCAAGTGCCTTTAACTGCTATTCCTTTCTTTTTTAAAAAATATTTTTTACTTATTTTTTTATTTGAGAGAGAGAGAGAGAGAGAGAGAGAGAAAGAATGAACATGCAAGGACCTCCAGCCACTGTAAACGAACTTCAGACTTTTGCATCATCTCGGCATCTGGCTTACATGGGTTCTGGGGAGTTGAACCTGGGTCCTTTGGGCTTGCAGGCAAATGCCTTAACTGCTAAGCCATCTGTCCAGCCCTATTCCTTTCTTAATAATGAAGCAAGGCTATCCATTTGCACTGTGAGGTCAGTAATCCTCCAACTTTAAAGTAGCAAGTGCCCTGTGGAGTTCAGGATTCCATTTCTTGGATCAAATTGAAAGTTTAAGTGCATATCCATGTATATATTCACAGGACATTTCTTTATAAATGTGGCTCTCATTATGCTTACAGTAGCAGTGACAACAATTCAGCTTTTGTCCATGAAAAATTGCTGCTTAATAAGAACTTTCCCAAACTCATGTCCCCTTTGAGATAAAAATTTCCACACCAAATTTCATCACCCTTCTAGAATTTCCTTTGGAATGTTTGTGCTAAATTCCTTTCCCCCTCATTGAAGTATACAACATAAAATCCAGCTTTAAGACTTACAAATGAAAGTAACAGAAATGCACAGATTCATAGAATTGACTTGGAAGGGACATCGGCAAGGCAAGGCAGAGGAGACTTGGGGAAATGAATTAAAATCCCCCAATAATTAGGAGGCAATTTGTTTGGCACCTTTAGTATTTGAAAGAGTAGGACAGTGTAGATTTTGTTATATGCCATGGGCAACCCGGGCAATTCAGTTTCGCTCCAAGAGTTTTTTTTTTTTTTTTTTGGTATTTCCTGACTTGGTGTGTGCAGTTGTGAACTTAATTAACACACTAGTGATTCTACGCCCTCAGGAAAAAATGGTAAATTTGGTAAATTGTAAATACTGAAAAAAGGGAGGTTCCCCCTTACTATCATAGCTGTTTCCATTTTCACGTGGATTTTACATCAGGCAAATGTGAAAGTTACCTGGAGCTGTAGACTGGGATCAAGCCCTAAGGAACAACGCCGAGCCTGGGGATTCTTCTAAATCTCTGCATTTTGTAGACCATCTGAGCTGCTTCTGTGTGAGAGGAAGCAGGGTCAATAGGCAGCAAAAGTTAGCCCTTTTGATAACATTATATCTTATTAAAAAATTACCTTGCTCTCATTTGGAAGTAGCTTGTCCAATTCCTTTTGAATCAAGCTCTGCAAAACTGATCAATATCATTATTTTCATGGGGCAAGTTTAAGCCAATACAGTTGTCTCGCTTTGTCCCTTTTCTCTCTTATACACTGTCTTAAAAAAAAAAAACAACCCAGGAGAGTCACACTTTGGCATGTAGCTTGAGTATGAAGCTATGGTATGGAAAAAAAAAAATCTATGAAAAGATGACATTTATAGATGGGTACATATATATCTAATTTCCTTGTGTGTGAGTGTGTGTATATATATTTCTACTTCTGTTCATCAAAGATACAACATCATAATTAAGGACATTTTGCTTTATTCAATGAAGAGTTTTTTCAGTTCTCTTTAATTGGCAATTTAATTACAGAGCTAATTAGGAACATAGTGGGTGTTGGAACTATAATGATTGTCTTTAACTGGAAAGTCTTACCACTTACAAAGCAAGGACGTTTTTAAATTATGGAACACTTAAATAATGGATTAATAAGTCAGTAAATACAAGTGTATGAAGGTATCATTCCCATACCCTTCAGTTGGCAAAATCCTTAATGTGAGTCTGATGTTTCCTGTGAAGTAATTATCTTGCTTTTCTAGCATACTGGGGGGTCTATGTTGTGGCCCCAGGGAATTTATGTGCTAAACTCTGGGGCTGGAATTTCGGGACCAGAGCTGGGGCAGAAGGTGGAGCAGCTGAAAGCTGTTTGGGAGGAAAACCATCCAACACTTGGAGTACAGAAGATTCTGCTGCCAGTCTCGTGGAAAAAAGCAAAGGAAGCCCACTGTCTTTGCCTCGGTTTCTTTCCACCTGTGCCCTCTGCAAGGGACACAGATAACAGAGCAGCATTCAGTGGTGGTGGAATGATGAACTTGGGCGGGGGCTTTTGCATGTACTTGGTGGCCAGAGGGCTGGAGTCGAATGAACAATGCCATTCCTTCTGTCTGGCCTGTGGCATGAAGAGCACTGAGGGCTGAGCTGGGTTTGGGTGCAGTGTAGGAAGTAATAATCGTATATAGAAAGTATTTTAAGCCGGGCGTGGTGGCGCACACCTTTAATCCCAGCACTTGGGAGACAGAGGGAGGAGGATCACTGTGAATTTGGGGCCACCCTGAGACTACATAGTGAATTCCAGGTCATCTGGGGCTAGAGTGAGTCCCTGCCTTGAAAAACCAAAAAAAAAAAAAAAAAAAAAAAAAAAAAAAAAAAAAAATTATTTTGAGCTGACTTCTGCTTCATCTGTAGGGGGACAATTTGTTCCTATATCAAGTAGTTGGCAGTATTCATGGGCGAGGCTGAAGGATGTACATGAAGAGACAGGAATGCTGGGCTGGGGAGATGGCTTAGTGGTTAAGAGTGCTTGCTACTTAAGCATGAGAGTCTCTTTGGACAGAGACCACCAGGTTGGACTCCCCAGAACCCAGATAAATATCTAGACATGGTGATGTACATCTGTAACCCCATGGAGTGGGCCTGGGGAGTGGACACCAGAGAATCGCTTATGGACAGCAGCTTCAGGCTGAAGGAGAGTCACATCTCAAGGAAATACATGGATGAGTGGATGAGTGAGTGATAACAGGACTCCCGACATCCTCCTCTGGCCTCCCTGTGCATCTGCACACACATGTGCCAACACCATACATCACACATCACATACCATACCACACATACTGTATACACATGCTTGCAAAAAAAAAAAACCCTACAAAAATGTTAAAATAAAAAAAAGAACTCCATAAAAAGACAAGAATACCATGGTCTTTTGATTAGGACCACTGGGATGACCCAAAAGGCAACATAGTGCTGAGAAGAAGGGATGGAGGAGTGTCCAGCACTGAAACATCTCTATCACACCCTCCAAGGCTCAAGGCCCATTTCGGAAGAGGTGGTGGAAAGAATGTAAGAGCCAAAGGAAGACAGAAATTGGCCTCAATATCCATGACCTCACAGTGCCTAGAAATACCTTCACAAGACCCTCATAATAGGAGAAAAAGATGATGACATCAAATTAAAAGAGAGACTAATGGAGAGAGGGAGGGGATATGATAGAGAGTGGAGTTGTGAAGAGGAAAGTGGGGGAGGGGAGAATTATCATGGGTTTATTGTCTATAAGTGTAGAAGTTGTCAATAAAAAAATTATATATTGCCGGGCATGGTGGCACACGCCTTTAATCCCAGCATTTGGGAGGCAAAGGTAGGAGGATCGCCATGAGTTCGAGGTCACCCTGAGATTACATAGCAAATTCCAGGTCAGCCTGGGCTAGAGTGAGACCCTACCTTGAAAAACCGAAAAATGAAAAAAACAAAAAAAAAAATTATATATTAAAATGAAAAAGAATACCATGGTCACCTTGAATATATAAAACATGGGGAATTTGCTATAGCATTAGCTTATACAAATGTCTGAAAAAAAAATCCGAGATCAGAATCTCATTTCCTGGTCCCCTTTCTGGGAAGGTCCCATCTGGAAAGCTGGGGCCCCAGAAGAGCAGACATATTGCTCTGGACTTTTCTCAAGGCAACCCAGGTCCAAAGAATACACATGGTGAACTGAAACTTCTGCTTTCCGTGACAAGTGAAGGTAAGTGATGGCTGGGGCACCTGAAACCCACAGGTGAAATCCCCAAACATAGTTTCAGCCAATAGCCTCATTTAAACCCCTTCTCCCCTCAAGCCTTGCACTGTAATTACTATTCGCAAACTTGGGAATTATCTCAAGCTTTGCTGGTATCCTTCCGCTGCCCACAGCATTGTCAATCAACATTTTTTTTTTTTTTTTTTTTTTTTTTTTAAGGACAGTCTGGGAGGAGGCATATACGCAAAGGCGGGGGTCCACACACCAGCTGCTGGTACCCAGTTCCCACCCTCTCCATCCTTCCAACCAGAGAAACTGGAAACTAGAGGCAGAAATCACAGCCAGTGTTTTCATTGACTGGCCAAGTGGGTATCTTTCCGAGGTCTGGAGTTTAAAACGGCTCAGTCCCTGATCTCTTCATTCTCTCCAAGAAAGGACTTGGCGGTTCTTTTCATTTCACACTCTGACCTTACGTAACTCATTTGTCTTGTGGGAAAGATTCCTTCCTGACTTTTTCTTTCTTTTCTTTTCTTTTCTTTTCTTTTCTTTTCTTTTCTTTTCTTTTCTTTTCTTTTCTTTTCTTTTCTTGGTTTTTTGAGAGTTTCACTCTAACCCAGACTGACCTGACATTCACTATGTAGTCTAAGGGTGGCCTTGAACTCACAGCGCTCCTCCTACCTCTGCCTCCCGAGTGCTGGGACTAAAGGTGTGCGCCACCACGCCCAGCTTGTTCCTTTTTAAGTATTTGTTGGTTCCTTGCCTTGCTTTGGGGATGGCTTGAGCTGAGATTTCTCCCGCTCTACAGCTCCAGGGAGAGGAAACTGGACACTCAGAAGGAAATGAATCAAAAAAGTTCCACCCTTTAATGTTACTTTCTCATCAAATGATCCAATTCTCATTTCACCAGAACTTCCTTCCCTTCATGTACTGAGCCTGCAAATCTCAGTGGAGGGCTCATGATGGGCAGGGTGGCATCATTTTCATCCAGGCCTTGCCCTCTGTTTCTTGCTAAATGGGAGAGATGGCATGTGTTCAAATTGTTATGCTTGGAGACAGAGGCTAATATATTCCATGTGTGAGTGAATGATAATCTAAGGCTTCTGAGAAGCCAGACGCGGGAAGGCTTGCTTTCAGCTGGGCTCATCAGGAAAAGGCTTTATGAAATGGGAAAATGAGGCCCACATTGGGGCTTAGGTTAAAGAGGACAGGCAGAGATGGAGACGGGACATTCAGACAGAGGACAGAACTTACATTTCTGGGGCACGTACTTTTTAGCTAAGAACTTTACCTCATTTGATTTTCACCAGGATCCAATTAAAGGAGGCACAATTTTCTCCCAAATGCAAATCATGACAACTAACTCACCTTTGTGTATTGACTGGGTGTCGGGCATTGTTCCAAGTGCTTTCTGTACACAGAGGACCTCTTGATTGTCACAATAACTCTATGAAATGGGTACTACTACTATTATTATTACTTCCACTTTTTTGTTGGTTTTTTGAGGTAGGGTCTCACTCTAGCCCAGGCTGACCTGGAATTCACTATGTAGTCTCAGGGTGTCCTTGAATTCATAGCGATCCTCCTACCTCAGTTTCTCACATGCTGGGATTAAAGGCATGCACCACCACCATGAGAGAGAGAGAGAGAGAGAGACAGAAGAAGAAGAGGAGAAGGAGAAGAAAAAGAAAAGGGAAGGGAAGAGAAGAGAAGAGAAAGAAGAGAAGAGAAAGAAGAGAAGAGGAGAGAGGAGAATGGGCACACCAGGGCCTCCAGCCTCTGCTGATGAACTCCAGACACATGTGCCACTTTGTGCATCTGCCTTTACGTGGGTATTGGGGAATTGAACTCCAGTTGTTGGGCTTTTTATAGACAGGTACCTTAACCACCTAGTCATCTCTCCAGCCCTATTACTTCCATTTAAAAATATTTTTATGAGAGAGAAAGAGAGAGATTGAGAGAGAGAAAGAGAAAACGGGCAGATAAGCAGTCAGGGCTGCTTGCCACTGCAAAAGAACTCCAGATGTATGCACCACTTTGTGCATCTGGCTTTACATGAGAACTGGGGAATTGAACCCAGTTCAGGCCATCAGGCTTTACAAGCAAGAGCCTTTAACCACTGTAGCCCCTACTACTCCCATTTTATGGATGGGAAGACTGAAGACACACACAGAGACATAGGTAATTTGCCCAAGTTAGCCCAGCCAGCAAGAGAGCAGAGCTGGGATTAGAACCCAGCACTTTCCCTTCAGAGCCCTTCACTTAAAACGTTGTTTTGCATGTATATGTGAGGGTGGTATGTGTGCATGCACGCATGTTCATATGATCGTGGGTGCATGTTTGTGCGGGTGCAGGTGCATGTGGAGGCCAGTGGTCAATAGTGGGTGTCTTCTCCCTCAATCTTAGCCTCATACTTTGAGACAGGCTCTCTCCTTGCTCTTAACGTTCACTCATGCAGCTAGATTAGCTAGCCAGTGACCTCCAGGGATTCCTTGTCTCTGTCTCCCCAGCACTGGACTGGCAGGCATATGCCACCATGTCCAGCATTTTACAAGGGTTCTGGGGATCTGAGCTCAGGTTTTCAGCAAGCACGTTATCCACAAAGCCACTCCCAAGCCCTAAAACAATCTTAAATTGCCATGATTTTACACATTTATGGAGTATGGTCTAATAACTTGATGTATGTATATAAAATATATTGATCAGCTCATGGCACTAGCATTTTCTCCTTAAACTGCTTTGTGCTAGGAACCTTTGAGTTCATTGCTTCTACGTCTTCATAAAGTCTGTAACAAGCTGCTGTAAACACAGCCACCCTGCAGCGCTTGCAAAACACTGGGGTTTCTTCTCATCTAATAGCATTTTGGTTCTCGGTTTCCAACTTCACTTTTTTTTTCTCTTCTCGAGGCAGGGTCTCGCTCTAGCCCAGGCTGACCTGGAATTCACTATGTAGTCTCAGGTTGGCCTCGAGCTCATGGTGATCCTCCTACCTCTGCCTCCCGAGTGCTGGGATTAAAGGCGTGCGCCAACTGTGTGGCTCAACTTCACTTTTCTGTTCAGTTTCTTCCAAGAGGAGAAGTGACAGAAGCAGGAAGGGTCTGTAACTGTTTCTGAACCCCAGTGCCACACAAACCAAAACCTTTTTAACAGAAACTCACCTTAGAAAATGCTTATGTCTTGCATTTAGCCCCTGATGTGTATGCAGAAGTGTAAAGATGATTTTCGGCTCAGGACTTCTCTCTGCTGACTTCCAAAGCAGTGGCAGATGGGGGTCCAGAGAGGAGAGAATGAGGAAGGGGGAGAAGAGGTAGGGTTCCCCTGGGGTGAAGCTGATGCAACCTCTTGCTAGCAAAGGTCCACGTCCTCTTCTTTCCTGAGTGGAACCTCTTTCAGGCACTGTCAGCATCTGCATCTGAAATGTCCACAAGTTCATTTATTTAGTTATCTCGTCAGGGACTCACTGTAGCCCTGGCTGACCTGGAACTCACTTTAAAGCTCAGGCTGACCTTGAACTCATGGCTATCCTTCTAACTCATCCTCCGGGAGCACCGAGATTATAGGCATATGCCACCACACCTGGCTTAGACTCATAGTTTGAATGCTTGGTCCTGAGCTTGGGACTCTTAGTTGGAAGGCTGTGGAGTGTGAAGCAGGTGGCGCCTGGCTGGCAAAAGTAGATGTGAGCCCTTTGAAGGTGATACCTGCTTTGTTTCCATTGTTCCTGGTGCACTGTAATGGGAGGAGTCTCTTCATCGCATACTGGCCACACATCTACCATGGATGATGCTCCCAGCATATACCTCTCCCTAGGATGGACTGAATTCCTATGAATCCCTGGGCCAAACAAATCTTCCTTCCCTTAAATTGTCCTGGCAGGTCTTTCGATCACAGCAGTGCAAAAGTAATTAATACAGTCCCAGAAGGTGGGAGCAAATTATTCAGGCAAGTCATCTCGGGAAGTTTGTCGGCGCAGAAGGGTTTAGGTACTAGGCAGGGAGCCGAATGAATGACAGGTGCCAGGTCCAGAGAAGGAAGTGATGGCAGTGTCTGGTCAGTTTCCAGTCTTGTCAGAATGACTTTGTAAAATCACTTAATTTAAGAGTCACTTGGGGCTGGCGAGATGGCTTAGCGGTTAAGGTGCTTGCCCGCGAAGTCTAAGGACCTGGGTTCGATTCTCCAGGTACTGCATAAGCCAGATGCACAAGGGGGCATCTGGAGTTCGTTTGCAGTGGCTGGAGGCTCTGGAGTACCCATTCTCTCTCTCACTGTCTCTGTCTCTAATAAATGAATAAAATTAAAAAAAAAAAACTGTCACTTGATCAGGGAAGGACTCCAGTGGGGTATGTAAGGGGCAAGTGCAATGTATGAACATTTTGAGACAGCACTCCACCATTTTTTCAAAACAGTTTCTCACATATTTTATCACTGGATCCCACAGTTTGGGCAGGGCGAACAGGGCATCTCTCAAGGGATAGGTTGGGGGGGGGGTTCAGCTAGTGAGATCAGGTCCCACTGTGGGGTGAGGCCCTGGCGTCTATTCTTGTTACAGAGGACCTCAGTTCTGACCAGCAGGGCATGGGGGAGAGCCCAGAAATGGATGGGCGTGGTGGCGCATGCCTTTCACACTGGCACTCGGGAGGCAGAAGGAGGAGGATCATCATGACTCTGAGGCTAGCCTGGGACTCCAGAGTGAGTTCCAGGTCATTAGCCCCGGCTAGAATGTGACCTTGTCTTGAAACAAAGAAAAGGAACTGAGAAACAGGGAATTTCCACTTGCTAAGGGCAGAATCTCTAAAGACACTACATGACTTGGCCACCTCCAGATGACGGCTGAGGGGGAAGAGGACAAGTAGGGAATGAGTTCAGAACACAGGTGGAAGCTTCGTTCCTCACCGGGAAACACAACACGGAAAGCTTGACAAGAACCAGGAGCCTGGATACAAGCATGGTGGCTCATGCCTGTAATCCCAGTACTCAAGTGGCTGAGGTAGGAGGATTGCTTTGAGTTCAAGGTCAGCCTGGACTTCAAGGTGAGTTCCGATTGCCCTGGGCTAGATATTGAGACCCCATCTCAGAAAGAAAGAAAGATCAGAAGCAAACAGAGTCCTGAAGCTGGTTCTTTGTTTGTTTTTAAATATTTTATTTATTTATTGGCAAGGAGAAGAGACAGAAAGAGAGAGAAAGAGAGAGAGAGAGAGAGAGAGAGAGAGAGAGAGGTGCACCAGGGCCTCTAGCCACTGCAAACGTACTCCAGATACATGCACCACTTTGTGCATCTTGCTTACGTGGGTACTGGGACCAATTGTCTCCCATGCTTACCCAATTTAACCTCTTAAGTATTGTTAAAAGAGGGCTTGAGGCACTGGAGAGATGGCTTAGCGGTTAAGGCACTTGCCTGCAAAGCCAAAGGATCCAGGTGCAATTTCACAGGACCCACATAAGCCAGATGCAAAAGGTGGCACATGCATCTGGAGTTTGTTTGCAGCAGCTGGAGGCCCTGGTGTGTCCATTCTCTCTCTCCCTACCTGCCTATTTTTTTTCTCTCTCTCTCAAGTAAAAAAGTAAAAATAAATCTTTTTTTTTTTTTTTTAAAGAGGGCTTGATGTTTCAAGAACAGATATGCTAGCTTGGACTGTGTGTAAGTGGCAGTAAACCGGGAGTTTGACAGGGAACTAGGATGAAGCTAGGAGAAAATGGAAGAAAGGAGCGAGGAGAGAGTGGAGGAGGAGTTACTTGACAGACAACTCGAGGGACAGGACACAGGGAGTGGAAGGGTCATGGGTGGAAGAGGGAAGGGAGAATGGGTGAAAATTTACATAAAACTAATGACACCATCAATCCGTACATTACAAACAGTACGTTACTGTTGCAATCAGGTTCGCATTGCTGGTAGAAATCATTGAACCCAAAGCAGCTTTTGGGAAAAAAGGGGTTCATTTTACCTTAAAGGCTTGAGGAGAAGCTCCGTGATGGCAGGGGAAAACAATGGCATGAGCAGAGGGTGGACATCACCCCCTGGCCAACATCAGATGGGCAAACACTGGCAAGAGGAAGCTGGCTATAACACCCATAAGCCTGCCCCCAACAATACACTGCCTCTAGGAGGCGTTGATTCCCAAATCTCTATCAGCTGGGAACCTAGCATTCAGAACACCTAAATTTATGAAGACACCTGAATCAAACCACCACACATACATACCTCCCTCCTGGATAGCAAACTAAAAGATATAAACCCATCATAAAAGTGTGTGTGTGTGTGTGTGTGTGTGTGTGTGTGGTGGGGGTGGGGGCGGGGCATGAGAGATCACCTGAGCAGAAGGGTTCAAGAGAGGATGGAGAAAGTCTAATCCTAAAATTATGGGTGCTGGCCTGTAATTCCCAGTGCCAGAACTGAGTTACATCCTACAGTGAGCTTTTGGTCAGGGAGACCTATGAGGTCCCCCCAAAACAATGCCAAAGCACTTGGTCACCCACCAGAGATGAATGGTAAGACTCTATTGCTGGAGACATTACATGCACACATAGGCCATCAAGAGACCACACTGGAACTTAGAAGGAAACCAGCTTCTTGCTAGCTAGCCCTCATAGTGCTGGAAAGTGCTATGCGAACTGCTGTTGGGGGGTGGATGATGGACATCAACAGCGTGAACAGAGGATCCTGCAAGCTACAGAGCTAACCAGTTGGACAAGATGCACATACCTGTGCATCAGGCAGCAGCCTATCTGGGTAGTCAGTGGCTCTGTGACTGGATGAGAGATTGCTCAATGGGTGAGAGCTTGTGCCTGGTACTGAGAGCCAAGTCAGAATCCCACGGGTGGTCATGGACTCCAGAGAGAAGGGCCCACTAGTGTTCAGTCAAGAAGAATGCCTACATCTGTCAAAAAATCTCTCAGTCAGGGCTGGAGAGTTGGCTTAGTGGTTAAGGCATTTGCCTTCAAGGCCAAAAGACCCAGGTTTGATTCTCCAGGTCCCACGTAAGCCAGATGCACAAGGTGGCGCATGCATTTGGAGTTCATTTGCAGTGGCTGGGGGCCCTATTGTGTCCAGTCTCTTTCCCTCCCTCTCCCCCTCCTCTCTCCCCCTCTGTTTGCCTCTTTCTCTCAAATAAATAAATAATAATAAAAACTCTCAATTAACTATACTTATCTCCTTTCATCCACACTGCTCTCCCTCTTGGTTGGAGGATCTGTGTTTTTTTTTTTTTGTTTACAGATGGCAGTGAAACTGGGGAGAACCAAGTTCCATTAACACATCAGGGAAAGATAGCCAACTGCCTGCCATGAGATGATCCACCTCTAGCACATCTGCCAGGGCCCAGGAGACACGCAGAGGAAATGGTGATTTAAACATGAGTGCTGCTCTCACCGCTGTCCTGACAACCTGCTCCAGGGAGACGGCAATAGACACTGAGGATGCTCAGAGCCCATCAAAGCAGAAATTCAGAGACTGCTGAGAGCTCAACATTAAAGTAGACTGACACCACACCCGTCAAGGCTTAGGGAGCATTGCAGAAGAGGGGGCAGAAAGATTGTAAGAGCCACAGGGTGGGAAGGTGTGTCTGGAGGTATCGTTCCCCACTCCAGAGACTGACTGGTGCGTTCATAACCCCTTGGTGAATACCAGTAACTGAGAAGGTCCTTCGGTGGAACGGGGGTGGGGAAGAGGAGATATAAGAGGATAACATGAGGTGAGTGGGACCAATGCATGATTTGTTCATAAAGTGCATGGTTGATAAAAAAAAAAAAATAGAACAAATGTGTTCCTGTGTTCGGTAACTTGCACAGGTGAAAGAACATCAGTTGTAGCCCAGGCTATCTCACACTAAGGAGGCTGTGCTGGACAGTCTATGTCATCAACTTGCCACTGTCACCCTGATGTGAGTGAGGCCCCTGGCTGGGTGGGTTGTGAGGACAGAAACCAAGAGGAGACGCTTTGTCACCCGAGCCAAAGGCACTCTGGGGCTTACCTCCAAAGTAGTTTTTCACCCTTGGATAATTATTTTGTTGGAAATGAAACCTCTGGCCCTCACTGGCCTCATTTTGATGCCTACCATCCCTCCTTTTTCTCTTTGGAGTCCTATAGTCATGTCATTAAAGTCCCCAGAAAATGTCAGCTGAAACCAAGGTTTCTGTCGGTCATAACCTATGAAAAATGTATTGGATATAATATGTTTGGTCTGGGAAATCAGTTTTTGTCCACTACAAACAATTATCCATAATAACCACGTCTGTGGTAAGTGGTGTGCACTGTAATGACCCTCATATAAAAGGGTAAAATGAAAGACAACCATCTCAGATAGTAGCCATATCAATATAGATCACTGCTTGCGTATATCAAATGATTAATGGCCATTTTTAAGGCTCTTTCTATTCAACTCCAGTGCCATCTAACGGCAGTAAAACACACAGGATTTGCTGATACCCTTCCTGTCCGGTTGCAAGTGAGAACAGCTTAAGAAATGAAAAGGCACTGGGAGCTGTTCCTTTCAAACCATCCATTCCCCTGTCCTGGTGGGAGGAGGGCTCTCCCTATAGAAGGCAGGAACTTTCTGGAAAGCAGGCAGCAGGTGTGAAACAGGACATACCCCTGGCCAGGGAAAGGCTCTGATCTCTGCTGGAGGAGAGGCAAGAGAAGTGGTTTTGAGGAGAGAGGGCACTGGCGCTCTCAACAGAAGCAGAGAGCGTGCACTGGCCCATCATGGTGGTAGCCAGCACTCTCACAGTTGTAAGCCCTTGGTACTGGCTAACTCTGTTATCTTAGGATTAACCCCACGAGGTCCGCGTTCCTGTCGGCTCTTCCGTACAGTTGAGGGACTGGCGACACCCAGGGGCTAAGTAACTGACCCAAGGTATAAGCAGCAAGTGACCAAGTTAAGACTGGACACGAGGACTCTCGCTCCAGAGTCTTGCCTGTCAGCTCTTTGGCTTGTTCACCCAGGGACCTAGAAGTAAGCCCTTAACTCAATCATGAACACTTAACTGTGTCATCCTGGAGAAAATGTTGCTAGTTGATGGGGCTTGTTTGTAGCTGACACTGGCTCCCATAGACGCCTCTTCCTGAGGACAATGCTTCCAGTTTTTTCCCCTATCTCCACCTCCCCCCAGAACAGGCTCCAAACTTGGCTCTTCCAACCAGGCCGTCCTCGACCTTTATGCTCAGGAGCTCACTTCTGCCCTATCCCTTTATGCTCAGGAGCTCACTTCTGCCCTATCCCTTTATGCTCAGGAGCTCACTTCTGCCCTATCCCTTTATGCTCAGGAGCTCACTTCTGCCCTATCCCTTTATGCTCAGGAGCTCACTTCTGCCCTATCCCTTTATGCTCAGGAGCTCACTCCCCTATCCCTAATGCTCAGGAGCTCACTTCTGCCCTATCCCTTTATGCTCAGGAGCTCACTTCTGCCCTATCCCTTTATGCTCAGGAGCTCACTTCTGCCCTATCCCTTTATGCTCAGGAGCTCACTTCTGCCCTATCCCTTTATGCTCAGGAGCTCACTTCTGCCCTATCCCTTTATGCTCAGGAGCTCACTTCTGCCCTATCCCTTTATGCTCAGGAGCTCACTTCTGCCCTATCCCTTTATGCTCAGGAGCTCACTTCTGCCCTATCCCTTTATGCTCAGGAGCTCACTTCTGCCCTATCCCTTTATGCTCAGGAGCTCACTTCTGCCCTATCCCTTTATGCTCAGGAGCTCACTTCTGCCCTATCCCTTTATGCTCAGGAGCTCACTTCTGCCCTATCCCTTTATGCTCAGGAGCTCACTTCTGCCCTATCCCTTTATGCTCAGGAGCTCACTTCTGCCCTATCCCTTTATGCTCAGGAGCTCACTTCTGCTCTATCCCTTTATGCTCAGGAGCTCACTTGTGCTCATGGGGCACTTGGTGTTTACATTACACAGTCATGTGCAGAATTGTCTGTTTTGAAGATAAGTCTCTTGGTGTTGACTGTAAACGCATGGAGGCAGAGGAGACCATGGGTCATATCCATTGGCATTGTCTCAGTGATGGTTCAGCTAGGGCACAGCAGGCTTCAAGAAGTGTTATAGGGGCTGGAGAGATGGCTTAATGGCTAAGGTGCTTGCCTGCAAAGCCAAAGGACCCAGGTTCGATTCCCCAGGACCCACATAAGTCAGATGCACAAAGTGGCACATACATCTAGAGTTTGTTTCCAGTGGCTGGAGGCCCTGGCATGCCCCTTCTTTCTCTCTTCCTAACTCTCAAATAAATCAAATTAAATTAAATTAAAAAAAATTATAGCCTTTAAAAAAAAAGAATTGTTAAAGGATAAGGAAGACGAAAAGAAAGGAGTTATTTCAATTCTGCCCTTTATCTGGAATGAGAAAAGTGGTAAGTCTATTCCTTAAAATAGCCATGCTTTGGTTAAGGAAACAAAAATCCCACAAGAACCAAGATCCTCCAGTATGAAGCCCAGACCACTTGCAAAAGACTTGCTGGCAGACATACAGGCATGCAGCTCCCCCACCCCCAGCCGCACCCCATTAAACCTGTCAAGCACTCTTGTGTCCTCCCATGAGGCTTCCTTCCACCAGGAGCAGACATCAAAGGGGTTATCCCACTGTCCCAGTGGGAGCCTCCTGATGTTCACTTGCTTTGGGAACACATGCGGATACTCACAGTTTAGCACACGGGCCCCGTCTTTTTTGCTGTCTTTTAATCTTGGGTAAATCATACAAGCGTGGAGAACTCATAGGCGACAAACCAGCTCGCTGAGACTGCGGGGATGAAAACCACGTTAGTGCGGTCCCTAGAAGTCCCGCGATGTGCTGCGAGCACCGAGGGAGAACCCTTGATCCCGGCTATCAAAGGGTGCAGAAAGATCAAGAAGAATTAAAACTGATGGTGTGCCACAAACCACCTGCAACAGAAGGCCATTACTTCCCCTCGTTAAAACAGCCTCTGTTCTGGGGCCTGATCTGAAGCTTAATTGAAATGTTTCAAACAGTGGCTTATAAGGAAGATGAGACATCTCCTGCCCATTTCATGACCTCTTCTAAGAAAGGCAGATTGGTAATAAGGTTAAAAAAAGAAGAAAGAAAGAAAGAAAGAAAGAAAGAAAAATCTAAGCGATTGCCTGAAGACAGCCAAGGCCTCTTAATGACATGGCTCTCTAGGTAAGGAGGACTCTCCAGGACGCTAAGGGAAGGGACATCAGGGTGACAGGAGAAGGCCATGGCCTCGGGGTCTCAGCCACTCCTCTGGAATCCATCACCATTCCTGTAACCTCTCTCTTCTTAAACAGAGTGGAGTGACACCAGATACAGCACTACCCCTGGGATTATAATTGTCTGTTATTCTTGTAATACAAAGGGCACATCCTCCTGTCACACTTCTTTTGCAACCTTTCTATCTAACTTGAGTAACCACACGTGACCTCCTCTGATAGATGAGTAAGGCCCCCGGGTCTGTAGAGGAGGAGGCTGGCACTGGGAGGGGAGGCTGGCAGCAGATAGCTCAACTGTGATGCTATCAATTTTTCTGTATCCTGCAAAAAAAAAAAAAAATCACAATGCTGCCACCATTTATGCTTTTCCCATGATATTAAACTGCAAGTCATGTTTGCCCCGAGATCTGAATGCCTTTTGGCTCTCTTCCCCTTTTTGGTATGATTATCTGCCCTGGCAACAAAGTCCACGTCTGAAGTCCGGTCATTATCTCGCCCTCCACATGGCACATTGTGGAGGTCTGTTTTGGGGATAGGGTTGCAGCAGCTGATAGAAAACCTTGACAGATTTTCTGTGTATTATGACCGGTTTGATTTTGGACACACCTGTCCTGACCAGGTCCCTGCCCACCACCTAGGGAACACAGGGCTCACTTGTCAGAAATGCAGTCACGGGTCCCACTCTAGTCCTACTGACCAGAATTTGTATTTTTTAAAAAACTATTTTTTATTATTTTTATTTAAGAGACAGAGAGAGTGAGATAAGTAGAGAGTGAATGGCACACTAGGGCCTCTAGTCACTGCATACAAACTCCAGATACATATGCTACCATGCACGGCTTATGTGGGTACTGGGGATCGAACCTGGGTCCTTAGGCTTTGCAGACAAGAGCCTTAACCATTGAGCCATCTCTCGAGCCCCCAGAACCTGTATTTTTTTAAAAGTTATGCACATACTCAGTGTGTAAACAGCACGTGTTGAGACCATCCTTACCCTCACCTCTGTTCCCCCTCTGAAGGGGCCCTCCTCTTTGGGGATGCCAGTTATCCTCATGGGGATTGTGGGTATAGCCATCAGTTATGGGGAAGACAATGTCTTTGTGCGTAATGTTCCAACTTACGGCTCTAACAGTCTTTCTGTCCGTTCTTCCACGAATTTCCCTGCGCCATGTTGGGCAGAACCTGTATTTTTTTTTTTTTTTTTTTACTTGTTTTTAACAAAGTCTGCAGATGACCATAGACGCATTCATGTTTGAGAAGGACTTTTGGAGGCAGGAGTGTACTGGCTGGTGGGTTTCCAGCCTCACATTGTCTTCCTCTTCCTGCTGCAGGATGCGTTTCTGTGATCAGAGTCAGCCTCTCTCTCATTGCAGAGCAGGTCCACGGGGATCCTTACTTTTCTTTCACAGTTCTAATGAGAAAGAAAGGGTTAATAAGTCCCTGAACAGCTGGAGCTATTTTGCAATCAAGGACCAATATAAAAAGACAGCAGGGCCCGGCCTCAAGGCCAGCCCGCCAGAGAGGTTGGTTAGATCTTCTACAGCAGCCTACGGAAAGCACTAGTTATTTCTCCCAACTTTATTAAACTTTTGTGTGGTGGCAAAGTTTGTTTGAATTCCACTCAAATCCTCCAAATAAAAGTCTAGCTTGGACCATCTGGTTCTGTAGGATGGAATAATTTAATTCAGGACAAGCCATTATCAATCATTGTTTTAGGATAGCTCTGTCTGTCTGGAAACTCAGTTCTACCTGCTCTGTCCCTCCTGAGGAGAGAGATTATATATATATGGGCGGGGGGTTGAGGTAGGGTCTCACTCTAGCCCAGGCTGACCTGGAATTCACTATGTAGTCTCAGGGTGGCCTCAAATTCACAGCGATCCTCCCACCTCTGCCTCCTGAGTGCTGGGACTAAAGGCGTGCGCCACCATGCCCAGCCCTTCTGAGAATGTTTTTTTATGCTTAAATTTGGAATGGAAAGTTGAGCTAAGGAACCAAGTTTTATATCTTGCTCTAGGTGTCTGATTCTATCTCATTTAATCTTCACATAGTGTTTCCTTTAAAGTTTGATACTCACTCTCAATCTTGTCTAATTTCTTCTGCTTCCAGGTTTGCCCTTTCCAATTTTCTCTCTGTGTCTCAACCCACAGCATTCTGGGGTTTTCTTCAATGTATTTGATCCTCTTTTCAAATTAACTTCTGTGTTTTCCTTTCCCATTAGTTTTCTAACACAAATGTAACAAAAATAAAAGCTTTCTTTAAAATGTTTGAAAGGGCACTTCTGCTGAGATGTATCTTGACGTAAGTGTATGTGAGTATGTGTGTGTGTGTCTGTACAGTGTGTGATGTATGCGTGTGTGTGGTCTATGCACATGTGTGGGCAGTCATATGTGTCCTGTTTTCATATGTGTGGAGTCTGGAGACTGATACTGGATGCTACTCTTCCATTTTATTTTCTTTCTTTCTTTCCTTCCTTCCTTCTTTCTTTCTTTCTTTCTTCCTTCCTTCCTTCCTTCCTTTTTTTTTTTTTTTTTTTTTGAGGTAGGTTCTCGCTCTAGCCCAGGCTGACCTGGAATTCACTATGTAGTCTCAGGGTGGCCTCAAATTCACAGTGTTCCTCCTACCACTGCCTCCCGAGTGCTGGGATTAAAGGTGTGTGCCATCATGTCCAACAATGCCCAGCTTTTTGATTTATTTTTAATTTATTTTAATTTTTAAAATATTTATTTATTTGACAGAGAAAGAGGGAGAGAAAGAGAGAATGGTCACACTAGGGCCTCCAGCCACTGCAAACCAACTCCAGACGCTTGCACCCCCTTGTGCAGCTGGCTAATGTGGGTCCTGGGGGAATCGAACCTAGGTCCTTTGGCTTTGCAGGCAAATGCCTTAACTGGTAAGCCATCTATCCAGCCCACACTTCTGTACCTGTATTTAAGAAAGCCAGGGCTGAGAGTCTGGTGTGGTGCTGCACGCCTTTAATCCCAGCACTCGGGAGGAAGAGGTAGGAGGATCGCCATAAGTTCAAGGTCACCCTGAGAATACAGAGTGAATTCCAGGTCAACCTGGGCTAGAGTGAGACCCTACCTAGAAAAACAAACAAACAAGAAAGAAAGAACGAGAGAGAGAGAGAGAGAGAGAGAGAGAGAGGAAGAAAGGAAGAAAGAAAGAAAAAGAAATCCAGAGCTGTAGAGATTGCTCAGCAGTTAAGGCACTTACCTGCAAAGCCTAAGGACCCTGGTTCTATTCCCCAGTGCCCACGTAAAGCCAGATGCACAAAGTGGTGCATGCATCTGGAATTAATTCCTTGCAGTGGCTAGAAGCCCTGGTCCACCCATTCTCTGTCTCTCTGCCTCTTTTTCTCTTAAATAAATAAATAAATAAATAAATAAAATAATTTTTTGAGAAAAGCCCAAAAGACTCATTTTTTAAAATGTGAGTGCATGTGCATGTGAGACAGAGAGAGAGTTGGTATGCCAGGACCTCCAGCCACTGCAATGGAAGTCCAGATGTGTGCATGTGTGACCTTGTGCATTTGCATCACTGTGTGTCTGGCTTACATGGGACCTGGAGAGTCAAACATGAGTCCTTAAACTTCACAGGCAAGAACCTTAACTGCTGAGCCATCTCTCTAGCCCAGCCCTAAAAATATATTTTGTTTTTGTTTTTTTGAGACAGGGTCTCACTCTAGCTCAGACTGACCTGGAATTCACTATGTAGTATCAGGGTGGTCTCGAACTCATGGTGATTCTCCTACCTCTGCCTCCTGAATGCTGGGATTAAAGGTGTGCACCACCATGCCCGGCCTAAAAATAATTTTTTTTTTTTTTTTTTGGTTTTGCAAGGTAGGGTCTCACTCTGGTCCAGGCTGACCTGGAATTAACTATGTAGTCTCAGGGTGGCCTTGAACTCTCAGCGATCCTCCTACCTCTGCCTCCCGAGTGCTGGGATTAAAGACGTGCGCCACCATGCCTGGCCCTAAAAATAATTTTTTTGTTTATTTTTATTTATTTATTTGAGAGCAAAAGACAGAGAAAGGAGAGAGAGAGAGAGAGAGAGAGAGAGAGAGAATGGGCGCACCAGGGCCTCCAGCCACTGCAAATGAACTCCAGATGCATATGCCACCCTGTGCATCTGGCTTACGTGGGCACTGGGGAATTGAACTTGGGTCCATAGGCTCAGCAGGTAACCGCCTTAACTGCTAAGCCATCTCTCCAGCCTGCATTGCATCTTTTAAAGAGTGTTTTGAGTGAGGAGCTTAGGTAGCATGCAACAGAAACAAACTTGAACTTGGTTATGCAAAAAAGGAGAGAATTTGCTGGAAGGATTTCAGGTGGTCTCAAAAAGCCCAGGATATCACTGCAGTCAGAGTCTAGGACCAGAATAGAACTGAAAACTTCAAAAGAAGTCAAGATCTCATCATGTATCTTTCCTGCTCCTATTCATGTCTCTTCCTTTCTCTTAACTCTCCCTACTATCCGTTTATTCCCCCTCCCTCCTTTTCTTCCTTCACTCCTCTTTCCTTTCCCTATGGATTGCCTTGTTTCCTCAGACTACACAAAGCATCCATATGCTACATGTTCAAGCATGCACAGATAAATATTCCAGGAGAGACTGTAGTTGTCCCTATAGAATCAGTGTTGCTCTCGGGACTCATCCTCTATACCTGGAGGGACCAACAGAAATCCCTGGATAATAGGGCAAGGGCATAAACCCCCAAAATGTGGTCACCATAGTGACATCATTGGAGAACAGTTTAAATGCCAAAGCAGAGATAAGTTTAACTGGTTAAACTCTCCATAATGAACAGTGACTTTTAGACCATATGTAACAATAGATTTATTAAAGCATATGCCACTAAAATTAATTTCCATAGGCTTTTGGGGGTCCTTAAGAGTTTAATGTGATTCTTTGGGTGAGTTTTTAAGTCCTTGATAATTACCTCTTAATATTTTTCTAGAAATAGATGAAGTAATATGCCACACAAGACCTATATTGCTCAGTTATTTTATAGGAAGTGTGGTGAGTGTCTGGTGTTCCTTGAGCCTTTTCTAGTGCTGTTCTCGCAAATTCTCCCCCAGGTCACATCACTAAGAGACACTGGTTGTGTGTGCTATACTGCCTCTCTAAGTTTCAGCATATTTCTAAAAGGAAAAAATGCACCTTTTCCAACAAATTCCATTGTATTTCTCTCCACATCGGTTACTCTAAGGACTCCTGTGAAGTGTAGTCTGTCTGAAGGTGGCCGGCCTCAGTTCCTGTTCTCTGCAGATTGGACGCTGAGGGTAGATCATCAATAGCAGTTGGACCATCTCCCAACTAGACAAGATGACAGTTTCACAAATAGAAGGCCATGATGAAAGGTGAAATGAGACCATCAGGAAAGGTGAACTGATGTTCTTGGAGTTTAGTCTCCCTGCAGCCTGTCAGAGCAATAAATGAAGATTCTCATCTCTCTGACGTCTGTGATTTTAGAGTACTCTCAATGGGTGTGGTTGTCTTTGTTCAGAGTACACAGCATCTTGTCCCTCTGGCTTTAACCTATTATTTCCAGGATTAGCTATTAATGTGGATCTCTCCACTGAACTATAAACTTACATGAGGAAAAACGATGCCTCGGCTGGGTTAGCCATTATGGTCTCAGCATATATCCAAGAGCCTGGTATGCAGTAAGTATTTGTTGAGTGAACAGATGAATGGGTGAGTGAGCCAGGGTCTGGACAGGGAGGGTGCATGGGAATAAAAGGATGGGACGGTTACTCCCCATTCTGGGCAGGGGGGCCCTGTGCACTGGAAAGGATATGGTTTTCCACCAAAACCCCAGGATTGAGTCCTGACTTGTCCACCGCTTGACAATTTATCATTTCCTGAGCTGTCTTTAATCCCTTTCCCCAAAGTTTAACTAGTAACAACCTCACCTACTTCCAAAGGGTAGTGGAGAATGAACAAGAGAAAGTGTACATAAATGCTTTATAAAAATATAATGCTGCTGGGCGTGGTGGCATACGCCTTTAATCCCAGCACTTGGGAGGCAGAGGTAGGAGGATCGCCATGAGTTCGAGGCCACCCTGAGACTGATTCCAGGTCAGCCTGAGCTAGAGTGAGACCCTACCTAGAAAAACTATAAGCTGCCCACAGGGATTCCTGGTGGTGCAGGTGGTTTTGAGTTGCCTGTGAGCAACCCCAATAAACTCATTGGTTCTCCAAGATAGGCTTAGATGGAATCCTGCTTTGGTCTGTCAGTGTCTTCCCTAACGGGGGGTGAATAGTCTACGCAGGAAAAGTCATGTAACGGGCACACACACACACACACACACACGCGCGTGCGCACACACAATGCTCTTTACAAATGTTATCACTCTTATGGCCAGAAATTACTGAAATTAGTGAGAATCTTTGGAGAAATATGGCTGTCCTTATGGCAGAAGACACCCAGAAAAGTAACATTTGTTCAGAAGTCACCTTTCTGCACAGTAAAATTATGAATAATCACAATGACATTGGTTGATATTAGCATTTTTGAAACTTACCACAAAACAATTCTTTCACCAAAATGTTCCTTCCTTACCTAATTTTTGCATAACTTATGAAGCAGTGAATATTTTTTGATTCTTTAAAAATATATTTTATTTATTTATTTGAGAGAGAGAGAGAGAGAGAGAATGGGTGCACTAGGGCCTCCAGTCACTGTAAATGAACTGCAGATGCATGCTCCCCCTTGTGCATCTGGCTTACGTGGGTCCTGGAGAATCGAACCAGGATCCTTTGGCTTTGCAGGCAAGCACCTTAACCACTAAGCCATCTCTCCAGCCCCTGAAGTAATGATTATTTTATAACTAAGGAGACTTGGAGTTCAAGGGAAGAACAGAGCTGGGATGAGAACTGGAGACTGATCACTCAATTCCTCCACTGGAGGAGAGAGGAGAGAGCCAGACACACCTCCAGGTTCTGGGACATAGACTGGCCACCCTGGAAGTTGTGTGAGAAGTGCATTTGGGCGGTATGAGTTTTGTTTTTGTGAAGATAAAACTGTGGTATTTTAATAAGGATAATTTTAGATTAAATTATTGAAATTTCCAGGCAGAGAGAGAGAGAGAGGCAAAGAAGGAGAGAGAACGAGAGAGAACAAAACCCTTGTGAGTTATTTAACTGGCATTTCTAGTTCTTGTATGGATTTTACTTCTACTTATAGAAGACTAGAAGGGTTTATTATTGTGAAGTGCCTATAACAAGTCACTTTATATGTGAAATTTATAATTTCATCACCATATTTGGTGCAAAATACAAATAGGTCCTGATTGTCAGTTATGCAAAGGATTGCATGCTACTTTAAAGAACTACCTTTTGCCACAATGCTGTGATTAGAGGTGCTAGCTTTCCTGTGAACAGAAAGCTTCCCTCCCTCCTTTCCTTTCTCACCCATTCCCTCTTTTATTCAATATTTTATTCACCAAGTATGTGCAAGGCTGGTGTTAGGAGTAGCTGAGAACCACTCACAGGTCATCTGTTGAGGGTACCTTGATCTTGTCATAGCAGGTTCTGTTATGTTTGTGCACCCTGTGACTGTATCAGGAAATCACCAGTTTTTTTTTTTTTTTTTTTTTTTTTTGGAGAGAGACACAGAGAGAGAGAGAGAGAGAGAGAGATAGAGAATGGGCGTGCCAGCAGTCTCTCAGCCACTGTGAATAAAATCCAGATGTGTGCGCCCCCTTGTGGTCAAGTGTGGCATTGCGCCCTTGTGTCACTTTGCATCTGGCTAAACATGGGATCTGGAGATTGGAACCGGGTTCTTAGGCTTAGGAGGCAGGCGCCTTAACAGCTAAGCCATCTCTCCAGCCCAGGAAGTCACCAGTTTTGAGCAGAGGAAAGCAAACAGCCATGACTATGTGAAGGAGATGAGGATGCATGAAAGGATGAAATGAAAAAGAGGTAACCCCTCCCTCCCCTCCCCAAGCTCACCCTGCACAGCATGGCCAGGCCTTGTTCTGTTTTTAAGCTTCACCGTGACTTTATGTTGTAGGTCCCATTACTACTACATATCCAGTGAGCACACGAGGGGATTGAGGCATGGGGGATTTCACCAAGGCATTTCACCAAGGTGGTGTGGGTGGCTAGTGTTGAGGGGGTGAGGGTGGAACTAGGAAATCTGACGCCTGAGCCCATGCTTGTAACCCTGCTCTCTCTCTCTCTCTCTCTCTCTCTCATCCCAAGCACTGGGAGTGTGCCCCGGTCCTCTTTCCAAGAGACATTGAGGTGGCAGATGCTGTCAGCACACAAATGCGAATGTGGCCTTCATGTCTGCAGTGACCATCAGTGCAAGCAGCCCTCATTTGTCCAACCCACCTGTACTCGCGACCTGGAAACGGGCAGGGTCATTCTAGGCCCAGCCTTTGGTTTGGGATAGCAATGTGCATGCCGCATTTGATGGCTGTCACCTGCCATGCTCTCTGACAGTATTTATAGTCATGTTTGGGCATTAATGTTTTATACTTAGCTAAATTGTGCACATCATATTTGAGGCCAGGTTTGCCTCCTTTTAAAAACATCCAAATTGGGCTTAAGTATTCAAGATATAATCTCTTTAGTGGGCATCTGTCTATTGGATTTTCAGGACATAAAGAGCGTTATTGAAATACTGTAACTTTAATATTTTTATCCTCTATATTGAAATGACTTTTAAATGAATTTAAAAAACCGAGAAAGACATTGGACAGATACCAAAGAGCAGAGCAGCCTGCATTGTTTTTTCAGGCCAGTTACAGTAGAGCTCACATCTGTGACAGCGTCCCCTCTTGATTCCTGTTTTCATGTACTGATATGCTATGTGTTACGTATAGGACAGTCCATTCCCCCGGGGTCTATGACTTCCTCCTTCTTCCCATTCGTAATGATGCTCCAAGCTGACACACTTGCCCTTTGGACCACCAGAGAATTTGGCTCAGCCGAATCTTGACGATTGCCCAGGAGTGGGGCAAGGATGGGGTTGGTGGGTGGGGTGGTGATGAGTATGTCTGTTGTGAAACTTACAAACTTGTATTTAAGCAAAGAGTGTGTATCTCTTGTTAGTATTCTGTAAATAGTGAATATGAATAATCAGATAAGACACATACTAGTATAAAGAAACCAATAAATTTTATTTTTTGTGGTACATTGAAATAAAATTCAGATAAAAATTTAAAATGATAGCCCATCCAGAATAACCATTTGATAGCTATGTATAAATCTACTTTAGAGATGTGCAGGCACAAGTTATGGAATGCCAGAGCAAGTTGATTTAGGCTGCTTTCCCTCTAATATAAATAATGCAGAATGCCGCAAATATTCAAGTACACTTAACTGAACGTAATTAAAATATTGGAATATATTTTAAAAATAAATAATTAAGCAGTTAGAAGTATCTGTGATACTAATTCAAAGTGATCGTCACATGGTGATTATGTTATGCAGTTTACTCTGCACTTTCGCTTTAAAGTGCGATAATAAAATTTGCCTTTAATAAAAATTACGATTCTGTAATATGTGAGGATATGGGCAGATTCCATTTCAAGTACCAAATACAACCCTTGTCTCTGGGATCCATCGACAGATGGACTGAGAGCAGACATTTTCAGCTGAGCTGAGCAGCTTGCTTGCTGAGGTACACTTAAACCCATGATCACATATGTTAATGCCATGTTGGAATCTGTTAGCCTGTCCCTCTCTAGATAGTACATTCCTTGAGGGGAGAGACTTGGGTACCTGTGTATGTACCCAGGGCCGAACATGCTGCTTGGGGGTGCTAGGCTTTAGTAAATATTGGCCCGCTGATGAACCAAAGGGGGGATGCCTAGAGCCTCACGTCTTGTTCTTAGCATAGCAGCAGGCGTGGCATGTTCTATCTCCAAGGTTGGCTTAACTGCCTCCCACCACCTGGAGCCAATCTTTCTTTCAGACGCAGGCAGAACTTTCTCACTCACCTCGTTCAGTTTCCGTCTCTCTCTAACCTTCCCCAGGATGTCTCCCATGCTATTCTAAAGACAATAATGCTTATCTCAAGTTCACATTCTCTCGCCCCATCTGAAGCACCACAGGAAATGCATGTATTTTCTCTCAGGCTTGCTAAGAAGATGCCCCACCAAGGTAAGGAGTTTTTTTTTGCTCATTGTTGCCTGACTAGGAACCTGATTCCCAGAAGATGTTCAATAATAATTTCTCGCTTGAATGAACAAATGAATAAACGAGTTGAAAATGGGGAAGAAAATTGTCGCAGAGATATAAAAGGGAAAGGAATGTGATCTTAGGATAGGTTCCATGCTTTTGGCATCCAAAGAAAAGGATCAGACATATTTCTGCCTCATCTGCCATTACTGGCTCCCGTGGTGAGATGGGGACTGGACATTTTCATTTACTTGAAATACTTGTGCGAGGTTCTATTGACTCCGGGGCTGCTCAGAAGCCATGACCCAGATGAACAGTTCTTAATTCATCGGTGTGGCTAGGATGGAATGCTTGGTCCTTGTACTCACTGCTCCCAGTGGTTCATTCTTTGGGCATCGTGTCCCTCTCTACAACCATTATTCCTTTGTAGCCTTGAACTCTCACTGAAGCATTATTTCTATCCTACACTTCACAGTTCCAGAGGTACTAAAGCCTGTTAAAAGCCCTGGGTCTAGGGCTGGAGAGATGGCTTAGCAGTTAAGGTGCTTGTCTGCAAAGCCAAAGGACCCAGGTTCGGTTCCCCAGGACCCACGTAAGCCAGATGCACAAGGTGGCGCATACATTTGGAGTTCCTTTGTAGCAGCTAGAGGCCCTGGCACGAGCCTATTCTCATTCTCTCTCTCTCTCTCTCAAGTAAATAAATAAAAATAAAAATATTTTAAATAAAATTCCTGGGTCTGTTTGCTCCTGCGGAACCTTAAACATGGGGCAAAATAAAGATGGCTGCAAGCACCTTGCCAAGTTCTTTTCTGAGAGATACAGTTGCATCTCGGCTGTTTTCATGACTGGCCTTGACTAATAGAATGTGGTGGGCAAGCTGTTGTGCCAGGCCCAGGCCTAGCTTTCAGGACTGGAAGCTTCTTATGTGTCCTTCTTTGAAGCCTTGACTTAATAAGTGAGATGTCAGGTAGTCCTGCTGCAAAGGGTGAGATCTTATAACTCCATGGAGAGAGACTGAGAGACAGAGAGAGAACATGAGAGACATTTTTCATCCTTTCCACTTCCCAGCTACCTCAGCAAAGCTCCCACCATGTGAGCGACATCTATGAGACCATCCCAAGAACTTTCAAGCTGGGTGTGGTGGCGCATGCTTTTAATCCCAGCACTTGGGAGGCAGAGGTAGGAAGATTGCTGTGAGTTCAAGGCCACCCTGAGACTGCACAGTGAATTCTAGATCAGCCTGAGCTAGAGTCAAACCACAAAGTCATGAAAATAATGAATTATTGTTTTAAGCCACTAAGTTTGGATGGTGGTTTCTTTCATAGTGATGGATGACAGAAATAGGCAAGTTAGCCGGGCGTGGTGGCGCATGCCTTTAATCCCAACACTTGGGAGGCAGAGGTAGGAGGATTGCCATGAGTTCAAGGCCACCCTGAGACTACAGAGTTAATTACAGATCAGCCTGGGCCAGAATGAGAAATAGGCAAGTTATAGAATATTTCCCTGTCTGTCTCTGTCTTTCTCTTTGATTTGGGCTCTTTCAACCCAAAGGCTTTATGCATCTAAGCAAGTGCTCTACCACAGAGTCACACCCCTAGCTCTACAGTATATCTTCGAGCTTCTACTTTCTTTTTATTTTTATTCATTTGAGAGTGACAGAGAGAGAGAGAGAATGGGCACACCAGGGTCTCCAGCCACTGCAAACGAACTCTAGATACATGCGCCACCTTGTCCTTGTGCATCTGGCTTACATGGGTCCTGGGGAATTGAGCCTTGAACCGGGGTCCTTAGGCTTCAAAGGCAAGTGCTTAACCACTAAGCTATCTCTCCAGCCTGAGCTTCTACTTTCTTATCTGGAAAATGTAAAGAGCCACCTTCTTCACCTGATTGCTCTGAGGCTGTCCAGTAGCTAAGACGGTGTCTGGGAGTCATTCCGTAAGTCTGGTTCCTTCTCTTACTTTTCTCAGGGGAAAGCTCTAACTCTAGGCGTATCCTTCCAGTGGAGTCATTGGTCAAACCTTCCCTCTCCTAGTCCAGCACATTTCCAATTGCAATTTGTTTGGGGGAAAGCGACTTGAAGAAATCCTTGCAGAAAGTATGGACGACGGCTTTATTTGTTCATGCTTCAAGGCCGTTGACACTTGTGCTTAAGAAACACAACCCCCTCCGCCCCCCGCCAGGGCAGCCGCAGGGATGGCGAGGTAGGCGATGTCTGGTGGAAGTGCACCCTTCCCGTGAGCCTCCTGCTTCCTTGTTTTGTAAGTCCTCGCTGTGAGAGGACAGGGTCCAGCTCACTGCCCCCTTCTCAAGCCGAGGAAGCTTGTCCTATCCATGAGTGTCTTCCTCCATCATTTCAGTCACTCCAGCTCTTGGCCTAAGTGTCAAACTTCTCCAGTCTGCTCATTTTTGCAAACAGATTGGAAAAGATGATAAACTTTATTTTGTAGTTATCCTCCCTGCCCCAAGTCCTGAGAGATGGCAGTTCCCCGCCCCCCGGGGTGGGGAAAGGAGGAAGATACAAAAAGATGCTGGACTAGAAAAGTTCTTGGGCTCAGGGACATGTCCTGCCTACTCATTAAATTGAATTTTTTATTATTCAGGGAAACTTTCTGCTTTAGAGAATACACATGGTGTTTTCTTTTAATTCCCACTCTACTCTTATTATGCAACCGACGTAACAATATTAAAGAAAACTTTTCCATACCCCTAGTTAAAAAAAAAAAAAAAATCCCTGGAGAAATATCAAGATTTACTCTCCAGAGAAGTCATTTCTATTCAAATCCAAAATGATGGTACTGAAATAGAGTATTTCCAACATTGATTCTTTCTTCTCTAGCTATGGATGGATATATAGCATGGAGAAGTGAAATTATCAGAAAAAACCATGAAGTGTAGGTGTGTGTGTGTGTGTGTGTGTGTGTGTGTGTGTGCAGTAAATTTTCTTCCTGGGCTTGAGCTCAGGGCTTTGTGCATTGTAGGCAAGTGTTCTATTATTGAACTATATCCTTAGTCTTAGCCAACGCTTTTAAAGTTTTTAGGAAAATGGGAATGGCAAAGAACAAAAGGGAAAAAATTAAGCAAAATAATAAATTACAAAAGATCTTAATAATGCAGTAATTATACAAATAAATATACAAATCAACAAATAACTACAAACTGGATACTTCTAAAATCATGTTTATCTAAGTGCCTAATACAGTAGGGGTACTAGACATTATCTGATTACTTCAGATCCAGAGGAGTGCTTTGTTTTTGAAATCACTATTGAGATCAAGCTATCAGGCTAAAAATGATGGAGTGTTTCATTTGATTTCTCCAATCTTTGATGAACTAAATTGGTATTGGTTTGGAGATATATGTATGAAAAAAGTTCATGTCATCCAGGGCTAGCTTTTTCATTTCCTTGCCTTTAGCAATGTTACGATCCTTCCTTTCCATCTGAGAGGCAATGAGGGAGTGACAGAACTAGGCTATCTGAATTGAAAGTCCTGGGACACGCCACTTAATTACTTGGAACTCTCATTTGAGCATCTGTAATGTGGGAGTAGCAATGCATCCATATCTAGACAGCGAGATGATGCTTGCACAAGGAAGGACACAATCCACCTGAGAGGGCAGATCGTTCTCGCCGTGCGAGCCGTACTGTGGCTGATCGTGCTGTGCCGTCACTACCTTTATTAGATGGAAGCTGGCAGTGGAAAAGTGACCAGGTGGTCTGAGAATCTCACTGCCTGGTTAAGATCAAGGTATACGGTCAGTGAAATTCTGGGTATGACATTAATTATGCAATTAATCAATAAGTGGGCAATTCCAATCAATGTATTTATGTAAAATTTATGAAAGGATTTATGAAAAATTGATGCTGTCAACGAGATGATTCCTTTTGGTCTTTGTTTGAGAATGTATATGCTCCAAAGGTTTTAAACAAGTTATTTTATTTATTTAATTTTTGAGGTAGGGTCTTATTCTAGCCCAGGTTGACCTGGAATTCACTCTGAAGTCCCAGGCTGGCCTCAAACTCACAGGGATCCTTCTAGAGGGCTGGGATTAAAGGCATGCTCCACCATGCCAGCTAAACAATTTACTTTAAATTACCAAGTAATACAGATGTATAAAGAATAGGAAAAAAGGCATGATGTCAAATGACAAGCCATCTACATGTAATCACCATTAAGTTTCTCTCTTTAGCTCTTTTCACACTTGCTGTTATAACTTTGAATAGTGTAATTCTCTCCACTGATCTGTCAATTTTGGATGCAGCGGGTGACTTCTTGCTATGAATCATGAAATATTTAGTGCAACTGCAATATTAAACACCTCCCATCTTCCACTCCCTTCTCTGATTTTTATTAGCTATAGTTATTCCAAGGAACGCATGCTATGGTTTGGATCTTTAAATGTTCCCCAGAGACTCTTGTGCTGTGGTAGTCCCAGCTGATGGTGCAACTGGGAAGTTATGGAACTTAGGAAGTGGCACCTGATACTAAAAGAGTTAGGTCATTGGGGGTGTGTCCTGAAGAAGATATTGGGACACTGGCTCTTTCCTGTTGTTTATTGATTTATTTGTTTTCTCACTTCCTGGCTACCCTGATGAACAGTTTTACTCAGCCACGAACTTCCCACAGTGATGTCCTGCCTCTGTTGGCATGACCAAAACAACCATGTCAACACATGGAGTTGATCCATCTGAAACAGTGAGCCAAAGCAACCTTTCCTCCTTTTATGTCGTTTTCTTGGCATTTTGTCACAGTAACAGAAATCTAGTACTATAGATTTATAATTTTAATAAACATATGACTATATTCAAATATCTTCTTAGTTACTTAATGAAATTAGTTTTCTATTTATTTCCTTCTATGAAAAGTTAATTGACTTACACTTTCCTATAGCAATTCTTTTTCTTCCAAACTGGATGAATTATATCATTTTATACATTGTGGAAGTTTATACTTACATTTTGTTCTGGGATTATATGTTCTATGTACTCAGCTCATTGTTTGATTAAAATTTAAAAAGCAGTCTTATGATTGTGCAAACACTATTTACCACACCATCAAGAAGTCTGTGGTGAGACCTAAAGAGAAAGAAATTAAGCATGAGCCACCAGCCTATTTCCCTCCCACAAGAATGTGCTGAGTGTTAACGTCAAAGAAATTACTTTCAAGTGCTTTTTCACTGTACGCATTTCTTAGAGCTCACATGTATTCTTTGGTCTCTCATGGAGTCTATCTCTGATTTTTGTTTGTTTGTTTGTTTCCTTTCTGGAACATTCCCTTGAATACATTTCTCATGTAGATTCATGGTAACCGGGCTGGGGTGAGTGCTCAGTGATTAAGCATGCTTGCTGCTTAAACATGAGGGCCTCTCTGGCTGAAGCCTGCCGAGTTTGACTCCCCAGAACCCATGTAAAAAGCTGGCCATGGCCATCCATGTCTATAAGCCCAGTTGGCTGGGGCATGCTGACAGACAGCAACTCTGGGTTGAGGGAGAGACTTCTCAAAGAAACATGCGGACGAGTGATGGAGGAAAACATCCAATGTTCTCCTCTGCCTTTGCACACATATGTATGGGATGTACATCTGAACACACACATATATATAGCCCATAACCACACACACACACACACACACACACACACACACACACACACACACACAGAGTTTGATTACATTGAGGCTCAGAAACCAATGCCTTAAAGATATGGAGGCGTGGTATACTGAGTTCTTAGAACTATGGAAGAAAGCAGAAACTTAGAAGCAAGTTCTTTCTGACCTTCTGTCTCTTGCCCTCCTCCTTCCTTCTCCCTGCTATCTTCAGAGACAAGTCAAGTAGAATTTAAACAGACAGCGCCTGCTACATTCCCCTCTTAATTTACTGCGGCTACTTCATACCCTTTTTGCACTGTCAAGTTGCTCCACAGCCATCCGCTTGACAGTTCCTCCGGAGACCTCCGCTCTTCGTCACTGAAGTCTTCTGTGTTATGTTGGACTTGGTTACAATAGACTTGTTGTTTTCTTCTTGCTAACCCATCTCTTATTGTCAGAATGCCACTCATGATCCCTGTGATGGGTAAGGAAGAACTGTCACCTCTTTGCCCTTGTAGTGGTAAACGGAATTGTAAGACTGAAGTGCCTGCTCTTTGAAGCTCGAGAGTATTGCTAGTTGTGGTGGCATATGCCTGTCAGCCCAGCACTTGGTAACCCCAAAAGACAACCAAGACAACAATAAAAGGGAACTATTTTTTGTTTTGTTTTTCTTTCTTTTTTATTGACAACTTCTATACTTATAGACAATAAACCATGATATTTCCCTCCCCGCATTCCCCTTCAGAACTCCACTTTCCATTATATCACCTCCCTGTCTCCATTAGTCTCTAAAAGAGAAAATTTTTTAAAAAAACACTTATTTTTATTTATTTGAGAGAGAAGAAGAGGCACACAGAGAGAAAGAGAATGGGTGTTCTGGGGGCTCCAGCCACTGCAAACTAACTCCAGATGCATGTGCCACCTTGTGCATCTGGCTTATGTGGGTCCCGGGGAATTGAACCTTGGTCCTTTGGCTTTGCAGGCAAGCGCTTTAGCTGCTAAGTCATCTCTCCAGCCTAATAAAAGAGAACTTTGAAGATGTTTCTCTGTTTACCTTTCTTAACATCAAAGGCTGTTGATAAAAATATGTTAGTCCAACCACCACCACCAGTCCCCCACTGTCATCATTATTATCGTGGATAGCCTATATTTTCTCTTCTGATAGCCTAGATTTCCTTTTGATTCTTGGGTCATTGAGATTTCATAAGGATGTGTCATGAGATGGATATTTCTGTTTTAGTTCCTTCATACTGCTTATTGTTTAGTAGTTCTTTAAATCTGAAGACTGGGCCTCTCTTTCAGTTCACAAGACTTTTCTTGTATTATGTTTTTGCTTATTTCGTTCCTTCAGTAGTCTCTATCTTAAGTTTCCAAATTTCCCATTGGCCAGTTATTGGTCCTGTGAATCTTGATTCCTTGTCATATGTTATCTTGTGTCGCATTTTGACAGACTTCTGGAGTTTTCCAATTTTTTTTTCATCCATAAAGCATTTAATTTTTTAGATTTTTCCATTGAGTTTTTTTTTTTTTTTTTTTTTTTTTTTCTCCTTGAGGTAAGGTCTTGCTCTAGCCCAGTCTGGCCTGGAATTCGTTATGTATTCTCAGGCTAGCATTGAACTCACTGTGATCCTCCTACCTCTGCTTCCCGAGTGCTGGGATTAAAGGCATGTGCCATCACACCCGGATCTATTGGGATTTTAATTTAAATTTTTTTCTGTTTCTAAGAATTATTTTTTGTTTTCTGAACATTAAGAAAACCAGCATTTTGTTTTCGCTTATTGGAAAATTGTCCTCATGAATCTTTACTGAAACTAATTGAATTTTTAAAACTTTCTTCTACTTTCTGACTAATCTCTTCTCCCGAGGTAAATTGCTCCCTCTCCTTTTATTTTTTAATTTCCCAGAATATTTAATAATTTGTGGAACGTGTCCCCATATATATATTTTAGGAGTTTTCATGTCTCTTGGAGAAATCTAAAATTTGGTTTTAATTTTAGTGATAGTCTTTTGAAATATCAGTGGACGATTCTGGAACATCTCATGAAGCAGACAGTGCCAGAATCCATGATTTGCATTTAGGGTTGTCTGTGTCATGTGGGTCTGCTATTGACCAAACGACACTGGAGGCCAGTGCAGGGTTGATACTTACGTATACATTACCTTCCCCGTGACTAAGAAATACGGCTCAATGATATTTCACTCATATGTATCCAGAATTCATTACTGAAACTGAGATACTTAACAACTGCTTGAGGATTATAAACTGGAACTGCCTGGGCAACTCAGGATGGCTGGCCATTCTATTCAAGGCTGAGAAGCTTTTATTTATCTACTTATTGTATTTATTTATTTGAGATAGGATCTGATGTAGCCCAGGTTCTCCTTGAATTTACTGTATAGCTGAGGATAACTTTGAACTCCTGATTCTTTCCCCTTTACTACCTAACTACTGGGATTATAGGTAAGTGCCACCACATCCAGTTTACGTGGTGCTGGGCATTGAACCTGGGATTTGGGCATGCTAGGCAAGCACTCTACAAACTGAAGCACATCCCCAGCTCTTCAAGCAGTTTAATTTATGGTTTTCTCCTTGGCAGCTATTACAGAAGCTCAAAACTGTACCTGACTCCACTCTGTTCCTGTCTCTGCACCCTGCACTGAGACATGAACCTCCTGTAGGTAGGTCACTTTCTTCAGGAGGAATTCTTCAAACTTTAACGGGCAGGTAAAAACCAATCAACTAAGCCAGGCGTGGTGGCGCATGCCTTTAATCCCAGCACTTGGGAGGCAGAGGTAGGAGGATTGCCGTGAGTTCGAGGACACTCTGAGACTACATAGTTAATTCCAAGTCAGCCTTGGCCAGAGTGAAACCCTACCTCAAAAAACCAAAAAAAAAAAAAAAAAAAAAAAAAAAAAAAACCCCTCAACTGTTAGGTGACGGGTAGGCATGGGAGGGGAGAAGAGGATGAGAGTGAGGAGCGTGGTCCTCGGTGGTTCAAAGGCTCCAAACACAGTTCTTTTGATTAATTGCTCTCAGGATTTCTCACTTCCTTCCCTGTCACCTCCCTCCACCCCTCAGCTTTGCATTTGTTGACTTTGAGCTTGGAAAGCATCCAGGGCTTTACTGAGGCCTCCCTGGGCCTTATTTTGCTTTTCATTTAGTCTCATGTGCTTTCTGCCTTCCTGGAATCCACCCATTCCTTTAGTTTTTGTTTCTTTGAGTGTATATCTATGTATGCATGTGTGTGCATGCACGCATGTGTGTATGGATGGGCATACATGCAGCACAACATGTGTGTGGAGTTCAGAGGACAAGCTTAAGATGTCTGTCTTCTCCCGTCTTCTTTGAGACAGGGTCTCTAGCCCCTGCAAATGAGGGCCAGTCTAGCTGGCCTGTGAGATGTGAATTCTCATGGCTCGGCTTCCCATTGTCATATACACACTGTGATCACAGACACATGGGCTACTTTGTGTCCAGCTTGTTGTAGGTGCTGGGGAATCAAACTCAGGTTGTCAGGCTTTGCAAACAAGTACCTTTAACAACTGAGTTATCTCCCTTGCTCAGTCCCTCCATTTCTGGTCTATTTATGTTGCATTCTACTTTTCTTGAACAGTTTTCATTGCTTTATCTTATTAATTTATTTGGTTTTGGGTGCTGGGGATTGAGCTAAGGGACACAAGCATACTAAGTAGGCACTGTTCCTCTGAACTATACCCCCCACCCCCAGCTCCTAGTTTCATAGTTCAAAACCTCTTACTTTTTCTATAATTTCTTCAAGCTCTTTGGGGAAAAACAGGCAGAGATCTATGCTCAGAGCATCATCATGAACCAGAGTGCCCTGTTTTATGACTTTGATTTTGTATCTGAAAACAGATATATCCATTCTTCTGGGCATGTGTCCCACCTCAGTGCAAAAATAATGGAGTTGTACTGAGAAAGACCCACTTAGGAGAATGTATCTCTTTTATTATGTCCTGTCCTTAAATAAACTCTAAGCCTTCACTCTATGAAGGAATCAATTCTCAGAAGAGAATTTAATTAAAACTCTACTTTTTCTTAGTTCATACTGAGAGTGAATTAAAGACAGAATTGTGAGTCTTTTATAATAGAGGAGTTTGTCTCCTAACACTTTGGGGAACACTCTGTACTTCTGGGGCTCCCAGGGTATGTGTAACATGCTCTGGCCTCTGAAGAGAGTTGGGGATGGTCTGGTAGAGAAGAGGCCAGGAAGATGATTAGAAAAAGAGTGGGATGTTCAGGGTTTGTGGGGTGACTCTGAGAGGTGAATGAAGGGTGGCTGTGTTGTAATAACACAAGAAATGAGTTCAGAAAGTTCTGGACAACAACAAAGGTATTTGAATTTTGTACCCTTGCCCACTGATTTGAGGTGAAGTACATGATTAGGGTCGTATGTAGGGAGGCTCTGATATATTTATGAAGTGTTTATGAATCTAAGTTGTAAAGGATAAAGAGGGAATAATGGTGTAAAGACACCATAACTAGTTAACAGTATCAGAAATGAGGGTGAACTCTCTGGAAGCAGCGGCATCTAAGCTGACGTGAAAGAGTGCGCCAGGCAAGTAGAGCTGGAGGAAGGTAGGATTGGTGGTAGAGGAGAGCATTTAGGTGCTCTAGGTGGAAGGAACATCTTGTGTAAATACCTGGAAATATGAGATCCAATGGTATGTCTGGGGATTTGAGGACTTTGTCATACCTCAAATAGAGTGTGCACAGCTGTTTCCTAAGTGACTTTAGCAATCACTCAATTGCCACGTGTTCTCATGGGACAAAGATACAAGAGAAAGAATGTGTCTGCTTTCAAGGAAACTGTCATTTCCCGAGGTTGATGGATGCAAAATATCTATGAAGTTAAGTCATAATGCTCAGCTACCTGAGATGATGCGCTGAGTTTCCAACTGTCAGGTGGACAGGAAGTTCCATGTAAATTCAAAGAAGACCAAGGTTGCTGGGAGTTGTAGAGTGGGACAAAGACTGGACTGATCATTGAAGGAATAGAGCACACATCCAAGTGGAGTTCAGGGGAGGGCACAGTCTTTAATGGACCAGCGAGGACAGGAGCTGAAGGGATTCAGAAAGTTGAATTGGAGCACAATAGAAAGAAATCTCAGAATGGGACCTTGAAGGCAACTGGGTGAGGGTTTGAGTATCTGTAGGTTTTGCCCCATAGATAGTGTGAAGGTTTGATGTTCCTCGTTAAGTTCTGTGATTTGAATACTCGATGCCCAGCAGATGGCAGTTTTGGAGGTGGAGTCTTGATAGAGAGGCAGACCTTGAAGTTTATTAGTCTAGCCCACTGGCATTCAGTGCTAGCTCACTTGAGCTATTTCCTTCCTCTGCTACTGTGACAAGATGTGACACCCTGGCCTCCTGCTCTGCTGTGCTTTCCCTGCCGTGATGAAACTTCTCTCTGGAAACTGTAAGCTGAAATAAACCCTTTCCTCTCATGAGCTGCTTCTGGTCGGGTGTTTTGTCCCAGCAATGAGAAGGGAACTAATACAGATACTGCAAAGCTTGAAGATGAGGAGAGCGGGACACTAAATAAATCACACTAAGGAATGATTTGGAGCCTGAAGAATGACCTGTGCTTGTTGGAGTGAGAATTCCAGCCGGGTCTTGAAGGCTCCGACTATGGCAGTAGTAGGTACAGTAGGAAAGGATGCAAGGGAGACCATTACGAAGGCAACATATATGGGCCTGAATTCCTGGACACGAAGGAGAAAGAAGAATGAGTAGGGTTATCTGTCTGAGAGATGGATGGACTTGTTATCCCAAAGAGGATGGGCTCTGCCGCCACAGTCCTTGCACACGCCCGTTCTCTGCTGTCAGAGCACAGCAGCAGAGAAGGACAGGATGGATGACAGAAGTGATTATGCAGTGAGGCATAACAATTGAATTGCTGTAAGTCACACCTCCTGTGTCAATATGCAGAACTGGTTTGACGGAATTCAGTGAAAAGAACACCTGAATCCAGGAAGACAACACATTTTTTGATGTATCAGCATGACATCAAAGACCCTGCTTAAATGCTTCTCCCTCTCTCTGCCCCCTCCACCTCGCTCTTTCCCCCCCCTCTCTCCTCCCTCTTTCTCTCTCTCACACACAACATTCTATTGTTACCCACATAACTCAGAGTAATCAATGGGCTAATGAGGACAGTGTACTGAAATTACCCAGACATGGTCACTCAGCTTCACATATACTTCTGCCAATGGCAATTACTCAACAGGTGTGTGTCACAAGTCTGTAAATACCTGGGTATGTGCCAGTGCTGGGGACACTAACATGGACATTAGATAAGCCCAGCCTTAGGGTGCTAATTAGTCAGGACAAGAAAAAGTATGAGCTGAGGGATGGGCAGGAAGTCATTCTCTCTGCAATTTCCTTTCCTCTTTTTCTTTTCTTTTTTTCGAGGTAGGCTCTCACTCTAGCCCAGGCTCACCTGGAACTCACTATGTAGTCTCAGGGTGGC
The DNA here is from genome assembly GCA_036365145.1 of Orientallactaga sibirica. NCBI lineage: Eukaryota > Metazoa > Chordata > Mammalia > Rodentia > Dipodidae > Orientallactaga > Orientallactaga sibirica. The sequence continues at coordinate 15,299,751 of JAEOAD010000027.1, read as the reverse complement.
CTTGAACTCATGGCAATCATCCTACCTCTGCCTCCTAAGTGCTGGGATTACAGGTGTGAGTCACCATGCCCAGCTCCTTTTCTTTCTTTTTAAAAACTTTTAATTGGTAATTTTCTTACACTCTATAACGTATTTTGATCACAGTCTTCTCCTTCTACCTTCTCTTGTCCCCACCTTTTTGATTCATATTGTTTATTTTTGAGATAGGGTGTTATATACCCCAGGCGGGCCACAAACTCGCTGTGTGACAGAGGCTGGCCTGGAACAACTGATCATTCCACTTCCACCTTCAAGTTCACGTGCAGGGACTGGAGGCATTCACCACCACCCTAGGAAGTCTTAGTTTCAGACCCCAGGTCTGCTGCGGGTTAGCTGTAAGACTTCCTTCTAGTTGACCTTTGGGTGATCCATATTTGCTTGTGACAGGTTTAGCACGTCAATTGGCCTCTAAGTGTTCAGTGAATGATGCCTATGTAGACTGAAAGTGCAGAGTGGGTGGGGCAATTTAGCCCAGCTTTGAGCTATACAAACGTTACCAGTAAAGATCACTAGGGGAACTAAATGGTGGTAGAAGAGTGAGAAGAGTGAAGGAAGAGAGGAACTCCAAGCAGGGTACTGGCAGCGCCTCCTCCAGGCGACAGCTTGGCATAGCCGGCAAAGGCAGGTGGGGGTGGGGGTGGGGGGGGCAATGGTGGAGGGGGGCTAGCCCAGGGCCACCCACCGTCAGACTGGAAGGGCAGTGGCACAGCTCTGTGGCTGAGAGTGAGGCTGACTTTCCTTAGGTTTCAGGGCCCATAGAGCACAGCCTGTGAGCCCTGTTCTATTTATACACCTGTTAGTTCTGAGCTAGGGAAGCGACTCTGTGAGACGTCGCATTCTGTCCTATACAACCTAGCCCACCAACCCACCTGCCTGCCTGCCTTCCTCAGCTCGGCCACCTTGACCCCTGAGGGGAGTGGAAGCATGTAGGAATGGTCCCGAGGTTTCTTTCAGCGGGCCAATAAGTTTAAGAAGCAGGTAAAGAACAGTCGGTACAAACGTCAGGGTGCTCAAAAGGTCATGGCCATCTGTAGGCCCCAAAGCCCTTCTTTCTTTCCTGCATGCTCTGCCTGACCCATGGCTGCTCTCTAGCCCGTGTTGTTCCAGGCAGTGAGGCTGTTGGTTTAGGTGCCTCTGCAACTCCAATCCACAGGACCTGCTCGTCCTTTGCAATGTCCCCATTCATGGGGCCCCTGCCCTCCTCTCACCTTGGGGGTAGAGGGGAGCTCTTCTCAGGGCTGAGTGGCTGGCAGAGGTAGGACTCCCCTGTGGATGAAAGGCTGGGCAGAAATCGTGATCAAGGACGGAGGGAACCTTCTCGGTGTGTCAATGCAGATGCTCCCTCGGTTTCTGTGATAGATGTGTTCTCACAGCCCATGCAAGCTGCGTGTTGAATTCTTTTTTAAAATCTGAAAGACCTGCAGGCTCTTCTCTCCTTTTCTTAAATCCATTTCCCCGTTGAGATGAAAAATGTAATACTTTTCAGCTTACTTTAGACTTTCTTCAAAAGTATTTCTGGAAAAGAATCCTTCATGTGGAGCATATGAAAACTGTCAGAGGATGCGAGGGAGCAAGGTTTTTAAAACACGCTAATGGACAGCCATTATGCCGTGGGGAGTTCCCTCAGAGCAGCCACAGACCCTGTGGATTTAGAGAGGAGCATGGGCCAGAGAGACCAGTAAAAGTGGGAAGAAATTACATGAGAAAACAGTAATGCCCAGGTTTACCTTTCAGAGCACTCAAAACCATTTGTTTTGGGGAGGCAAAGGTAGGAGGATCACTGTGAGTTCAAGGCCACCCTGAGATTACATAGAGAATTCCAGGGTCAGACCCTACCTTGAAAAACCGAAAAATGAAAAAACAACAACAAAAAAATTAAAAAACAAAACAAAACAACAACAACAACAGCAACAAAAACCATTTGTTTTGGAGTCTGGCAGATAGCTTTCAAAAGATACCTTTTCTTGTGGCTGGGAAGTGTAGTGCTTAAAGGTGTTTGCTTGCAAAGCCTACAAGCCGTGGATCAATTCTCAAATCACCCATGTAAAGTCAGATGCAAAAAAAAAAAAAAAAAAAAAAAAAAAAAAACATGGTGGCGCACACCTTTAATCCCAGCACTCGGGAGGCAGAGGTAGAAAGATTGCCATGAGTTCGAGGCCATCCTGAGACTACATAGTGAATTCCAGGTCAGCCTGGGCTAGAGTGAGACCCTGCCTCAAAAAAAAAAAAATGGTGTAAATGTCTGGGTGATCATTTGCAGCAGGCCTGGTACCACTTTTCCTTTGCCCCCAGCCTCATGTGCAAATAAATTTTTAAAATATGCCTTTTCCACTTGTTAGCTGTAATGCTGGACAAGTTAATGTTACATATAACTCAGTTTCCTCATTTATTAAAATGGCCATACATGACCATAAACTGATTTACACACACACACACACACACACACACACACACACACACACACACATATGGGGGAGAGAGAGAGAGAGAGAGAGACCTTATTCTCTGGTATACAGCAAGTGTTCTATAAATGCTGGGTTTTACTAATTGATTACTATCTGTCACAAGCATTCTTGCTGTCATTCTTATTTCTTACTTCTCATCTGAGTGGGCGTGTGCATGTGTTTGGTCAAGCACACGGATATCCACCTCTATAGATAGTTGAGGATTGGAGCATTTACATTAATCCCATCGCTGAGACTCCTGGCATACATCCGGGCTCTTCTATGAAGTCTTGTCCATAGTCACCAGGCCCAGTGCATGAGGATGGGAAGTGGAGCGTGCTCCAGCCACATGGCATATGAGGAGGACATCTCTCTCGTGACTCATTTACCCTGTCATCATGAGTCACTCTGCCCCTAGGCCAGAGCCCAGAGGCAATGAGCTGGAGGTCTGCACGGTAACAAATCTGAATCCTGGCGAGACGGAGAGAAAATGAGTGTTTTAAAAATACCCCATAGGAAAGAACCGGTCAGCAACACGGTTTCTTTTGAACTTCTAGAAAAGGTGTCATAAAGCTTCTACAGGAGTGACTAAGCGTTGGGACAAAGACAAGCTTGTTCCAGACGTCCCCGTAACTCCAGGAGCAAACCTCATTTTTCCCCTCCTAACTAACTCCAGAACATTACATGGCATTAACAAGTTTCCCAGGACAGGAACTTCTAGTTTATTACTTGCTCACATTGTCATCAGAAATTAATTTTGTCCCTGAAAGACAAATTGGCTGGTAGCTTATGAAGTTAAATGGAAGGAACAAGAGTGCATCTGCTCCCCTGCATTTTGTCTCCTTGGCGTCTTACATATAAATGAATCAGAGTGTTCAAACTTAAATTAAGATCTTTGGCTAGATAAACAGTTAAAACTGGTTCCCATAGCTACCTCTCACACATAGCTGTGATTGCATTATAATCCCCTAGTAATCAGCTCTAAATGAAAGAAAGATGATAAGGGCGCTCTTTTCACTTTTCAGTACTGGTTTTTATTAGCTCTCAATCAGTCCGGGACTGGTCTGTCTTTCATCACATTGTGGAAGTGTTTGTAGAATCATTAGAGTAATAAAGTGTAAATCTTACTGGGGTGCGTTTTTCTTGAGGTGTTTTATATAACGAAAACTCTGAAGATTACACTGACTGGTACAAGAAAGATTTGTTTCTGCGACGAAAGTAAGAATGTAATGTATGCTGTATTCATTTAATCTCTACCACAGCCAGTGTCTAATGAATTATCCGGCCTAGGTAAAGCACAATCAATAATAATAATAATAATAATAATAATAACAATAATAATAAAGTCTTCTTGGACTTTGGCAGTCAAATATTGCCCTAATATAGATTTGCATATATTCAGTGATTTCCTAATTTGGCTGATTAGCCTTCTCTGACACTCTCTGTGTGGAAAGCTCTCACATCTACAAATGCATTACTCGCAAAACTGCAAGCTTTACTATTCCCAGTGTGATTTCTTTAGCAAACTGGTATAATCCAATAAAACATCTTGTCTCACCAACATTGAAATATTTATTGGGGAATAAATTTCAGTTTAAAAAAGTGCACTCGTCCTGGTCCTTGTCATATATTACAGTGACCCGTCTTCTCAGCTCCCTTTGGGCTGGGGATTACATGACAAGTGGAACTAATGCCTCTCTGATGCCTCCATATTTTTTCTGGATTTTTCCAAGCTTCATCCAAGAGATGGTTGTGTGGAAAGGAACTTGCAATGACTTCTCCCACATGTAGGATCTTCATAGATTTTTTTTTTTTTCAGGTGGACTCCACATGTGCACTTAATAGAATGCTTTAAGTAGACATGTCTGTCCTTTTCTGGGTATATGACAATACATTTCACCTATAAAAATGCCTGCTTATATAGAACATTTGCCTGCATGCACATGACCCTGGTTCGATCCCACAGCACTAAAAAAAAACAACAGCTGAAATGTGTGCTTGCTTTAAATATTGGGTTTTATGCTTATATGAGGCCTAAAGTGTGCCTGTATTTTAGTGACAGACATTTACATTCATTTGTGGGATTAGAAACACCGTAATGGAACAGTATGAAATCCCTGTAAGAGTTGCCAGAAATGTAATAGTTTCATATTTAGTTTTAAGTTATGATTTATTTTTTAAAGAATGGCTTTGCCTGAGTTAATTATTATTGTTCCCACGTTTACTTGATGATAATATGTATCTTTGCAAGAAATAGTGTTTGTAGGATTCAGGCAGCCATTTAACGAGTGGCATTGTGAAGACTTTCCCCCAGGTGTCTTTTCTTAGGGGTTTATATCATTCTAGATGAAAGTAGAATGTAGGCTGAAGAGATGGCTTAGCAGTTAAGGTGTTTGCCTGGAAAGCCAAAGGACCCAGGTTTGATTCCCTAGTATCCAAATAAAGCCAGATGCACAAGATGGTGCATGTGTCTGGAGTTTGTTTGCAGTGGCTGGAGGCTCTGGCATGCCCATCCTCTCTATCTGCCTCTTTTTCTCTATTGCAAATAAATAAATAAGTAAAATATTTTTTAAAAAAGAAAGTAGAATTTGAATTTGAGCTCAGAATTTTTAGAGAGCAAGAAGGAGAAATCATTTGATTAGAGTAGATCAAGATGATAAAGGTAAATCTTGGTTCTTTTTTTTTTTTTAAGGTAGGGTCTCACTCTGGCCCAGGCTGACCTGGAATTCGCTATGTAGTCTCAGGGTGACCTCGAACTCATGGCGATCCTCCGACCTCTTCCTTCCGAGTGCTGGGGTTAAAGGCGTGCGCCACCATGCCTGGCCTTTGGTTCTTTTGTTTAGAAAAACCTATGTCATTTCAAAAGAGACACCAAATGTAACATACTACTTATATTTAAAAATGTGAGAGCCTAAACTGGGCATGGTGGCACATGCCTTTAATCCCAGCATTGGGGAGGCAGAAATCATGGTGTGTTCGGGGCCACTCTGAGACTACATAATGAATTCTAGGTCAGCCTGAGCTAGAGTGAGACTCTACCTCAAAAAAACAAAAAAAAAAAAAAAAAAAAAAAAAAAAAAAACCCACCAAAAACAAAAACAAAAACAAAAAACCCTTTAATGCCAGCACTCAGGAGGCAGAGGTAGGAGGATTGTAGTGAGTTCAAGGCCACCCTGAGACTACATAGTAAATTGCAGGTCAGCCTGAGCTAGAGTGAGACCCTACCTTGAAAAACCAAAATAAAATAAAATAAAATAAAATAAAATAAAATAAAATAAAATAAAATAAAATAAAATAATCGTAACAAATAAAAATAAAAGCCCCAGTCCCAGCTCTGGTTCTCTATTCTTGTTGTAAGGAAAGCAAGTCAAATGTTTTGCTGACAGTGGTACTGTGTGTATGTGTTTGCATGTTGGTACTTAAATGCAATATGTCTGGAAGATGCTCCTTTTCACACTCCCTGCACAAGAAAGAGTAAATTGTAGGTCCTGATTATCAACAGATAACAAGACATACTGTATATAAATAAATGCTCAGCATCAAAACCCATTATTGGATTAGCTATATAATCATGTCTCAGGCTGTAAGTCTCTGCTGACAAATGAACACTTTTCATTTGGCTCAAGGTCCTCATCAGCAACGGAACTAATTTTACATTCTCACCCATTAAGTGAATAAGATGTGGAAAAAGCTGTCTGCTTTTTGAAGTGTAAATTCGCTGCTACAGGCTGTGCAGACCAAAGCGCTTTTGAAGCAGGCAAATGAGATCATCTCTAGGGACATGTGAACCTCGTGAAGTTTGGGTCATTGCTGCTGAAGGGATGATGGTGTGTGTGTGTGTGTGTGTGTGTGTGTGTGTTCACCAAACTCATGTGATGGTGGTGGCCGTGGACCTTGGGCTGTGTGGGCGCTCTTGGTCATAAATGATGAACACTTTGCATAAAGATAATTGGGAGTACGGTCTCCCTGTTCTTTACACAAATCGAGGACCCATGGGACATGCAGACAGTCTGAGTGGGGGGGATCGGGAATTGGCAAGTTTAGATGGGCAGGATGCTCACATGCTGGAGAGGTGGGGACCACCCTTGAGAATGTCCGACAAGGCCTCTGGTACTCAACTGTTCTGAGTAACTTTAACCAGTGTGTCTACCAATGGCATCATAGCTCTGCCTCTCACGCAGTCCTCCTTAGCGCTCCCGGTTCCTACAAACTACTGTCCACTTGTCACATCCACTTTGATGGCACACGTAGCTCAGATTTATCATCCTTGAGTACAACTCTGGGGCTGTACTACAAACATGTCTCTCTTTTTCCAATTGTATCTCATAGATGCCTCATCTTTCTCCTTGTCCAAGCCAGAAACTCTTCTTTATTAATTTTTTAAATTAGCATATACTGATTGTGCAAAATAATAAGTTTAATCATGACGTTTTCCATATGCATAGAATGTACTTTAATTATCATCATCTCCATTACCCCTCCTAGGATCCCCTCCCACTAGTCCCCTTTCCCTTCCCGAATAGTCTCCCAGCCACTTTGATATATATATTTGGTTTTTCAAGATAGGGTCTCACTCTAACTCAGGCTCACCTGGAATTCACTATGTAGTCAGGGTGGCCTCGAACTCATGGCGATCCTCCCATCTCTGCCTCCTGAGTACTGGGATTAAAGGAGTGTGCCACCACACCCGGCCACTTTGATATATTTTAAAAGATGATATTTATCTTTCTGAGTCTGGCTTACCTGGCTTAGCATGATGATCCTGCAGTTCCACTCTTTTCCTGCATATGGCAAGATTTTGTTCTTCTTTATGGCTGAATAATATTCTATACACTTTAGATCTGTGCTTTTGAATTTTGATGCAGGGTCTCACTACATAACCCCAGCCGACCTTTGACTCAAGATTCTGCTTCCTTAGCCTACCAAGTGCTGGGATTACAGGGATGTGTCATGATACCTGGCCTAGCGCACCACGTCTTCCTTATCCATTCATCCATCCCTGGCCACCCATGTTGATTCTGCACCTTCTCAGGCTAGAAACTTACAGATCCCTCTTGCTTCCTCCCTTTCTCTCACCCATGAAATGAAATCTATCAGCATTCAAGCTGGTGTTGTAAAACCAAAATATCTTTGGATACCTACCATCAGCTCTCACCTTTAACATAATATACCTCTTTTTTTTTTTTTGTTTTCTCACTGCCTCTCTGCCTCTACTTCAACCACCCCTTCATCCCATTCCTACTTAGATAGTGATTTAAAAAATGTGTATTTTCTCACCTGGGTACCAAACATATTGAAATTCGTCACCCCAGTTCCTCAGAACGTGACAGCGTTATGGATGTTCATTGGTTAGCATGAGGTCAGATTTGAGTAGAGAGGACCACTCTGTAGCATGCAAGACTGCTGCCTTCTAGAAAGAATGCTGAGGTAGGCAGCAAAGAGCCATGTTCATAGAGGGGTTGGGGTGAAGGCTCTGGTGGAGAATCAGCTTCGAGGAAGGCTGACGATCTTCAGAAACCATCAGAGGAGGCTGATTTTTCCCTCACAACCCTCAGGAGAACAAGCCTTGCCATCGCCTGATCCTGACCTGCCAGGCTTTGAAACTGGGAGATATTTCATTGCCTTACCATGCAGCCTGTGATGTTTTCTTGTGGCAGACCTATGTGGAATCATACCTCCCTCCTATTTAGATCCATGCATAGCTTCTGATTTTATTTAGATTCAGACCCATTATTATTATTATTATTATTATTATTATTTTTTTAATCATGATGGACTCATGACCAGCCCTCGCCCACTTCTCAGGCTTCATCTTCCACTATAGTTGGCCTCGTCACCTTCGGTCACATTGGCTACTTTTCTGTTCCTTAGTTATGCCAAGCTGTCCCTTGTCATGGCCCTCCTGTAGTCTGTGCCTTCTACTGGGAATGTTTGCTTCCTCTTCCGGTCTCTTTGAATGCCTAACATCTTCTCCTCCAAGTCTTAACTTCCAGGTAACCCTTTCTCATATCTGTTGTTATTCTCTCCTTCACCTCAATTTTCTGTTATTTTTTTAATTTAGTCGTGTGTGTGTGTGTGTGTGTTCATGGGCATACCAGAATCTCTTGCCACTTCACATGAACTCCAGAAACAGGCATCCCTTTGCAAGTGACTTCATGTGGTGCTGAGGAACTGAACCCAGGCCTGCGGACTTTGCAACCTTTAGCTGCTGAGCCATCTCCTCAGCCTCATTTTTCTATTTTAATTACTATGGGTTTAACTTATATACTTATGTAGTCATATTCTTTGTGTGGTCTAGTCTATAGGGTCTGGAAAATTTTGTCACTGCAGTTTACGAGTATCTGTGGCTGATAGTCCCTGGTTGCACTAGCCTGTTGCACACTGAGTCCTCAGTAAGTGTTCACAGGACAAATGAACAGAAGGTATTTACAGAAGTGTGTCTCCTTGCACCTTGGGACTGATAAATGTATTTTATATAATCCTGTATTTTTTTTATAAGCTTTTAAAAATATTTTATTTTTTATTTATTTGAGAAAAAGGAAGAGAGAAAGAGAAAGAGAAAGAGAAAGAGAAAGAAAGAAAGAAAGAAAGAAAGAAAGAAAGAAAGAAAGAAAGAAAGCGGGAACACTAGGGCTGCCAGCTGCTGCAAACAACCTCCAGGTGCATATGCCATCATGTGCATCTGGCTTACATGGGTCCTGGGGAATCAAACCTGGGTCCTTTGGCTTTGTAGGCAAAAATGCCTTAACCACTAAGCCATCTCTCCAGCCCTAATCCGGTATTCTTTTGACTACTACTTCAAAACAGATGATTCTTACCTGGGAAGTATCCACTGTCTTCCTTGTATGTTAGAAATATATGACCAGATCTCTTCATATCCTCAAGGCTACCTGTGTGGAATTAGAAGACTGGTCAAGATTTTAGGTTGGAGGGATACCACAGGAAAGATGGAATTAGGTCTTTTTCTATTAAATTCTTCGTGATGTCTCTACCAAAATGGAGCCGGCCTCTTGGCAGGCCACACACATTGCTGTATAGAAATACTCTATATGATGTCAGCTCTTGCCAAGTTGCAAAATAGGAAGTTGTGTGGGTGACTTGTGGGGGAGACTGCTAGCTGGGTCCACTAAAATCTGTTCTTTCTTCCTGGGTGCACAGTTACAATTCACTTCCCAGCGTCCCCCTGCCCCGCCCTTGCAGTTAGGTCACATCCAAGTTCTCTCCAGCGGTATGTGGGTAGAAGTAATGGTGCCATTTCCAAGCCTGGCCCACTGGAAACCTCTCTCACTCACTCTCTATGATCTTCCTCCCTGGTTTGTGGAGTTTTCATTGTCTTCAGAAACCATAGAAATGACAGGTGAAAAGAGAAGACCATCATTAGCTTGGATCTCTGAAGAGCGGATGGAAAAGGCTCTTGTCTCTACAGGCCTGAATTGACCAGGTAGTCCTGGTGGGCATTTTTCATCCAAGCACTGAAATTTCAGGGTCCTTCTGTACCTGCAGCTAAGACAGTGTTAATGAGGTTGTGACCCCTCCCCCCTTAAAGAAGCCGATGCTCCTAAGACAGGTGAGACCAGCACAGTGGCTGACAATGTTGGTTGAAGGAAGAGTTCTTGAGGGAAGTGAACGGTCTCAGGCAGGAGTATCTCCTGTCTCCTGAGACACATGAAAAGAGATTTGGAAAGAAATAGGGTAATTGTTCTATCACTCGGAGACACATGAGAGACGAGGGAAAGGAGACATTGGTGAGCTGTCTCCCTGTGTTTAACGATTATTTGAGGAATGAGTAAAATTTTATCTTACTTCAATGTCACAATAACTTTGTGAGGAGATAAGACTTTATTGTAGATAGTGTTTGGCTACATAGGATTGGAAGAATGCTTTTTTAATTTTATTTTAAAGAGAGCGTGCGAGAGAGAATTGGTGCTCCAGGGCCTCATCCACTGCAGTCGAACTCCAGACCCTTGAACCACTTAGTGGGCAGTGCGACCTTGCGCTTGCCTTACCTTTGTGTGTCTGGCTTATGTGGGATCTGGAGAGTCGAACATGGGTCCTTAGGCTTTGCAGGCAAGCGTCTTAACCACTAAGCCATCTCTCTAGCCCCTAATGCTGTTTTCATAGTCTTTTGTCTGCCTTGTGGCAGAGTATGCTCTCACTGAGGTAGGCTCCATAACTGGTTGTGGCTGAAAATCGGTGAGAGAAAGTTATACGGTAGTCAAGGCCTAACAACCCCTCTTCTCTAGCTTCAGTAATTTCCAAGGCCTTGTACAGATGAGGTGGGTCATTGGTCAGTTTAGCCACGACTGACCTTGTGGATGATGACCAAGTGCTTCGTCGATGATCCTGTGCATAAGTGGAATGTGAACACCAAGCCAGTTTTCACTGGGTTAAGCCATGGTGTATGCTATTCTTCCGTACAGCCCAGCTTGTGTGGACTTATTTTGTACGCACAGAACTCCACCCTTTGTCTGCTCTTCTCTAGGTGGCCCCGTGCTTCAAGGGAGACCAGGCCTCTTCCAGCCTCAGGGGTGAAGTGTGGGTGGACTAAGCCAGTCATGATAACCTCAGTTCTCTTAGTCAGGGATGATTTAGGGGTCAGCCAGGTGGCCAGTATGATGCATGGGGAATTCTCTTAGGGAAATGATGGGGCAACTTTCCTTTTGCATTTCCCAGCAGGGACTCCATGAGATTTGGAGCTGTTACAATCGTCTTGTGACCAAGCAGAGGCAGTAGGGAGAGCAGAGGAATCCTGGTCAGGAGGTTTTAGTTGAGCGTTCTGTCCCTTGTACCTGACAACATCCAGACCCATGATGGCTAGTTTATCACAGAGGAAAAGAAGCCGGGCGTGGTGGTGCACGCCTTTAATCCCAGCACTTGGGAGGCAGAGTTAGGAGGATAGCTGTGAGTTCAAGGCCACCCTGAGACTACATAGTGACTTCTAGGTCCAAAAAAGGAAAAAAGAGAAAAATGAAGCTTGAAGAGTATGAATGGCTTACTCGGACTTTCAGTTCAGCAAGCTCTTTGAACTCCACGTTTCCTTCTCTCGCACTGGTGGGGAAGGAGAGCAGATAATTTTATTTTTCTCATCTCCAAACACTTAATTGGGGGTGACTGATTGGAGGATTGTGCTGGGAACGGTTTTAAGACTGCATCCAGCATGAAAGAAGTTTTGGTTGATACAATTTTTTGCGAGAAAAATATTGCTGGTGTCCCTCCCTCCCATTATGGCTGTACGTTCACATACTTCTGTATTAACGTTATTATCATCGGGCGGTACATCAGTTTTCCAGCGCTGAGGAACAAATTATCCCATGATTTAACAGCTTAACAAAAAAGCAGGCACGCACTATCTTATGGTGCCTGTGGGATATGGGGATGTGGGTGTGGATTAGCTGATCGCTTCTGTCTCAAAACTCATTAGGGGCTGGTTCAGTGTTTAAAGGCACTTACTTGCAAAACCTGCCGACTTGGGTTCAATTCCCCAACCACCCATAGAAAGTTAGATGAGCATTTGTTGGCAGTAGCAGGAGACATTGGTGCACACACACACACACACACACACACACACACACACACACAAATAAACAAACAAACAAAAGATCCTCTGTCATGTGATTGCCATTGAAACTGCTGTATGGGGTTATTATTTAGTCTGCTGCAAACAAACTCCAGGTGCATCTGCCATCTTGTGCATCTGGCTTATGTGGTTCCTGGGGAATCAAACCTGGGTCCTTTGGCTTTGCAGGCAAAAGTGCCTTAACCACTAAGCCATCTCTCCAGCCCTAATCCGGTATTCTTTTAACTACTACTTCAAAACAGATGATTCTTACCTGGGAGGATCTGTACCCAAGGTCGTTCCTGGTCATTGGCAGGCCTTGGTTCATTATGGGCTATAGACTGGGGCCTCCGTTTTCCACTGGCTGTTCTTCAGGTTTTTGTAAGCTGGGCTTCATTCCAGGGCACCTCACCACAGTGCAGCTGGTGCTCCTTAGAGTAGACGGCAAGTCCATAGAAGCCTCTCGGTCCAAGCTACAGAGCGTCTGCAGTCCAGCCTGGGAGGGGCAGGTCCGTGATAAGGAAGCGTTTCAGCAGAAGGGGTCAGGAAGCTCAGCCCCCTTAGGGAAGAGGATTGTCCAATGATGGAAGCTTTGAGAGGTGGAGATTAGGAGACTGACTTCTCCCCACAGGACAAAATAAAGTACATGAAATGACTTCTTGTGTATCCCTTTCTCTGATTGCTTTGGCTAATTATTTTTCCTCAAAAATTATGCTCCTTTTTTCCCCCTCTAAACTCTATTTTCTGGGGCTGGAGAGATGGCTTAGCACTTAAGGCACTTGCCTACAAAGCCAAAGGATCCCAGTTTGACTCTCCAAGACCCAGGTAAGCCAGATGCACAAGAAGGCACATGCATCTGGAGTTCATTTGTAGTGGCTGGAGGTCCTGGCAAGCCCATTCTCTCTCTCTGCCTCTTTCTCTCTCTCAAATAAATAAATACAATATATATTAAAAAATAAACTCTATTTTCTGTCTCTGTAGGAGGCATCTTATGTCCCATTTCAGCACCAAGGGGTTAAGCATATATTACTGATATTATTACTAATTATAATTCATTCTCTTTATAATGATCATCAATAACATTGGAAAAGAGTCACACAGAGCAACGACTGCTGCTAATCTCTTACTCCTTCCCCCCAAATCCGGCCACACTGTGTGCGCCTTTGTGGAAACTGAATTCTGTCTCCTTCTCATGAAAGAGGTGGCTCAAGGCTGGGCTCAAATGTGCTCTGCCTCTGGGAACTAGCCTGCCCAGAAAGATGTCAGAAAGGAAAGGGGAAGGGAGTCATGGTTAGTGCAAGGTCCTGTCTTCACTGCTGGGCGCTTCTTTAGACAATGGGTGCTCAGTGTGCAGAGGAGGGAAGGCAAGTGTTTCTGGGACTCAGGCCGAGGACCATGAAAGAAGCAGAAGGGGTTAACATGAATCCAAGTAGCTGAGCAATCACGGGGCTTTTACCAGCCTACCAGGGTGGATCAGCGGAGGGGAAGAAAACTGGACTTTTAATAAAGGGAGGCAGATTAAATTAATCATGACAGGAAAATGAGCAAGAAATGCTTTCACATTGTTATTTAATAAGAAAAATGTGTAATTAACTGATAAAAATAGTTTTTGCAAGAAGCAGGCACTTAAATAGTTTATAAAGCCAGCCAGGCCTGATGTTCAGCGTCCCTGACTGTTAGCAATCAGAATGCTTTTTATATGGTGTCTTTCTTTGGAAACGCACAAACCATCTCACCACAGACATTACCTCATTTGCTTCGCAGCCTAATGAGTGCTTTATGGCTGAGAAATGGTGGAGGAAGAGAGTGAGTCGGCAGAGATGAGGAAACTGAGGCCCAGGGAGAGAGACCTTGCATGGCCTTCTGGAAAGATCCTTGGGGCTTGGTCTCTTGTTTGTAACCTCAGTGCTTTATGCATTAGCTAATGAATTAGAATGAAACAATTGCTGTCTCTTTCAAAAGCTGCATATCAGGACCTGGGTTATGTATTCTGGCCGATATGATCCTAGCCTTCCGAACGGGAGGTGGGGGTGGGAAGAGAACCTGCATTTACCATCTGCTAAGCCTGTCTTTAATCCTCAGTAAAGTAATGGAATGGAGATGAAGAAAAAAAAAATGTGCAAGAATCAAGAGCATAATGCCACCATGAGCAAGCAGCTGTCTGGATTTTTTAAAGAGCAAATTCCATGAGACAAATTTAATTGCATTTTTTAATAGAATTAAAAAAAAAAAAAACCTTCTACAACATTAGCGGGTGAAAGCAATGAAATGGATGCATCCAGAAATCTCACTTGAAAGATGAATTCAAGCGAGCCGGTTCTGAGCTCTGCCTCCTGCCTGGAAACCTGGTTGGAAGGCCACGTGAGCAGCCGGTGGGCGGCGAGAACTGGCTGGGAGATGGTGGCCAGTGAACAGAGTGCTCCTGGCAGGCTCTGAGATGGGCTGGTATCTACCGAGCGTCATTATTAATGACTTACAGGAGGTGATGAGCAGAACATTAATTAAATGTGCACATGTGGCCAAGTGGGAAATTGGCGGCAAAAACACCAGAGGCAGGCATGTAATATCCAGGTACTTGTTTTCAGCCTGTGATTTGGCCTCTGAGAAGTGGCTCGACTGCTTCCCTTGTGTTCTCTCTCCCGGTTGTCTTGGGCTCAAACCAGATCTTTGCATGGTGCTTCAGTGGACATACCTTTCTAGCCTGGCAAATTGAAAAAAAAAAAAAAAAGAAGCTTGAAAAAAAATTAATACTGGTATTCGCAAAATAATAAAGCAGATGAAAGGCTTGTTCAGAGATACCTCACCCCGTTTTATGGCATGTTTATCCCAGCAAAGGGGAGAGCAAGCAAGAGATGCAGAGGCAGGGAGGTCACGTCTTGGAATTATCTTCATAGAAGCCTTTGGGTCCAGTTCATCCCTCTGAGAGAGGCCTGAGTGGTTTGGACTCTGAACACTTTCAGACATTTCGAAACTAGGTAGCTTCCCAAATGCTAAAGAAAATCACACAGCTCAATGAAGTCCAAGCATTACATTCAACCAACGTTTTTACATTCAATCAATGTGTCATTCATTTCTTAAGAGTCACTCTGAACTCCTCTAGGTTGGCTGGCAGATTTGTCGCAACTGGGTCCTGGCACTGTCCTTCCTGGAACTAATATTTATTTGCAAATGACTCTGTTGCCAAGATAAAAAAGAATGGCTTCAGGAAAATGCAAGCTCCTTGCCCTGCAATATCAAGTACGGTGTGTTCTGAGATGCAAGATTATCTTTTGTGTTTTATGTAATTTGGAAACCATTAGCCAAAGTCTGTGTAGATAGGGAGAGCTTTTTTACGGTTATGGTAACAGTGATTAACCCCAAGGCAGTTTAAAGTTGTACTGTGGCTGCTGTGTGAGTGTTTCAGAAGAGAGATGACCTCCTCCCCAGTGTGCGAGTGCATGTGTGTGCACGCACGCACACACACACACACACACACACACACACACACACGATCACGCATACATACAACAATAATGAGATCACCAGTATTAACTGATGACTACTGGGTATTTTATGATTGAGTCTCTGCACACTCCTATGAAGGTAAGAATTATAATCTTCTTCCCTACTTTTACAAGTAAAAATTGTGATCAGAATTGGGATGGAAGCTTCCAGAATGCAGAGTCAACTTCAAGAACAGGGCCTGTAGAGGGCAGAGCTGCCCCCCCCCCCATCTCAGTCTTGGGCATCGTGACCATCACCCAACCTTGGCTCAGGGTTACTTTGGAGTTTGATGCTTCAGATAAAATACCCAGACTCCAAGGCCAGACCATGTGGATCTTTAGTCACCTCCTCACGATCTTTCACAGACAGGTTGACTCTCGAGGGATGGCTGCGATGAATAGCCCTGGGTGTCAGTACCTGGCATGTTCTCTTCTCTCCTACACATCTTGACGTTGGCTCCAGCCTTGCATAATTTACCAGGAAGCAGAAAATTCCATTTGGCTGGACCCAACCTCCCAAGAATACAACCCCAGTGATCCTCTTTGTCCTATTGCAAGTTTGCAGACAGCTTCACGTTGCTGGAATGAACATCCAAACCAGGCATAGTATGGGGGAGGAAGGGATTTATTTCAAGCTTACAGATTCGGGGGGGCGGGAGTTTCACCAATGGTGGAAGAAGCTGCTTCCATACATTCAAGCAGAGAAGAAACAACCAAACAGCTCATAAAAACCAAAAGCAGCAACATGAATGGGCAGTGGCAGCAGGAACCCCGGCAGAGCTCAAACCTCTCTCTATACCTTTGGGCTGGAAATCAGATCTGCCTCCAAACACACTTTAGGGCTGGACTTCAGGATCCGCCCCCACTGACAGCTCTGCTAGCCAGGTGCCTGGAGATCCAAGTTACAAGTTTTAATAAAACACCTGAGTCTTTGGGGGACATGTGCATTCAAACTTCCCCCGAAAGCCTCACTCCACACATCTGCTGTCTGTTGAGTCGTTTGTTCCAGGGGTACAGAAGGCACTCACTATCTTAGAAGACTTCTGATGGCTCCAATTTACTGCACATGATTCAATGTCCAGTGTTTTTATTTTCAAAAGTACAAGTGTTACTGTTAGCATCCTTTATAAATTGATGCTATCCTGTTGACCCGGTAGGAGTCATCCCCTGGCCTGCTTACCCCCTGGCTGGGATGGCAGGAAGTGGGTAGGTATTGTAGGGTTGCATGGACAGAGCACACAACTTCAAGGAATGGTAAAGGCTCTCAGTGATGGATGGCAAAACACCTTGTTTTTTTTTTAAAAAATTTTTTGGTTTTATTTGTATTTATTTATTTGAGAGCGACAGGCACATAAAGACATACACACATGAGAGAGAGAGAGAGAGAGAGAGAGAGAGAGAGAGAATGGGTACACCAAGGCCTCCAGTCACTGCAAACGAACTCCAGATGCATGTGCCCTCCTTGTGCATCTGGCTTATGTGGGTACTGGGAAATCAAGCCTCGAACCGGGGGTCCTTAGGCTTCATAGGCAAGCTCTTAACTGCTAAGGCATCATCTCCAGCCACTTTTTGTCTAAGAGCAATGATTGGCTGTTTCAGGTATTGTACCATAGGAAAGCAATCAGATCTTGTTGTATTTCACAATGATCGTATCTTGCAGTGAGATCCTTCATGCCACATGCCTTCTCAATGTGTCCGCTTTTTTGTTTTGTATTAACCAATTAACCCCACGACAGTCCAATTGGACTGTGACTGTTAAAGACGACACATGTGTTTAAGGAGAGGAATCAATACCCACAGTGTGTGTGCACGTGTGCACATGTGTGCGCATGCGTGTGCACGTACACACACACACACACACACTCACAAAAAGTAGAGTTTAACCCCTGGGTTGACTTCATGCCTTGCTTGTGCGTAGTAGGACACAGTGAACCCTCAAGTATTAGACCAGGGAAGGCCATGAATGGTCCCCTCAAGACAAGAACTCAGTTCCTCTTACGTAGTCCATCTTCCCTGAGGTTCTTGCAGGAGAGGTGAGTTGTAGGTGCTCTGGTCAGCAGAACCAGTGGAGCCCTTCTTAACAAGGTTCTCGACACAGGAATGAAGCCAGCTTGAAGCTAGGTACCCACAGGCCAGGAAAACACCACTGTGGAACCTCAGCTGATGTCACTCACACTGGGGGTGGGGAGGAGTCACCCAGTTGAGTCCTGCTTGAATGACTGCTTCTCAGACTTCAGGAGACACTTGTTTTAAGTTCTGGGGTAGTTTGCTAGACGCTAGAACACTTCTCACCACTCACATTTAATTCTATTCTAATTTGTCTATCATCGAAAAGCCAAAAAATAGAAAATGAGAGACATTTGATCTTATATTAAAAAAACCTGCTTACTGATAACAACCTGCATTATTCTTGCCTTCTTACTAACATACCCTTTTAGGAAATGGGGTTCCCTGTCTCATTTTTTAGTTGGTAAAATTGGCCCAAAACAGCAACATTTGATGTGAATTGTTCACGCCCCACAGTATCCTCTCCATAAACTAATCAGATTTAAAATATATCATGGGCAAAATCACCAGATTCAGAGGCATGGAGATTTGATTGCTGGGGAACAGTTGCATTATTTTCTGAGTTCAGGAATGTGTCACCAAATTTGGAAGGACTCTGGAGTTTGGAAACCTGTTGCCAACTCTGAGGGTGGCTGTACAGAAATCTCTCTCTCTCTCTCTCTCTCTCTCTCTCTGTGTGTGTGTGTGTGTGAATGTGGGGCCTTCGAATGGAAATAGTTCAATGAGTGGATTAGTGTCCATGTTCCCACCTGGCATTTTGGCAGGGTTCTTCTCTCACTGAAAGGTCTTTGTCCTTCTCCCTCTGCCCTGAGGCTGACTTCCCTGAAACTGTTGGGGATTAGCACCAGCACAGAGGGTCCTGGAGGGCGTCCCAGCTACTCCTCTCTGCAGTCTGTCCCTTTCTAGTTCTTTGAGTCCAATGTCTAAGTCTGCCTTTTTCTTTCCCCTCACCCTTTAAAAAATATTATTTATTTGAGAGAGAGAGAGAGAAGGAGGCAGATAGAGAGACAATGGGTAAGCTAGCGCCTCTAGCCACAGTAACGAACTCCAGATGCATGTGCCACCTTGTACATCTGACTTACATGGATCCTGGGGAATCAAACCTGGGTCCTTAGGCTTCACAGGCAAGTGGCTTAACCACTAAGACATCTCTCCAGCCTCCCTCATTCTTTTTAAAATAATGTTTTGTTTTTTTAATTCATTTATTAGAGACAGAGAAAGAGAGGGAGAGAGAGAGAGAGAGAGAGAAAGAGAGAGAATGGGTACAACGGGGCCTTTAGCCACTGCAAATGAGCTCTCCAGATGCATGTGCAACCTTGTGCAAATGGTTTACATGGGATCTGGAGAATTGAACCTAGGTCCTTAGGCTTCACAGGCAAGTGCCTTAATCACTAAGCCATCTCTCCAGCCCCTTCTCCCTTTAAAAAAAATCATCCCCTTCTTCTGTTTCATCTCTGATCTTTCTTTTCTTTGTTGGCTGTCCTTCTATCTCTAACGATAGGTGGCAACAGGAAAGGGAACACATGTGTGACCTGGGAAGAGCATCCTATGGGGTATCATTCCATTTCATGACATGCCTTTGAGCTAAGTAAGGTTGTTCATAGTTTTTTTTTTTTTCCAGACCAGAGGCTGAGGCTCAGGGGGTGTGTTCCTAGCACTGCTAGTCAAGAAACCATTGTCTTCCCAATGGTGGCCTGACAGGATGAAGAACACAATTTATAGCATGTCGTTATGACTTAATTAACTGCCTGTAAATCATAGAGCTTTGCCCTTCAATTTCGAGGGTCTGATCATTTCAGCAAACCACTGGTTGTCTTTAATTTCATGTTTTTAAAAATTTTTTAATTTTTTTTTATTTTTGGAGAGAGAAACACAGAGAGAGACAGACAGAGAGAGAGGGAGAGGGAGACAGATAGAGAATGGGCGCGCCAGCAGTCTCTCAGCTGCTGTGAATGAAATCCAGATGAATGCGCCCTCTTGTGGGCAAGTGTGGCATTGCGCCCTTGAGTCACTTTGCATCTGGCTAAACGTGGGACCTGGAGATTGGAACCAGCGTTCTTAGGCTTAGCAGGCAGGCACCTTAACTGCTAAGCCATCTCTCCAGCCCTAATTTCATGTTTTTAATGTATGTGTGTACAGGCTAGAATAACCTCAGATGTTTCTTGGGAAAGCTACCCACTTTAAATTTTTTGTTTGTTTGTTGTTTTGACATAGGGTATCTCATGGCTAGGAGCTTGCCAAGTCAACTAGGCTGGCTGACCAGCAAGTCCCAGGGATCCAACTGTCTCTGCCACCATAGCACTGGGATTACATGCATGTGCCACACCACACCTGGTATTTTATTTTTGAGGCAGGTTCTCATTGTAGCCCAGGTTAACCTGCAACTTTCACTCTGTAGACAGGCTGGCCTTCAACTCACAGTGATCCTCCTACCTCAGCCTCCTAAGTGCTGAGATTAAAGGCTTATACCACTTCACCTAGTTAATACCTGACATTTTGACATGGGTTCTGGGGGATCAAAGTCATGTCCTCATGCTGGCAAGCCAAGCACTTCACTGACAGATCCATCTCCCCTGGTCCCCTCTATGATCTTTCTAAGGTCCAGAGTTACACGAACAACCAAGAGCAAAAAGTTCAGGGTTTGTTGTGGAGGTAAACTTGAACCATATAGTATCTTATGGTCATGCTTCTGGGGAATATATTAGACAAAACTACAAATGCTTTCTTTAATGAGGTTTATTTCCATCTGAGAAGGCTGCACGTTATCCCAGCAACATGGGAACTTAAGAAAAAGAGTTTCTATTATATACTTAAATATATCTAATATCAAAGTGGCAGCTCCTAGCACATAATAAATACCCAATCAATACTTGATGAATAAATAAATGATCATTATTAAGTTCCTGCTTTCATTATTTTTGGGCATATCTAATGTTTTAGTTTCTGCTGAAGTTTGCAAAATACACCTCCTACTGTGTGTGATGTGTGTGTGTGTGATGTGTGCACAGAGGGTGGCTTAGGCAGTTTGGAGAACCATAAAAAGACCACACTCCATGTGGGCAAATCATGCCATCATTCTGTACGTCCATTTGCTTCTTTACAAAGTACAAGTTGAAGTGAGATGACCTTCTGGGTCCCTCCAATTCTGTAAGTCATCACCACGGAGGACCAGTTGTATTTTAGTAAATGTCGAGTCTGCAAAACTAGTAGCAAAGAATGCTGAGTGCAATCATACAGTAGGGATTTTTAATCCAAACAGTATTTATCCAGCACTAATCAAAAATACAATGAAAGGATTTTTTTTTTGAAAAAATAAAAAGCAAACTGAGAAATTGCCAGACTATAAAAGCTGTGTTTTCCTCCCCACCTCTTATGGACGCTCTCAAACATCTGGAGGATTTACAGGTGTTAAAATTGCCCCTGAAAGAAGCCTTTTTATTTCCTGGGGTGATGGAAATATATTGATAATTACAAGAGGAAATGAGTTTTTAAAAATAAAACAATTAAAAGGGCTTAGTGTTTAAGTGAAGGAGAATGTAATTTTCCTTTATTTTATCTATCATTAAATTGATGTTACAAGCGATTAGAGGAGTTTAGTCAAGGCTGAATTTCAAATATAATCCATGCTCACGTGTCTGGTTGGAGGAGAGGCTGGGGAAAGCTCAGTACTTGTACACACACATGCAGGCACGTCCATTTCAGGAGCTGACTTCTTTAAACATTATGAACGCTCAAGTGATGGCCAAGGTGTGAACCAATGTGGAACGAGAGTTGGGGAGAGCAAACGGGGCAAACCTAGTCAGATCCTGTTCTTAATTTAGTGAGAATATTATAAAGTATAGTGTGTGTAGTATGTGTGTGGTGTGGTGTGTGTGACATACGCACATGTGTGTGCCAATGAGTATGCTCCATGCACGTGTGTGTGGAGGCTGGAGAACATCGGGTGTCCTCTTTCTGCTCACCCCGGAACAGGGACTTTCTTCTTCAACCAGGATCTGCTGTCTGTCTGACCTAGGGTTGCTCTGGTTTCCGTGCCTCCCCAGACATGAATGGCCACACTCAGATTTTTACATAGGTTCTTGGGAGTCGAGTTTGGGGGTCTCTGGCTGACAGGCCTTTATGCTTAAGTAGCAAGTGCTGTTAATTACTGAACTGTCTCCCCCAGCCCCTTTCCTTTTTTTTTTTTTTTTTTTTTTTTGAGGTAGGGTCTCACTCTAGCTCAGGCTGATCTGGAATTCACTATGTAGTCTCAGGGTGGCCTTGAGCTCATAGTGATCTTCCTACCTCTGCCTCCTGAGTTCTGGAATTAAAGACATGCGCCCGACTCCCTTATTCTTTTTAAAAAATATTTTTATTTACTCATTCATTTGCAAGCAGAGAAAGAGAGACAGAAATAGAGAGAGAGAGAGAGAGAGAAAGAGAAAGAGAGAGAGAGAGAATGTGTATGCCAAGGCATCTTGCTGCTACAAATGAAGCATGCAGCAATTTGTGCATCTGGTTGGGGTGGTTTGATTCAGGTATCCTCCATAAACTTAGGTGTTCTGAATGCTAGGTTCCCAGCTGATGGAGATTTGGGAATTAATGCCTCCTGAAGGCAGAGTATTGTTGGGGGTGGGCTTATGGGTGTTATAGCCAGCTCCCCCTTACCAGTGCTTGGCACATTCTCCTGTGGCTATGGTCCACCTTATGTTGGCCAGTGGGTGATGTCCTCCCTCTGCTCATGCCATCGTTTTCCCTGCCATCATGGAGCTTCAACCTCAACCCTATAAACCAAAATAAACCTCTTCTTTTCCTCCACAAGCTACTTTTGGTCAGGTGATTTCTACCAGCAATGCGAACCTGAATACAACACTGGTTTTACATGGGTACTGGGGAATTGAACCCCAGAGCAGCTGGCTTTGTGCAAAAATGCCATTAACCACTGAGCAATCTCTTCCTTATTCTTATTGGCAGTAAACTCATAAACATAACTAGAGAGCATCAATATTTAATATCTGGGCAGATCTGAGCACATCTGAGATTACTGTCAGAAGGGACCTGGAGCCATTCTTATACGGGACCCTTCTCTTCCAGCTGTGTTTGGTGGTTTGGAATTATGGTGAGAGGGAGTCTTGACAGTCTGCAAATGTGTAAATGATTTGAATCACTGCCCCATCCTCCCAGGGCTGGGTGCCATTCAACAATAATCAATACTATCTATTTCTCATTGCACCACTAGTTATACTTTAAAAGCACAGTAGTATTAACAGGCCATAGAATATTGATTACTGCTTACAACTGTAATTAAAGCATCTCGTACACACTCATGCATAGAACCAGAGGTCCTTTATTCGAGCGACCATTATGTGTCAGCCTCTGTGTCTGTTTGAACTTGTGTCCAGCCTTCATGAGAACCCCAGGAGGCACGGGCTATTGTCTCTATTGTATAGGTGATGGAATGGAACATCAAAACACCACCCAGTAAATAGCTCAGGTGGGACTCGAACCCAACACACTCCTCATGTGCAACAGATGCGCACAGTGACGCTGTTGACGTCGAGTCGTGAGGTGACAAGGAGGCTGATGGGAGGACCGTACGAGTACTTCAAATCCTCTCATTAGCCTCCAGGATCCCGAAGGTCGCAGTGGGAACTTCCTTGTGGCTTTTCCACAGTGGGCCTGCTCAGGAGTGGAGGGAAAGGCTAGCATCCGGGGAGGCCCAGGCTCCCAGCTATACTGGCAGCGATGCTTTGCCTGTCACTGTAGAACTGAGCTACTAGTCTGGGGTCCATTGAAGGATTTTCTCACTGCTCTAGCCTTAGTGTCTCAGACACTGATGGTTTTCTGCGGCCCTCAGATAATGGCTCTACCTTCCTCCCTCCCTCCTCCCTTTCTCTTCCTTCCTTCCTCCCTCCCTCCCTCCCTCCCTCCCTCCCTCCCTCCCTCCCTTCCTTCCTTCCTTCCTTCCTTCCTTCCTTCCTTCCTACGTGTGTTCATATTGAAGCCAGGTGTTGATGTCAGGTCTCTTCCTCAATTGCTTCCCCCTTATTTCCTGAGGCAAGGCTTCTCAGTTGAACCTAGAGCTCACTGATTCACCCATTTGGCTAATCTAGCTATCCTACTTGCCCCGGGAATCTTGTCTCCATCCCGAGTGCTGGGATTACAGGTAGGTCATCATGCCCACCGTGTACTTACATGAGTGTTGGGGATCCAAACTAGGTCTTCATGCTTGAGCAGCAACCACTTTATAAACCGAGCCGCCTCCCCAGCCCTTGCTGGCATTCTTCCCAGAGCCTTTTCTCTTTCACTTCCCTCTGTGTTCTGCATCTGGGATTCCCATGTTTCCATCAATCTCCCAGGTCAGTCCTTGGCCTGTTTTCCCTTCCTATTTCCTTCTTCATCTTTATTCCCAACAGCCTCTCAGCATAATGTGGCAGCTCAGAGTTTCTCTGGGGAACAGTACAGAAAAATTGTTATAATTTTGATAATGGGCACCTTCCCAGGAGAGATGACTCGAGTGTTTGGACAAGGGCATCTGGGATGATGGGCAGGCTGGAGATGGGGAGGGCAGGTACACGGTGTGACAGACATGAAGACGAGGCTTTGAAGTTGGGTGGGTGGCATCTAGATGCAAGGTGAGGAAGGACAGGGGTGAAGGAGGTAAAGAGTAAATGTGCCTGGGGCATTTCCATAGAATTTATAAAGCTGGGGGCTGGAGAGATGGCTTAGAGGTTAAGGCGCTTGCCTGCAAAGCTTAAAAATCCATGTTCAACTCTGCAGATCCCACATAAGCCAGACGCACAAAGGTGAGGCAAGCGTAAGGTCACACATGCCCACTAGGTGGCACAAGCATCTGGAGTTCCATTTCAGTGGCTGAGGCCCTGGCACTCCAATTCTCTCTCTCTCGTTCTCTCTAAAATAAAAATAAAAAGAATTTATAAAGCTGGGGAGGAGTTGATTGAAAGGCTTTGACTATGTTACATGGAGAAAGCATCAGATGGGCAGAGGGGTTGATGTGTTAGACAGAGACAGTGAGTACAGGTGCTGGAGCCAGAGAACTTGAGGATGGACTGCTGAATTGGCAGAGATCTGGAGAAGCACTTTGACCTTGGTAAGGCTGCAGAATGGGTGTGTTGTGGTTACCTCCTCGTTGCTGGGATGAACACCTTTCCAGAAGCAGCTGGTGGGAGGAAAAGGTTTATTTCAGGGTTATAGATTCCAGGGAAAGATTCCGCCGAGGTGGAAGAAGCTGGCTCACCTCCATGGATCCACAGCAGAGAGACACAAGCAGCAGCCAGAAAGCACCAACAACCAGAGCTCAAACTGGCTCTTTACACACCTTACGGCCAGACTGAAAGAGCCTCCACTCTTGACACCTTCTGCAGGAGGCGGCTGGAGATACAAGTTATAATCTCAATCAAAAATACCTCAGAAGGGCTGGAGAGCTGGCTTAGTGGTTAAGGCGCCCGCCTACTAAGCCTAAGAATGCCATTCCATTCTCCAGGTCCCATGTTTAGTCAGATGCAAAGTAATGCAAGGATGCAATATCTCACTTGTCCACAAGGGGGCGCACATGTCTGGAGTTTGTTCACAGTGGCTGACAGGCTGCTGGTGCGCCTATTCTCTCTCTCTCTCTGACTCTCTCCAAAAATAAAAATACCTCAGGCTATGGTGGACCTACTTTCACATTCAAACCACCACAGGGTGTGCAGTCATCTGCAGCTGATTTTCTTTATATCTAAAGACCTGGACACCTTGCTGGCACCTGAATCATTCACCCTCACGCTGGATGGTGGCTTCTTCAAAGTGACCCAACCTGCTTCCTCGGTCTTGACTGACAGCAAACCACGTTCTCCCCTTCTCATCTTCCTCATTGGGCCAAGCGTAGGTTTGGGACAGCATACTTGTAGATAAGGACACTGAGCTACTTGGGGCCAGGAAGCTAGGGAAGATAGGATGCTGAAAGACAGAAGAGGAACAGGGGCTAAGAAAAGAGAATCTTTAATGTAAAAAACAAAAAAGGGGTTGTTGGAGAGATGGCTCAGCAGTCCAAGGCACTTGCTTACAAAGCCTGGCAGCCTGGGTTTGATTCCCCAAGTACCTACATAAAGCCAGATGCACAAAATGGAGCATGTGTCTGGAGTTCATTTGCATCAAGAGGAGGCCCTGGTGCACCCATTCTCTCTCTCTCTCTTCTATATAAACAAATAAATCCCAGATCCAATTCATAGACCTTCTTCTAGCAGCAAACCACACATATCTCAAGTCAAAACTGACACCAAGTTGGACGTCCTTCTTCCAGAACCCATCACCATGAGAAAGGTAAGGTGGTAAGGTGGGGTGAGAGCAGCCAAAAGCAGGAAATCCTGGGGGATCCAGTTACAAAGGGCTCAGCAGTCACAGAAGATTGAGAGTTGGGGTCAGGACCAAAGAAGATGGCCAAGGGAACGCTCATCTGACTCAGTTATTCACATAGACATGCTACTGAGAACTGACATCTTAAATTCTATCCCCAGGTGTGAACAGAAGGTGGAAGGCCCCATGAAATGGGCCCTGGTGGGTCCTGTGGAAAGGTAATTGGTAAGTTTCCACCCCGGGCTGTCATCATGCAGGACCAGATGAAATCTCATTTCAAGTGCAGGAAGATAGGTTTTGAACTTGGATAGCTGCTTTTGAAAATGAATATTATGCCAGGTGTGGTAGAACATAACTGCAGTCCCAGCACTTTGGGAGGCTGATGCAGGAGGATGGCAAGATTGAGGCCAGCCTGTGCTAGATAGAGAGCTAACTACCTTGTTTCAAAGGAAACAAAGCCAAAACCAAACAGAACAGGACGTTACGAGTGCCCGTGGTATAAAACACCTCAAAATTTTCAGCCAACCAATTGGGAATAAAGGAAAAATAGTCTCTTTTCTTTATGCCTTACTTTTGTTTCTGAAGGTGATTTTTTTACTTCTAGAAAAACTGTTAAGAACTGTCCGACTGTGCGTGTCATAATCCTTAATCTGTAAAATAACCCCAAACAGAAGAAAAGCAAGACAACCTTGACCAAACTAAACTCTCAGACGTCCAACACGCAGCACTATTTGTCACTTTGCTTGTGTGCTGTGATAGAAATTTGACCAATGACAACTCTTATGTAGTGATTGTATAAACCCATCTGTTGAATGGTAGCCTACCCTGGGAGAGTGCTCGTGACCAAACCCATGGCAGTGCTGTTTGTCTGTCGTGTCCCGGGTGATGCCACACTGCCTGGCAGCTTTGTTGGCCAAATCTAAATCCATGAGGGCTGGAGAGATGGCTTAGGGGTTAAGGCACCTGCTTCCTAAGCCTAAGAACGCTGGTTCCAATCTCCAGCGGTTCTGATCTCCAGGTCCCACGTTTAGCCAGATGCAGTGACTCAAGGGCGCAATGCCGCACTTGACCACAAGGGGGCGCACACATCTGGATTTTGTTCTCAGCAACTGAGACACTGCTGGCGCGCCCATCTGTCTTCCTCTCCCTCTCTCTCTCTCTGTCTCTCTCCAAAAAAAAAAAAAAAAAATGAAATATTAAAAAAAATAAAATATTTTAAATCCAGGAGGACATAGACCTTGTCTTTACCAGACTGAGCCAGAAATGAGATATTATTTACACGGACCAAGAATATATGCCAGATTAATTCCAAGCAAGTCATTAGATTGCCGTTTACTGGTCGTAAACTTGGGATTGTGATAACCTCCCTCTCATAGGTTTGTTGTGAGGAAGAGAAATGAGTGTCTCTCTTATAATATTTTATCACAGAGCCTGGGACCCAGGAATCACTCCCTTATGTACTCAGGAAATGGTTTCACAATGTCTCTATGGGAATTTAAAAATGAATAGAATAGAATTTTTTCTTTAAGAAGCTCACAGAGGCATTGGGGTGATGTCTTGGTGTATAAAAACATTTGCTGAGCAAGCATGACAACCTGACTTCAGATCCCCAGGATCCAGGTAATGCCAGATGTGGGAGTGTGATTCTCGAACCCCAGAGCACTTCTGCCAGAAAGGAGGCTGAAACAGGATTTCTGGAGGCCTGTAGGCCAACTCGACTGGCACACACTGTGGCAAGCAATAGACGATGCCTCAAAACAACGTGGAAGGCGGGAACTGATGTCTGAGATGGTCCTCTGGTCTCCACATGTGTTCTCTCTCTCTCTCTCTTTCTTCCTCTCTCTCTTTCTTTCACACACACAGAGATGCAAAATAAAAAAGAAGAAGCTTGTAGAAGAGGGGGCAGTGGGTAATTGTGACATAGCGTATATAGTGAACACATAATGAATAATGGGAGCAGGCTTTGGGTCTCACCTCTGGAGAAGCCTCAGTGCTCGGGAGTGGAGAATCATCTAGGGTGACAGGGCCGTCTACTTGCACGAAGCCCCGGAGTGTGAAAGACTGGATCCTGGCAAGGCCACTGTTGTCTTTGCGCAACCCTCCTGATGGATGGGATCCATGAACAAGCGAATTGAGCCTCTGCCATTACTATCAATGGTGGGCTGTGTTCTCGCTCATTGGAGCCAGTGGCTCGGTGGTCACGCTGACACAGGTTTGCAACCTCTCCTAGGCCTCCCACGAGCCTCTCCACACCCCGTCTGCCTGGGACCTAGGACCAAGACTTGGCAAGTGAGGACTGAATTAAGCCATGGCAGATCTAAGCCAGATGTGTCTGCCACTTCCTTTTCCTGAGCGGGAACTAATTTTCCTCTGTGAAGTTGCAGAGGTCATTCCGTTGAGGGTGCCGAGGTGAAAACGAGAGGCCAGGACGCTCAAAGAGTGGATCTTCTTGTCTTACTGTTTGTCCCCGAGAAAGAGACTCACTCTAAACCTTGGTCCACTTGTCTACGGACCAAGGAAAATGAAGATTGGGCCGTTTTGTTTTTAGCAACGGCTTCATTGATACATAGTTTATGCTCCTTTACATCCATCCTTTTAAAGTGGTTTTGGTGGTTTTCAGTGTATTTCCAGGGCTGGGCAACCAAAATCTCTGTCTCATTCTATTCTACCATCACCACCTCCAAAGGAAATCCGTGCTCCCTGTTGGTCACTCCCCATCCCTCCAGCCTCCTGGCCACTCACGGCCTCTAATCCACTTTCTGTCTCTATGAACTTGTTGATTGCAGAAATTCACATGAATGGCTCAAACATACTCCCTGTGTCCATTTGTCACTGGCTTCATCTCCCTTTTATCTATTAATTTATTTTTATATTTTATTCACTTATTTGAGAGAGAGAGAAAGGGAGGGAGGAGCACCAGGGCCTCTCATCCCTGCACACATGTTCTGGACACATGTGTCACTTTGTGCATTTGGCTTTATGTGGGTACTGGGGAATTGAACCTGGCCATCAAGCGTTGCAAGCAAGTACCTTTAACCCCTGAGCATTCTCTCCAGTTCCTCCTATATACTCATTCATTCATTCATTTCTGACAGTTTCTCATGTAGCCTATGCTGGCCTTGAACTCACTATGTAGCTGAGAATGGCCTTGAACTCCTGACCCTCTTGTGTCCACCTCCAGAGACCTGGAATGACAGGCATGTGCCACCATGTCCAGCTATTGGCTACTTTTTACTTAACCTCTCAATGTTCATCAGTTCTTTAAAAAATGTACTTTATTTATTTATTTGAGAGATAGAAAGAGGGAGGGAGGGAGAGAGAGAGACAGAGACAGAGAGAGATAATGGGCATGCTAGGGCCTCCAGCCACTACAAACGAACTCCAGACACATGCACCCCCTTGTGCATCTGGCTTATTATGTGGGTCCTGGAGAATCAAACCAGGATCCTTTGGCTTTGCAGGCAAATGCCTTAACCGCTCAGCCATCTCTCCAGCCCCGTTCATCAGTTTTGTATCATCCTTTTAATGACTCAGTAGCACTCCACTATTCCACCATAACACATTATGCTTAGGCTGACCTGGAATTCACAATATAGTCTCAGGGTGGCCTCGACCTCATGGCGATCCTCCTACCTCTGCCTCCCAAGTGCCGGGATTAAAGGCATGTGCCACCACTCCTGGCATACTTTAACTTTTTTACTCTTAAGCTTGAAGTTTTGCATATAGCCTGAGGTGGGGCATAACTTATTGTTTTGTAAACATATTAATTTTATATATAACTTTGTACATATATAGTTTTGTATATATATTAACTACATCTCTGTATGCAGTTAATTAGCCTCATTTGTTTAAGAAAAGACTATTCATTCTCTAATTATCACAGCCTCCTTCATTAGGCTTCCCAGGTATGAATGATAAGACCTATGTAAAGTTTCTAATATATGATGCCTTCCAGCACATGGTAGATCTTATGTTATTACGATCTGCTTGAGAACTATACTGTAAAGTTTGAAAATAATAATGCAGCCAGAGCTGATATATTATTTAGTACCTTCTATGTGACTGATGTTTCATTGGCATCAACTTAATAAGTTCTCACTGTACTGCTGTGAAATAGATATTATATTAACCTCTTCTATTCAGGTGATGAAACTTGGACGTACGTTGGTCGAGGAACTTATTCAAAGCCACACGGGTAACAGGGCCCAGAGTAGCTATTTTAATGCAGACAGTGGTTCATTGGGCTGAGAATAAGGTGAGAGAGAGAGAGAGAGAGAGAGAGAGAGAGAGGAGAATAAGACGCAGCTACGATGAAGTATCCATGGACTCACAGGGCGAGGAGAACCAGTAGAGCTCGACTACTTGGGTCTAGATCCGGAGGACACAAGTAGTGCTCGACTACTTGGGTCTAGATCCTAGCTTAGTCATTTACAAGTGACACGTAGCTCAGTTTCTTGGAGAAAAAATAAGGGTGCAGTTGGGAGGCATAGCTCAGTGATAGAACAAGGGTTTGGCATGTGCAAGGCGTTAGGTTTGATACCCAGGACCAGAACCAATCAAAGGATGAATTGACTAAATCAGGACGGTCGTGCTTCTTGCCTCACAGGGTTGTGAGGAATAAATGAATTAATTCGCATAAGGCAGCTAGAAGAAAATGTCCATTGTGATGCCGATGGAGCTCCAGACCGGAGCCTAAGCCTCCGTTCCAGAATGACTGCCACTATGACCCCAATGTAGCCATAACTTGGGGTGGTCCGGAGTCTTGTCCTATGAATGTAACAAACGAAATCCATGGGTCAGGGGGTAAGGTTCAGAAAGATTTTATTACAGCTTAAAGCTTTAGGAAGACAAAGAGAAGGGGGCTTAGGCCTAGAACAGAAGAGAAGAAAGCAAGGTGGAGCTCTTGCCCACGGAGGCAGGAGGGGGTTTGAGAAGCCCCCCTCGAGTCTCAGGTCTGGGTTTCTTTTCTGGAGAGTGGCTGCGTGAGGAAGAGCAGGTCGGCAGGTTGCCGTGGACAAACATCAGATTTTCCAGCTTCGCCAGTAATCTTGGGTAAGGATCAGAGTGTCTGTCCTCTAGGAAGGGTGCAGGTTTAATCTAGAGATCTTTCCTGGAGGGTAGATCATCCAGGCTTCTGCAAGCTCAGTGACATTTCCTGCTTTTAGTCAAGGAAAAAAAAAAAAAAACAACATTCACACTGGGCGTGGTGGTGCACGCCTTTAATCCCAGCACTTGGGAGGCAGAGGTAGGAGGATCACCGTGAGTTTGAGGCCACCCTGAGACTACAGGGTGAATTCCAGGTCAGCCTGAGCTAGAGTGAGAACCTACTTCGAAAGACCAATAAATGAATAAATAAAAATCAGCTCACTTTTGGAGTTCCGTTACCCTGATTGTCTAACCAATTTCTGTATCCTATCAACTATAAGAGTGGCTTCATGGAGTCCTGAACTCAGAGCACCTTGTGCTTGGTTTAATGCTGTTTGAACAAGAAACCTTTTCTGTTTTTACCAAGACCCACAAATATGTAGATAGTCCTAGGTAGTATAAAGCCCTGGCTGGAAGAGGTATCTCCCACTGATGTTCAACACTGCCCCCCTCTCTCTGAAACACACACACACACACACACACACACACACACACACACACACACACACAACCTTAGAACCTCTTTGGCCAGTCTGAACTTCAGTGGGTCTATGCAAGAATAGAAGATAATACTGCACAGTCTAATTATTATGTCATTGAAGCCCAACCGACACCCACTTGACATTTCTGATTTATTTCCTAAAAGTGAGAACAGAGTGTAGTGGGCCCCAAATGTGGCCTCTGTTATTGGACTGAAAACCTCCATTGACTTGGGTTGGCAGCCTCCATCACTAATTGAGGACAGAGCTTGGCCCTGTGGGTTTTATATAGAACATTTTTCTTTATTTCTTGTTTTCATGGGTGTGTGTTGTGGGCTGGGGATTATTTTTATGTTTTTCCACTTCCTGATTAGTTTTAGGACTTGTTTATTTGGAGACTGCTTTAATAAATTTGCACAGCAGGGTGAGGCAGTAACAGACTTGGGTA
Organism: Orientallactaga sibirica; assembly: GCA_036365145.1. NCBI lineage: Eukaryota > Metazoa > Chordata > Mammalia > Rodentia > Dipodidae > Orientallactaga > Orientallactaga sibirica. The sequence continues at coordinate 15,267,757 of JAEOAD010000027.1, read as the reverse complement.
TATTTAACCAGGAGCCACCTTCTTCTCAGTTCTCAGTTTGGTTTTGGGTGTTTAACTTCAGAGCACAGTCACCCTAGTTGGTGCCAAATCTCTGCCAAAGATCACCTATCCTAAGCCCCCGCCTTGGTGGTTTAACTAAAGGGCAGGGCTCCAGTTCCATATAACCCTAGGGAGCTGGTCACCATGACATAGGTGCAGTTGAGTTCAAAGGACAGCTTCCTGTCTGTTTCCTCCCTAGACTGTGGAGACCAGAGGGCAGGCTTGGTTACTGGAGCGGATTTAGTGTCTTGTGTGGCTCCCTCTCACAAAATACTCATTAGAGACTTCTTTCTGAGCACGTGTGTGTTCAGTGTATTAGATGTGACCACGACCAAGACAATTAAGATTCCTGCTCATTAGGGCCTTCACTAAGGCTTCTACAGGTGACCAGAGGATTGTAGCGATCATTGTAGAGTAAGAATGCAATAAAAATGAAACTGAAGAAGTGATATAATAATGTGTGTGTGTAAGTAAGAGTACGCATGTATGTGTGTTAGTGTGGTGGCCAAGGTCAAAGATGGCTGTCTTCCTCAATCACTTGCCACCTTATTTTTAACATTTTTTTCTATTTTTATTTTTAGAGAGAGCAAGTGGGAGAGAGAGAAAAGAGACAGAGGGAGAGAGAGAGAGAGAATTGGCTTGCCAGGGCCTCAGCCACTACAATCAAACTCCAGATGCTTGCACCACCTAGTGGGTATGTGTGAACTTGCGCTTGCCTCACCTTTGTGCATCTGGCTAACCCTGGGATCTGGAGAGTCCTTGTGCTTCACGGGCAAGCTCCTTAACCACTAGGCTATCTCTCCAGCCCTCCACCTTATTTTTGAGACAGGATCTGTCACGCAACCTGAAGTTCACAGATCTGGTTAGATTTGCTAGTCAGTGAGTCCCAGAGATCTTTCTGTCTCTGCCTCCCCAGCTCTGGGATTACACACATGTATTGCCATGCCCCGCTTTTACATGGGTGGTGGGCATCCAAACTTAGGTCCTCATGCTTGCCAAGCAAGCGCTTCACTGACTGAGCCATCTCCTCAGCTCTGAGGTAATTAATTTCTGAGTTGAGAAACCGGCCATCTTCAACCAGCTTTGCCTACGGAGGGTACAGTAGCTGCAAAGACCCCGAGGCAGAAGAAAGCTTAGCTTTGGGAGCAAGGGGGGCAAAATGGTGACTACGTGCACTGTGGACAGAGATGGGCTTGGCCAGATATGCATGTCCTAGGGGATGCTCGCCCTGCTAAGGGCTTAGATTTAGTTTCAGGGCAAAGCATACCTTTGGTGAATCTCCCTTTCATTTGCACTGAGCACCTTGGCCTGTTTTGTGTAGAACAAACTGGGGATGCAGTTGGCAAAATCAAAGCAAGCTGACCAGACAGGAGGGGTCTGTATAAACTTATGGAACAGACTGGTTTACTCCAGAAGGACATGGCACTGTCTTTGTTGAGGCTGTTGGAGAGAAGCAGGAGGAGAAAGAGATCAGAGTTCTCTTTTGTTGTGAGAGCCATTATTTCTTGTTTTCATGGGTGTGTGTTGTGGGCTGGGGATTATTTTTATGTTTTTCCACTTCCTGATTAGTTTTAGGACTTGTTTATTTGGAGACTGCTTTAATAAATTTGCACAGCAGGGTGAGGCAGTAACAGACTTGGGTATATTTAACCAGGAGCCACCTTCTTCTCAGTTCTCAGTTTGGTTTTGGGTGTTTAACTTCAGAGCACAGTCACCCTAGTTGGTGCCAAATCTCCCAAAGATCACCTATCCTAAGCCCCCGCCTTGGTGGTTTAACTAAAGGGCAGGGCTCCAGTTCCATATAACCCTAGGGAGCTGGTCACCATGACATAGGTGCAGTTGAGTTCAAAGGACAGCTTCCTGTCTGTTTCCTCCCTAGACTGTGGAGACCAGAGGGCAGGCTTGGTTACTGGAGCGGATTTAGTGTCTTGTGTGGCTCCCTCTCACAAAATACTCATTAGAGACTTCTTTCTGAGCACGTGTGTGTTCAGTGTATTAGATGTGACCACGACCAAGACAATTAAGATTCCTGCTCATTAGGGCCTTCACTAAGGCTTCTACAGGTGACCAGAGGATTGTAGCGATCATTGTAGAGTAAGAATGCAATAAAAATGAAACTGAAGAAGTGATATAATAATGTGTGTGTGTAAGTAAGAGTACGCATGTATGTGTGTTAGTGTGGTGGCCAAGGTCAAAGATGGCTGTCTTCCTCAATCACTTGCCACCTTATTTTTAACATTTTTTTCTATTTTTATTTTTAGAGAGAGCAAGTGGGAGAGAGAGAAAAGAGACAGAGGGAGAGAGAGAGAGAGAATTGGCTTGCCAGGGCCTCAGCCACTACAATCAAACTCCAGATGCTTGCACCACCTAGTGGGTATGTGTGAACTTGCGCTTGCCTCACCTTTGTGCATCTGGCTAACCCTGGGATCTGGAGAGTCCTTGTGCTTCACGGGCAAGCTCCTTAACCACTAGGCTATCTCTCCAGCCCTCCACCTTATTTTTGAGACAGGATCTGTCACGCAACCTGAAGTTCACAGATCTGGTTAGATTTGCTAGTCAGTGAGTCCCAGAGATCTTTCTGTCTCTGCCTCCCCAGCTCTGGGATTACACACATGTATTGCCATGCCCCGCTTTTACATGGGTGGTGGGCATCCAAACTTAGGTCCTCATGCTTGCCAAGCAAGCGCTTCACTGACTGAGCCATCTCCTCAGCTCTGAGGTAATTAATTTCTGAGTTGAGAAACCGGCCATCTTCAACCAGCTTTGCCTACGGAGGGTACAGTAGCTGCAAAGACCCCGAGGCAGAAGAAAGCTTAGCTTTGGGAGCAAGGGGGGCAAAATGGTGACTACGTGCACTGTGGACAGAGATGGGCTTGGCCAGATATGCATGTCCTAGGGGGATGCTCGCCCTGCTAAGGGCTTAGATTTAGTTTCAGGGCAAAGCATACCTTTGGTGAATCTCCCTTTCATTTGCACTGAGCACCTTGGCCTGTTTTGTGTAGAACAAACTGGGGATGCAGTTGGCAAAATCAAAGCAAGCTGACCAGACAGGAGGGGTCTGTATAAACTTATGGAACAGACTGGTTTACTCCAGAAGGACATGGCACTGTCTTTGTTGAGGCTGTTGGAGAGAAGCAGGAGGGGAGAAAGAGATCAGAGTTCTCTTTTGTTGTGAGAGCCAGGGTGACATTCCTGGTGACTGAATTCTGCATCTACATTTTAAATGAACCTCAGGAGTCCAGTCCTGGCTGTGTTTTAAGCTGGTAAGACTGAATTTTTAGGGAGTGAAGAAAGCCCCTGGCTGGAAATGGAAAGGGAGGAGATACATGCGCATACCACACAGGACATGACTTCACGAAGGCAGAAACTGAAGAGAGGTGGGCACTTCCACCAGAACGACTGTGAGGCACAGAGCTCGGGGGACCACAGTGTGAAGTGATAGCTTGTTTAATAGAGGACGCACGGCTGCTATCAGCCATGTAGAGCCGGCCTGCAGGAGCCGCGCACTGGAACTTACTTAAAGAGGCTATTGTAAAAGTCTCTGAGCCAGTTAATTACCAGTTTTTGTTATGTCAGGAACTCCTCGAGTTAAAGCAGAAAGAAACCATTCATGAGTATGTTCCAGTTCTGTAGTTTAATGGGACAAGTAAAAAAAGAAAAAAAATTTAAAAAAAAACTGATAAAATGATTTATTTCAGGGGAGGATTGAAAATCCTCACAAGAAAAGCTGAAATTACATATTGTGTTCAAGCCCCTCCTATAGAGGCCTCTGAAGTGACCACAGACTTAATTGGACTAATGACCCATTGCTGTTATGCATACAATTCGGTGCCCTCAGAGAAGTGATGGGGCTGGGGAATAGCCTGTAAATATGATGCCCGTGAGCATGACCCAGACCACCCCTCTGCCAGGCATATTCAAAGATGCGGACAGAGGAAAAATGGATGGAGGTAGGCAAGCTGGAAGCCTCCTGTGACCAGGCTCCCTTCTGTCTAGTGCCCCAAGGGCAAAACATGTGGAAAACACTTGAAAAAAAAAAAAAAAAACACAGTTTCAGATAAGGAGAAATTCCGGCAGTGTTGGGAGGGATTAAAAAGGGAGAAGAGAAGATTTTTCAAAGTGTGTGTGTTTGTGTGTGTGTGTGTATCAGAGAGAGAAAGAGAGACAGAGAGAGAGAGAGAGAGAGAGAACATGTGTCCTGCTGGACCATGTGTGCCAAGACTTACAAGTGGAGATCAGAGGATAAGCTCAGACATTGGCCCTCCCTTCTACCTGCAGGGTCTCTGGTGGTTGCTGCTAAGCACACTGGACAAGCTGGCCATTGAGCTTCTCAGGGTTCTCCTATCTCTGCCCCTTATCTTGCTGTAGGCCCCCTGGGATTACATATGTGTGCAACCATGTGTGGCTTTACATGGGTTCTGAGGCTCCGAACTCAAGTCCCTGTGCTTGTGTGGCAAGCACTTTCTCCACCGAGCCATTTTGCTAGCTGAGAGGAGGATTTTAAAATGATACATCAGGGCTGGAGAGATGGCTTAGCGGTTAAGGCACCTGCCTCCTAAGTCTAAGAACGCCAGTTCCAATCTCCAGGTCCCACGTTTAGCCAGATGTAAAGTGACGCGAGGGTGCAATGCCACACTTGGCCACAAGGGGCGCACGCATCTGGATTTCGTTCACAGCAGCTGAGAGACTGCTGGTGCACCCATTCTCTATCTGTCTCCCTCTCCCTCTCTGTCTGTCTCTCTCTGTGTCTCTCTCCATAAATAAATAAAATAATAAAAAGTTTTAAAAAACTTTAAAATGATGCATCACATAATGTCTCAGGTAACAAGTGTGATTGTGTGAACTGAAGTCACTTGAGATGACGAGCCGGGCTGTGGATGTTAGCTTTGTAGCTAGGGTGTTTTTTTTTTTTTTTTTTTTTTTTTTTTGATCCAGTCTCGTCTCTGTTGTCCCTGGAGCAGATCTCTGGAGCAGTGGACACAGACAACATGATACACATGGCATTTGCCTCCAGTGCTTCTCATTGGCAACACTGAAAATCTGGGTGCTGGCACACACGCCACCTTCTCACCTACAAATGGAGATAATGCCCCTCAGCAGGAGGTGGTGGGGATTTCTGGGAGAAACTGGCTGCAAGGACAGGGTGCCCACGGGAGGAGCCGCTTGGGACAGCTGTAGATGTGACCCCCCTCAGGCTCGTGGGCTCAGGAATCTTTGGATCATCCAGCCCTCCACCAGTAGGCACAATGTGCCCGGGACTTTCTATGTTAATCTTGCTGATTATATCAGGAAACTTAAAGGGGCCAGAGATGGACAAATGGATTTTAAAATTGACTTCCCCAAAGAATTGGGCTTTTCTATTTTGTTTTGTTTCTTTGGCATCTTTCCCCTTGCCAGAGATGGGGCGGAACATTTTCTCGAATGGGCTCTTTTTGTGGCCTGGGAAAGGCTTTTGCAATTTGCAATGAAAAGTTAAAAAAAACCCAAAAAACACTATCATTAATGACTAGATGTTCTAAGGAGTCAACAGAGGTGTGAAGGTGACATCCAGAAGCCGCCTAGCAGGTCCGGTGAGGAGAAATGGGCACAGAAAAGCTCAGGGAACTCAGGTAAAAAACAAAAGAAAAAGGAAATGCTTCTGGATGACAGGCCCTGAAGGCTCAGATGTGGAATCATGATGGTGGGCGGGCCAGAGAGGGTGATGGGCAGTCCCTGTGAGGTTCGCCTTGCAGGACAAGTGCTTGACTGCAGAATCAGGCTCCTTCCTGATTAAGCCTAGCCTGAAGAAATCCAAAGGGTTCCTTGGCAAGTTTGCAAATTTGGTGGCGAGGTAAAATGAGTGGAAATACAGCAGCAGAGAGTGTAGAACTCCTGCCATGTACTTGATGTGCGTGCAGCCTGAGTGATGGCCTCTTGAGACATCCCTTCTAATCCCAGGAGCCTGTGAGTGTTGCCTGGTATGGTAAAGGGGGCTTTGCAGACATAATTAACTAGAGATCTTGAGACAGGGATTATCCTGAATTACCAGGTGGATCTTACATGTATTCAGAACAATGCTTACACAAGGGAGGCAGGTGGTGGCTCTGACAGAGAAGAAAGCAATGTGATGGTAGATGTGGGGAGGAAAGGTGATGTGATCCGGGACCGGGACCATGGGCAAGGCAGGAGGACAAGACGAGGGCCCAAATTCTCCTCTAGAACCTCCGAAAGGAACCCCACCCCCCTTGGCAGCATCTTGCCGCCATCCCATTGAGATTGACTTCGGACTTCTGAGCCCTATAACTCCAGGAAAGTAAATGTGCATGGTTTTAAGCCACCAAGTTTGTGGGAATGTGTAAGTGCAGCTGTTGGAAGCTCACGCAGTGTGGGCGTCAGCTGGGTAGGGCTGTCTTCTCTAAAGCCTCAGTCTCCTGAGCTGTAAAATGGGGTGTAAATTGCAGTGTCTCTCATGGCTTGACTGGGAGGCTTAAATGAGGCAGCTTGTAGGGGTGGTGGTTAGTATTTATCCTCCATACACACGTGGTCTCACAATGTTCCTGAAGGAGACTGTCAAAATGGCAACTTTAAAAAATATTTTATTATTATTTTTTACTATCAATTTATTTATGAAAGAGAGAGAGAATGGGTGTGCCAGGGCCTCTAGCTGCTGCAAGCAAACTCCAGATGCATGCGCCACCTTGTGCATCTGGCTTACGTAGGTTCTGGGGAATCAAACCTGAGTCCTTAGGCTTCGCAGGCAAATGCTTTAACTGCTAAGCCATCTCTCCAGCCCCAAATGGCAGCTTTTTTTTTTTTTTTTTTTTTTTTGAGGTAGGGTCTCACTCTAGCCCAGGCTGACCTGGAATTAACTATGTAGTCTCAGGGTGGTCTTGAACTGATAGTGATCCTCGTACCTCTGCCTCTCAAGTGCTGGGATTAAAGGCATGCACCACCACACGCGGCTTCCAAATGGCAGCTTTTTAACCATGTTCATCCTGAGAAATGAGGGGACTGGTTAAAGCCAGAGGTTCTCCTGAGTAGGGAGACCAGTGCTGACGGTGGAAGGAGAGGAAGAGAAAGGAAAAGAGGGAGGTTGTGGACCGAGTTGTGGGCTTGTCACAGAGCAGCTAGGGCCCAGCCAGGCTGAGGGAAAGGCTCCAAGAGCAGCAGGCTGGGCAGAGCCATAGCTCAGGTGACCCCAGAGGAGTTCAAGTCCCTGAGGTCCTTGCTATATGAGGGAAAGGCCAAAAGATCCAGTGCTCAGCAAGATGTTTTCTCACTTGGGGACAGGAGCAGGCAAAATGTCATTGATGAAAACAGGCACTGTAGGCCTGGGATATAGCTCAGTGGTAGAACAGTTGCCTAGCCTGTCCTGTGTCTGACTCCCTAACACTGGAAAAATCTGAGTGTGGCGGTGCACACCCATGATCCCAGCCTTGGGAGATTGGAAGGAGGAGGACTGGGAGGTGTTGAGGCCAGCCTGGGTGTGATGGTTCAGGTGTTGTCAACATGATCTGTTTAGGAATCCACAGAAATCCCTTTTGGGTGGGTCTCCTTTCGGGTGGGTCTTCCTTCCAGGAAGGATTCACTGAAGGAGGAAGTCCTTCCTCCAGGGTGAGCCTGTCCCCCAGAGTGGGCGGCCCCTCTCAGAAGAGGACTTTATATAAGGAAGCTTTGGTAGAAAAGAGACCATTCCCTCCACTTGGCTGCCAGAGCTGCTTGCTGCCTTCCAGCGTGGATTGAAGACCAGCACGGACTGAAGACCCATGTGCACTGAAGACCAGTTGCTCCTCAGGACGCCTCCAGGCCTTCAGTGCTGGACGGGGACTGCTGAGGCATCTGGCCACATGGACTGAGCAGCTACCGGGTTCCTGGATTCTCGGGCCCGCAACTGCTATTGGACTGCCATAAACTAATCCAATAAATTCCCTTTTAATATAATTCATTCTGGTGGTTCTGTTCCTCTAGAGAACCCTGACTAATACACTGAGCCACATAGCAAGACCCTTTCTCAAAGCAACCGAAATAAACACCCAAATAAATAAAAGAGCCCTTACATCTTCTACCCCTGCCTTCCAGAACTGTCACACAATGGCGTTCTGTTTTATAAAAACGCTAATTAAGCCAATAAAAGAAAAAAGAAGACTCAGGAGATAGTTTAGTAGGCAAGAGCTTAAGCACGAGGGCTGGAGAGGGCCTGGGGCTGACCACATCACTCCCTAGCACCCACATAGAAAGCTGGGCCTGGCCAAGAGCGTCTGTAACCCAAGTCTTACAGAGACTCGCTGGGGCTTGCTGGTCAGCCAGTCTGACCAACAATGTCATCTCTGGGTCAAGGGATAGATTTCTCAATCTCTCTGCACATGGCACATGCATCTGCACACATGTGCATATCCTACATGCATGTGGTATCATACACCACACCACACACGCTCAACACATACACAAAGAACAAGAGAAAAAGAAAGGAAAAGAAGAGAAAGGCCCTGTTGCCGGAGAGAACATGTGAAGACATTACAGAGTGGATCTAGGACATTGAGGTAAACTTCGTTGCTTGAATCGATTAGGGTTCCTTGTCTATCTAGGGTGAGTTCTCACAACAATGACTGTGTCTGTTATAGTATAAAACTTAGAAAGTGATTCGGCCTATGGCCTTACCGCCCTGGATTTGCCTGATCTTGTCTGAGCTTGGAAGCTAAGCAGGGTCGGGCCTGGTTGGGCCTTGGATGGGAGAATGTAATTCCATTGAACATCTTGAAGTTGCCCTGTAAAGTGATATGTCTTATCAGTTATGTGAACTATCTCATGTTTTATCTATTTATACCTGAAACCCAGCCAATTCTAAAGCAAGTTTCATAATTAGTAGGCTAACTAAAATATCATTTATGAAGGCCTTGATTTCCTTTTAGGACACCATGTCCACCAATCCAGGGGTTGTTTGCCCCTTTCTTCCCTTTTCTCAAATAACAAACTAGCAGGGGGTCGGGGAGATGGCTCAGTGGTTACAGGCACTTGTTGCAAAACCTGTCAACCTGGATTTGACTCCCCAGTACCCACATAAAGCCAGAGGCACAAAATGGTACATTCTGGTGTTCATTTGCAGTAGCAAGAGACCCTGCTGTGTCTATTCCCACCCCCATTCCTTCTCTTTCTTTTCCCTTCTTTCTCTCTCTACTTTTAATAAATAAATAAATTAAAATAAAAAAAAAGACAGTGCTGGGTGTGGTGGCGCACGCCTTTAATCCCAGCAGTCTGGAGGCAGAGATAGGAGGATTGCTGAGAGTTCAAGGCTGCCCTGAGACTACATAGTGAATTCCAGGTCAGCCTGAACTAGAGTGAGAACCTACTTCCAAAAACCAAAAAAAAAAAAGACAGTAGTAGTAAAAAGATCAAGGGTGATCTTTTTATTTATTTATTTGAAAGAGAATGAGAATGGGTGCACCAGGGCCTCTAGCCTCTGCAAACCAACTCCAGATGCATGTGCTACCTTGTGCATCTGGCTTATGTGGGTCCTGGGGAATCGAACCTGGGTCCTTTGGTTTTGTAGGCAAGCGCCTTAAATGCTAAGCCATGTCTCCAGGCTGATACTCATTTTAATAAATGGCTGAATTCTTCAGGACACCCATGGCCTGGGTAGGAATGTGACTGGGCTTTGACCTACAGGGTCACTGTCACCCCTATATACCTCAGCTTCCCTTGGCGACCACCTCCTCAGATGGGCAACAAACCCATCCATAAATGATAATGGCTTTCCTGTGCCCAGGAGGATCAAGCCCTCATCTAAATTAAGGTTCTCTTCTATTAACAGAGAGCAAGAGGCAGGCGCCCGCAGGCGCAGAGCGAGGTGACAGATGAATGAAGTGAAGGATGGGTTCCCAGGCTCTGTCAGTTGTCTTGACAACAGTGCATTACAGATATGTGCAGACGGATCTGCATGATTGAAAGCGACGAAGTCACCTTTGCATTTTCTCTTTTCACGTTGTCTTTTCAGGGGCAGGTCTGTCAGGAGGCTCAGCTCATAGCCACAGGGGACTAGCGGTCAGAAGTGGTCCATGGGGCTGGCGCAGTCCACTTCTCCAGGGCTTCTTCAAAGACAGCGAGGTCCGCAACACTGGGCTCATTTTCTTCACCTGCTCCCCACTCCTTACCCCACGGATGGTGCACTCATTCCACACAGGATGGGCTGTGTTTGGTTCTGACCTCATCTGACCTTTCTGAGCACTGATTCTGCCGGGACATCCTCTCCTCACACTGGATTTCCCCTGATTCTTCTCTATGACCAGTGCTTCTCTCCCCAGGGCTCTAGAGTTGACCCTGTTTTCTCCTCATTCTATGTTCTCTGGGGTTCTCTGAGTGTGTGTGTATGCGTGGTGTGCGTGCGTGTACATATGTGGGCGCATGTGCATGTGTAGGCCGGAGGTTGACATTCAGTATCTTCCTGAATTTCTCTTCCACCATGCTTTTTTTTTCTTTTTCTTGTGACAGAGACCTTTACCGAACCCAGGACTCACCAATTTGACAATAGTCAAGCTAGCCAGCAAGTCCTTGGGATCCACTTATCTCTGCCTCTCCAATGTTGGTATTATAGAGGTGTGCCACCCACGCCCACCTTGCATGTGGGTGATGGGGATCCCGATCAGGTCCTTGTATTTGCACAGAACGTACCTTACCAACCGAGGCATCGCTCCAGGACCCTCTCTGAGGCTCTTAATCACAACATGGCCTTTGAAACTTCTAGCAATGAGCTGACCCTTCCTTACCTACTGGCTCTTGGGTCCTTTAGTACCAAACACAACATCTCTTCTTGAATCTTAAATTAATATGCCCACCTTTGACCTCCACCTTCTACCTTTTCAGGTCATTCTCTTTGATACCCAGCCTGCGAAATCCGTACCCACGAGGACCACGTTTTATCGTTCCTTCTACTTTCTGCATTGTCACTTACCCCTTTCTGCACTCTCATTCTCTTTAGTGGGCTTGAATCTATGTCAATTGTCATCATCATGCCTCACCGTGTACGGTTGACCCCCTTACCTCGCTCAGATTTCATCAGACTCACTTAGTGTTAATACTGTCTTATTTCAACCCAACTGCTTTCCTCTCTCATCTGTGCACTGAGTATGACTGGAGAAAAAATAGACAGTCTTTAATGTTGTTCTCTATCAGTTCCTGGGCCATTCACCCACCCAGTTAACTAATTTCCATCCCCATATTCCCTCTCAGCCGCTGACTTGTTTCCTACTTAACTGAGAAAGCGGAAAGGATCAGAGCTTGGTCCCACACCCCCACTTACTGTCTGGCCCATGGTCTCTGCCTGGTGACCTGTTCCTACAGGCCGACTGACCATGATTCTAGATAAGTCCGTTCTCTCTGTCCTGTGCACTGATTGTCTGGGTTCCCCCTCTTCTCCTTGGGATAAGGCTGTAGGTCTCTCCCGGTCTTCTCAACATGTGATGTGTCACATCATTCTCCTCCATTCAATGTATCCAGAGTGAAAGGCGAAGTCCTGTCCGTGGCTTACATGACCCTCATGGTCCAACCTCCCGTTGCGTTGACCACCTGCACCTCTCCTCACTCCCTGTTGCTCTTCCTTGGGAATTCTTTTCCCTCTCTGTCTGAGCTGTTCTTCTTGTTATCTCCTTCAAGTCTTTATGTAAGCCTTCCTTCTCAGCGGGGCCTGCCCTGACCACCCTGGTTTGAACAATACACCTGTCCCTACCCTCAGCACCCTTGGCTCCCCTTTCCCTGCTCTTCTCTCTGCCTGATGGCTTACCATCATCCTTATGTAATTCTCTTGTTTGTCATCTCTACTCTTACTTGGCTGACTCTGAATTGGGATAATCTTTGCTTTGCTCGTGGATGTAGCCCCACAATCTCCAGTGGTACCTAGCACAAGGCAGGTGCTCAAGCAAATGCTGGTGAATGAACAAATACCCGAGTGTCGAGTCATGTGCACACTCTTTCATTTCTCTCCTGTCTTTCTCCCGCTGGCCTCATTACTATGATATGGACTCCTACTATCCAGAAAGCCTTCCATCTCCCTTACCCCAATCCCAGACCTTCCTCTCCACCACCTTAGATTTCACCTTTGTTCAAGTCCCACAGTAACACTGGCCAGTTTTTTTTTTTTTTTTTCCATGTGCCATGTTCCTCCACATCTCTAGATTTCTCCTTTGTTATCCCGGAAAGTTCTTCACACCTTTGTCCAAATGTGCATTCTATCTAGGATCAGCCCAAATAGCCATGATTATATAGCGCTTTCCTGGGAGTTTCAGGCCCTTCCCCTGGCTCACAGAGGCCTTGTGTGCAACTCTATTCCAGGAAGTGACTGAACCCATCTTCTCTGTAGTCCCAGGGCCTCCTCGGTGGTTGTCATGTGATGGAGTGAGTGTAGGAGAACTGACATGATAGAGATTACCCTGTTTCTCAGTGTATTAAGAATTCATGAGCACACCTTCTCCTGCATTGCCTAGCAGCCTTTAAACACTGTGAGTTTGATAGTGGAGGGCTTGGAGTAAGCACCTGAGTTTTGTTTTAACGTATATACCTTTATTATTGGCGGTTGGCCTTCTTTTAGCATTTATTAGTCATTTGTGTTTCTTCTGTAAAATGTCTATTCATAGCCTTTCCCTTTTAATTTTAAAAAAATTTTAAAGTTTTATTTATTTATTTGAGAGAGCCAGAGAGAGAGAGAGAGAGAGAGACGATGGGTGCACCAGGGCCTCCAGCCACTGCAAACGAATTCCAGATGCATGCACCCCTTGTGCATCTGGCTTACGTGGGTCCTGGGGAATTGAACCTGGGTCCTTGGGCTTTGCAGGCAAATGCCTTAACCGCTAAGTATCCCTCCAACCCCCTTTTAATTTTTTAAAATGTTTTTTTAATGAATTTGTGAGAAGTGAGAGAGATAGAAAAAGAGAGAGAGATAAAGTTAGTATGGGTGTTTCAGGGCCCCTAGCCACCACAGACAAACTCCAGATGCATGTGCCACTTTGTGCATCTGGCTTTAGATGGGCACTGGGGAATTGAAGCCCAGGGCCAATAGGAATTGCAAGCAAGCACCTTTAACTGATTGAGCCATCTCCCAATCCCCTTTAAATTTTTTGATGGGTTTGCCTTTTCTATTTTGAGCAACTCTTTGGTCGTAGACCTCTTGATAGAAGAGACTGCTAACTCAAGAGATGGAACTTCTGCACCTGTAGTTCCCTTGACTATGAGATGGGGTACTATGAGATAATGTTAGGTGGTGCTATAATGCAATCTGATAGGTAAAAATAATCAAGTATTAGCACTTCAGTCCAGTCAGTCACCTGTGGCACTTGCCTTGTCTCTTTTATAGGGAGTTATAGAGGCTTAAACGGATGGATTGTACAAATGCTTTACTGGCCACAAGTATGGATCAAAGCAAGGAATTTGCTAATTCATCCTTAGAAATCACCAAGACATTTTACCGACAATATCTCACTTATTTCTCGCCAGAGCCCTAAAGAGTGAGAGCTGCGCTCAGCTGGGCGCTCCAATCACAGCTCACAGGCAGCAGAGGTGCATGCCAGGCCCCGGTGCTGACCCTTTGGCTCATGATGCTCTACTGTGTGACCTTGCTTCCCTGCAAGTCCTTCAAAGGTGGGCTAAGTTCCTCTCAAGGCATAATGTACTTCAGTAGCCTGCTAAGTGAGGGACATTAGCCCAAGCTGGGCAGACATAGCCTGGATCAGTGAGGTGAACCTCAGTCTCGTTAGCAACACAATGAGCATTACTGTGTGGCAATTATTTTCTTTAGAGATGATTGTGTGGCAGAGACATGCAATTTTGGACTCCCGTGAACGCATTTTGCACACACTTGCTTCGGAGGTTTAAAGGCCACAATGATTTGGAGTCGTGGCCATCTTGGGTCATCCTCACTTCCAGTGGCCTAGTTTATGATGATTCAGATTTACAATCCTTATGAGGCAGCTGGGAGAATGACATTTCCAGCATTCTAAAATTTCCAGAGAGGTGTCACGTGTTCCACAATCCCTTACCTGTCCATTCTGTGTGTGTGAGAAGAAATGAAATCCCTGAAAGAATAATAACTCTTGAAATATGAGAAAAAATTAATTTCATTCATTTGATCTCCAGATGTTTTCCAGCAGCAAGGAAAATCTCCACTGAACGCAAGGCTCCTGAACAAATAAAACTTCTGGATTCTCCTTTTAGCAGAATACATTATATTTGCGCATACTACCTGGTGACTAAAAGATGCTTTGAAGTTGATGTAGGCAATTCAAAATATTTTTTTTAGGGATAAGGAAACACATTTATCATCTATCAACACGCCTTTTTTTTCTTGATCATTTTCTGAACCTAACCTTCATATGTAAAGTGACAGATAGAATTTATGAATAAAGTCCTGGACCAGGCAGTGTGAAGATGCCGCAATCACAAGTCTTGGTCATTGTGAAGGTTAACGTTTCAAAAATTATTTATTTATTTATTTATTTATTTATTTATTTATTTATTTATTTGTATGTGTGTCAAGGGGGGGTGGTGCCAGGATGTCTGGCACTTGCAAACAAACACCAGGCACTTGTGGCACTTTTTGTGTTTTGCTTACATGGGTGGTTTGGGAATTGAACTTGAACTGGCAGATTTTGCAAGCATGTGCCTTTAACTGCTGAGCCCTATTCCAAGCCCCCTTGATAGTTAATTTTTCATTGCCAATTTGATTGGATTGAGAGATGCCTGGGAGATAAGAACAGTGCATTTCTGAGCACCTGTAAAGCTCTGATCTGTTCCACAGTTTAAACCATTGGTGAATTAAACACTGGACCAGACTATTGGGGATTTGTGGGACTATGATTGATGATAGAGCCTAGCTGGAGAAAGTGGGTCACTAGCAATGTGCCTGTGAAGGGTATTTCATTTTTGCCCCTTGGTGTGTCTGTCTTTTCTGTTTTCTGGCTGTCTCGAAGTAAGCATTTGTATTCTAGCATGTTCTTCCACTTTGATGCCCTGCCTCACCACAGGCACACAAACAATGGAGCTAGCCAGCAGCAGACTGAAACCTCTGAAACCGTGAACCAAAATAAGTCTTTCCTTAAACTGTTTCTGTCAGGTATTTGTCACAGTGACAAAAAAAATGTGAACACAGCCATTGACCGTATAGCCTTGACAATTTGTAAGAAAATAAGCTTGTAATAAAAGTTAGGCAATGATAGATTCCACAAAAAGCAATATTCAGAAGGAGATGTGAAGAGACCACTTCTGTCTGGGAGAATGAGACAGACTCCATGGAAGACGTGACTGTGGAGTGGGAAGGGGTTCAGGCTGAGAAAGGGACAGAGGTCTCCAAGGAAAGGAAATGGCAGGGACAAAGTTATGAGGCCACCATGGAGAGGGGCAGAAGAGTGGGGGAGGAGTAAGATCTGGCTAGGCTGGTAGGCAAACAAGAAAGTGGGAGATCAGGGTGGACTGGGGTTGTAGGGAGATGACCCCTGTGGGTCCTGCTGTCTACCTCACTTTCTCTGATACTCCCAGTCCCTGGCCTTTCCCAGGGGGCTCAAAGATATTGAAGAGCTCAATCCATGAACAGTAAGTGAACCAATGAAAGAATGAAGACCCCTTGATCAAAACAGGAGAATGGAGCGGCAGGTTCGTGGTGGCATATCCCTTGGTCTAATTCCCTCTAAATAACTGGGTGAAATTATCTCCTTGCACAGTGGAAGCTTCATTTTCAGAATAGTAATTATTTCCTGAAAAAAAATCAGCCAAAGAGGAGAATCACATAAAATTTGTGTTGCTGCCTTAAATGTTTTTATTGTGATGTCAATAATTGTCCTAATCATTGCTCTTTCTATCATGATGATTATTCTAGGGTTGGGGTTTCTTTTTGAGTAAAGGAGCACAGGCTGGAGCGCTTAGAGTAGACCCAGACTCAACACCTGCCCTTTCCAGCCTGGGTTCATTGAACTTGATTGGATCGAGAGATGCCTCCCAGGGCAATCTCAGTGCAGAAGCAATTTAGAGCGTTGCTGTTTGGCCCTGTCTTTCATTCTTGTCTTGCTGGTACCTCACTGGTCAAGAGTTCTTTTTAGTAACTGTTTTTGTCACTTCTTTTCCAAACCTTCCACGTAGTTTTCATAGAAATGAAAACTTTTTGTTCTGAATGTTTCCTTTGATTTCATTACACCAAACCTATGTGATTACTACAACAGGGAAATTTGGAATGATGGAGCTGACACAATGCACTCTTTTTTTTTTTTTTTTTTTTTTGGAGAGAGACACAGAGAGAGACAGAGAGAGAGGGAGAGGAAGACAGATAGAGATGGGCGCGCCAGCAGCCTCTCAGCTGCTGTGAACGAAATGCAGATGCGTGCGCCCCCTTGTGGTCAAGTGTGGCATTGTGCCCTTGCGTCACTTTGCATCTGGCTAAACGTGGGACCTGGAGATTGGAACTGCTGGAGATTGGAACCAGCATTTTTAGGCTTAGGAGGCAGGCGCCTTAAGTGCTAAGCCATCTCTCCAACCCACAATGCACTCTTTTTGTGTGCATGTGATGGGACCTCATAATATAGCCCAGGCTGGCTTTGAACTTATGTAATTTCTTGCCTTAGCTTTCCGAGTGCTGGAATTAGAGGTATGCCACCATGCATGATTTGGATTTTTTCTTTTTGTATTTTATTTATTATATCCATTATGAACTTGTATATGGTGCTGAGGACATGGTTTGGCAGGTAAAAGTATTTGTCATGCAAGTCTGAGGCCGAAGGCCAGTAGAGTTCAATCCCCAGCACCTACACAA
The DNA here is from genome assembly GCA_036365145.1 of Orientallactaga sibirica. Lineage (NCBI taxonomy): Eukaryota > Metazoa > Chordata > Mammalia > Rodentia > Dipodidae > Orientallactaga > Orientallactaga sibirica. The sequence continues at coordinate 15,250,959 of JAEOAD010000027.1, read as the reverse complement.
ACAGCTGCAGGCGGCCGGTCCTGTGAGGCATGGAGACAGGAGAACGGATGGGGCTCACTGGTCAGCCAACTTAACTAAACACTGCAGCTCGGGGCTTCAGTGAGGATTACATCTCAAGGAAGCATGTGGCTGAGTGACAGATGAGGGCATCTATGTTCTCCTCCAAACTCTGCCCACATGTGCGTTGGGACACACACATCTGCACAAACATGTGTATACAACACACGCATCCTACTGCATACAGATACATGCCAAAACACAACTCATGTTTGAAAACACTTACAGTATTTATAAGCTTAAGAGATGGACTTTTATTTTGTTTACTTCTCTTAAAATTTTATTTATTTATTTATTTATTTATTTATTTATTTATTTAATTTATTTGAGAGCATGAAAGGGGGGGAGAGACAGAGAGAGAAAGAGAGAGAATGGGCACATCAGGGTTTCCAGCCATTGCCAATGAATTCCAGTTGCATGCACCACCTCGTACATCTGAGTTATGTGGGTCTTGGGGAATCGAACTGAGGTCCTTTGGCTTTGCAGGCAAGTGCATTAACCGCTAAGCCATTTCTCCAGTCCTTATTTTGTTTACTTCTTAATCCTGGGTTTTGAGGAGAGATAGTTAATATAATTATAGACACAGGTGTTCACACACAGCTCCTTTTGGGGTGTACAGTTTCTTTGCAAGAAAAGACATGGAGTTTGCTTCTCTGATGTATCTCTTACTGATACAATGGCCCGTTCTAGGCTTTTCTGCTGTTGAAGTTTAACTGACTTATCCAGAGTCGCAGAAATGGAGGTGAGTGTCATGTTAGTGTCAAGTAAGCGTCCACAGCCAGTGACTATAGTAAGCAGGACTCAGGCAGGCAGGCAAACTGGGAACTAAAGAAAAGACTCAGGCTGGCAGTGAATTTTCCATCATTTCCCCCATGGCTTTAGACAGTCTTAGCTCTCAGTCGCTGTGCAGGTGGAAGGTTGACTTCTTGTGCCTTTCTCGATTGCTCTACCTTGATTGGGATAAGGTCTCTCAGTTGAACCTAGAGCTCACCGATTCAGCTAGCTTAGCTAGCCAGCTTGCCCCAGGGGTCCCCCTGTTTCCACTTCCCATGCTCTGGGCTTACAGGTTGGCTACGACGACGCTCACTTGGCATTTCCATGGGTGCTGGGGATGTAGACTCTGGTCTTCAACTACGTCGTCGGCCACAGAGGCATCTCCCCAGCCCCATGTGTTCCTGATGGTCATGTGTGTTAGACTGTGGGAGAGAAACCTGGCCTAACTAGGTTGGCTCTCTCTTCAAGTCTGTTGCAGTAAGGGCCGTATATAGCCCTGTGTACTCCGGAGAGACAAGGGGAGCGTCCCGAATAGGAGCTCAACTCTGGTTAACCTTGGAGTTCCTGCCAGGGCTCTGCTGGTGCCTTGTCCCACAGCACATGGAAGCTTCCATCAATCCTCACCCACGGTGTGTAAACTAGACACAAAGCCAGTCTGTCTTGGAGTCAGCCTGGGGTGCCTCCCCTTAAAGATGCCATAGGGATGCTGCTCGAATACTTCTATTTCCCATAGGGTCCCTTAGCATGTCCCTCCTTCCCTTGCTGGTTTCAGGAGTGTGTAATTGTTTTAGTATAATTCAGTCCAAAGTGGGAAGGAAGGCTCTGGGGGACTATGGAACAGTGTCTGGCATGCTGCTAACATGTATTAAACAGCTCTCAATAAAAATGGACACGGCGTTCTGCTACACTAGGCAGATTGCTCGACTCTTGGGGAGTTGAGTACTTTTTGTGGGGGGGGGGAATAAAGGTTTCCAAGAGTCTGGCTGGCGTCCTAACAAAATTCATTTTCCCTTGTCAAGGTGACTACTTCCCTGTGGGAGAAAAGGGAACGCAGACCACCTGCATGTCAATCCCCAGAACCCTGATGCTACACTGAGCAGGCAGGGCGACTTGGACGGGGATGAGAACGTGTGCAGTGGCAGGAACCAGCTGTTCTGTCCTTTCATGTGCTAACCTGACCGTAGCCTCAAGAAGATCCTTTGATCCCTGCCAGCCTCCTTCCCTGCACCTCTGCCCCATGCAAAATGAGGCATTTGTGAAATTCCCAAGCCAAAAGTCACGCACAGTTCATGATACTACAATGCCCTGGGGATTCTTGACGTACACATCACTTAGCTAGGGTCTAAAGAGATGGCTTAGTGGTTAAGCGCTTGCCTGTGAAGCCTAAGGATCCTGGTTCAAGGCTCAATTCCCCAGGACCCACATAAACCACATGCACAAGGTGGCACATGCATCTGGAGTTCGTTTGCAGTGGCTGGAGGCCCTGGTGTGCCCATTCTCTCTCTCTCTCTCGCTCCCTCTCTATCTGCCTCTTTCTCTCTCTCTCTCAAATAAATAAAATTTTAAAAAACCAACCAAACAACACAACAACAACAACAAAAACCAAATCATCCAGGTGTGGTGGCGCACGCCTTTGATCCCAGCACTCGGGAGGCAGAGGTAGGAGGGTCGCCGTGAGTTTGAGGCTATCCTGAGACTACAGAGTGAATTCCAGGTCAGCCTGAGCTACAGTGAGACCCTACCTTGAAAAACCAAAAACCAAAACAGAAAAAACAAAAAACCAAATCCCTTGGCTCAGTTAGGGGCAAGAGCCATGCATTTACTCCTTATCTTCTCTTCACTTGTAGGGCTAAGTGTGGTCCGATGCATGCTTGCCAACCATTATTCAGTGTTTCTGCCCTCTCACATGGCTCCATCCATGGCCCCACCCTGCACATTCGCCTTGGGACACAAAGACTACTGACTGGAAGACTAGAGTGAGGGGAGTTGAAATGACACTGTGTGTGTGTGTGTGCATATGTGTGCGTGCTCATGTGTGTATGTGGGTGCCTATGTGTGTGGAGGCCAGTGGACAACCTCAGGTGTCCATTCTGGAAAATGCTGTCCAACCTTTCTTTTCTTTTCTTGAGACAGGGTCTCTTATTTGCCTTATTAAAGATCACCAATTAGGCTGCGCTGGCTGGTCAGTGATTCTGCTGTCTCTGCTTCTCCAGGGTTGGGATTGGAGGCACATTCCACAATAGCCAGCATTTTTACATGAGGACTGGGGTTCAAACTCTGGTCCTCATGCTTGTGAGGCAGGCACTTTACTGACTGAGCCATTTCCTCAGTCCCATGGTGAGGACTGAAAAGATCCTTTCTATGCAAACTACTCACTCACTCTTCTATGATACCCATGACTTCAGTCTTCCCCAAGCCTCCCATCACTGAGCATTGAGGATAAATCTGGCTTTCTGCAGACTCTACAAACCTGTCAGGTCAGGTGGTAGAGCAGGCAAATTGGGGATCCAGGTCCACATGGGCATAGCTGCCTCCAGGGACCCTGGACCTCCTTAGAAGCTTCCTGTACTGCTCTGTCATGGGAGAGGACCAAACAAACTAACTGCGTCATCTGGGAAGGATTCCATTACAGGGTGAAAAATGCCACCACCGCTAAACCCAGCGCAGGGTGTTGGCGAATGAAGAAATGATTTCTTTCAAAGCGGTGGATGGTGTTTAATCAGATGTGGAGCAAACGAACCTGTGCTTTTCCTACTTAGCCGTGGCTTGGGCCCAGCAAAAGATTCAGAATGTGTTTCTGGAAGTAGTATAAAGAAAAGCTTTCTTTAGAGCCACCTTTGAGACCTGGTGGGGGTGGGTAGGCACTGGAGACCTAGGCCAGAGGACAGAGCTCAGAAGGCTGGCCTGAGGCAGAGGACCAGGCCACACTGCCATCTGGCTTTGGTTTCATGGGCTTTGGAAAGTAAGTTGATGTTCTGAAGGCAAAGCAAGAGGGTTCCCAGTGCCAGGGAACAGAGTAAATGAGAACTTGTCTCTAAGCCACAGATGCTGGAATTTCCCATAATTAACATTCCAGCCGAACATTCAAAAGGCCTGGGCCTTCCTAGGCCTGTAAATTAAAACAGGATAAAGTATTTCGGGTCTAGTTACGAGGGGAATGCTCTGGGAAACCATTGCATTTGTTGTTTTGTGAATGTTGACTCAGCGTTTGCATCTGGAAAGTGGCAATGGATTCTGCAAACTGAAAAGTGTCAGTTCTGACAGGGGCTCTTCCTGGAAAGAATGTGCTTTAGTGAGCAGGGCCTGAAAGCCAGAGGGGCAGGTGTGTTCTGCTAATAAACTGACATTAATAAGTCTGCTGATAGTGCTGAATGCGTCAAGTACATGGATCCATCTGAACCTCACAGATTCCTGTGGAACTGTTGTTACTGTTATCCCCATTTTCCAAAAGAGGCAAGAGAGAATTAGAGAAGAGGGGCAGGGCATCCTGGCCACATTGCTGGTGATGGGCAAAATGGACTTCAGGCCAAGTTTGGTGGACTCTTCATGCCGAGGTCTTGGAGAAATAACTCATAGCAACTCATACAGAATTGATCAAATTGTTCTTTCTCTCTCGCAAGGGTCTAGAGAGAATAGTGGAGTTAATTTCACTTTTTTCTACTTTATTTTGTTTATTAACTTTTTATTGAATGCTTTCATGTATATAAACAATTTATTTTGGTCATAATCCCTTGCCATCACCTTCTTTTGCCCTCTTTTTGTCCCCACTTTTGTTTTGTTTTGGTTCGGATTTTCCAACGTAGGATCTCGCTCTAATCCAGGCTGACCTGGAGTTCACTTCGTAGTCTCAGGGCTGCCTTGAACTTGTGGCGCTCCTCCGACCTCTGCCTGGGATTAAAGTCATGTGCCACCATGCCTCGCCAAAAAGGAGTTTTTAAGGGAGGCATTGGATCTTCAAGGTTGTAACCAAGTCAATGAGTCAACCTTTTCATGATTTTATAATTTGGATGGTATTACTGGAAGGCCATTACTAAGAGGTTGGGCCTAAGGAAAGATGTTGTTCACTGAGAGCCAGAAGGTCCACCCTCAGAGAGGAAGCCCAGCCTTAACACATGAACCTGCCAGGCTCATTTAGCCACTGGTTGGTGCCATCTATGTCACCCCATTTTCAGAACAATTCATGCTCTATGTCTAGTACAGAAGATGAAGATAATAATGATGATGAAGAAGAAAGAGGAGAGAGAGAGAGAGAGAGAACTGACTATATCAGATGTTGTATTAAGTGCTATACCTGGTTTAGGTGGATCATTTAATCTCACTTCATCCTGTTCAAGAAAAATTATTCTGACCTTGTTAAAGCTGTTAAGATAGACTTCATTGATAGAGGCATGACAATGGGTTCAAGGAGCCCTCTCTCCATAGGGGTAAGAGGTTGGACTCAATCCTTGCTGCAACAAGACCAAGTGAAGATTTTTTTTTTTTTTTTTTTTTGGAGAGAGTCAGAGAGAGAGGGAGAGGAAGACAGATAGAGATGGGCGTGCCAACAGCCTCTCAGCTGCTGCAAACGAAATCCAGATGCATGCGCCCCCTTGTGGTCAAGTGCGGCATTGCGCCCTTGCGTCACTTTGCATCTGGCTAAACGTGGGACCTGGAGATTGGAACTGCTGGAGATTGGAACCAGCGTTCTTAGGCTTAGGAGGCAGGCGCCTTAACCGCTAAGCCATCTCTCCAGCCCCAAGTGAAGATTTATAAGCAGGAAGCAGGCCAGGAGCATGTTGCAGTTTGAAGGTAAAATGTTCCCATAGGCCCATGCGCTTTCCCTAGAACCTTTAGGAGCTGCTGCCTTGTTAAAGGAGATGGGTCATTTGGGCTGTGGAGTTTTTACAGCCTGGTCCCACTTCCTGTTCACTCTGTTCCCTGACTGTGGATACAATGTGACCAGCTGGCTTCCAGCTCCTGCTGCCATGCCTAGCCCCAGCACAATGGAAATAGACCCTTTCCTTCCTTAAGGTGCTTCTTGTCAGGGATTTGGTCATCACAATGAATACAGTAACAAACACAAGGTGGGCATTACATAGAATATTTGAAAAAGGCCTTTGTTTTTGTTTTTCCTCAAAGAACTTGAGAGGATTGCTATTGGCTAGGCCAAAAATTTAATTACCAAGGGTGGGAGATTTTGTTAAACTCACTTAGGACTCTTGCTCAGAATGGATTCTGCAAGATCACAGAGGGAAGACCCAAGAGTCGTTGTTGAGCCTACTCAGAAAGTACTTAGAAGGACTGATTAAAGTTTTGGAGAAAGGAAAGAGTTATTGTCACACCCGATGAGGTGAAGATATCAGTCCCAAATGATTGATTAGTAAACTGAGGCACAGAGGCGAGCCAAAGCCACATAATTAATAAATGGAGTCAGGATTTGAACTCACTTCTTTACATATATATTTGACACGTCTCTTACTAACATACTTTCCCCATGGCTACCATATAATTCCAATTTATATCTGATATGATGAACTTGACCACGAACAGCACATTAACCTAGAATCACTCTGCCTTTGTTGTATATTGTTAAGTGTTTGGTGATAGGTAGTAAATCTAATCTCCCAGTGAGATTTCTAGGTTTAATACCTTGATTCCCACCCCTTCACCTATGAGAAGCTTTTGTTTACGTTGGAGGGACAGACCTGCCTGTGGTCCTCCTTGCCCTGCCCTTTCCCCTTGAGAGTTAGAAAGGAGACCAGCCCTGCCAACCTGCCTGGCTTTGGTTGATCATTTTGGAAGTTCAAGTGTCAATCATTCAAGCACTGGGTTTGTGAAATCCATTGATGTTTAAAAGGACAGAATGAAATGACTCTAAGTCAAAGAAGCTCTTTTCCAAATGATTTCATGTGTAAGACTTAAATTATTTATTTGATAAATTAGTCAGTTTGGATTTTAAAGGTGACTGCAGGGTGTTATTTTTTTTTTCTCTTCTGCCTCTAATGGATAATTTGAAGGAACTGGATTTTAGATTATTAAGATAAAACATGAGGTTGCAAATATGCGATCTGAATTCGTTGCTCGGGGGGCCACCTAGGATGAAAAAGATTCTCTGATGGTTACTGGATTCCCGGGTGCTCGAGGCAGGAGGTGGCCGTGGACGGTTCTTTCTATCTCTTGCACACGTGAACACCATATACTTGCCTGTTAAATGTCTGGAAGCATGCTGAGAAGACCCAAAGACCTGCTGGAGACGGAGCCCTCTTCTTGGCCAAACGTGTCTCCTTTCTCTCTTTTTCTTTCTGTTGCTTGAATCTGGCGCGGGCTGGATGGTCACCCTGGCAAGACACAGGGGCGGATTCGTCTGGTCAAGACCATGATCTGGGCCTTGCTTTACTGAGTGCTAGGTTTCAAGAGCATTTTACCGGGGCCTATTGGAAGATGGAGGCCTGCTTTTAGGATGGGGTCCTCTGAGTCACACCGGGCTTTTCCTCTTGCCTGATAACACTCCATATGTGGAGTACGAAGTTGGCTCCAAGCCCAGGACCAATGCAGACTCTTTGCTTATTTCCTGATGCAATTTTTCTACTTGTCATTAACACTTTAAGACAAGCACTTTTCTCTCTGTATTAGCACATCCAGTCCCTTCCTTTCTCATCTCTTTATTCTTACTTTCTCTTAGGGATCATGTGTTTAGGTTATCATAGGAGTTTAAAGTATTCTATGTGTATGGATCAATGCTTGGAGTGTTGCCTCAGTAATGATAACAGTCTCTGTTTGTTTGCTTTGAGACAGGATCTCTATATAGTCCTGGCTGGATCAGAACATGCCATGTAGATCAAGCTGGCCTTGAACTTACAGTGGTCCACCTGCCTTTACCTCCCAAGTACTGGGACTATAGGTGAGCATTCCCATACCTGGGTTTAATTTTTTTTGTTTTTATTTTAAAATTTTATTTTTATTTATTTATTTAAGAGCAACAGACACAGAGAGAGAAAGAAGCAAAGAGAGAATGGGTGCACCAGAGCCTCCAGCCACTGCAAACGAACTTGAGATGCATGCGCCCCCTTGTGCATCTGGCTTACGTGGGTCCTGGAGAATCAAACCGGGATCCATTGGCTTTGCAGGCCAATGCCTTAACCACCAAGCCATCTCTCCAGCCCCTTATCTTCCTTTTAAATCGGTGGTCTTCCATGATTTTATGACCACCCCACAAGGTTAGTATACTCCTGCGCTTGCTGAACACGTTTATATATTTTGGTTTGTGTGTGTGCATAATATGCATGGTGTATGTATGCGTGTGCTTTGTGTGTGTCTGTATGTTTGTGCACAGATGTGCACATGGCATGTGCTTATGTACAGAGGCCGGAGGAAGATGTTGGGTGTCCTCCTGTATTGCTCTTTTACCTTATTTTCTTGGAACAGAATCTTGCACTGAATCTGAAGCTCTCTTTTTTTTTTTTTTTTTTTTTTTTTTTGGCTTGGACTAGCAGATCAGTAAGTCCCAGCAATCCTCCTGTCTCTTGCTTTTAGTGCTGGGGTCACAGGTATCCGTGGCCATGCCTGGCTTTTCACATGGGTCCTAGACATTGGACTTAGACCCTCATGCTTGCACAGAAAACACGTTGTCCACTGAGCCATTCCCCCAGCCCCAGGATGCACAATTTGCTCTCAGGTCTCTCTGCTTCCAAAGATGATGCTTTTTCCACTATGCAAAGTACTCTTGAGAAGGATAGACTCTGTTTGGCCACCATCCACTGCCCCGTTTGTTTCTTCCTCAGGCACACAGAGAGATAAGCAGAAATCCTCTGATTACATATGGTGCTGAAGCAAATTCATTGGTTTACTCCGGTGGGCTTGCCAATATGGAACCTCCTCTATTCAGCTCGTATATGATCAGCCAATGTGTATGAGAGAGCCAGATAGAGCTACCATAGTTGAATTCAGAGTCCGGGACTGGCGCCCTTCTTCCGCCCTCTGCTGTGCTCCCTGTGAGCTCTGGTCTCTACAGCAACTCCATCAAACTTGCAAAGGCACCACGAAACGCAGCTGGTTCATGAGTGACCGCTCATCTAGGGCCTGTAAACCTGGGAAAACAAAATTCAGTGTGACATGGTGACTTCTAGGTTATGGTGTTATTTTCCTTTTTTTTTTTTTTTTTTTTTTTTGTTTTGCCTCCTGTCTTGGTAGATAGGGCCTCTCTAAGACTAGATTAGGCTGGGGGAAATGGTTCAGCAACTAAAGCAGAAAGCGTGCAAAGCTTTCTGGCCAGGGTTCAACTGCCCAGTACCCATGTAAAGCCAAATGCACAAAGTGGCACATGCACCTGGAGTTCCTTTGTAGTGGCAAGAGGTCCTGGAGTGCCCACTCTCATTTTTTCTCTTCGTCTTTCAAAGAACAACAACATATATATATATATATATATATATATATATATATATATATATATATATATATATATATAGAGAGAGAGAGAGAGAGAGAGAGAGAGAGAGAGAGAGAGACTAGATGAAAGCAACCCTGTCAACTTGTACTTATCTTCCCACAGGAATTCCAGCATCTAAACTGTAGACGCATCACAAAGACAGGGTATGCTATAATTTGAGCCAAGGAGCTATTGTTCCTACAACCCACTCAGGTGCCATGCAGGTCATGGCGTGCAGTTGCTAATTTTCCTTACGTGAAACCAAAATGCATGATCAATGGCTTCTGGCAAACCGTCAAGGACCATGAAGTCAAACTGAAACTCTTTGGATTATGTCTACTGTCCTCATCATTTCCTTCTTGGACTTTGTTTGACTTTTGACTTTTCTATTCAATGGAAGGCCACTTTGACTCCTGCGGAACCAGGAAGGTGGGGTAGGAGACGCACGTGCCTTTAGGTTCTGAGCACCTGAGCTTATGGTAACACTCTGTGTCCACTAAATTCCATCCTTTTGTCTTTCTGGCACCTTTGCAGTTAGATGGCAACAAGTCACTATGTTTTGCTCAATAGAAGTTGACGATGGACTATTTCTAGACCAAATATCCCCCATGGTCTCTCGTGCATTTTTTTTTTTTTGGCCCTAATGTAGAGGATTCTTTAGAATGTAAAAGATTATTTAGAGGATTACAGGATTTGGGGTCTCCAGTGAGGACACTGAGCCAAGCTTCTCCCAGCTACTTAGACTGGCCTTGAACGAAGTGACAACAGCCCATCTTGTGTGAGGCCACTGGGGTTTGAGACATGCTCAACCTACCGTAGGACAGAGGTAAAGACACTAAGAACATCCACACGACAGACAATTCTGGGTTCCATACAAAGTTTTCCACTTAGCAGGTCTTAGCAGCTGTGTGACCTTGCGCAAATTACTTAACATCTCAGAGTTTCAGCTTCATTTGTAAAATGGGAATATAATAACACTTACCCCATAGGACTGGGGGAGAATTCTATGAAGACATATGTGTATAGTGTCTGTTACATAGCAGGTGTAGCAAGGTTACAGATTTACTCACATAATCCAATTGTGCAAGGAAAATGCAGTTCTTTTATTTCTCTATAACCGATTGAATTTTCTTCAAGATTCCACAGCCCTGGGGTAGCAGGGAAACAAATGTGAACTTTAAATGAGCCAATTAACAATATGCCAGTCTCCTTGTGCTTTAAAGCAGGCCTTTTCAGGTAAATTCTCAGGCCTCCAGAATCTTTCCCCCACCCCTCAAGATGGTGGGTGGAAGAGTTTTACTCCACCTTCATGGCAATGGGGAATGATCCTGGGGTTCTCGGGATAGGACTCAGGGGTCCTTATTGGCATGCTAGCCCACTGGGTATCTGCTGCTGCTGGAAACTTGAGACCTCTCTTTTCACAGCTTGAAAAGGGCTTGGGCAGGGCTCTCCTTCGATGGAGCAGTTACTGTGTTGTCTTATGAGATCTGCCTGCAACTGCCCCATGCTTCCAGCCTCGGTTGCCATTGGCCATAAGTCCATTTTGCTCTACTATCAGGATCCCTGTGGTACTCCATCCATAAGCCAGTTACCTTCTAGTTCCTTCTCCATAGCAACCATGTGTGTTCCATACAACAAAGGAGACTAAGGGAAAAAAAAAAAAACCAATGAAAGCGCTCCAGCCTGTTCATGGGTTAGCTCCAATATGGCTACCATGTGAAGGCTGATGGTGGGCACAGTTCTCTACAAGGCAGAATCTCACGTCTTCTTTGCTTTTGGTATTTGTGCAGGACAGACTCCCAGTCATCTGGTGTTCATGACCTTTTGTGATCCAGTCACCTGGAATACTGATTGGGAGTGTGATTGCCTCACACGGATAGAAGATGACAAATGTAGCATCACTTGTGTGATTATGTTATGGAAGTCTCCATCTTGCTGACAGACTCACTCTAGGGATCCCTTTGCCTTCTTCAGAAAGTGGTTTTGTTGGGAAAACCAGTAAGGCAAAGAATTGTGCAGAACTTCCAGGAATGGTGGCTGACCCCTAGAATCTTAACGCGATAGGTCGTTGTTGGCCAGGTGAGGTCAGTCAGTTTGACAGGCATACGAAATGCAAACAGCCAACATCCCGAGTGAATTTGGAAGTGGAGCCTCTTCCAGTCAAGCCTCCAGAAGAGAAGGCAGAATAGGTCAGTGGGCATGTTGATTGCAGTCTTGTGAAACCGGAAACAGAGGATTTCATCAGTCCTACCTTGTGAGGTCGGGAGTGTACGTTCTTGTAGGAAGTTGGTAGGTAGCAATGGCGTTTGAGTATGAGAGGCGGCATGGATGTTTATTACTTCCCCTCCCTGTCTCCTTATGCTCTGTACAATCCATGCGGGACAGGAAGGAGCACAGTCACATTCCCCCTCTAGTCCTCCACCACTTACATCCTAGCTTGCCTCAAGTGGGGATGACTCATCCTCCTTCCCTTGGGTCAAGATGGGGAGTGACTATTATGATCCATACTTAGAAGAAGAGGTGAGAAACACACAGAGAATTGACACCGTGACCAAATACTCCTCATTGCAGAGTTCACTATCGCGTGCACTCCTTTTACGTTCAGTTAGTTTGAACCTCACTATTTCTTCGGGTCAGGAAGTTATATAAACCATCTTGAACTCTTTGGACTTGTTCTATGCCAGGCTTTTTCTAGAACAAAGAAGGGCACCGGGACTGGGTGGCTCGCCTGCTCAAGTCATACACACCGCTTGATCCAAATGCACGGAAGAAAGCTTTCCCACAGGAAGATGTCTGTTGGAAAGATTGTCAGGATAAGTGACTATTCAGTCAGAGTCCATGCACAGATTTCTAGAGCTGGAAGATGAGCTATGACTCTGAAAGAGTCTCATATGAGTCAAAAGGAAATTGAGCCCAGGAGGGGGAGATGACTTGCAAAAAGTCACTCTACTGTAATCTCAAAACTGGAGCCCAGCTCAGAACATTCCAATTGACAGCCTATTCTAGTTTTCCAAAGATAACATGGGGCTGCCTATCAATATGTCACAGAAAACAAAGTGAGTTTCGTCAGAGCGGAATAGACTCTTTTAGATCCACTTTCTTGAATCCTCTTCATTTTGTCATCATTTAATCTTTTTCTGCTGATGAACGCATAGCCTTTCCAGGTAAAGTTAAAGAATAGTATGTTCACGCACCAAAGTGCCGAGAAATGACAGTGGAGTGTTCAGCGCTGAAACATCTCTGCCACATCCTCCAAGGCTCAGGGACCATTAAGGGAGAGCAGGTGGAAAGAATGTAAGAGCCAGAAGAAGGGGAGGAGAGCTTCGTGATACTGTCTTCTAGACACAAAGTGGCTGTGGCATGCAAGACTTCACAGTGGCCAGACTGGCTACCTACACAAGACCTGCATAACAGGAGGGGAAAATGATGACATCACAATAGAAGAGAGACTACTTGGAAAGAAGGGATTCAGTGGGAAAAAATGGCCAGTAGAGGGAGGGGTTTATGATCATGGTATACTGTTTATATTTTTGGAAGATTTTTTTTCTTTTTTTCGAGGTAGGGTTTCATTCTAGTCCAGGCTGATCTGGAATTCACTATGTAGTGTCAGGGTGGCCTTGAACTCATGGTGATCCTCCTACCTCTGCCTCCTGAGTGCTGAGATTAAAGGTGTGTGCCACCACACCTGGCTTTTATGGAAGGGTTTTTTTTGTTTGTTTGTTTTGTTTTGTTTTTTTTTTTGAGGTAGAGTCTCACTCTGGTCCAGGCTGACCTGGAATTAACTATGTAGTCTCAGGGTGACCTCAAACTCACAGCGATCCTCCTACCTCTGCCTCCCAAGTGCTGGGATTAAAGGCATGCGCCACCACGCCTGGCTTTTATGGAAGCTTTTAATACAAGTAAAAAAAAAATTAAAAGAATGGCATTTTCCCCTGATCTGCTAATAGCAAAAATATCTGTAGAAATATATCCTACTGCAGTGAGGAGAGGGGAATTTATCCTGGGTTCCCATTGAGGTGTCTGGACCTGGAAGCGGTCTGTTGACCTTGGCTACAGAGAGGATTTTGAACTGTGCTGCTGCTTTTCTCCACCTCTGCTTTGTTTCCCCACAAGAAGAGGAGGTGGCCCTCCCTTTGTAGACTCAGACAATGCACCAGAAATACAAATGTGACTTTGTGAAAGTGAGTGAGAATCTTAAAAAAACAACAAAAACTTATCTTTATTTTTTTACTCTAGAATTAGAAAATAGTCTTGCCCCTAGAAAACCTTTGCAAAACGTATTGTTATTTTCTTCCTAATTCTCCTTCATGTGCTCTCTGCTGTTGAGTAGCTTGAGATGCTAATTAACCTTTGTTTTATTCTTTTCCCACCTTGACCATCAATCAGGTCACCCCATCAAGCACCACATTGCAGTTTTTTTTTTCGTGGGAGATGGCTCAGCTTGGTGGGGGCGGACTTGGGTTATAGTCATGTAGAACTGAGTTCAGAGCTTTGTGATCTGAGGTGGGTTATTTAACATTTCTGAATCCTAGTTCCCACAGATCTAACATGTGGGGACACGGGACTAGCTCTGCGCCCGGCACATGTTGAGTACTCTCGTTCCAGGTGGGTGGGACACTTCTAGAATTCCTGTCCATATTTGATTGTCCGCATTCTCATCTGCACTGGGATGTCTGCGTGCACCATGCTTATGTCTGTAATCCCAACATCCCGCGTACTGCCTACTACATAGAAGGTGCTCCGAATGTACGTTTGGTGAATGGATGATCAAAATCTGAGGATTGTTATAGGTGTCTCTCTAAACTTGGGTGGCACACTGGCAGATAATGCCAATTCACAGGACCCTCTCTGCAGTGCCCTGCTCCCAAGCCACAATGACGCTTAGCCTTACAGTAGTATGGACATCATCTGCTTCCTGGCTTCCTACCTTGGGTTTACCTGGTTCACATTTAGGAATTACGAAAGGCATTTCTTCCCGGTCTTGTGTCAACAGGAAGTAGAAATTCTTTGATTTTTTGTTTTGTTTTGCTTTGTTTTTTTGAGGTAGGGTTTTGCTGTAGCTCAGGTTGACGTGGAATTTACTATGTAGTTGCAGGGTGGCCTTGAACTCATGGAGATCCTCCTACCTCTGCCTCCCAAGTCTTGGGATTAAAGGTGTGCGCCACCATGCCCGGCTTGATTTTTGTTTTTCCAAGGTAGAGTCTTGCTCTAGCCCAGGCTAACCTGGAATTCACTACACTCTGAAGATTTAAAAACCATATCTGGGGCTGGAGGGATGGCTTAGCGGTTAAGGTGTTTGCCTGCAAAGCCAAAGGAACCAGGTTTGATTCCCCAGGACCCATGCTAGCCAGATGCACAAGGGGGCACACACATCTGGAGTTTGTTTGCAGTGGCTGGAGGCCCTGGAGTGTCCATTCTCTCTCCCTCTCTATTAAATAAATAAATAAATAAATAAATAAATAAATAAATAAATAAATTTAAAAATCATATCTGAAAAGCTAGAAAAGGCAAATATTAAAATAGTCTGGTTAAGAAAAAAAGTCTCATGGACTGGAGAGATGGTTTAGTGGTTAAGACACTTGCCTGCAAAGCCAAAGGACCCAAGTTCAAGTCCCCAGGACCCACGTAAGCCAGATGCCCAAGGTGGCACATGCGTCTGGAGTTCATTTGAAGCAGCTGGACGCCCTGACATGCCCATTCTTTCTATCTGCCTCTTTCTCTCAAATATATAAAAATATATTTTAAAAAATCAAAAAAATAAAAAGTTCTAATAACAATTCTCATCATGGAAAACCCAGTATGAACCCTTGATGAGGTCCATAATTTCCAAGAGAACTGAGGGCTTTTAATGTCCCTGTTCCACTATAGATAATTTCCTTCTCAACTGGAAGACCCTAACAGCAGTTGTGTTAGAAATCAAAATAGAGGAGAGAGAGAGAGGGAGAGAGAGAGAGAGGGGAGGGAGGGAGAAATAAAAGGAGAATATAACATGGTGATATGCTAAGTCCTTCCCTGGGGGACCAAGAGTTTTGTAAAGAAGTGGTGTCAGTGCATAGGCAGGTGAGCTGCTCAGCCACACTCCTTGGGTCAGGGCGTGTGAGCAGTGGTGGAGAGGGAGGTAAGAGAGCAGGAAGCTGGTGCCAGGGAGCCACGCTGGGCAGATGACCGCTGCTCGTGCCAAGGAACAGGATGAGAAAAGCAAGTGCTTGGGAGGAAAGGAGAGGGCGGACCGGATGCTTGTGTGAGAAGCTCTTCCTCTATGTTTGCTTTCAGTCTTTTGGTTTCTTTATTTAAGAATGGCAAAAAGGCAGGGTGTGGTGGTGCACACCTTTAATCCCAGCACTTGGGAGGCAGGAGGATTACTGTGAGTTTGAGGCCACCCTGAGACTGCACAGTGAATTCCAGGTCAGCCTGGGCTAGAGCAAGACCTCCTACCTTTGAAAAACCAAAAAAAAAAAAAAAAAAAAAGAATGGCAAAAAGGAAAAGGAGTGGAGCAATGGCTTCGTGGTTAAAGTGCTTGTCTGTGAAGCCTAAGGACTAGAGCAAAAAGGTCCAGGAATGGCAAGCAGAATTCACCTTGGCCAGCCCTATAAATGACACATCCCGACCAGTCACTCCTCTGGGCCTTACATCTTTGTACAGCCAATTCCCCCTGAATCTAGACTGTTTTCTGCCCTGCTTTACTCAGTTGAATATGACAGAATTAGGATTGAGCCAGTCCTGGCTGGAACTTAAACAAAACCTGGCAGTTTTGGCCTTTTGCTTTTGGGGATCCTGAGCTGCTACATAAGGCATCTGTTTGCGGCTACCCAGGCCATGTGGAGAGGGCATTTGGAGAGGGACAGACTCTGAGGGTCTATGAAAGAGAAACATGGAATTCAACTACCGCTGAGAACTAAGCAGCTAAGCATAGAAGTCCAGGTAAGTTATCCCAGCTCCCACCACGCCCCTGAGCCATCCTCTCTGAGCATTAGACATGGAAATAGCCACTTTGGAGGTTGTGGTCCCTGCCCTGGAACATCAGGACCATGCATGAGCCAGCCTGCTGAGCTCCATCCCATTCCTGACACTCAGCACCGTGAGAAACCGTAAAAGTGCTATTGTTTCAGGCTACTAAGTTGGAAGGGGATCGCTTTATAATTCAATAGATTATTTAAATTTTAATTATTTATCTAGAAAGGGCCATTGCTATAACCTAAACCCATGTCCTTGGCTTGGGGGACAAACAATAAGTGAAGTCCAGTAAGGACATTATTCATGGAAGCTGTAAGTGGCAGTAAGTTGTTGGTTTACAGTAAAAATCACTTCAAGTATTGGTTGTTGATCAGGGCTGAGATTTTTCTGTGTTATAAAGTTCCGATTTGTTTATTTCTCGGGATTGGTTCGTTTTGGGAGAACAGACAGGAGCTTGGCAAAGAGTTCAGGCCAGGGGGGACCTCAGGGATGACTACGATGCTCCATGCACAGCTTTCTCCCCATCGCCAAGGGGCTCATACTCTCATGTAGAAAACAGAAAATGCAACCAAGCTGGAGGCAGAGGTAGGGATCACCGTGAGTTCAAGGCCACCCTGAGATAAAAAGAGTGAGACAAAAACAAAAAAAAAAAAAAAAAAAAAAAAAAACAACAGAGCACACGCACAGCTGAGGCGTACATTGTCATGTGACTAGCATTTATTGTGTGTGCTAACTGTGGGCCAAGAATCTCATTTAGTGTTTAAAACATTTATAATTTTAGATAGCGTTAAACACACTTATTGAGGTGTAACTCGCACACCATAAAATTCACCCCTTTCAGTTGTATCGGTTTTAGTATACTATAGTTCTGTAGCCATCATCATCATCCAATTCCAGAACCCTCTCCTCACCTCTACAAGAAACACCTACCGCTCAATAAGGATTCCCCAGTTCCCTTATCTCTCAAGTCCCTGGAAACCACAAGTCTCTATGCATTTATCTCTCTTTTTTTTTTTTTATATATAAATAGAACTATTTGGTATATGTGGTGGGCTTGTATAGCTTAGCATAGTTTCAAAGTGCACCCATGTTGAAGTATATACAAGCACTTTATTTTTTATTGTTAGATTGGGTGGCTAGTCCGTATTTGGTTTCTTTGTGGATGACATCCGAGTTGTTTCTGTATTTGACTATCATGGGAAGTGGCACTACAAACATTGTAAGGAAGCTTCTGTGTGGACATATGTTTTTGAGTCTCGTGGCTATTTACCTAAGGGTGGAATTGCTAGGTCATGTGGTAACTCTCTGTTTAACACTCTGAGCAAATGGTAAACTATTGCTGTCTGTCTTTTTTGTTTTACATCTCCCAGTAGGTGTGAAGTGGTATCTTGTGATTTCGATTTGCATTTCCCTAATACTAATGATGTGGGGCATTTTTATGCATTATTGATCAAATATAAGTATGTGTGTTTTTGAGAAATGTTTATTCAAATCTTTGCCTAGTTATTCTATTTATTTATTTATTTATTTTTTATTTATTTATTTATTTTTGGTTTTTTGAGGTAGAGTCTCACTCTAGTTCAGGCTGACCTGGAATTCACTCTGTAGTCTCAGGGTGGCCTCGAACTCATGACGATCCTCCTACCTCTGCCTCCCAAGTGCTGGGATTAAAAGCGTGCACCATCACACCCGGCTAAATCTTTGCCTAGTTTTGAATTGGGTTATTTGTTATCATTTTTCTATTACTGAATTGCACATGTTCCTTATCTAGTCAGAATACAAACCCTGTGTCCACCATGCTACCCTGAACATACCTGACCATGAATCCAAATTCTGTATTAGATATATGATTTATAAATGTCGTTTTCCATTCTGGGATTGTCTTTTATTTGATGGCATTCTTTGAAACACAAAGTTCTTTAATTTTATCACTTGTGATTTTGATGTTAGAGCTGAGGAGTTGTCTAATCCAAGACCATCAAGCTTTATTTTTGTGTTTTATCCTAAGATTCTTATTGCATTACTATTACCGTTGGGGTTTGATCCATTTGGAGTTAATTTTTTTTTTCTTTTTTTGGTTTTGCAAGGTACAGTCTCACTCTGGCCCAGGCTGACCTGGAATTAACTATGTAGTCTCAGGGTGGCCTCGAACTCTCGGCGATCCTCCTACCTCTGCCTCCCGAGTGCTGGGATTAAAGGTGTGCGCCACCACGCCTGGCTTGGAGTTAAATTTTATGTGTGATATGAGGCAAAGGCCCAACGTTTTTTCAGATGCATGTTTATTGTCTCAGCCCCATGGAAAGATTAGTCTCTCTCTGCTGAATTATCTTGACAGCCTTGTAGAAAATCAATTGATCATCAAAGAAAAGGTCTTATTTGTATAATCTATATTTTTATCCTAAAGCCAATGATCTAGTCTTTATAGGAGCTATATAAGGAAAAAAGTCTCTTAAAGACTTGGGCAGTTTTAGCACATTATTTCAGTTCTTAGAATTAATATGCATTAATGCTAAGACTGAGAATCTCTGATACCAAAAGCCCAGCTAGAAAGTTAGTATTTTGCTGTCACAGGAGGAATTACTCTGGTATGAGCTTATAATTAGATGGCGAATGCCAAGATGGAAGAAATTTGGATTCTGTGGGGACACCACCTACAGGGATATAAGAGCATATAAAGCAAAGCCAAGACACAGGAGGTGATGCGTGTGGAAGAAAGCCAAGATATCACAATTAATTATGCCTTTGGAGGCTCAAAGGGAGTTACCCAACTAGCCTGCATGGGTCAGAGAAGGTTTTCAAGAACTCACACTTAGCAATGTCAGGAAAGTTTTGCAGAGGTTTTGAGGTTTGGTGTGTTGGGCAGCGTAGGAGAGCGTCTAGGTTGAGAGGAAACAGATGAGATTGGCAACCTGATGGTCCTGTAGGATATAACACAGTTGGGTTGACTTGGTGAGAACCCAGCTAAAAGCTAGGGGGAACTTCCGGTGCTAGTTGGAGATAAGACTGGGAATCCTGGATTATGAAGATTATGAAGGGTTTAGTTCGAATAGATTGACAAAAAGTTTGGCTTTTTTTTTTTTTTTTTTTTGAGCAATGGGAACCAATTGTAAGTTTTATATAAAGGAGTAAGGTTATCTGATAACTAGGAGGTCACAACAATATACTACAGAGAAGGAGAAAAGGTGGGACAAATTGATCAAGAACTCTTGCACATGAGTTGATAATAAGAGTAGGGATGGCAAGAGCAAGGAAATTCCTTAAGATTTGTAATTGACAGGGTAGACTGAATGGCTGGTTTGCTAAGGGGTATGGGAGGAGAGAGGAAAGAGAAGGAAGGACAGAGGAGGAGATGGAGGAAGCAGGAGAGGGAAGGGAGAAGGCAGGGAAGACGCAGGAGAAAATAAATGACAAGAAGGAAATGAAAGGGAAGGGCTAGAAAGATGGCTCTGTGGTTGAGAGAACTTCTTACGCAAGCACAAAGGTCTGCGGAGGCCTGAGAGACAGCTTGAGTTTATCCCAAGGACCTGCATGAATGGCTGGGTGTCCCTGTATATCTGTAAGCCCAGTGCTTATGGGGAGCAGAGACTGGAAATCACTGGGCTCATAGGGGACAAGGGGAGGCTCCACGACCAGGAAAAGACTCTAGCTCAAGTAAGCATGGGTGGAAGTGCAATGGAGGGCACCTAGTGTTCCCCTCTGGCCATCACAGTTGAGCACACCCCACTACAGGTAAGTGCATGAGACCCCACATGGGCACACACACGTGCATACACCATGTCCAACGTGCACACACTCCCACATTGCATACACATGCATTAAAAGGGGGGAGGTAAGGTGAAAAGTAAGAATGAAAAGGAAATGGACATTTTTGGGGTTTGGAGAGATGGTTTAGTGGTTAAGGCATTTGCCTGCAAAGCCAAGGGATCCCTGTTCAACTCTCCAGAACCCACATAAGCCAGATGCAAAAGGTGGTGCCTGCGTCTGGAGTTCGTTTGCGTGGCTGGAGGCCCTGATGCACCCATTCTCTCTCTCTTTCAAATAACTAAATAAATTAAATAATTGTTCATGATTACCATCATCGATGCTGGTATGTTGTGCACTGAACAAAAATCAGCAACTACATTTTGAAAGGACAGCTATCTCCAAAGTGCAAAAAAATAATAATAATAATGGCATAAAATAATGTCTGGTGGTCCTTTCCAGTCCCAATGGCACCATCATTCTCTTTATTTTAATATGAGACTAGTAAATAAGAACTATCTTGAAATTTTGATTTCTAGCCCAGAGTTCATCATTATACTTCCAAATTTTATTGAGAAAATATTTGAAGCCAAACAGCAACTTTCATTTTGTTGATTTTTTAAAGAAAGCTTCATTCATATTCATTTGACAAATATTCATTTATCACTTGCTCACATTAAATAGGCCCAGGCTTGATGCTATGGTAAAGCTCTGTGAAGTGTAAAACCTCTGCCTCCAGGCCGTTTGTAATCTGGGAGAAGGTGAGGGCAAGGGAGGGAGATGATCCTGTCTGTTACCTGTACAGGTAAATGTTGGGCAGGGGAAATGGCTCAGAGGGCAAGAGTATTTGCAGCACAAGCATGAGGGCCTGGGAGGACTTGGGTTTGAACCCCCAACACCCATGTGAAAAGCAGGGTATGGCTACACATGTCTTTAAAACCAGTCCTGTGGGGATCAGAAGCCAGAGAATCACCAGGGCTTGCTAGACAGTCAGTCTGACTGAAAATGACAGCTCCAGGATCTGTAAGAGATTCCATCTCAAAGGGGAAAAAAAAAAAAAAACCTCAGAAGAGTGACATGAGAGGACATTCCTGATGGCCCCCACATGCATGTGCTCGGATACGTGCATCTGCATGCACACGTGCATACAACACATACACACACATCATATCACACAACCAGACCAAACATACTGCATGCGCATGCAAGCAAATGCCAGTGGAGTGGGTCACTAACAAAAAATAATGCTTTTGGGGCTGGAGAGATGGCTTAGCCATTAAGGTGTATGCCTGCAAAGCCTAAGGACCCTGGTTCGATTCTCCAGGTCCCACGTAAGCCGGATGCACAAGGTGGCTCATGTGTCTGGAGTTTGTTTGCAGTGGCTAGAGACCCTGGCATGCCCATTGTCACTCTCTCTCTGTCTTAAATAAATAAATAAATAAATAAATAAATAAATACATAAATAAATAAACAAATAAATAAAACAATGCTTTTGAGAGTTACTTCAAAGCAACTTCTCGTCTAGACTTGGACAAAATAGATAATGGAAGACTAGAAATGATACACAGAGAGAAACAAACAAAGAGGGGGCGGGAAGAGAGAGAGAGAGAGAAAGAGACACATAGAGAGAAGGAGACAGACATTTGGGGGAAAGAGGGGTGGGGAGAGGAAGAGAGAGAGAAGAATGAGAAGGAATCAGCTGACTTGGTCAGTCAGAGATGAGGCCCTGTTTAAGAAGAAGAAAGAGAAACACTGAGTCAAAAAGAGGAGGAGAAGTTAGCAGTGTGTTCTCCAAGCAAGAATCAGTCTGAGGGAAGCAGGATCCGGGTCCTGGTGCATCTTTACCATCTAAGGTAAAAGGGGAAGGAGGAGTTAGGGATGATTTTTTTTTTTTTTTTTGAGTTATAGATGATAAGACCCATGAATACATCCTTACAAAGCCACTAAGAGCAGGCTTTTCCCAGACTTCTTATGGGTGTGCCGCGGATGCGAGAATGTCAGGCCCCTCTCAGAGCAAGAGACACAAGTTCCCACTTTGTTTCAGCCCTTGGAGACACCTGCTCACTACCAGTGACATGGGCCACGACCCAGAGCTCATTGTCGAATGTTCCCCTGTCACTCTCTTTTCCAAAGTCACATCTCCCTGCCTGGGATGTCGCTATGGTATCAGAGGCGATGGGACCTGGGGATGCTGGTGACTGCGAGTCGGCTCCATTTTCCCCTCTGCCCTTATGGAGTCTAACCCCACCCCGCTCCATTTTGTGTGTGTGCTGCTTATTTGGGATGTAAACCCCCATTCTGGGGCCTAGGGTGCACTCTGCGCTTTGTGTAGTGCCCTGGGTGGCCCAAGATGAGACCTTGGGAAAGGTTTCTAAAATACCAAATAACACGTTGACAATTGATACATAAATGAGTCAGAAATATGGAGATTAAGTTTTCGCTGAGATGCACATGAATTAAGGAGAAAAGTGTTTGAGGCAATTTAAAAAGAAATGCCATGAAACTTGAAGCCCTCGTGAAATAATGCAGCATTTTGGAGAAATCTCTAAATGGATGGGATTTGGTCTACAGAGTCATTGGGGCCCCTCACCATTTCACATAAATCTCATTTGAAGAAATTGATGTGACTTTGAGACAGGTTAAAAAGGGTTGGTCGCTCTGGCTTTGATGGGCTCGTCCCATTCTAATTGTTCCGATTTTAATGTTTTTTTTTTTTTTTTTTACCTTGTTCTGCGGTTCATGTCTAAATACTAGAAGATGTTTATATTACATACATTCAGCTTTAATTGGCCCTTAAAAGAAGGTGTTGATTAGAATCTGTTCAACATCAACAGCTACCTCACACAACATTCTGTAATTACTGTTTATTAATTTAGTTCAAGTGGCATAGTTGAAAGCCCTGTTCAGATGGGAGAAGTAAATTGTCACTGGTATTGAATATGTAAATTATGTGCATTGTAAATTTCCATGAAGAAATGTTTAAAGTTAAATGCTGTGCACATAAACCCTTCCGGTTTTATCTAACCCAGCTCTGGGAGTGGAACCAGGTCTTCTCGCATATGGTATGGCAAACCGACAGAGGCTGGGCCTTGGTCCCGGGGCAGTACATCATACCCAGAGTTTGTAAAATGAGATTTTGTAATCAAGTTTTGTTGTACGTGTTCCCTTTTTCATGAAACAAGGCGACTCTAATGTGTCCTCTTTATCCTTGTTCACAAAACCCTTCCATGGAGTTCCCCAGCAGATTTTCTCAGCCTGTTTGGCAATCCTGCAAATTTCCTGGCTGCCCTGAGGAGACTTCTAGAATGATGCTGTTGGGTAGCATGCTGAAAACAACAGGAACTGAAGATAGCTTTCCTTCAGCAAAGGGCTGAAGTAAGTGACTGTGAGTATGAGCTTTATTCCTCCCCCTCGGGTGTCAGAGAAGATGGCAGAAACAGGAGCTGGAGCTGATAGGATAGTTCTGGAAGCTCAAGCTCTCTGATCTCTGGAAGCTCCACTAAAGACTCAGAGTAGCCTTCCCAGGAGAGGGTGTGGCTTCGTCTGGTTGCAATCACTTTATTCTTTGAAAGATTGCCTAGGATTCTTACTGAATTAAGGTTGAATTAAGTGAAATTTTCCTTTAAACATCAACCAGAACATTTTGCTTTTCTCCCCCTCTGTACTAATAGGGCTTTTCAGTCAATTTCTTTAATCCATGCATTCCTGGGATGGCTCACTGATAAAGTGGGGAAAATAACAGTAGCTTCTTCATAGATGGGATGCAAAGATTAAATGAGAGAATCCTTGTACAGTTCAGAAGACAGAACCTGCCCATAATAATGCATAGGCAGTAACTGTTAACTGTCATTTGTCACTGTCAACTTTACACAGAAGGACTGGGGATTAAGCTCAGTGGTAGAGTGTGTGCCTAGCATGTCTGGAGCCCTATGTTCCATATCCAGCACCTCAAAAGTGTTAGATGGGTAAAGACAGACTTCCAAGTTCTGATTCTTTCTTTCTATCTATCTATCTATCTATCTATCTATCTATCTATCTATCTATCTATCTATCGTATCATTATTTATCTATTATCTCTACTCTTTCTTTCTTTCTTTCTTTCTTTCTTTCTTTCTTTCTTTCTTTCTTTCTTTCTTTCTTTCTTTCGTGGCAGCTATATAACTATATAGCCCAGTGTTTTAACCACTAAGCCATCTCTCCAGCTCACCTCTAACTTTTTCTTTTGTTTTTTTGAAGTAGGGTCTCCGTCTAGCCCAGGCTGTTGTGGAATTCACTACGTAGTCTCAGGCTGGCCTCAAACTCATAACGATTCTCCTACCTCTGCCTCCCAAGTGCTAGGATTAAAGGTGTGTACTTCTAGCTTTTATAACAATCCTCCTGCCTCAGCCTCCCAAAGTGTTAGGATTGTAGGTATGAACCACCACACCTGGCTCCTTTAGTATTAAAAGATTCCATTTCTCTAAATTTCTGATTGTTGGGGAAAATCTTAAATTTACAAATAGACAGAAAAGTTGTTTTAAAAATTTAGAGATGAAAGCCAAAAAAAAAAAAAAAAAATTGGGGTCTTGATAAGCACAAAAATTCAATTCATTTTTTTCCTAAAGATTGAAAAGAGTAGTTGAGGCAAAAAGTACATCTGGCTTCTCTGCCGCTGAAGCCCACACGTGCCCATTTGGGGGGCTCTCTGTCTTTGTACAAGTTTTTCAGCCCAGATGTTGGATGTTTTCAATTTTGCAGAATCTGACTATAAATGAACTGAAAAAAAAAATGGCCCAACTGTTACTGGGACTAATTATGATGGTTCCAAGGAGAATGCGCATGCTTTCACTTTTCCTTCATGAAGTGTTCCTGAAGAAAGCCTTTTGATTGAAATAACCCTTTTGGATGATAGCCGGTGTTTTCAGAAGTAATAATAATGCTTCTTCAGACCCACAGAGCGGAAGCTGTGGAAATGCACAGTGATTCAGATGCGCCCTCACTCATTTCATTACCTTCCTCTGCGGCAGGCGCCGTGCATTAGTCTTTGTGTTTTATAAATGAGGAGACTGAGGCAGGAAGAAACAAGGGCATGGGGCAGCAAAGCTGCAAAGCCAGTGAGTGATAGAACCGGGAGACCCGGAACCTTGGGCTCTGATTAGGTTCTGACCCCTGGGCCAAGGTGGTTAGAAGCCACCACCAGGGACAGTATTGGCCCAAGAGAGCCCCACTCACCCAGGTAAGACTGCTTCATGAATCAGATATGCTTCAGCTATAAATTCATTTTTCCCATTTAGTTCTATTGAATAATTATAACCCAAGCTCCCAATCCCTCCCATAAGTGGAAATGAAGATTTTTTTTGTGTGTTATGGGAGGATTCTATATATTGCCAAAGCTCAGATTTTTTAAAAAAATATTTTATTTATTATTTATTTTATTTATTTATTTGACAGAGAAAGGGGGGGGGAGAGAGAGAGAGGATGGGCATGTCAGGCTCTTCAGCCACTGCAAACGAATGCGTGAGCGCCCTTGTGCATCTGGCTAACGTGGGTCCTGGAGAATTGAACCTGGGTCCTTTGGCTTTGCAGGCAAATGCCTTAACTGCTAAGCCCTCCCTCCAGTCCCAGATTTTTTTTTCCGTCTCTCCAGATCCTACCCTATTCTAGTCCCAGTAGAGGTTTTGAGAAGCTGGGAAAAAAAAATGGAGTAGATCCCCTCAGAGGAGATTTCTTAAATCTCTGGAATATGGTTTTTCATCTCTCTTCTAATCTCTTCCTTACAGAGAAGGGAAACCATCTTACATATGGTTTAATTTTTTACAACATATTTTGTTTGTTTGCTAATCAAGTTGCCTATTAATGTCTTCATTGCATGTTGGGCACAGACATAGAGACCTGAGAAGTAGGAAGAGGTAGGTGGGGAGACAAACAAGGAGCCTGCTCTCAAGGAGGTGGGAGCGCTCGCGGGGAGAGAGAGCAAACCCACAAATAGCTACGCAGAGAGGTGCTGAAATGAAATGATGATTTATAGACAGGCACACCATCCTGACTCTCTCCTGTGGGGGTCCCCAGGAGAAGTGTTAAAGGAAACTGGGGTAGGGACTGCAAGCAGTGAGCAGCAGCCCATGGCCCCTGTGTAGTGCTCACCGGAGGTGCCTAGATGTAGAAGTGAAGGTAGGGGGAAGCCAGGCTTGGAAGGCTCTTTTGTGCTGAAGTTACAAAGTATCACTGAAAGTTGGTGTGATGGGAAAATGAGCGTGCCCAAGAGTGAGGATTCCAGTTCCAATAAACCACCTAGTTTCCTCTTTTGCAACTTGTGGTGGTTTGAATTGGGCGTTCCCAACAAACTCGTGTGCTTTGAATGCTTGGTGTCCAGCTGATGGCAACTTGGGAGGTAGAACCTTGCTGGAGGGGTTGTTGGGAGGGTGGGCTTAGGGGGGTGTTATTAGCCAGCTCTCCCCGTGCTAGAGCTCAGCTCACTTTTTTGCTACTATTTTCCACCTGCTGGGGCTGAGGTGGTTACAGAGTGTGCTCTACAATCTCTCCTCTGTCATCACGGAACTTCCCCTGGAGATTGTAAACCAAACTAAACAGCTTTCCTCCCATAAGCTGCATTTGCTCCTGTGTTTTGTGCTAACAATGAGGAGGCACCACCACCACTGGAGCGCCTCATCTGTATTTATCAGAATATTAGCCATGGCCCAGGAATGAAAACATAGGTGTGTGTCTGTCAATTGATTGATTTTCAAGAACTTGACTAATTTGGCTAATGAGCCTATGGAGGCAGGCAAGTCCAGATTCAGCATGTTGGTTAGTACGCCTGTGGAGCCAAGGATACAGTTCAAGCCCAAAAGCCTTCCCATGGCAGAATTCCTTCTTGGGGGATGGGGCGATGTAGGGTGGCAACAGGCCATGTATCCATCTTCTGTTCCATTCAGGCCTTCTAGTGATTGAATAAAGACAACCACAGTGTAGACGGCACCCTGCTTCACTAAAGCGTGTTAATATCATCTAAAAACACACTCCTACAGAAATATTTTGAATCATATTTTACCATATATTTGGTTACTATGGTCCGGCCAACTCAACTTATGAAATCAACAAACACAAAGGGAACACACACACACACACACACACACACACACACACACACACACTGATTAGGTATAATATTCCTATACTCCTGCCGGTTTTCCACAGGACTCTGTTCACTTACTCAGTCTTTAAAATTACTAATTGAGTGCCTACTATGTGCCAAGCCCTGAGGGTCCGGTCATGAGCAAGACAGACAGTGCGTTCATGGAACATGTTGACCTCATGGAAGTTTCTGCTGGCGCCCCAGCTAGCAAACTATGGCCAATGGCCAACTCTGGCCCATAGCCTAATTTTATAAATGAAGATTTATTGAAACATAACTGTGTCCATTTAGTTATGCATTGTGTTCTGTTGTCTGCCTGCTACAAAAACCAAGTAGCTACAACAGAGACCAGTTGCTGTCTGGTTGCTGATGTTTTGAATTGAGAGAGAGAAAGAGAGAGAGCGATAATAAGGAAAAGAATAAAGACACACAACACGATTTCCAGTAGGCATTAAGGTCTTTGAAGAAAAGTAAAACAAAGGGATAAAGAAATGAGGGTGTCTTTTTTTTTTTTTTTTTGACATCAGGGGCTCTGTTCAAATGATATTTGAGCAGGAACCTTATTGCCTAGCAAGGCAGCCATGGCAATCCCTGGAAGAAGAAAGTCTCATGTAGAGGACATAGAAAGTTCCAGAGGCTCTAGGGAACCACAAGCCAGGCTTTTCTGGATCATCACTTTCAACTTGGTCCCTCACTGGAAACATACTAGAAAGTCTTGGGGTTCACTAAAGTTTGCTGAGTGGGCTTTTGAACTATGTGTCCCTGAGCATTAGCACCCCAAATCTTCAAAATTTCCCACGAGTCATCCAAAATTCATATGTGATCAAAGGCCTCTCTGACAGTTGAACTTGATTGTGAATGTAATTAGATTGAGAGAAGCAGTGGGGATTATAAGGCACAACCCTGGGTGTGTCCATGTGGGTGTTTGCAGGCATGATTAACTCATGACCTAATGGATGGACTCAAAATCTGAATAGAGAATGTGGAAGCCGAGGAGCTTGAGGGGTGGGCCTGGTCTGAGGAAGTGGGTCACTGAGACGTGTCTTTGAAGGGTTTCTCTTGGCCCTGGCCCCTTCCTGCTACTGCTCTGTTTTCTGGGTGCAGTAAGGTAAGCAGCCAAGCCCTGTCATGAAAGTCTGCATCTAGCCACACTTGCACTGAAACCTTAGATGAGCAAAACCCACATTTTAGACCTAAAGATCCATTCAAATACACTATGCCAGTAATTATAATATGATACCACGGCATGCCGTGATTGGGTCAGATGTATACTGATACCGTGTTCAGTATGTTCACCTATAATGCCTTTGTTGAAATATAACTCATAATGTGATAGCATTAAGAGGTAGGGATTTTGGAGGTGATTGGATCATGAGAGCAGAGTCCTCTCACAAAGGGGATAAAGACCCTTAGGAAAGTGGCTTGGGGAAGTCCCCCTCTTCTTTCACCATGTAGGGACACATCGAATGTGCCTTGTGTCAGGATGTTGACTCTGTGATGTCTTGAGCTTGAATTTCCCAGCCTCCAGAACTATAATCAACATTTCTATTGTTTATAAATTACTTAGTCTAAAATGTTTTCTAATAGCACCCAGAAGACAGATATAGGGAGCTGTTCATTTACCGTCAACTTACAGTATTTCAACTGTTAATGGTGTTAAGGTGATGTGATGTGATGTGTGTGTGTGTGTGTGTGTGTGTGTATATATATATATATTTATATTTTGAAATTTGATTTTTTTTCCAGGCTGACAATATGGTATGAGGCTTTTATGGTACTGCAGGTTGCAGTGAAGTGTAGCTCCCAGTTAACCACATGATCACACAGGTAAATGACTGATACTGTATAGGCCAAGCTATGATATTCAGTAGGTTAGGCACATTAAATGCATTTCTAACCTATAATTTTAACTTGTGTGATTTTCTTAGGCTGTAGCTTCATTGTACATTGCAGAGCATCTCATCACTTATCACAAGGTATTTTTGTTCATGATAGGAGCAAGTATCTCTGTCTTCTGATCCTGTCTGTGGTTTCCTCTCTGGGAACAAAGTACCCATCATACATAAAAGCTTATTCTCCATTAAAGTAAGAATTATGCCCTGTGCTTCAGTCATGAGATATACAAGAGCCAGCAGACTCACCTGGCATTTTGCTTTGGTAGGAACCCCGCTGGAAAATAAGTAATAACGTCAGAGCAAGGAGGAAGGACAAGATTTCCTTCAGGAGGGGCTGAAGAAATAATGACCAATGATCATTCCGTGTCAATATTTAATTACTAAATGAGGTGAGTGTCATCTGATAGCAATTTGATTTCCTACTCAAATAGCCCTAGCCTGACCAGGCAGCCCATGTGGTCTTGGCAGGAAGATAGCCCCGTCTTTAAAGATGAACTTCCTCTCTATTAGGTCAATGAGGAGTGAACTAAATCTTTTCTACTTGGCTCTTCATATGATAAGAGCTTAACAGCTTTGAAGGAGCTATTACAGGCGAATGCCTAAAAGAAATAACCATTTGAAAAGTCTGTAATTATGTACTTCTATAATAGTGCGTAAAGGGATCACTGTTCCCATCAAGGGTTATTGAGTAAATAGTGAATTCTTCAGTCAGTAACTACTTATTTACATGATGGTCAGTTACAGCAGTCAAGAAACCACAGCAGGCTGTCTGCCAAGCAGTGGAAGTTGGTGCAGAAGGTTCCCCACTCAGACATAAACACACACACACACACACACACACACACACACACACACACACACACATACCCCACAGCGACTTGGAGTGAGGGTGAAGGCAAAGTGCTAACTTGCCATAAAACAAAAAGCTGCTCGTGGGTTCCATGGGCGTCTGCTACCGATTAAGGTTCCAAGTGAGAGCACCCCCTTTCTCTTTGCTTCTCTTTTCCTTTGGAATCTGCCTTTCCCACATTCCTTGTGACTCGGATAGGGATGTCAATCAACTGGAGAGGCTTCTTAGTCGGCAGATCGTCCAAACAGCTCTTCAAGGTCTTTTTGTAGATTCGACTTTATCTGGGCAATATAGAGGCATCTGCTTTTCTGTGTCCCCTGCGCAGAAGGTCTGTGGGAGCTTTGAACTGCTGGTGGCTTTCTTTACGAACACAGAGTGAAGTAAGGGGGAGAAAGAAATGGACTTTTGATCCCAGTTTTGGCTTCCCTGGGCGAGTCATGACAGCAGCTAGATTCTACCTTGAACTTCCCAGTTACAGAGCAGTGGGTTTCTGTTTTATGCATATATGGTTTGAATTGGGCTTCATGTGGGCCTCTCTTCTGGGACTCCCCAATGGGCCCTATTGTATTTGTGAGTTTTCTCTCAGCTTCTCTGCTGTCCATGTAATTATATGAGGATTACTTAGTGTGTCTATCAGAAGACGTTGATTTGTGTTTTGGGTTAGATGACACTGATTGGATGACATCTGCTGTAAATAGTCCACTAAATAGTAGGATTTTGAAAGAAGCTGAAATCAAAGGCTTGGCTTTATCCAGTTAATGCTGCCTCCATTAGCAAGAGTCGCCTGTGTGCACCTGAGTGCCAATCCCAGGACAGGGACTATCCCAGCTCAGACTTTCCCCCGTTCATCTTTTCTTTTCATCTTTGATAAATGTATGACGAGTCTACGTCTTTAACTGTAAAACTGGTGATTAATGTAAGGGGATGCTCTACTAACAGAGACATTATTACTTGAATATTTAATATTTTAACGGTCATCAAGAAAAGGCATGCCTGGATGTGGTGGCACGTGACTGTAACCCCAACACTTGGGATGGAGAGGCAGGAGGACCATGAGTTTGAGGCCAGCCTGGGATACATAGTAAGGCATTGTCACAAAAACAACAACCAACAGCAACAGCAGCAACAACAAAACCCCTACAGGTGATGGTGGCTACTTTCACAAGACTGGAACAAAATGGGGCCTGCCAACATTCTGTCATGAACGAGAGAGGTTTGCATGAGACCGCCAGCCCTCCTGGAGAAGCTAGTGGCTGTTGACAGTTACCCGGGAAGGAGAAGACATTTTCTTCAGCCGGGTAGCCAGCGGTGAGTAGCTACTCACCCACTCGGGCTCTAGTAAATACCCCCCACCCGTGCTTAAACAACCCTCATTCAATTCGGTGTGTCCCTAATATAAAAAGACACCAAAGTAGAAGAGAGTTGAGCTGGGAAGCCAAGGATCAGCAGAAGGAAGAGAAGGGCAAGAGATGGTAATGGGAACACAGGCAATCCAGATACATTATATACCCGCATGATGAGGTGGCACTTGGGAGGTAGAGGTAGGAGGATCACCATGAGTTCGAGGCCACCGTGAGAATACAGAGTGAATTCCAGGTCAGACTGAACTGCTAGAGTGAGACCCTATCTCGAAAAACAAAAAAAAAAAAAAAAAAAAAAAAAAAAAAAAAAAAAAAAGGGGAGGGAGGGAAGGGAAGGAGGGAAATCAGAAGGAGAGATATCTTATTGAAGAACATACATGATGGAACCTGTAATTTCAGTACTTGGGAAGTGGGGCCGAAGGGTCAGGACTTGAAGGCCGGCTTAGCTACATAGTGAGTTTGAGGCCAGCATGGACTCCATGAGGCCCTGCCCCCACCTAAAGTTAATAAAGCAGTTTTGGGAGAGTTGTACTCTTGAGGCTGATGATGGCCAAGGGGCTGCTCACCACCCAGATGACGTCACACAGTCATTCCTCTCGCAAACACAGACTCTTCCAAGGGACAACAGAATGCAGCTCTAATGAACATCGTTCTTTGAGTAAAAAGTAAGCCGTCCTGAAGGAAGGAATGAAAATTGAAGATGTTGGCAAGGCCCCAAAGAAGTTTTCAAAGGAACAAAGCATTGCAAGGTCCAGAGGAAATGAGATTGCCTGAAATTCAGCTGTTTTTTTTTTTTTTTTTTTTTTCATAGCCAAAGGCATAGAGTTAAGAAGCTGAAGTCTAGATTGGGGTCTTTTCAGAAATGCCGTTCCCCTTGGTGAACCTGGCCAATCAGAAGTAGGACTCAAGGGTCTGAGATTGGCTAACACTTGTCCTAAGTGTTGACCTTGACGGAGGACGTCACACTTTCATTCAGCTTCACTCTCTTCCCGGGCTTTTCAGCAATCACCAGGATTTCCGTACCAGGAACGGACCAGCCGTGGATACCCCCACCTAACCTTGCTTCAGCTGTGGCATGTCTCAATTAGTGTGATGTGAAAGCGAGCCGAGAGCGGCTGTCTCCACCACGGGAGCCGGTATCTTCAGTTGTAGCAGGACTTTAGTGTTGCGCTTGAATACTGATAGTAAAAATCTAGGGGGAGGGGTAGTGGGTGCCATAGGTAACTACCTCCCTATCTACCCACTTACCTACCAATTTTAACTAACAAACTAAACTATAGGGCAGGCATGGAGGGAAACCCGCCACAATGCACTAAAGTTGGAGGAATGCTACCAGATTCTTCTATGAAACACTTGTTAGTCATTCACCCATACTTTTTTTTTTTTTTTTTGGAATTCACTCTGTAGTCTCAGGGTGGCCTTGAACTCACAGTGATCCTCCTGCCTCTGCCTCCCGAGTGCTAGGATTAAAAGCGTGTGTCACCACGCCCAGCTCATCCAGGTATTTTTTCAATTGAAAACCTTAACATATGAATATATAAATTTGATCATATCCTCATCCCTTTATCTTCTTTTGTTCCCTTTCACCCATACCCCATCCCCTGAGAACCCTTTTGGTTCAAGATATTCCTTCTTCTGCTTTGTTGTCTCATTCTTTTTGACCTCTTCTGTCCTCCATGTCAAAATGTTGGTGAGATTAGAACTGTGCCCATTGGTGGGTGTATTGATGGCCACTGCGGGGTCACTAGTTGACTCATGTTGGGAAGCCAGTGTCCTAAGGCACAACTGTGCATCCTGAGGCTCTTACATTCTTTCTGCTCCCTTCTCCGCTATGTTCCCTGAGCCCCTCCGAGCCCTTCTGAGGGCTGTGCTATGAGCGTCCCGTGGGGGAGTGCTTCCCTTTGTTTACGAGTACTGTGCAGTTGTTCTCTGCATGTCCACATTAAAGTAATCTTTCAGTGGGAGACTTACACTATGATTTAGGGGGCTTTGCTTGATATCTCAACGTTTCTCACTGATATTTAGTAATCTTAAATCATTTGGGCAGAAAATCAGATACATACTATTTCGGGGAATAGAGGACTAAGAAAGAGTGTTTCTTTTTATTTTGTGTGTGTGTGTGTGTGTGTGTGTGTGTGTGTATGGGTGGTATGTAATGTGATATGTATGTAGCGTATGCATGTGCATGTGCGGATGAGTGTGCACGCATGGGAGTCTTCCTCCTTTTGTTCATTGGTCTGTTTTCTTGAGACAGAGGCTCTCGCTTAACCCACAGCTTCTATGTATTTGGCCCCAGCTATTCTCTGGATTTTGCTCTGTCGCCCCGGAACTGGGGTTACAGACATGTGTGCCGTGCTCAGCAATTTACATGGGTGCTGGGGAATCAAACTCAGGTGGTCTCAGACCGTCATGTTTGCACAGCCAATTCTCTAAGTTGCTCAGCCGTCTCCCTAGCCCCAAACGAGGGCTTCTATACGTGGTTCGTTCTGTCCTCAGTGCTATACAAGGTTAATTTTTTCCCCCATCCAAATAGCAGCATGAGAAAATCGGAGACCTTTCCTTCAGGTGGCTTGGGAGCGGCTGAGGCTCTGGCTTGGCTGGTAGAACAGCATAAATGAATGGTGGACGATTCCTCATCTATGGCTTATGTTGGGAAACAAACACTGTCTTGGTGGTGGCTTTCTTTGCCTGGCCATGCTGGCTAATGTTTTCATAAACTCTTCTCACCTGACTCCTACCCTTGCCTCACCCCCTCCGTGCTTCACTCATTGCTATTGCTAGCTCTTGTCATCTTCTCTATTTCTGCCCTGAGCTCATCTCTAATTGGATCCAAGTAGCAATAGAAATGGGGGAAATTTCTCTTAGGGACATTGTGTAGGAGTCCTGAATACCATGGCTGTAATGACCCTGCCTCTTAGTGGTATACATTATGCCTTAAAGTGCTTAGCCATGCTTCAATCCAGACCATTCAGAACTTTAAGGGCCTCACCTCCATATGAGGTCCTGACATACAATCTCCTATGAAAGCAAAGGAGGTGGTCGTTAACCTACCCCAGTTCCTGTCACTTAACCCCAAACATCCTAAATCCATCCTACATTTTAGTGAAGAATTTATCTCCCATTTTGATAGCTTTATTTATATCCGGCCTAATGAGCTTTGCAACTCGGTGTCTTTGGGAAATGATAAAATATTCATTTTGGCGATCACATTTATTGATGGTGAAGTATAGAAATGGCACTCAAGTCCTAACGGTGCTCCCCCTATTCTTCAAGGGGTTATCACCTACAATCAAGAGATACTGATCTTTAAGACTAGGGGATGGTGAGTAATTAGGCTTCGGAGTCTTTAGGATTTTTTTTTTCTGTGTAAAAAAATGCCTTTTTCCAGATGTAGGGCTGAAGTATCAGTCATTTCTGATGTGTTCAGAGGCCATTTGCAGAGTAAAGTATCAAACACAATGGCTCCTTTGAATTCCTTTGCAAGAGGCAGAACATTCCCAGCCTCAAGACTCGGGTCCTTCTTGCCTTCCTATGTGGAAAAAAACAAATCTCCTCCAACTTAAAGAAAGAGTCTTCCTTCTCCTCGCCCCGCACCCCTGACCTCTGAACCCGATCGAGTTCTGCTATTTCTGAGGAAATGGTTTGCCTCAGCAGCTTGGCATTGGAAGGTGAAAGACGGCGAGACTGGAGGAATTTCAGTTTGTTTTCACAGTGCCAGTTGGGATGTTGGAGAAAATCTCTGTGACATTTAAACTGCTAGTTACTTTATTAGATTTTCATTTCTGAAGCAGATCTAAGGAAATGCAGGCGGTCCATGACTCGGGCCAGAGCGTGTGCCTGTCGTAGGTTCGCTAGGACATTTTTTTCCCTTCACAGAAGGACACCAAATACTGGCTGCAGAGGAAGAATCATGGAGAGTTAAGGAGGGTAGTTTCTCCTTTCAGTCCCTAATGAACTTGAGAATTTTAAAAAATAAAGCATCGCAGAATTTTGGACCAAAAAAAAAAAATTCATGCACGCCCTCATTATTCCTTTGTAGATATTGGTTTTCCTTTACATTTTTTTTTTAAATACCAAGATTCCTAAAGTTGTAGGCCAGTTCAGTTGTGAAAGCAACCCTATTGCTATCAGTGTTTGACAATGAAACTGGACAGATCACAAATGAGAAAGGCCCTTCCTGCTTCCTGTCCCTCTTCCTCGCCTTGATCTCCCTTAGAATATAATTGAACTTAGAGCATGGATAGATTAGATTAAGACAGTGTGGATAGGGAAGTCGGTTCATTCTTTTCCTTGTGGCTTTTGGTTGTTCATAGTTCTTTTAGCTGTTTGGGGCCCGAGAAAGGACTACGCCATGTTCAGGATGGAGTTTGCTCTCCGGGACTTTTTGTATTACCTTTGAAATTAGATTCTTCTCAACTATCCAAGGATAGATTATCCAGTTTGCAGACTGAGTATTTTGTTTCTTTCCTTTCCTTTCTCTTGTTGCCGGTGCTCTGACGGCTTCCTCACTTCCCTGATGCACACGAGATGGACCAGAAAAGGAGACAGGAAACATCCAGTTGCGTTTGTTAATTGCCCTGGTACAATTCATTCAGAAAGAAACAAAAATATAGGCCCAATCCGAGTCTGAAGATTATCTGTGACTTGCATCTGCCCATACTGTCTCTTAGCCTCATTTGTACAGATAATGGAGGGCTGGCAGAACTTCAGAGAAGTATCTCTTCAGCGAGATCAAACGCTTCTCAAAACCCAACTCCCTCTGAAATGGCACATTTTTTCATTCCCATGGGAAAACCACTGCTTAGAGAAGCGAGTAGATAGAGGTGCTGAGAGGGAGAGAGAGAGAGAATTCCTTTAGTCTGATCTGCCTTTGATGGGACAGGCTCGATAACAAATGGCCAAGTTGGGTGATTTGTTCCGGGCCCAGACCTATACAGAGATGTGTGCACGCCTGCACACATGCACATATGTAATATTCAAATCACCTCAAGGCAGTTTGCCAAGAGAGGGGTGCGGAGGTCAGTGTCTGGGGGCTCTCCCCAGCCCCCAACTCCTCACACTCCACCTTTTGGGTTCAGGGACTGCTCTTCGAACTATGACTACCCAGTGGTGTGAAACTAATGATTAACCCTTCGGCACCAGCATTGCAGAGTGTTTCCCACTAATTGGTAATGCAAACCCATTAGTGATGGGTTTGGGGATACACTGGGTCCATATGTCAGAAGGTTAATGAAAAATTAAGTATTGTATTTTGCTGGGGGTAGATTAAAATGTTTAACATGGGTGATGTCTTTTTCTCTTTCCTGCCAGGAGCTGAGATTGGGCACGAAGCTGTTGGCCTACATGAACTGCTCATTCAAGTTGCCTTGACTTTTATCTAGAAGGTCAGAAACTTGGGCCACCAAATTTAAAAAAAAAACAAAAAACCCTACATAGTACTGTCCTTCATAGTTCAGACATGGAGTCAGGTTCCCAGTGGCCATATAAAAAGTAAATTTCATCACCTAATATTTGCAGGCACGTTGCACCTTCAAATATATTTGTTAATTGAAAACATACATATGTGTATACTTTTTGCCATATTTAGGCTCCTGGAAATGGATAAGAGGAAGGTTTATTGGGGAACTTGATTTGGACTCAAGGACCCATTTGTGCAAGTGTATTTCTTGTTAATAGGCCTTTGTTCTTGCTGTAACCCTCAGACAGGAATTTTGAGAGGCACGCTCATTTTCTTCTAAGTCCTATCGGCATAGTAATCATCTTGGCTGAAAACCAGCTGCCATTTGCATGTTTAATAAAAATATAACACCAATACCATATTCAAAACTATTTTTCCTTTTAGCTTAAGACTGCAAAATGATCTGGTTCTATATATCTACCATAAGTGCTATTTACCCCAGGTGAAGTCTTTAAAAGAGGGAGATAATGCTAAAACAATTTGATTACTCTTCTCTTCCCCTATCAGTCACAAACCATCTCTCTTAATTATGGTATAAGGACATTTACATAACCAGGGAGAGGGTCCTTTAACTACATTTCTATTATGCTTGGCACTTGGGAGAAAGGATATTATATTCATGTGCATTAGAGATTGCTTATAAAAGATCAAGACAATAATAGCCGATCAGACGATAAAGGTCTCTTTTTCTCCTCCCAGACAGGCTGTCTCTGACAGAAGAATACAGTTCATCAAAAGTGTCTGCAGGTTGTCAAACTCAGGGAGGTTTGGGGACCCTCTGTGGCTGTCATGGTCAACAAGAAGATTTTCTGTCGGGTTTCTCCATCACTCAGCCTGAGGAAATAATCACTCACTGCCTCCTGCATGTTTTCATGATAGAGCTCACCATTTGAGAGAAAAGGGCCATTTTATCAAAGGACAATATAGCCCTTCTCTGGGTCCACGTAGCTTCCATTATCAGACCATAATAAATCATATTTACGTTCTCAGTTAATAAGACTGATTATGACACAAGTTCCAGACACGAGAAAAGCAAAGCAGGTGAAAAGATGTTTTAATGAAAATATGATAAGAAAACAGCTTCTTGTGAACATTTTGTGCTATTATTTGTAATGATTACAGACAATTTTTGATGCATCTTCTGTAGCAATGGTTTAAGCTGCCTAAATTGGCTCACTGGAAGATAAGTAAAAATGATAAGAAAAAAAAATCATGAAATCTTCTTATGTTGTCTAGAATCATTACATACATAACAAGTGCAAAATAGGTTTAATGTATATGCCGGGGATGTAGGAGAAACAGAATTCTCAGAAAAGCATGATTTGGGTATTATTCAAAATGATGTAGGTATTTTCTTCTCACCCTACTTTCTAAAGGTTGTGCTCCCTGAAATTGGAGAGTGTTGTCATTAATTTCATCTTTGTAAATGAACCTATAACGAACTCCACCTTTTTTATTCACTCTCACCATTGTTCCTTTTCTTCCCTTATTCCTTTCTCTTTTTTTTCCCTCCCTCCTCTTGGAGCTCAGCACAAAGAGACAAAGAGATATATATTTTCTTCTCAATGTTTGTGCACAACTATTAGTGCTAATGGGAGTTAAGTGCTTGCTCGGGAGGAAAACAGACCCCAAAGTTTAATATTGAAAGCTACCTTATTAAAAAGGGCTGGACATTTTTAGCTTCAGTGAGTTCAATTACATTAAAGCACCAACTTTCTAAATTAGTACAGAAAAGAAAAAAAATAGATAAAATATTGAAATAGCCACAGTCATTAGCTATAGAATACAGAGGAGTGTCTGAAGTCTAAGAGCTCAGGATATGCAGTGCAGCTTGTATGTTCATATTAATTTACCAATTTATGGTGAAACACATAACAATTCCAGGTCAGCATTCAACACTGACGAGTACTTCTTTCCACAGGCTATTTGTAGCCTTGCTGAGAATTTGGTTATCTGTGGTGTTTTGCTTTTTTTTTTTTTTTTTTTTCCCTTCCAAAATGCCATGGGGCTGCTCACATTCCATGGTGTTCTGATAGAGAAATTCTGCAATATTGGACGGTCTCAATTCAGATGCAGCAAGTGGCTGTGATATCTTATGTATTCTGGGTGGGGTGAAGGGGAGGAGGAGGCTTCTTTCTCTCGTGTGCATTTAGTCCTCACAGTGTGTACATAGGATGGGTTCTTCAAAATTCTGCTTGCAGAATAGCCATTGTTATGAACTGAAAAGGAGAGCCTTCGCCATAATGAAGTTTTCATGGCTAGGTTGCTAGGAGAGGACAATATTGATACCATCACAAACTCTTCTCACCCAAAGAAAAGGTAACATATTTAGTGTTTCAAAGACTTAGAATTCTGTTCACAGATATTTGGACTTACTTTTTTTTTTTTAAGATTTTTTTTTTGATTATTTGAAACAGAGAGGGGGGGGGGAATGGGCATGCCATGACCTGTAGACACTGCAAACGAACTCCAGATGCATGTGCCACCTTGTGCATCTGGCTTTTGTGAGTGCTGGGGAATTGAACCAGGGTCCCTAGGCTTTGCAGGCAAATGCCTTAACTGCTAAGCCATCTCTCCAACCCAGAGTCTACTTTTTTAAGGACAATTTTTGCTTATAGTAGGTGTTTCACTTGTAGTGTTGGGAGTGTTGATCAAGTCAATGAAGCTCAAGAGATTAACTGGACAAATCAACTGAAACACGAGAAAAATTTGTGCATTTAGTTGGTAGGGGAGAGCATGTTGGTGTAGGTGCACATGTGTGTCCGTGCAGGGTCCCATGTTTTTCAGCAATGCTATACTCTCTCCTGAAATTAAAAGCCCATTGAAATTCAGTCCCCTCCCCCCAGGTCTTTGCTTTCTTTGTTGGCAATTTCTCTTTGTTCTATTTTAACATGAATGGAGGAGGGGAAGAGCAATTGGCCCTGTGTCATTCATTCACATTGTCTGACTTCCTCAAAAGGAACTGCCTGGACTTCTGCTGTGTCTTCTTTTGGTTTCAGCCCTTATTCCATTTTTCTTTTCATAGGCTGGCTGGAAAATATTGCTTGTAAGAGAATTCCGTAATGCCACCATATATCTGATATCTCTAAGGTGTTTTGTTTTAGTGTTACTGGACTTAACTGCAGAAGACTGTGACACTGACAAAGAATCTGTCAACTCTACCCTGATCAGTACACTGAAATCACTCATGACAGGGAAGACAGCAACCCTCAAAAAGCAGTGGTAGATGCTTTGTCATTGTGAAGCCATTTCATGTTGGACCATGTACTGAGCCAAATGTGTTTTATTTGTCATACTCCACTAGCATGTGTGAAACAGTTGGGGAAATGGCCATATGATTAGACAGAAGGAAGCCTGGATTCTTCATACTGGGACTTGTTACCACTGAATAATGTCTTTGCAAGAGGGGTTGGTTTGGATTTTAATTCCTTGTGTGATAGAAAATAACTGGCATTTGTGGATTGATTCTACAGTGGCTGATCACAAACAGACATCCTAAGTCTACCCCATTTAAAACAGATCGAAAGAAGACTTGGAGCTGGACACGGTGGTACAGGTCTATAATCCCCACTACTTGAGAGGCTGAGGCGAGAGGATCACATTGAGGTGAAGGCCTGCCTGGGCATCTTAGGGAAACCCTGTGTCAGGATAAAACATAAACCAATGGGCTAAGGATGTACCTCAGGGACAGAGCACTTACTTATCATATGTGAGGTCCTTAATAAAATCCCCAGTACCACAAAAACTAAATAAAAATAAATGAAGACTTGGTAATCCAGGTATGGTGGTTGAATGCCCATCATCTCAGCACTGGAGAGACAGAGGCAAGAGGAAGAAGCCAACCTGGGCTGTTTCAAAAACCGAACAACAGAGTTGAAGAGATGGCTTAGTGGCTAAGGCACTTGACTGCAAAGCCAAAGGATCCAGGTTCAATTCCTCAGGACCCATGTAAGGCAGATACACAAGGTGGATCATCTGGAGTTCTTTGCAGTGGCTGAAGGCCCTGGCGCATCCAATCTCTCACTCTATCTGCCTCTCTACCCCCTCACTCTCTAAGTAAATAAATAAAAAGATTTTTTTAAAACCCTGAAAAACAGAAGTGTGATTATTTAACTCCCTGATGCCCCACAGCAACCTGTATACCACACGTTCTAGGCCCGAGGCCATCCTTTTGTGGCTAAGCAGCAGACAGGGTTGGTTTCAGATGAAGACGTTCTTCGGAAGGAGTTCTTATCTGAATGGGATCCAGATTCATATTGCCACTTTACATTCACAAGCGTGTTTGCATGTTGCTGCCTCTATTTGTGTTGAGGGAGAACGTCAGTGCAATGAAGACTCTTGGGAAGATAAGACAAACTTGGACACAAAGGAAATTCCAGTACTGCTTCAACACTGTGACGTCTGTGCTGCAGAGGAGGGACAGAGTAGGCCTCCTTTCCCTCATGGGGCGACTCTTTGAGACCCACGTAGAATGAAAGGCCATCTATTATGGAAAAGAAAGATTGCCTTTTTTCACTACTGCCTGTGTAATTACATATGTATGAGTGCTACAATTCCTCAGAATGAGATCTTGTCCCACATATGATTGGGGAATTATTAAATGTTGACTATTAAATATTTTAGTTAGTTTCACACTGTGTTTATCTCCCCAGAATGATGAATATGCAGATTTATAATGGAATTTCTTCCTTCTCAGGAAAATGATGCAGCCAAGTCCTGGCTGATTCTAGCTTTTACAGATGGGTTCTCTGATAGGGTAACTCACCACAGCAGGCAGCGCCTGTGTCAAGAAAAAAAAAAAATCACACCACCTCCCACCCCTAAGCAGGGGGATCATTTGCACTAGGAAACTGTAACTCTGGCGTAGGTCCCTGGGCACTTGTGCAAAACTATGGCCCAATTTTTAGTGATTGTGGATAACAGTTTCCCAGCCCCAATCCAAGCAGGGGTAGTTAACACGCACTATTGCCAATGGCAAGAAAGGGTGAGGATTAGCAGGAAGACAAAGGAGGGAGTTTGATGCCCCTGGACAGGCAACAAAGCGGGCAACAGTCAGTACGAAACTCTTAGCTCTGTTTTTCTCCAGCCTGTTCAGCTTGTCTTCAAGCTTGGACTTCAGTTCTCCCCTGTGACTGCACAGCATGTGTTTGCAGTGTTGAAGGCCAGGCCAGGACTAATTTTGAAAAGTAAATCTGGGAAACAGCTTAATTTCATCTCCCTAGAGGTTCTTCTGGGACAAAGTTAGAAGGGAAGACAAGTTGAACCAAATAGAAGTTAAAGGCAGAGGATACATGTTTTATTTTATTATTTTTTTCTTTCTCTTATTCTCCAGTTTCTGGACTATGAATGAAGTTTAATGGGTTTTCAGTAAACAGTGGTAATTTTTAATGCTGCACTGCTGAGTTTTACAAGCCGTGTGATGCTGATATAAACTCTGGGATCTTTAACTCATGTGTCTTCTTGAACAGCTAGGAGAAAGGCACAGGTGGTTGCATACAAGTGACCTGTGCTTCATGGTCCCAACAGCCTTGCTGAGGACATACTCGGTGCCAGGCATTGCGCCTGGTCCAATGCTTTTCTTATTATGCCATGTGCTCTTGGTTGGATTGAAAAGCTGACCCAACGCTGAGACATAGTTGATAGAGTGTTTGCCTAGGACACAGGAGGCTCTGGGTTGGACCTCTAGCACCACATAAATGTTGTGGCTATGCATACCTGTAATCCCAGCACACAGGAAGTAGAAACAAGACGACTGGAGAGGTTCAATGTTATCCTTAGATACATAGCAAGTTTGAGGGCAGCCTGGGATACATGAGAGTCTGTCTCAAACTAAAAGAAAAAAAAAGAAAGGGAAAAGAAGAGAAAGAAAGAAAGAAAGAAAGAAAGAAAGAAAGAAAGAAAGAGGAAGGAAGAAAGAAGGAAGGAAGGAAGGAAGGAAGGAAGGAAGAAAGAAAGAGGAAAGGAAGGAAGGGATCTGAAGTCCAAAGTAGCCAATGTGAGCCAGTGATTCAGAGCTTTTGTAACCAACAAGTGATTTTTAAAAACTGGCATGCAGTTTGCTAGTAAAATGACATGCATCATTCCTGGGACTGCCCCTGACATTATCTGTGCCGGTTGGTTCTATCTCTTACTCAATCCCTGGCCATGATTTATTGGTCTAGGAGTGGACAATGACCCCACACAAGTCCAGAGTTTTCCCCTAGGGTTCTCTAAATTGGAACCAAAGGAAGATCACCCATGGTGACGGTTCCTGGATATTGGATTCAGGGGCTTTCTGAACCATGTTTCGCATTGTGTAAAGGCAGTCAGTCTGTGGAAGAGACTGGATCTCTGCTCCCCGCCCCACCTTCTCGAGAGAAACGTGACCCAGATTCATGGCGGAGTTTATACTTCTATCCCAAGTTGTTAATGGGTCCTCCCCTTATTCCCAATTAGAGTCTGAGATCTTCTCAATTCTCTCATTGGCTCAGAAGAGTTTGATTAAGTTCCTGTCACTTTCAACCAACAGAATCTAGACGAAAGCAAAAGTCTTTCCATGTTGCCATTCCTAGCAGATTTTATATTATTATAAAAATAATGTTATTATTGAGAAGATTCCATTTCTTGTTCTGGATCTCTACCTGCAACCTCAAATGACTATCCATGTCCATCAGTGTCAACTCCACAAGAAGAGCCTCCTTGCAGACCCAGCCTGGCTGTAGCTGGCTTTCTACAAGCCTGGCTGGGGCTTCTCCTTGCGTTGTGTGGAATGCGCCATCTATCAGCCTCTTAATAATTATGAATAGCATGGTGGTCTCCTGTTGGTGTTTCCTCCCCTAGGGTATGGAGCACGATGGGCACTCAACCTTATTTTGTTTATCACAAAGTGCCTTACCTGACATCACACCTAGGTTCCCGTCTTTTCTTCAGTGAGGGGAATCAGTCATCATTGGTGGCAGAAGGTGTCCTTGCATGCACCGAGAGTAGCACCACCTCCCACAAAGGGCAGAGGGGAGTTACTTGGGGATTTTCCTTAGATTACTAAAATGTCTTTTTGTCCTTGAAGGCTGGTTCTTTATAAGGGCGAGTGTTAGTCGTTGAAAAGACACTGAATGTAGCCTGTCATGGGAGAAAATGAGACTCCGATGTGTAGAAAAGTGTAGAATACTATGATTTAAGAAAAAAATTTTTAAAAAAAGGAAACAACAAAAGAATAGGTAAAGTCGTAGCACGGAGGGGAGAAGAATATGGATTCTTGAGGTAGTAGGTACTGGGACAGAGACCATCTCGGTGCTAGAGGCCAGGAAGTACCCAAGTATGCAAGTGGAAAGATCTAAATGGCAGGACCTCCATGGTGGGGTCAGAGAAGTGGAGTAGTCTTGGCTGAGGTCAGCCTGAGGACATGGTGCCACCTTCCTGAGGAGGCCTGGCCAGCCAGTGTGGAATCTGCCCCTGCCAGGCAAGGTTCTTTGAGGATTAATTCCACCCAGCAGACTCTTCTGTACTGCTTCCCATGAGACACGAGAAACCGAGGGAGAGTGGATCGAACAGGCTTCTATACTTCCT
This sequence comes from Orientallactaga sibirica, assembly GCA_036365145.1. Classification (NCBI taxonomy): domain Eukaryota; kingdom Metazoa; phylum Chordata; class Mammalia; order Rodentia; family Dipodidae; genus Orientallactaga; species Orientallactaga sibirica. The sequence goes on along the minus strand of JAEOAD010000027.1, from coordinate 15,206,805 downwards.
GATTGCATATACATTTAGGTCTGGCTGGGTGGAAATCTAGAATTCTTGGTTGGTTTTAAAGGAGAAAGGGGAATAAAGGTGTGAGAAAGTCACTAAAATATCCTACGAATAAAGAGCTTCTAGCAATTAATTTAAAAATGTACTGTGACCAGACTTTGTAATCCAATTTTTTTAAAAAAAATCTTTTTGTTTATTTATTTGTAAGCACAGAGAGATAGAGAGAAGAGAGACAAACAGAGAGATTGGGCATGCCAGGGCCTCCAACTGCTGCAAATGAACTCCAGACACATGTGCCTCTTTGTGCATCTGGCTTTGTGTGGGCACTGGGGAATTGAACCAGGGTCCTTAGGCTTTGCAGTCATGTGGTCATGTGCCTTAACCAATGAGCATCTCCCCAGCCCATGTATTCCAATTTTGGTAGACAGCTAATAGTGGCTATAGTTTGAATAAACAAAAGTGGTGTTTTGGTCCATCCTGTTGGACTGGGTTACAAAATCTTCACATGGCCCATGGCCCATGGCCTCTACTGGTCTGTTAGGACATGGAGATGCCAGATGTTTATATAGGTTTCACTCACCACAGTCACCTGGATAGACAGGGCCATTAGCACTATCTCCACTTTGAAGGTGTGGAAATGATCGCTCAGGGAGATGGAGTGACTCACCATGGCCAGGACAGTCAACACTGCAGTGCTTTCTACCACGCTGAGGTATCACCTCGAAGCAGCTACTGCCCTCCCTGCTGCACTTGGAATCTGCAGACTGGGGCAGTAACAACGTTCAATGGGGCAGAGAGAACACATGGTCCCTTCTCAGTTCATCTGGCTTTTGGTCTACACAGCAGCTGACTCAGTAAGAGAAGGAAAGCCCTTTTTAGGGGTTATTTAGGATTGCTTTTTCTCATTTTGGAGGATAAGCCAAATTTAGCCTCAAAGGTCCTTTCTAGTGTGAAAATCTCTTGGATTTGGGGACACAAAGAACAAAAATGGTTCCTGTGTAAAGGCAGCCAGTTGTCCTGCAGTATCTAATCTTCCTTTATTATTTATTGATTTTCTTGTTGAGACAGGGTCTCATGTAGCCCAAGCTATTCTCAAATTCACTATGTAGCTGAGGATGACTTTGAATTTTTGATCCTTTTGCCTCTACCTCCCAAGTGCTGAGGTTATAGGCATGTACTACCATGCCTGGATTTCCTTCTAGTTTTTGAAAAATAAACTTATTTTTTAGAATAACTTTAGATTTGTAGAATTATTGAAAAAGAGACTTCCCATGTTTCCCATAGTGAGTCTCTTTATTTATTAATACTGATAGAATACATACATTAATATTAGCTAAACTCCATCTTTCAACAGATTTTTGCCACTTTCTCTCTCTGTGTCTCTCTCTGTGGGGGGTTATATTCAGAAGACCTCATTTCATGTATTAGGTACACACTTATGTCAGTTTCTCATACATTCCTTATTTTTGTATGACCTTGAGGGTTTTGAGGAGTATTGGCATTTTGTAGCATGTCCCTCACTTTTGTCATGATTAGACTGAAGTATTGTGTTTTGAGGAAAAAGACTTTGGAGGTAAAGTGCCATTTTCACCACATCTTATCATAATATCAACTGATGATTTAATCTTGATTTCCTGGCTTTGATTTGCCAGAAGTCTCCACTGTAAAGTTATCCCATATTGCTCTCTTTGGAAGAAATTCCCTATGTGTTGCCCACATTTATGGAATGAGGAATGACACCCTATCTCCTTAAGGACAGAGTATCTACATAAATTATTCGGGGAGAATGGGAGATTTGTCTAGCTTTCTCCTTCAGTTACTTGTTCGATTATTCTTTGTATCTTATGGACTCATACACTTTGGGTTACAATCTAATATCACTTCATGCATTTGTTGTTTCTTCCTTCCATCGAACTAATTCTCTTGAGAGGTTTTAGCTGGGAATATGGCTGTCATGGAAACAAGTACATTTCCAAAATTCCCTTGAGCTTGATATAACCATATAATTAAGTTCTAGCCAGTGGGATGACAGCCAGCATGGTATGTGCAACTTGCTTCCTTTTTCTTGTTCTTGTGAGCTTGCTAAGATGCAGCATTAGGGTAGAAATGGAGGGGTCCTCTTGGACAGGAAGATAACCTTGGAAGGGAGACCATAGATGGTGGTGCACTAAAGTCATGACTTTGAACCTATGGAACACCACAGAAATCTTGGCCAATGTGATAGGATGCTATTTGGGTAGAAAAGGGGTTTTCTCCTGTTTAAGTCTCACAGTTTTTGGTTTTTTTAGTTCCATGAGAACTTGATCCAAACTAACACAGTGTGTATAGAACATGTATATATTCTTATGGGTGTTGGGGGATATGTGTGTAAGTGATGGCTCCAGGAACATTTTTTTTTTTTTTTAAGAAAATGTTTTTGAATCATGTGGTTCATTTTTTTAGAGAAGTGGGTTTCTTACGTTATTATTATTTTTAAAATATATTTTTATTTATTTGAGAGAGAGAAGAAAAAAAAAGGCAGAGAGAGAAAGTTAGTATAGGCAAGCCAGGGCCTCCTACTTCTGACTCAAACACTACTTTGTTATCTAGCTGTACATGGATACTGGGGAGTTAAACCTGGATGCCAGGCTTTGCAAGAAAGTACCTCTAACCACTGAGCAATCTTTCTAGCCCCATTATTATTTTTTAAAAATTTAGTAAGAATGTGCTTGCCTGTGAAGCTTAAGCACCCCGGTTAGAGGCTTAATTCCCCAATACCCACATAAGCCAGAAGCACAAGGTGGCACATACCTCTGGAGTTCTTTTGCAGTGGTTGGAGGCCCTGGTGTGCCCTTTCTCTCTCTCTCTTGTCCTCTATCTCTCTCTGTCTGTCTGTTGCTCTCAAATAAATAAATAAATAAATAAATAAAATTTTAAAAAATTTAGTAAGAGTGCAGTCATGGGTAGCAGGATTTTTTCCCCTGTTTTTGCCATTTATTTGATTCTGTAACTTCCTTTGATTAACACTATTTTATTTTGTCACAAATAAAAGACAGGTTTCAACCATCCTTAGAGTGAACTGTGGAAGCATCTGGAAATTCTTCACAGTTGATACAAGGTGTCCTACTTAGTAATTTAAATTGAGTGAGTCATTTGCTGTGTTTTTGAAGAAAGAAGAGAAATGGTTTTCTAGGAGCTGTCTAGTTAGAGAGGCATGCTTGTAGTCCCTGACCTGGGTTTAAGCTTGTACACCAATGGCCTCTACAGACTTTGAGCAAAGTAGACCTGTGTTCCTGAAGTCATGTGGTGTTATGGGCTGAATTGTGTCCCTGTCAAAGTTCATATTGAAATCCTATCTTTAGAACTTTAGAACGGAGCTGTATTGGAGATAGGGTCTTTAAAGGGGGAATAAAGATGAAATGAGCCATTAGGGTGGGCTTTAATCTAACATTACTGGTGTCTTTATAGGAAGAGGAAATTAGGATTTGGCTTATGTCTAGGGGTATTTAGGGTTTCTGGAAGAAAGACTGTGAGATCTGCGACTCCGGTGCTTAGCAGTGAGTTGTAGGAATGAATAACTAAATGCTTGAAAGAAAATCAGAACGGGAAAAGTTACCGAGACACCAAGTGTCCAGAAGTCCTTCCCAGCCTCACCTTCCTGGAGGTTTGCGTGTTCAGATGAGAGCTTGGGAAGGAGAAGAGGGTGGGAGCATCCAAGGTGAAGCAAATTAGCAAAGGCACGGGGTTATGAAATAACTCCATGTACACCTGTGTCGTTCAACACAGTAGGTAACAAATGCCCATGGCTATTTAAATTTAACTCGATGAGATTTAAAATCTAGTCTCTTCGTCACACTAGCCACATTTCAAGTACCAGTGGCCACATATAGCTAGTAGCTACCATATGGGACCGTGTAAACCATTCCATCATTGATGCTGCTGTTAATCAGAACCCTTGAGGGGTGAGGTGGGGAGGACAGCAAACATTGGAGAAGTGAATGGGAATTCAGTTCATGTGTACAGCATGCATGGATGCTCAGACTTGGTCCTGAAGATGATGGAGAACTGAGGACAACCTATATGAATTTGTGATAAATATACAGAACATAACATTGGGCATTTTTGGCATGTGTGCAATATGTGAGGCATGCTGTTTATATAGTATATAATGTGTGTGTGTGTGTATGTGCACACACACAGATGTATGCACCCTCTGAGAACATATGTTGTGTCCCTGAAATAAAGTCTCTCGCTGAACTTGGAACTGCCATTTTCAATCAGACTGGCTGACCAGTTAGTTCCGTTGATTCTCTGGTCCCCATTCCCCACAGGACTGGGGTTACAGGCATGTGTGGCCATGCCTAGGTATAAGTTTTTTTTAATATTCATTTATTTACTCGAGAGAAAAAGAGAATTGGTGTGCCAGGGCCTCTAGCCACTGCAAATGAACTCCAGATGCATGTGCCACCTTGTGTATTTGGCTTACGTGGTGACTAGAGAATAGAACCTGGGTCCTTAGGCTTCTCAGGCAATCACCTTAACCATGAAGCCATCTCTCCAGCCCCATGCCTAGATTTTTATATGAGTGCTAAGGATCAAACTCGGGCCTTCATGATGCACTGCAAGTGGTATTACTCACGGAGTCATCTCCCAGCCTTCAACTTGGGAATTTTAACCCTTTACAAATATATAATTCAATGATTCTTCAGTACCTTCTCATTGTTGAGGGTCCATCTTCAGAACATTCATTCCCATTATCCCCAATAGAAATTCTGTACTCATTACACATCACTTTCCATTCCCCTAAGCCCTATTTTCTCTAAAACTGAGTATTCCACAGACCTGCTCTAAGTGGGATCACATGATACTTAGCTGTTTAGGTCTGGTGTATTCCACTTGGAATATTTTAATGTAGCATGTATCAATTCTCATTCCTTTTTTTAGCCTGAATATTATTTACCCTACATATATGCCTCATATTCTTTATCAGTTCATCCACAGGTAGGCATTTGGGTTGCTTAGGGATTTTGGAAGTTGTGAATAATCCAGCTATTGGTGAGGAAGTTTCTGTTTTCAATTCTTTATAGTATACATCCAGAAGCAAGACTGCTGGATTGTATTGTAATCCTTTGGTTTTCTCTTTGAGGAACCTGCTCCACTGTCTTCCACAGTAGCGATTTCATTTAAGATTTTGACCGGCAGTACACAAAAATTCCAATTTCTTGACTCCTCACTGATGTTTGTAATTTTCCTGCTTTTTTTTTTTTTGGATAATAGTTATCCTAATATTGAAAGACTTTAATCAGAAGCGTTGTGGGTGTGTACAACCCATGTTCCCTGTTTTCTCATTACAGCCTCTGATTTATTAGAGAGAATCCTGCTCCCATCTCCCCACATTTCAGTTTATTTGGGATGGTGGCTTTGCATAGCAATTCTTCCCCTAGGTCATAGTAACTGGCTCACAGGTAACATACGAACCACATTAGAATCAGTTTGGGATTACGGTAGTGCTCCCAGGAACCAAGTTCGTTCTGCCCAGGTTGCTAAGTGCTAGCTTGGAAGCCGAGAGCTGCTAGTGTCCATCTGGTCAAGGAGAGCCATCCTGAGTGGAAAACAGACCTACTCTTGTCTCCACCCTGTATGAACTGACTTTGCTCCAAGTTGTAAGACTCAGCATATTGTCTCTTTTGCATAAGTCAGGTTATTAGCTTCTGACAGTAGCAAACAACTGAGATTTAAAGGGAAGATGTGAGAAGGTAGGTCTGAAGACAGAAGGATGGTTAGGAATCTGTTACAACAGAGAGAGAGAGAGAGAGAGAGAGAGAGAGAGCCTGGTACAGAGCAGGACAGTATGATCATGGGCAGAGAGGAGGCATGAGGTTGGAAGGGTGATCTGAACTGGACAGCTGATGATGCCGGGGCTCACACAGTAGCAGAATGACTCGGTCTTTCTGGCCTGGGCTACCGAGGATGGTGATGCAGATGACTGAGCAGCAATGTGTAGGGAGGCCTAGTTAGCTTGGTAAAATGAGCTCTTCTGAGCCTGCTGCATTGAGGTGCCTGTGGAGGAACAAAGAGAGAGGCATAGCAGACACCTGAGCGGATGAATTTGACCAGATAAAGGTCTGAGGTACAAGTGTAGGCCTGGGAGGTCCTACCTGTTCTTTAGGGCCACGGGGTAGAGTACTTGAGAAGAGAGGAGTCTGCCCAAGAGACGGGTGTGGGGCGGACAGGCAGAGTGCCGAAAGGAGGCAGTGTGCAGCTACGCTAAGGTAGTGAGGAGGCCAGGCAGGTGAGGCTGCGCAGGGGACCTCTGGGACTCTAAGCAGGTTCCGTGGCAGAAGTGGCTCTTGTTGCTCATCTTGGAGCGGGGTGGTGGTGGTGGTGGTGGTGGTGGGAGGTTTCAGGGGTGCCTTGAAAACAGCAAAGGCGCTGAAATTAAATTTACTCTGCCCTGTGGTGATCTGCACAAGTAACTTTCCCTAACCTTCCAAATCTATGCAACTCAGATAATATCCCATTGATGCAGGATTGTTATGACACATACTGGTGAAGTCCTAAGTCCAGAGCCTGGCACATAGTGGGGTTTCAGGGCAGCCTCATGATCTTGGGTCACTGCCTCTTTGTCTGCTGACCACTTTTGTTCACTGTGTTGAGTCTGAGGGAGAGAAAGGCTGGCCTTCAAGGGCCTGAGCAGAATTTTGTTTTCACTTTTTTTTTTGTTTCATTTTGACACAGGGTCTTTTATAGCCCAGGCTGGTCTTGCATTCCTTATATAGCACAGGTTGGTCTTGAACTCCTGATTTCACCTCCATTTCCTATATGCTGGGATTTCAGACTTGTGCCACCACATTCAGCTGTTGAGCAGTATCTTGTTACCCTTTTGCTCCTATAAAAATCAAAATAAGCTTCTCTTTTCAGATGGTGATGACCACTGGGATGACCCAAAAGGCAGCATAGTGCTGAGAAAAAGGGACGGAGGAGTGTCTAGCACCGAAACATCTCTATCATACCCTCCAAGGCTCAGGGTCCATTGTGGAAGAGGTGGCGGAAAGAATGTAAGAGCCAAAGGAAGGGTAGGACTCCTTACAATGCAACTGTCCAGACAGAAATTGGCCTCGATATCCATGACCTTGCAGTGCCTAGAAATACCTTCGCAAGACCCTCATAATAGGAGAAAAAGATAATGACGTCAAATTAAAAGAGAGACTAATGGAGAGAGGGAGAGGATATGATGGAGAGTGGAGTTGTGAAGGGGAATGGGGGGAAGGGAGGGGGGAAAAGAAAAAAAAAGAAATGTAAAATCCCATTAAAGGACATTAGACAATCTATTAAGAAATAAAATTAAAAAATTATGGATGGGATGTGTAATAAGCAAGCAGGAAGAGAAGATGCGTGGGGACTTTTGCTGATGGAAGAGAGGAGGCCCTGGCTTTTAGTGTTCCCAGGGTGGTGAATGACAGCTCACTTCACAGGGGTGGGCCAGACCTGAAGGTTGTGATGGAGCCAATGCTGCCACATAGTGGGCCACTGATAGTCTGTTGAGGTGGAATCCTATTCAAGTCAGATGACCATTCAGGAAGGCAGAGCCCTGGTAGGGAAACTAGAAAGGAATAGGACTCTGCCCAGAGTGGGGACAGGGCTCTGGGAAGGTCGCTCTCCCTTTTACTGGCGTTGTAAATCACAAGAATGTGAACTGGGGTAAATTCAACGTAGACACTGTGTCGTACCCCCACCTTATAATCTGTCAGTTGTAGCTGGGGTAAGCTGTTCTTATAGCAATCCCATTGGAAGAGACTTTCTGGAGCCTGCCTCACAGAAAGGGCAGAAGCAAGGTAAGGTTACTCAGATACTGGGTACTGACACATTTCTATTCCCAATCACCACTAAACAACAACCTATCCAACCTATCAAATATCAATTAATTTCTGAATATAAACTCAGAAAAAAACGAGCACATTTTCCTCTCTCTGTCGCTCATAAATAATCTGATATCTGGTATAAAATATAAAAATATTTATAAAAATGTAAAAACTTTAAAGGAAACTTAAAATGATCCATTTTCCCATTTTACACCCAAAATGTGGCCATCTGGAGCCTTTTCACTGTAGTGCTTAGAAATGTCAGTGGCCCGGCATAGTGGAGTATGCCTTTAATCCCAGCACTCAGGTGGCTGAGGCAGGAGGATAGCTGTCAGTATGAGGCCAGTCTGGAACTACAGAGCCACTTTTACGTTAGCCTGGGCTACAGTGAGACCTTACTTCAAAAAATGGGGGTGGGGCTGAAGGGATGGCTCAGAGGTTAAAGGCTTGCAAAGCTTTATGGCCCAGTCTCTAATCCCCAGTACCTACATAAAGCCAGATGCCCAAGTGGCACATGCATAGGAGTTTGTAGTGGCAGGGGACCCTGGTGCACCCATTCTCTCTCCCTCTCTGTCTCTCTCAAATAAATAAAAAAAATAAAATTTTCAAAAAAGTGAAATTGTAAAAAGCAAGAAAGAAAAAATGTGAATTTGTAGATGTTCAGTTTGTAGTTCTATGAACTCAGGAGTGTTTTAGATGGTCAGGTTTAAAGACACAGAGATCATTGGCAGAAGTTAGGATGATAGATACGGTTTTGTTTTCCTTCTAGAGTATTCGAATTTTAAAAGCTGTCATTCAAAGCTATTGCTCACATGCTTTTGTTCAGTAGGTTGAACAAGTTTGTTAACCAATAGAGATGGTTTCTGTTAAAGTGATATTTGATTGATTTACCTTTAGCATCAGAGAAGTCTGAAGAGAGAGAGGGAAATTTCATACCCATGCACTACACACACACACACACACACACACACACACACACACACAGGGCTACAATCAGTGTGGGAAGGGAAATTAAGAGACAGACATCCAGGGCTGGAGAGACGTCTCAGTGGTTAAGGCACTTCGCTTCACAGCCTAACAATCTGGGTCCTATTTCCTCAGCAACCAGGTAAAGCCATATACACAAAGTGGCGCATGCATCTGGAGTTTATTTGCAGTGGCAGGAGGCACTGGTGCACCCATTCTCTCTCTCTCTCTCAAACAAATAAATGAAAATATTAAAAAAGAAACAGATATTCCAGGGAAAGACTGGGGGAGTGAGGGACTTGGGTGGGGAACACTGCTCATGGCGCTAGAGAATCTGCTTTCTCCCCTCACTGAAGCATTTCGCTTCCCTGTGGCTTGGCACTCTGACAGCTCAAGCTTCACGGTGTCAGGTAATATCAAGCCTTTGCTTGGGTGTGTGACTTGCAGGGCTTTGTTGCCTGTGTCATGTATTTCCTTTAAAGAGCCTTCTGCAGACACCACCAAGAAGGTCCAACTCACAGTGACAAGGACCAGAAAAGGCTAGCCTTCTCCAACATTGTCTTCCATGAAACACCTGCACTGGATTTGAGTATTAAGATTAATACCGCCTTTCTTACAGTTATACTCGATCTAGTCATATGGAAATATTTTATCACTTTGTTCCTTTTACAACCTATGAACTAACTTGTCAAACGAGGCTCCGATTTAAGTGTTTACCTAGAGAACCAGCAGATGGCGCCCTTTGTCGTTTATTGACACTATTACCCACGTATAAGAACGTGTGGCCTGGCTTCTTTAATTTGGGTAGAACAAGTGGTGTTTTCAACTGCTTATTATGCATGAGCCAAAATTCCATGAATGTGTAACATTTTCTCCTGTATTTCCCTTTTTTATAACATCATTTAAATTCCTTATTAATAATTTAAAAATGTTCTGGATTTTAATCACTTTTCTCATCACTAAAATATCTGATGAGGAGATAGGCTCTCTTCCCCCACTGAAGGTGACATAGAGGAAAGGAAGGAAGAAAATCTCACTCTTAAATCGAGCTCACCACCCCCTCAAGCGCATCACCCCATCTTTTCAGTTTAATTGAATAGTATTTATTTAATTAATAAAAAATATCTGTCTACTGCAGGTTTCAGAAATCCAAGGCTAGAATAGGCTGCCATTAATAAAACAAGTTTTTTTTTTATATCCAACTTTAATTATGGTGGTGTGTGTTTGATAGCTTGTTACTGTAAATAAAAGAGATAAAGGCAGCCCTTCACTTGAGTAGCTGGAGAGCTGTGAAATATGTACCTAATTAAAACTATTGGTGTAAGAGGCTAATAAAGTGCATGTGCCTAGTAGATGTCTTATTCTAATGAATCTCGGCTAATTTGCTTTGACTGATGAATTTCGGTGTTAGTGGTAGGGGCTGAATAATTATGAAATTTATCACACGATACAAGAACTCATTAAGGATTACTCAGGTTGAGTTAGAGCAATGTTTTCTTTGTCAAGAACACAGGCCTTGACCAACACAATTACGGCAAAGCCAAAGGGTAGCTAGATTCCAATGCGACCCTGAGTGAGTGTTCAAGGCCAGGAGGGGCGCCTGTTCCTGGATGGAGTGGGGATGTGGGGTGGGCTGGGGACCGTAGTGCCACCCTGGAAGAGACACTTGTGTGATCCTCATGTCTGAATTTTAAATAGAAGCATTCAGAGCACACAGACCTCCCTGTGGATGGTTCTAGCAACAATGACTCTCTTCCTTTCCGTTATTGAAAAGATTTCCCCAACCTTCAAGAAGAAAAATGGACCAGGCTAGCATTTTAGTTAGCAAGGACACTGTTGTAGGAAGCTGCCTCTTTTCTCCCTTCCTCCCTTCCTCCCTTCTTCTTCCCTTCCTCCCTTCCTTTCTTCTTCCCTCCCTCCTTCCCTCCCTCTTTCTTTCTCTCTCTCTCTCTCTCTTTTCTTTCTTTCTTTCTTTCTTTCTTTCTTTCTTTCTTTCTTTCTTTCTTTCTTTCTTTCTTTCTTTCTTTCCTCTGCTTACAAGTTTTAGCTACCTGAGTTTCCAGCTTATTAATTAACATGATTTCATTAAGTCCTAGGTGGTAGACTCCAAAACTGAGGCTGTGACTGGAATTCACGTGGCCAGTCTTACATAAACACAGCATCCCCAACAGATAAAATATATCTGTTTACCTTGAAATGGAAATTCTAATTGTGCTCGCCAAACGTGGAGGAGAACTGCCCTTACCCTGAGCAATTGGATGTTCTGCTTCCCACTGCCCAGGAGCCAAAGCCAATGGAAAAGAAGCCATGTCCAGGCTTTTTGTCCAAGACAACAGACAATGGAGTCAGGGCAGACTGGACCCCAGCAAGGAAGGAAATGAATGAGTGAGTGAATGAATTGCCACAGTGACCACATTTATTTCAATGTCTTCCTATGGGGGCCAGGCAGGGTGTGGCAGTGGTGAAGAGTGTCGCAAGGGGGAGGGAGATCAATGCCTCCTTGAGTGACACTGGATGACATACCAGCTAGAAGTCTTGTAAGACAAATGGAGGGTTATTTACCACCAGGGCTGGTTGTTCCCAGGCCAGCTAGGTAGGGGATGGCACAGGGACTTTGTGTCACTGATCCCCAAGGAATGACAATGTTATGACATTTCTCCTCCTGTTCATATATTAGCATTTTGTATGAATTAGTAATTCTGTGTAAACAAATAGAGATACAAATATCTGCATATATATTGGTTTAATGCATATATACATATACACACATGCATGTTTTTAAATATTACTTGAAATGATGAGGTCAATCAACCCTCTGCTTTGGTTTTCTTACCCAAAGTAACTTAGAAACAATTTTTTTTTCCAATTTTCTTTGCTTTGAAGCGAAATGCCAGGCACCATATTAAGTAAAAGTTCAAACTTTGTGCCAAACATCAAAACTTACTGGATAATTTGTTGAATTTTAAAATTATTGTTATTCTTGTCATCAAACTTGGGAAGGCATCTCTCTTCAGAAAGTACCTTTGTGACTCAGGACAGTGCAAAAGGTGGAAAGGCTTCTAGAGCTTCCTTCTCCATTTCCTTCTCCTTCTAACCCTTTTGCCTAAAGTACGTAATAATAGTAACAGGTAACAAATCGTGTTTCCTGTGTCAGGCATGGTGCTTCCTGATGCTGGATAATCTTCACAATAACTCTAAGAAACTGGAACTATTGTTATTATTATTATTTTCATTTTACAACAGAAGAAAGTTTTGCAAATTAATTATAAAATGCTGAGGGGATGTGTCACACCCAGCGCATAGGCAACAGAATCAACTCTACCCCAGGTCTGTCTGCCGGTCAAACCACTATACCATGTTCTCTTTTCATTTATTTTTGCATGTGTGTGCGTGGATGTGGGTGTGCACAAATGTGTGTCTTGCATGTGGAGGCCAGAGGTTGGCATCTGGTATCTTTCTGGATCTCTCTCTCTCTCTCTCTCCTTTTATTTCATGAGCCCGAGGCTGTGTCTCTCACTTGAACCCTGAGCTCACTGGTTCAGCTAGTCTAGCTGGTCAGCTTGCCCTGGTCTCCACCTGTGTCCACCTGCTGAGCACTGGGATTATAGGCTGGTTGCCAGGCTCACCCAGCATATACATGGGTGCTGGTGATCTGAACTCTGGTCCTTAACACTTGTGTGGCAAGAGGCAAGAACTTCATCCACTAAGCCATTCCCCTCAGCCTCCCACATTGATTTTGAATAAAACAGGTGCTGTGTTGCCTTGAGAATCTTCTAGAACTTCCACACAGTTTTGTCTCCCTTACCACTTAAGCCAAAAGGATCATGGTTCTAATACTAACGAATGCCAGATCTGTTGGTGGAAAGGAAGGAACGGGCATACAAGGCTAAGGAACATCTCTTTGGAAAGTTTTGCTCCAAGAATGGTCTGAAGGCAGGAGGCCCTGCTCTTAGATAAAACCAAGGTTGGCACCAACATTGGCATGGCCACTGTTTCTGCATTTGTTCTCCTGTTGCCCTGGATCCACTGACTGTAAGGAGGGCTGGTTAAACACGTCACGTGTCAGTGTGGAGAAGCAGGATGGTGGGACCTGACACAAACCCCTTCGTAGACCTACCTGCCTCTTGAAGCCTCACCTCCCCCTAGCCATGATTTATATACACTGCCTTGTCTTTTATGGCTTCCTGAGTTAGTTATTTCAGACTAAAATTTGTGTGTTATAAGCCTCAGTGTGCATGATTTCTTAGGTTTTTAATTACAAAATGTAGTTTTGACCTATTAAATCATGTGCGAGGTAAATTTACCATAATAAAGCCTTATTAATCCCCTACAATTAAGAATTTACAGTTCTTTGCTGAACTTTTTATTGAATTTCCCAGGAGGACCCTTGCACAACTGATTGTGAAGAAACATTTTAGCCTATAACCTGCAAGCCCGCACAGAAGAAGCGAGAATATGGTTAAGAAAATCACCCCGTGTGTGGAGCCAGACTTCCTGTCTCTGCAAACAGTGTCTCATTGAGGCAACACTGTGTGGTGGCCATTCTGGTTTTTTTTTTTTTTAATCTTTTATTTATTTATTTGACAGAGAAAGAGGGAGAGGGAGAGAGAGTGTGTGTGAGAGAGAGAGGGAGAATGGGCTCTCCAGGGCTACCAGCTACTGCAAATGAACTCCAGACACGTGCGCCCCCTTGTGCATCTGGCTACCGAGGGTGCTGGGGAATTGAACCTGGGTCCTTTGGCTTTGCAGGCAAATGCCTTAACCGCTAAGCCATCCCTCCATTCTGGTTTCATACATGGAGAAACTGAGGTACAGAATGTGATGTAAATGACCAAGGTCACACAGCTACAAGTGGTTTCAACCCAGGTCATCTGGCTTCAAAATCCACACTACAAGCTACACAATATTTCCTCTCTCGGTGATAAGTACAAACACATATAGCGTTCACTACACTTCCAGCTCTGTTTTGTGAGAATATATACTTATTACTATTTATTTAGCTCATTAATCCTCACAATAAATCCACAAGGAGGCTGCTATTTATCTTCCCCCACCCCTTATAAATGAAAAAGCAGAATCGTAGGAAGGTCACACAATCTACTTAAGCTTCCAAAACTGGTAAAAAGGCAGAATCAGGCACATGCCCAAGAAGTGGGCTAAAGAGTCCCTGCTAGAACCTTACCTGGCACTGTCCCCACGCTCTCAATGTCCCTCATCTCCCTGGCCCAACCCAAGCCCCACCTGAGAACTTCAACCCCAGAAATTTGTTCCATTTCTTTTTTAAAAAACATTTTATTTTTATTTATTTGGGAGAGGGAGAGAGAGAATGGGCACACCAGGGCCTCCAGCTACTGGAAACGAGCTCCAGAAACATGCTCCACTTTGTGCATCTGGCTTACCTGGGTCCTGGGAAATTGAACCTGGGTCCTTTGGCTTTGCAGGCAAGTACTTTAACCGCTAAGCCATCGCTCCAGCCCTGTTCCCCTTCTTTTCTTCAAACCCACTGCTACAAGTCTCTGCTACCTTCTTTCTCTTGGCCTGCAGAGGTCTTCTGGATTCTGGAGGCAGACAGGCCTGGGTTTGGCTCCTGTCTCTGCTGTTCCTTAGCTTTCTGGATTTATAAATGGGGGCAAGCTCTCTCTTCATGGTGCAATGATGATTTTCTGGTATAATGCATGTCAAAAGTGGGTTGGTATTATAATAAGTGCTCCAAGAGGGTCTAGGTGTTTGGTATTTCTTATCTACAAAGCCCATTTAAGGTCTTTCCCTCTGCAAACTCCTCTGGAATCAGTAGAATCCAGCAGAATAGGCTGACCTTGGAGTCTCCAGATAGTCTTCTATGTATGCATCTCCATTCAGCACTGACCACCCCTTGCTTTGTGATGCGGTTACTTCTCTCTGTGACTGGCCCCTTCCACTGGATTCTGAGGTTCCAAGGTTATTGACTCAGTTCTCTTCTCTGAGCACTCACTGGGCTGGACTCATGAGCCTCTCAAGGAGAACATGGCCTGAGCAGAGGCTGCTTTGCCATCACAGGTGGCAACAGCAACAGGAGAATCAGCCAAGTTATGGCAAGAGGGAAGCTGTCTACAGCAACTCAAAGCCCATTCCCAACAGCACACCTCCTCCAGCAAGGCTCCACCTCCCAAGTTGCCACCAGCTGGGAACCAAGCATTTAAAAGACATGAGTTTCTGGGGGACACCTAATTCAAGCCCCCACAGGGACCCTAATGTTGATTCCAGAAGCCTCTTACTTGTTTTCATTGGCAGTTTCATGGCTTGGAACAAGGCTTGGAAGGATTGGGACCCAAAGTTAGTGGCTTTGACCTGGGATATAGCTAGGTGTATGGTTGGTGACTGGAAAGAGGAATGTGGCAGCAAAGAGTTTCTGGCTGTGAGTGACACTGAGACATAAGGAATGGGAGCGAGGAGATGGTATCACCAATGGACATCTGTGAGAGTCTAGTGTGTTTAGTTTGGTGTGGCTGAGGCCATTGTTGGGTGTGTGGCTGGCGCTCGAGGGCCACTTGTGGAAGAAGAAATTTAATTCCAGCACTAGACCATGAGGGAGTAGAAAAGGGGAGGGGGTAGAATACCTTGCATGGCTGTTTGAAATCAGATGTCCTCCATAGACTATTTTGAATTCTTGGCCGGTCCCCCAGGTGGTGGTAACTTGGGAAGTTGAGCCTTGCTGGAGGAGGTGTGCTGCTGGGGGCAGACTTAGCGGTGTCATAGCCCATCTTCCCTTTGCTAGAGCTCAGCTCACTTTTGCTGCTTTCCTCCAGCTGCTGTGGCAAAATGAGATCCCCAGCCTCTGCCGTACCATCCTTTCCCTGCCATACGGAAGCTTCCCCTCGAGATTGTCAACATTTTCCTCCCAGCAGCTGCTTTTGGTCAGATGTTTCGTCTGAGTGGTATGAAGTTAACTACAATACCTTGGCTGTGAAAATCTCTAACATTGGTGCTCACAGACCCAGATGTTCATTCTGTTGGTGCTAGGAGCTAGCTTAGTTGACCCTGTATATGTTTGTCTCTTTCCTCATCTATAAAATGGGGACATAAATAATAATGCCCCACGAGGTCCCAAGGAGAATTAAATGAGACAATGACACAGCTACACCCAAGAAGAGAGCCCTCCTCAGCTACTCCTAGCTCTCTACCTGGATTTCACTGAAGAAAGTAGCTCACTGGTGAGGGCAGACCAGTTGTGACGTTGGTCTGCAGAACTTCTCCAGGTTAACTCCACAAGTATCTGAAGGCCAGTGTTTTCTGATTCAGCCTTCCTTTCAAAGAAAATCGAGCCAAACAGAAATCAAGTGGTTTGACATAGCTGTATAGGTATGGCCATAGCACTGAGGGAGTGGCAAGTGGAACCAGTAGCTTAGACTTCTCGGCTCTTGGTCAGTGAGCACCTGCTCAGAGGCCTGAGCGTGTCAAGCTTTGTGCACCATGCTCAGGCCATTTGCTCACTGAGTTGTCCTTCAGGTGGCAGATGGACTGGATTTCAGGTTGGTTCTTTTGGGTGACTGACAGTCCCCGCGTCCAGTGGACTGGGACTATTTTTCTTCTTCTCCTCATCCTCATCTCTTTAGGTGGATGAGTCTTTGTTTCCTCTGAGGCCGGGCTTGTCCCCTGCCTCTCTGCTTCTGGGGTTCCCCTCCCCCGCCCTTCTCCCTCTTTGCTGGTTCCTATCAGGGAGAGGTAGTGATTGAAATTATTGATTCAATCAGTTCACCCTCCTGCTGAGCTGCATCTTGGCTGGACCACTGATTCTGCCCAGGCTTCAAGCACAGCTTGCTAGCTGACTGTGCTTAGCGCCCCGGGGGCAAATGCAGCTGCAGAACCTCCCAGGGTGTCATCAATGAGGACCTGAGGACTTGACTGGTAATGGGGTCCTGTTCTCAATCCAGCTGCTGCTACCAAATCCAAAGGCGAGAGAGACACACCCAACTTCTCTTGAAGGCAGACCCCCATCCATGTGGTCCATGGTGAGAGAGTCCCAGAGTTGCTTTAAACCTGCTTGTGTGTTACAAGAAATCTCTCTGAGGCCATTTCTTCTTGGAAATAATCTGGAACCCCAAGAATGAAGCCATTGCCATTTCTTAAGTGATAATAAAGGCATCATCGAGGGTGAGTTTTGGCAGCTGAGTGAGTGGGCTTATTGTGAATGCCTTCTCATTTTACTAGGCCTCTTAAGTTCTGTTGCCCGCCCTCATTTATTTTACAGGGATTCTGTGTAGCTGAAGTAATGTGCATGAATATTGCGTAACGTTCTGTGGACGGATACAATATTCTAGAAATAATTTAATTGACGACCTGTAATGAAAAGAGACTGGGTAAGTCGCTTGGGTTGCAATTTCTCTCTCTATTTTTTACATTGCTAGGGCTAGTGCTGTTGACGTGAATAGGCCGATATTGATTTCATTTAAAATTTTCAACCTCTGAATGATGTGGGCAGTGATCTGTGAGAAGATATGGCAGAGTTGTCCACATATCCCCTGCTAACAAAATACCATTTTCAAAGGGTTTTTTTCCTATTAGCATTCACAAAGAGAAGAGAGAATAAAAAGGGTTATGAGAATGTTAAAATTTTCACTGACCAAAGAAATATGAAGTCACCACCTTCATTTTACTCTTAATTAATTGAGTTATTGGACCTTGTATAATCCTCTGTTAAATACCTTAAAAAAAAAAAAAGCAGGCAGGGACCTTGAGTAATTGTATAGAACACTTTGTTTTCTGATGGTAGTGACTTCAATGACACTCCCCACCACCCCAAAAGAGAAAGTCTCTCATGGCACATAGACTCCCCCTAGAAAGAGATTTCAAATGCAACAGTGACTCCTTAACGCTGCCCTATTAATAAGTTCCAATTCAATGGTTAGAAGTTACCATTGTTTAACAACAGTAACACAAATTAGATTTTCAAACTTTCCAAGATCTAGTTTCTCCTGATGACTCTGTCTGCCAGTCAGATTAATAAAAAGGTTGAGGGAGACAGACCTAGGGCTGGAGGTGTGAGCGGTACTATATGTATATATTATGGTAAATTGGGGAGTGGTGTGAGCGGTACTGTATGTATATATTATGGTAAATTGGGGAGTGGTGTGAGCGGTACTGTATGTATATATTATGGTAAACTGGGGAGTGGTGTGAGCGGTACTGTATGTATATATTACGGTAAACTGGGGGGTGGTGTGAGCGGTACTGTATGTATATATTATGGTAAATTGGGGGGTGGTGTGAGCGGTACTGTATGTATATATTATGGTAAATTGGGGGTGGTGTGAGCGGTACTGTATGTATATATTACGGGGGGTGGTGTGAGCGGTACTGTATGTATATATTACGAGTAAATTGGGGGTGGTGAGCGGTACTGTATGTATATATTATGGTAAATTGGGGGTGGTGTGAGCGGTACTGTATGTATATATTATGGTAAACTGGGGGGTGGTGTGAGCGGTACTGTATGTATATATTATGGTAAACTGGGGGTGGTGTGAGCGGTACTGTATGTATATATTATGGTAAATTGGGGAGTGGTGTGAGTGGTACTGTATGTATATATTATGGTAAATTGGGGAGTGGTGTGAGCGGTACTGTATGTATATATTATGGTAAATTGGGGGTGGTGTGAGCGGTACTGTATGTATATATTATGGTAAATTGGGGGTGGTGTGAGCGGTACTGTGTGTATATATTATGGTAAACTGGGGGTGGTGTGAGTGGTACTGTATGTATATATTATGGTAAACTGGGGGTGGTGTGAGCGGTACTGTATGTATATATTATGGTAAACTGGGGGTGGTGTGAGCGGTACTGTATGTATATATTATGGTAAATTGGGGGTGGTGAGCGGTACTGTATGTATATGTTATGGTAAATTGGGAGTATATATATTATGGTAAATTGGGGAGTGGTGTGAGCGGTACTGTATGTATATATTATGGTAAATTGGGGAGGTGTGAGCAGTACTGTATGTATATATTATGGTAAACTGGGGGTGGTGTGAGCGGTACTGTATGTATATATTATGGTAAACTGGGGATGTGATTACTGTATGTATATATTATGGTAAACTGGGGAGTGGTGTGAGCGGTACTGTATGTATATATTATGGTAAACTGGGGGGTGGTGTGAGCGGTACTGTATGTATATATTATGGTAAATTGGGGGGTGGTGTGAGCGGTACTGTATGTATATATTATGGTAAATTCGGGAGTAATGTGAGTGGTACTGTATGTATATATTATGGTAAATTGGGGAGTGGTGTGAGCGGTACTGTATGTATATATTATGGTAAATTGGGGGTGGTGTGAATGTATGTATATATTATGGTAAACTGGGGGTGGTGTGAGCGGTACTGTATGTATATATTATGGTAAATTGGGGTAAATGTATATATTATGGTAAATTGGGGTGGTGTGAGCGGTACTGTATGTATATATTATGGTAAAACTGGGGGTGGTGTGAGCGGTACTGTATGTATATATTATGGTAAACTGGGGGTGGTGTGAGTGGTACTGTATGTATATATTATGGTAAATTGGGGGTAATGTATATATTATAAATAAATTGGGGTGGTGTGGTGTGTATGTATATATTATGGTAAATTGGGGAGTGGTGTGAGCGGTACTGTATGTATATATTATGGTAAATTGGGGAGTGGTGTGAGCGGTACTGTATGTATATATTATGGTAAATTGGGGGGTGGTGTGAGCAGTACTGTATGTATATATTATGGTAAATTGGGGGGTGGTGTGAGCGGTACTGTATGTATATATTATGGTAAATTGGGGGGTGAGGGTTTGAGATGTTCTGTTTGCCCATCTTGGCACTATGTTGCGTGAAAACATGGATAATATGTGAGAAGGCAGCTCTCGCTTTTGTCTCTCATTAGTCAGGATATTCATATGGAGAGGCTTGGGCAGAGATCTCAACCTTGGGGTGCTGACAAGCCAACTTTCCAGTAACTTCTGCTTCTTGCCTTTGTAAGGAGGTGATCAACTGCAGCTCAGATACAGCCAAGAGATTTGAAGGGCACGTCTAGGGAAGATCTTTCCAGAACAACTGGTGACGTGTCTGATAGAGGGCCCTCTGTACACAAGGCTGTCCTGCGGTGGGTTCTCTGGGCCTCTGGGTTCTCTTATATGCTTGTCAAGGACTGAGGGGGCCCACAATAGAGAGCCCAGCCTTGTGCACACAGGAAGGGGACAGTGTCCACAGCTTATTGCTGTGAAGGGCATGTGTGGACTTTGGCTCAGTGTGGCAGTTTAATGAGGGAAAGGGGCAGGGTGGAGATGGGGCCTGAGAGGCAGGTCCAGCATGGTTTCCGTCTGTACCCAAGAATAACAGCAAGTCATGGAGATGTTTTAAAATGAACAGAGACACCGAGTCCTTAAAGACACCCAGATGTGCCCAATAAACACACTACCAATAGCTTTACTGCCATTTTCAGTACACAACCTGGATTGTAAGACTCTATATCATGTCTATGGAACTCAATAAAGCTATTTTCATTTTAAACAAAAGAGGTCTGTGGGCTGCAGAGATGGCTTAGTGGTTAAGGCACTTGCCTGTGACACCTAAGAACCTAAGTTCAATTCCCCAGTACCCATGTAAACCAGATGCACAAGGGGGCGCATGAATCTGGAGTTTGCAGTGGCTAGAGGCCTTGGCATGCCCTTTCTCTCTGCCTCTTTCTCCCACTCTCTCTCTCTCAAATAAATAAAATACTTCTTTTTTTTTAATAAAAGAGGTTTGTAAACTTAAGAAGCAAACCTTACATGGTTATCACATTGCAGACAAAGACTTTCAAAGAGCCTCTTCTACTGCTAACTGATACTTGCCAGGCATGTCTTGGGCATAGGCCACTTCTATCACACAGGATAGGAGATTCAATTATCCTCCCCTCTGAGTCACAGAATGGGTGACAAAAGTAACGACGACAACAAAATAAACTTCCATCACATAAGTCTCTATAGGAAGCTGTACTTCAAACTACACACTGGAATGAACCACCTATGGAATCGTGGCTTGTCACCTGTGCCTAAGTGCCCCCCTACAACAGGCTAACATGGAACCCAATATAATTGAACCAAAGACAAAAACTGGTACTATGCACTGTCTCTGGGAAGCCCCCTCCCCACAGACGGTCTGAGGTTATCATGTAACACCGGAATGGGAGTTAGGTGGTACAGTATGACATTAGGGACCCAGGAATCCTGAAATTCTTCCTGGCTGGCTGTCCAACCTCTCCTGAGGACATACAGCAGAAGAAGAGGAAGAGATGGAATGGAAGTTGTATGTTATTACTAGCTGGGAGTTTGGCCTCCAACCCCAATGCATAGAAACCCAGAATACTGCACTGGACACTATGGATAGCAGGCAGATTCCCTCTAATCTGTTGGGTTCTCCCTAGCCTCTGACTGCCACAGGCTGGCATGTTTGCTCCTTCTCCCAGTCCTTAGCACCCCAGTTGGCTCCTATTTTCTAGCTTATAGCACTGGTGTTCGAAAAGGCCAATTCACTGCTCAGAAGACAGTAACAAAGGACAAGAAACACAACGTAAGTTTGGTTTTGGGTGGCCAGCAAAGCGCTAGCTTGCCTGTCTGAAGCCCTGCACTTGTGCCTGGAAATCTAGTGGGAAGCAGAGGAACCAATTAAGGAGATGGATGAAGGAGTGGTGAGTCAGCTACCCCCCCGTGCCTTGTCACACTGCTGGACAGAGCAAGATTCTATCCAAATGATTATGATGTGTGCATAAGTGTGTGCATGCATGTGTGTGCACATGCTGTAGAGCCTATAGGACAACCTTGGGTGTCATCCCTTGGGCATCACCCACGTCTTTTTGAGACATGGTCCCTCACTGGTCTGGAACTCATTCGCTAGGATAGACTGGCTGGCTCCTGAAACCCATGGATCCGCTCGTGTCCATGTCTCTACCACAGGGATTACAAATGTACTCCACCAGGCCCAGCTTTTATACGTGGAATCTGTGGATTGAAACTCGGGTCCTCATGCTTGTAAGGCAAGCACTTTACCAACTAAGGTTTTCCCAGGCCTGATTTTGCTTTTATTTTGTCGCTTAGAAGCAGAAAAATGAGACCTAGTGTCTTCCATCAGAATAATCAGCTTAATACGTCTGCCCTTGAAAACAATCCTCACATTGTGTCTATATCGGTCAGGCATTTATCAGTGTATCTAGAGGGTGGGACAGTGCATTTAAGGTGATTTGGGTTGTTCACAGACACACCTATTAAAGTATATTGTTTCACTTAGAAAAAATTTCCATTTAGAATTCTTTCAATCCTAATTAATTCACGGAGCCAGCCTCCATTGGTGCTGGGTGTCTGTAACACCTTTTAAATAATTTAGTCTCCCTTTTTAACAGAGGGCATACCTTGTCCTAACAGCTTTCAACTGGCCTTAGTATATAATAGTCATTTAATACATTTTGCTTTTAACTGAATTACTTTATTACTCAAAGGTACTTCAGAATCATTTGAGACCAATATGTGCTAGCTTCCGCAATAATATGTTTCCATTTTGTTTATTAATAAGTTCCTTTTACATAAACAGATAATAACAAAAACCAAGGGTTATGTAATACTTAGAAGTGACCAAGAATTGCGTCTCAGTGTTAACGTATCGTATAATCCCTTTACCTCCAAACAACCCATGACATAGACCCATTATTATCCCTAGTTTCCACATGAGGATATGAGGCTGAGAAGGTGAAAACAGCCTATCCAAGTTCACCCAGTTCAGTGTTAAAGCTGTCATTCCAGCTCTAGGATGTGGGAGAAGAATGGGAGCTATCTCTTGCTTCCCTGACCCTCTGATTACCGCCTGGAAAACGCTGTCGGTATCTTGTCCTTGATCATCCCACTTAGGGCCAGAATCCAAGTTTGGTCAAGTACAGCTTGGCTACGTTCAAACTAAAGACCACAGTCAAGGGGCCGGGGAGATGATTCAGTGGTTAAAGTGCTTGTTTGTAAAGCCTGTTGCCCCTGGTTCAATTCCCCAGCATTCATGCAAAGCCAGTTGCACAAAGTGGAACACGTGTCTGGAGTCTGCAATGACAAGAAGCCCTGGCACACACATATTATCTCTCTCTGTCTCTTTCATATATATATATATATATATATATATATATATATATATATATATATATAAATAAATAAAAATAAATAAATAATAGTTTTTAAAGCTCACAGTTAGGCTGGAGAGATGGTTTAGTGGTTAAGGTGCTTGACTGTGAAGCCTACGGACCCAGATGCTCAAAGGGGTGCATGGGACTGGAATTTGTTTGCAGTACCCATGCTCCATCCCTCCCCCCTCTCTCTTTCTTTCTTTTTCTTTCTTTTTCTTTTTCTTTCTTTTCTTTCTTTCTTTCTTTCTTTCTTTCTTTCTTTCTTTCTTTCTTTCTTTCTTTCTTTCTTTCTTTCTTTCTTTCTTTCTTTCTTTCTTTCTTTCTTTTTGGTTTTTTGAGGTAGGGTCTTGTCCTAGCCCAGGCTGACCTGGAATTCACTATGTAGTCTCAGGATGGCCTTGAACTCAAGGTGATCCTCCTACCTCTGCCTCCCGAGTGCTGGGATTAAAGGCATGTGCCCCACACCCAGCTACTCTCTCTTTCTCTGCCTTTCTCTCTCAAATAAATAAATACTGTTTTTTAACAAATACCGTCAAATCACTGATCTGAGCTGCTGTCTCCTCGTCTGTAACTGGAAGGCTGGTTGTCATTTCTCTCTTGATGGGTTACTGAGAAGATGTGAAATCCTTCAACACAGGACAGAATGCTCTCCAGATTCCCTGGGCAGAGGAGAGACTGTGAGATCTGTGTCTGCGTGCTGTCCCTCATGTCTTGCCATGACAGACTGCAGGGGTCACCCCTGGACTCTCGCTTGCTTGGTTGATGAGGTCACAATGGGAACCATCCTGCTCTCAAGGAAGCTCATTTCAGTGAGCTGTGTCCTGGAGTGAAGTATTGTGAGAAGCAAACCTGGTTGGCATCATAGCCTGATTCTTTGAAAATCTTCCTATTTTAAAAAACTACTTTAGAAGAACTTAGCCCGGGGAGATTGCTCAGCAGGTAAGAAAGTTGCTTTGCAAGCATGAGATCCTGAGGGAGCCTGATTCACCTCAGCACCCACGTGAAAGGCTGGGTGTGGCCACATATACATGTAACTCTGGTCCCATGGCAGGTGTGGAGACCAGAGAACTGCTGGGGCTCTCTGATCAGCCCCCAAAATAGCAGCTCTGGTCTCAGTCAGAGATTGT
The DNA here is from genome assembly GCA_036365145.1 of Orientallactaga sibirica. Taxonomy (NCBI): domain Eukaryota; kingdom Metazoa; phylum Chordata; class Mammalia; order Rodentia; family Dipodidae; genus Orientallactaga; species Orientallactaga sibirica. Next base: position 15,182,719 of record JAEOAD010000027.1, on the reverse strand, counting down.
GTCTTAAAGAAACATGCTGATGAGCAATATTAAAGGACACCTAACATTCTTTTCTGGCGTCTACATTTGTGTATACCGGACATGTATATCTGCCCCGCCACCCGACCATACGTGCAAAAAAATCATATTATAAAGATGATTGTTGGGCATGATGGCACATGCCTTTAATCCCAGCACTCAGGAAGCAGAGGTAGGAGGATTGCCATGAGTTCAAGTCCAGCCTGAGACTACATAGTGAATTCCAGGTCAGCCTGGACTAGAGCGAGACCCTACCTCAAAAAACTAAAACAAACAAAAAATATGATTGTTGTATCTCTTCAAGGCTCTAAATATAGTTAATAAGAAAGACCATCATATGGTTAGCCTTCCTAGTGCTAGAAAGTGCTACATGAGCTCCTGGGGGAAAATGACCACCAACGTTGTAAATAAGCAGGGGATCCCATTACTGATTAAATCAATCAGCCAGACAAGATGTACACACCTGTACAATAGTGGCACTCAGCTTAGGTGGGTTAACCAATGGCTCTGATTGGAACAGAGACCTGCTCATTGGGAAGGAACTCATAGTTTGTCCCGGGAACCCAGTCAGCATCCTGTTGTTGCTGAGGGCTATGGATTCAAGTGAGACGCTCCTACTAGTCTATGGCCATGAGAGAGGCCACACCCATCAGAATCTGTCTTAACTAACTGTGCCTAACCCCATTTAGCCCATGCTGTTCTCGCTTTCCATTGGAAAACCTTTTTCATTTCCAGAAGGCAGCAAAAATCCAGGGAGAACCAAAATCCATCAATATGACAAAAAAAGATAGCTTATTCCATAACATGAGCCTTTTACACATGAGCCAGGAGCCAGGTGAGACCACAGAGGAATTGGTGAATTAAGCATGAGCACTGTTCTCCCCGTGAGCCTGACAACACGCACAAGGAGATGATGAAAGACACTGAGGAGACTCAAAACATATCAAAGCAGAAATCCAGAAGGTGCTGAGAACTTAACACTAAAGTAGATTTAAAAACACACCCATGGAGTTTCAGAGAACATTGTGGAAGAGGCAGCAGAAAGATTGTAAGAGCCACAGGGTGAGAAGCAGTATCCAGAGGCATTGCCGACCTCCCTCACAATGACTGACTGCTGCTCTCACGACTCATAACCCACAACTCCATGGTTAATAACCTCACTGAGGAGGACCCTCTGTGGAATGAGGGTGAGGAGGGGGGTGGAACCAACACCTGATTTGTCCAAACAACAAAATTTCTAATCAATAAAAATTAAAAAAAGAAAGAAAGGGCACCATAGATACCTTGGATAATAATGTTTCTGAGCTTTTTCATATATACATGTAATATAGTATGTGAAGAGAAGTCTATATGGGCATGCTTATGAATTCATATGCAAATATATGTAGAAACTATGTATATATATTTGAGAGAGAGAGAGAAAGACAGAATGGGTGCACCAGGACCTGTAGCCACTGCAAATGAACTCCAGATGCATGTACCACTTTGTGCATCGGGCTTTATGTGAGTACTGGGGTATCGAACCTGGGTTGTTAGGCATTGAGGCAAGTGCCTTAATCACTGAGCCACCTCTTCAGCCTAAGACTATATATATATAAAAATTTTATTTTTATTTATTTGTATTGAGAGAAATAGGCAGGTAGAGAGAGAGAATGGGAGCTTCATGGCCTCCAGTCACTGCAAATGAACTCTAGATGCATGTGCCCCTTTGCATCTGGCTTATGTGGGTCCTGGGGAGTCGAACCTGGGTCCTTTGGCTTTGCAGGCAAGTGCCTTAATCACTAAGCCATCTCTCCAGCCCCCCAAAACTATATATTTTTTAAAAGTGAAAATTAAATCATACCAAGCATATGGCTTTTAAACTTCCTATTTGACTTAAATGGGCTCTATTTCTCTTACCTTTTCTTGTTATGAGACCAACTTGCCCATTTCTGATTGGGAGGCATTGAGGATTAAAATGGCGCCTCCAGTTCTGAAGATTGTAATGAATGGTTGATAGCTGTTGATATCCTTTAATGTAACAAAATGTCACTCCAAAGTCAGGGGAAGAAATCCTTTTGTGTACATGGAGTTTGATCTCTTTCTACACTTGGGGCTTCATCAACAGGGAAGTTTGTGATTCTTGCTCATTTTCCACATAAAACTTAGAAAATAGCTTGATTTAAGATGCAGCTTCCCTCTCTTCTTTCCCATTTGTCATTTCTGAAACATATTTTAAGAAGTGTTAAAGTGAACAGAGAAACACACAGTAATGGAGTAATAATGCTTTAGGCAGATAAAAGCACTCTGTAGCAGAGAGACAAAGGAATACAAGCCGAAAGGGAGTAGGCCTGAGGTATCCCTTCTGGTCCCAAGTATCGTATCTTATCTAAATGAACAAGTTAGGAGGTGGTTTTGAGTTCCCTAATTGTCCTAACAGGGAACCAGCAGAGACATTATGTTTTTCTAAACATGTTGTGTTATGACAACACCATGAGCCTTTAAAGATTTTTTTAAATGTCTTTTATTTTGAAAGTTTTTCACATATTTGAAGTCTTGCCTAGTGGCTTCGTAAAAACACGGCTCACCTCCCACTCCTGGATTCCCACTCCCTCTGGCTTTAATTAATATTGTACAATAAGATTCCTACGCTTCAGCCAAACCACCATCGGCTGTAATCTTGTCAGCTCTCATAAGCCAAACAGAAACACACACGTTTTCTTGTCATTCAATCGCTTGCATCTGCTATTTAATTTCCAGAGGAGCCTCTTCTTGCTGTCCTGTGCTCCCCTTTCCTCCCTTCTGTTTATTTATTTGCTTTGGAGATTTTTCTCCCACAGAAAGCCATAGGTAACAAGCTCTGCAAATCCAATACTGAAGATTCTAACGGCAGATGTCTCTGTTAGTGGTAACCTCAAAACTCTTGTCCAATTACAGAGCAGGCACCCTCACAGAGAGGGGCTTCACCTGTCATGGAGCAGCAGTCAAGAATGGGCATGGCGTTAACCATTGCAGAGACGTAGATACTTAGCAGGTAGCAGTGCTTCCATCTGAACTGTTTTTTTTCTTTTTTTGAATTTTAAAAATAAAATTGTTATTTATTTATTTACTTATTCATTTATTTATTTTCAGGTGTGTGTATTTGGTGCACTAGGGTCTCTTGCTGCTGCAAACAAACACCAGATGCTTGTGTCACTTATTTTGGCATCTGGCTTACATGGATGGCTTGCAAATTGAACCCAGGCTGGCAGGCTTTGCAAGCAAGCACCTTTGACAGCCGAGCCATCTTCCCAGAACCTGGGAAGACTTTTAATGGTACTCTTCCTCTTGAAGCATGTAAAAGCTTGTGTATCTGTGTTTAACACTGGCTTCTGCTTAAAGACGCAGGCAAGCATACTTACATGTAAGTATTTAGGGACCACATTGATACATATCTATCTTGTGTGTGAATGAGATAGAGAAAGAGAGAGAGAGAGAAAGTGTGTGTGTGTGTGTGTGTGTGTGTGTGTGTGTTCATCCTGGTAGAAGCAATTCATACATTCACACCATCTCCATCCTTATAATCATTTCCCACATCACAGCTCCACGTCCTACTGATGGAGCATCCCGACTTCAGACAATGTGGGCAGCTCCCTGCAAATACAGAGCAATGAGGCAGTATGCTCTTTATGTGACTGACACTGAAATAACATATCGTTCCTTAGTACCTTGCCAACATTTTTCAAACTTTAGCACGAGGGTTAGTTTTGTTACTTTCTTTGTATTATTATACATAAATTCTATGCGCTATGAGAAGCAATGGAAAGAAATTGTATACCTCTGTAGTTGAAATAAAATTGCTGTTGAAACTCTCTAAATTCCTTGGCTCTCATTGGATGGAATTCTACCTTGAATGCAGCCTTAATGGAGTTTTGTACTGGATTGCTTCTTTGAGGTTTGAGTCTCCTTTTAAAGAAGCGGTGTTTGACTGCACATTCAAACATGGCATGTAGTCTTATGAGCGATGTGAGACTCAAATAAACACAGTGAGTGTGTTCATTTTGATGACCTCCCCATCACACATTCAAATAAACACAACTGTTCTCAAATGTATAGAAGCAGCTGTGTTTATGTCAGCGTGCAAAGCACCAGATATATACATTCAGATTCGCTCGTCTATCCGGAACCATGTACCTCCGTGCATCGTTAAAAATTTAGTGGAAAATCATGTATGGGGTATGTGTAATGTGCAATTTTCAACCATACACACATCTCTAAACAAATTTTCTTCAAGCATGTTACTGACGTTTGTTCTAATTGAGGTTGCAGCCTGGAGAAACTTTGAAGTTCTTGAAAACAAAACAAAGCAAAATGCAAGTTGGTACCAGAGGGCATAGCACATTTGAAGCATTCTGGCAGTCGCAGTAAGGCACCTTCCCCTAGGCTCAGAACAACCTTCTAGCCCCCGCCCCCCTTTTGTTTTTTGCATGTGTGAGTACATGTGTGTTGGTATCTGTGTGCATGCACGCACATGCAGGTGCATGTATAGGCCAGAGGTCGACATTGAGTCTCTTTATCAATCTCTTTCCACCTTACTTATTGAGACAGGATCTTTAGTTTGAACCCAGAAATGGTTGATTCGGCTAGTCTAGCTAGCTGGCTTGTTCTGGGTATCCCCAGGCTCTGCCCCTCACTTCTGCTGCAGTTAGAGGTGTATGTAGCCATATCTGACATATACAGGGTGCTGGAAATGTGAACTCAGGGCCTCATGCTTTTCCCCTGCTTTCATGGGAAGCACTTTATCTCCTGGGCCATATTCCCAGCCCCTAGTCTTTTGTTCCCTTCCCTTTTTTCCCTTTCTGCCTTCTGTTCTTCTGGATTAAGCAAAACAAATATAAAAATTCCTGCTTTCCCATTACAGAGGAAGTGGCGGGTTAAATGTGAATGCTGCTCTCAGTGCTAGTCTGGGAACCTCCTTCAGGGAGGTAGGGGAAGACAGCGAGGAGACTCAAAACTCATCAAAGCAGAAAATCAGAGGCTGCTGAGAGCTCAACACTGAAAGAGACTTGTAACACGCCCTCCAAGTCACGGGCAACACTGTGGAAGAGGTAGGCAGAAACAATCTAAGAGACACAGGGTTGGGAGGTGTATTCTGAGACATTGTCCCCACCCCCAGAGATTGACTTGTACATTCATGCGTTAGCCTTTGCTTTAAATATCATAAATGTGAGACATGATGGATTTCTCCATCAGAGCCTCAGCTGGGGTGGTTCAGGCATTAATGCTTGGTAAAGCCATGTTTTCTGGGTGAGAACTAACTCGTGTCATGTCAGACTGACAACAACACTTCCATCTTGGATTTCTTCACGTCTGGGTACAGTCTGCCACTCTTGAGGAGAATTCCCAGCCTCCATTTGCTGGTAGACAATGATAAATAAAAACCACAGTAACATCTAAGGTTGGCGGAGCCCCACCTCTGGGCCAGTGACTGTTCTCCACGCTGTGAATCGTTGATCTCTCATAATCTCCCAACACACTGTAAATGTGGGCACAGCCACTGTCCACTTTTACACATGAGAGAAAAGAGGTCATTTCTCAAGGCCATAGAGTTAGTTGGTGGCTGAGCCACATGGGCTTGACGGTTCCAAATCTTTTGGGCTGTAAAAGAATCTGTAAATCCAAATATTTATAGGTAATATCCTGATTTTTAAATGGTAGCCCAAAATTCAAATTTTTAAGACACTGTCAACTAAATAAAGCACATCTGGTAGCTGGATTAAGCCCCTAGGCTGCCGGTCTGCTGCCTTTGATTTAAGGGATCCTGTTTCTAGTTTCTGAGTGTCAGGAAACCTACTGAGCAGGACCTCTATCAACTCCTGGTTCCATGACATTGAGCAAGCCAAGTCCATTTTCTGAGGTTTACAGCGAGTTAACCTCTTCCTTTGGAGAAGTCGCATGAGACTCACACAATCCTCTTAGCTCTTGTGCAATGTTTTCATTAAGGCATTTTATAAACACAAGTGCTATATAATTAGAAACTATTGTTAGCGTCTTCTTGCATCTGAATATGAGCAAAAGGACTTACACTTTTACTGTGAGGAATCATGCCAATACAGACCGCAAAGTTCACCAGCAACTGCATTAGCTCCATTTCATAAATGAGGACTCTTTCCTGCCATTTAGAGAAGCAAAGGAAATTACCAGAGATGCAAAACTCTTAAGAAGTGGAACTAAAATCCCACTGATAGTTTGTTTCTATCAGTCATTGTAACATATGTATGTGTGTGTGTGTGTGTGTGTGTGTGTGTGTGTGTAGACACATATAAATGTGTGTGTAGGGGGTATATGCGTGTGTACATGCATATGGAGATCATAGGACAAGCTTGGGTGTCGTTCCTCAAGTGCCGTCCATCTCTTTCTGAGATAAGGTCTCTCAGTGGCCTAAAACTCACCAATTAGGCTAGACTGTCTGTCCAGTGAGTCCCAGGAATTTGCCTGTTTCTGCCTCCTTGGCGCCAGTTCATGCCACCATGACCAGCATTTTCAGATGAGTCCTGGGATGTATCTAAGGTCCACATGCTTTTGAGGCAAACATACATTTTATTGACTAAGCTATCTCTCCAAAGCCCCAGCCACTGCAATTTTAGGGGGAATCAGTTTATACAGACTTCTGCACATGTCCACTTTGGGTCTTGCTTCTTTTATAAAACCTAAGGTCAGGGGCTGGAGAGATGGCTTAGTGGTTAAGGCGTTTGCCTGTAAAGCCAAAGGATCCCGGTTCGATTCTCCAGGACCCACAAGGGGGTGCATGTGTCTGGAGTTCGTTTGCAGTGGCTGGAGGCCCTGGTATGCCCATTCTCTCTTTCTCTCAAAGATAAATAAATAAAATATGTTAATAAATAAATAAAACCCAAGGTCAGTTCCTAGTGGTGAAGAAAACACACATAATGCAGAAGGGTCGACAAGAACCAAGCTGGTCTGACCCCACAGAGGACACTTCTGGCCCGGCACAGGGATGCTGGATGCTTAAGAGGAGACAGGAGTTCCAACATTTCCTTCCCCTTCCTCTCAAGTGCAAGTCCTGGGGCCAAGTTCTGGGCTGCCAACAGCCTGGATCCAGCTTACACTGCAGGGCCTGCCCAGTTCAGCCATGCTGGGAGTCCAATAGGGCTGCTTGCCACCATGAAGCTTTTCACCCCTAGATGGAAAAGCCACATTGACAGACATTGACTTCTTCAGTCTGAGGGTGACGGCTAAGCCTCCTTGCCTGCCTTGTGCCTTCCTGTGGTGTTTCTGGTGGTTCAGAGCTCTGGCCAGGCAGAGAAGTTCTGCCTCATGGTCCGGGAAGCCTGATAGAAGAGAAAACGCATGTGTAAATCTTCCCTCTTCCATGAAACCCGAGGACTCTTAGGGCTAGAAAGATTTCTGTCTTGTGGACAAAACACAGGGGCCTATGGCAACATGGGAGAAAAGCCTCTTTATACAAGCCATTTGGCCATTCCAAGTCTCCTTTAAGGTGGGACCTTTACAGTCTGGGGGCTTTTATGACTGGAGTTCGTTCGGTGACCTGTGGGGGAGGGGTGGCTCCTTTGCAGCTTATTTCTGTCATGACCGAGGGAAGAAATTTAACGTGGCGGGTGTAACAAATATCCAGCCCCATGGAATTCTTGGGTGGATGATTTCCCCAGCAGATTCAACAGTGGTAATGATAACAATAATCAATACAAATTAGGGACATGCTTCTGTTTTAATGCACTTAGTAACCAGATCTCCTGTTCTCAAATAAGTGTAGAGGGGAAACTGTGTGCTCCTAAGCGACCGGGCAGTGTTGTGAAGGAGGTGAGTGTGTGTGTGTGTGTGTGTGTGTGTGTGTGTGTGCGCGTGCACGCAGGCGTATGTGTTCCCTTTTCTCTAAGGGATTCTATAGCTTCCTTCATTCTTCGCCTCTCTCATATTACAGAAAGAAGGTAATTTTTCCTGGCCATTTACTAAAGCTCATTAAAGACTGGAGAGAATAAACAATGCTACTCCTCAGAGACGCCCATTCAAAGTCACTCCGCAATTCTCAGTTCTAATACTTGAGACAAATTAATTATTCCTTAGTGAAAAGTGTATAATTCCTATTCTTTATTTTTTTGGGGTGGGGGATAATAATGGGAAGTTTATATCTGACTGAAAAGCTGTCTGTGCTGAGGGGAAATGAGAAAAAAAATGTGTGTTCTGAGAGGAGTAAAAGCAATTATTCTAATAATAATTCTAAGAATATTAATGTCTTTTTAAAGTAGATTGCCTTCAAACAAACACAGAGGTTGAAGCAACGGGAGGCTGGTTTATTTATTAATCATTCCAAATGTGCAGTCTTCCAAATGAGCTACAAGATCAACTTTGCAGGCACATATTAAATTTAGTTAAACAGCAACTTGCAAACGTCTCAAAACTTTTGTAACCAGAGACTAATTTGTTTAACACATTTAAAATGTTATACTGATGTAAAGCCCCACATATTAAACTTCAAAGGGGGGAAAACCTCCCGAGAGCTCCTCATTTTAAAGGCTCCATGCTGGAAAGGAGATGGAGACAGAGGTTGTTCTCTATTCTTCTGTTTTGCTTTGTTTTGTTTTTAAACACCAGGCAGTCTCCGGGCCCCCGGCCTCATCCTCTACCCCGTTTTAGTCATCTGCTGAACAGCGAGTATCTAGCTGTGGGGACTGTAAGGCGATGGTTGAGAAAGGTCTAGTGTTTCCCTTTCATCTCTATTAATTAATCCTGGCTCGGTTTGCCCAGAGTACGTTGCTGTTGACATCACCTTTTCCTTACACTTTAAAGAGTCCCCAGAGAGACGAATGCAGAACAAAACTGGACAAAGATACATTTGGTAACCATTTTATTTCTCAATTACCAACCCAAACGTATGGAAAAGATTTGCAAGCTATCCGATTTACTCAACAATTATGCTTCAAAAGTTTAGAAATAAATAACTTTTTTTTCCCTTGGACTCATTAGTTTCTCTACCAATTGTAATTGGTGTCAACTAACGAGTTTGCTCCATGGCTTGCCCTTAATTACTGATAAAAGCTAAATTGCAACTCTAGCCAATCAGCAACTCGTTTATTCATGAGAGTATAGTATTCTTTTAAAAGCTCTGTTTGTCCTAATAAGTGGTTTTGTGTTTGGCTGAACCCTTCCATAAGCCTCTTTAACATAAGCAAAGCACTTCAATAACTATATACAGCGAGGCAGCATTGTCACTGCCTCGACTCACACAGATGGAGCCGAGGGAATGCTTTATAAATTTCAAATGTATACCTCATGAACTGACCAGGCCCTGAAATCCCATCTGTCTGGTGGAATATAAGATATGAACACCTATCAGATTGTTTCATCTCCGGATATGTAGTTTAAAAAAAAAATGTGCCCAGCCTTCTGAAACAAGCGGCAAGAAATAAGAAGCCCAATAGAGATATGAGGCCTGTGAAATCCTAATGGTATAAACAAGAGTTGGCTGAGGCCAAAATCCCACATTAAAAATAATAGGCATTCTGGTAACAAGAGCGTTAAGAGATAGCATGTGGTGGAACTTTGCCACAGGGTTGGGGGTGGGGAGGCCTCACTAAGGAGAAAGCCTAATTGGAGAGCCATCATGTAAAGACAGCCCTCCTTTGTGGTGGTCCGGGTAGTGGTGGTGGTGTGCTCTTGTCAGAAAATAGAATGAACGTCCCCAGGATCGCTGGAAATTCTGAAGATGGATTTTCACCTTATTAAGGTGTTTTTGTCTGTAATGATCAGAAAATCCAGTTAAATGTCTAGAACAATACAGGGGTATTTATTGTCTCACAAGAAGAAGTGAGAGACCAGAAGTTTATGGTTTGATGAATTCAGGCACCCACTGGCTTCATTGAAGCCCCAGGTTCTGACTGTGTTTCTAATCCCTTTGTCTCCCTGTGTGGGTGACTCTCCTTATGGTCACCAGATGGGTCAGGCAGGAGGTCCAGTCATCTCTCCTCACATAACATCTAGAGGCAGAAAAGGAGGTGACTTTTTTCCCCCATGACTTTGTTTGTTTTGATAAAGATCAAGGAACTCTTCCCTGGAAATCATAGCAACTGACCTTTTCTCACAGCTCATTGGTCAGAATGGAGTCACATGCTTTGGGGTTAGGCCAGTCATAATTTGCCTCAAGAAATTTTGAGGGATGGAGTCTTAGCTTTCTGTAAAAAGCTTGCCATCTTGACACCTGACAAAACCAATGTTTCATTTTTGAGCTTGGGAATGGTGATGGGTTAATGAAAGTGTCTGTCACATACTTGAAATTCCTAGGTAACTTCCTCAGTGGCCCCCAGTCAGAAGGGAAGAGCCCGAGGAAAGCTGAACTGTGAAGACAAAATTGAATGTGGGGTTCAGTCTGTCCTGGCTTCTCATCCCTTCTCCTGGTGAGTGACCCTTCAGTGAAGGGGATCAGGTTGTGAGCTGGAATGGGTTGTGAATGGTCAAGTGGCCAGTGAGGAGAGGGCAGCCTGGGGATTAGCATAGGCTCTGTCACCAACTTGCTGTGGGCGCCCCACTGTGTCCTGGGCCTCCACCACTGACTTCACAGTGAAACCAGGGGCAGGGCAGAGGATCTCAAATATCTCTTCTTGGGCTTAGTGGTTGAGGTGCTTGCTGCGAAGCCTAAGGACCCAGGTTCAATTTCCCAGTACTCATATAAACCACATGCACAGGATGGCAGATGTGTCTGGAGTAGGTTTGCAGTGGCTAGAGGCCCTGGCACACCCATTCCCTCTCTCTCTCCCTCTCTCTCCATCTGCTTTCTTCTTCTTTCTTTCTTCCTTCCTTCCTTCCTTCCTTTCTCTCTCTCTTGCTCAAATAAATAAATAAAAATTTAAAAAGTTTAAAAAAACTCTTCTCATTTTGGAACTATTGGATCTTTCACTTTACTTATATTACCTTTGCACATATCACTTTAAAAAATGTATGATTTGTTTGTTTGAGAGAGACAGTAGACAGAGAGTGTGAGTATGGGCATATGTCAGCACAGGTTGCTGACGCAAACGAGCTCCAGGAACATGTGTCACTTTGTGTATGTGGATACTGGGGCATTGAACCCTGAATGGTCAGGCTTTGCAAGTAAGCACCTTTAACCACTGGGCTATCTCTCCAGCCCACTTTTGCCAGTTTTTGTCCCCACCCATATAAATGGCAAGCCAAAATCCTCTTCCTTCCTTCAGATAGGTCTTTCATCTTTTAACTTTCTCCTCAAACTTGATAGGAAAGGCGGGAAGAACAGCTCACCCCAGAGTGTTTCGCAGTGCACTGTTTGTCTCGCTGTCATCTCTTGAGTGCCTACTTCTGCCCCACACTCTGCAAAGTGCTCTGCTCACATGCCCTGGCCCTCCATCACTATTTACATTGGTTTTGCCCAGCAACCTTGATGTGTTCAGATTTTATTCTGAGACGCAGAATAGCGTTCCGAGGTAAAGGCATTCCACGTTTAGTGTGTGCAGATTGTGAAGTGGAGGCCAGGCTTAGTCCCACAGGATCCAACGCCACCCACTCATTTTATAAGCACCATCTCCATATATGGCCACAGAATTAGAGGAAGTAAGAGACTAATTCCCATAACTCGCCCTGGTCCGGGAGACACATGACAATGGAATGCTTAACTTTTAGGAACTTTATGAAGGCAAGGGAAAGTGTTTGGACCAAAGAATGGAGGAGCAGACACAGAGTCCTAGAATTTGCAAGACTTTATTTGAGAGAGACAGAGGACAGAGGGAGTAGACTGCCATTATGTAAAGACTTCTTCTGGACTCCCTATTTTAAAAAAAAATCTCTAACATCATTTTTTACTTAAAATGACTTGTATAAGTAAGTTTTGTTCTTTTGTCCCTCACACCCCTTCCACCGAACCCTTCATTCTCCCCAACTAATCCCTCGTCTATGTTGCTGTCTTTTTATTTTCTTTGCCCTCGTCCATCAACTATGACAGAATGGGGATGGGTCTAAAATTGTGCAGCTCTAGTAAAGATAACAGCAGTCACTGTAAGGTCATGAATGCAAAGGCCACTTCATGTCCCCAAAGAAGACAGCATTCTAAAACTCCTCCCACCCTCTGGCTTTTACATTCCTTCTGCACTCGGCTTCTGCAATGTGCTCTGAGCTCAGAGGGCTGATGGAGATGTTGGGCCTCACCTCCCACCTCGTGTTCTGAGGCGGGGTCTCTCATTCTCGTGGTTGTTCATTGTAGCTGGGCCTCACCTCCCACCTCGTGTTCTGAGGCGGGGTCTCTCGTTCTCATGGCTGTTCATTGTTTCACTGACCAGAGTAGCTGGTCTGGGAGCCATTCATTTCGGGAAATTCTCCTACCTCCTCTTCCCATCTTGCCGGTGGTACTGGGATTTCAGAAACCCCACCGTAGCTTCTGGCTTTTTAAAATATTTTATTGAGGGCTGGAGAAATGGCTTAGCGGTTAAGGTGCCTGCCTCCTAACCTAAGAACTCTGGTTCCAATCTCCTGCGGTTCCAATCTCCAGGTCCCACGTTTAACCAGATGCAAAATGATGCAAGGGCGCAATGCTGCACTTGACCACAAGGGGGCACACACATCTGGATTTTGTTCACAGCAGCTGAGAGGCTGCTGGCGCACCCATCTCTATCTGTCTTCCTCTCCCTCTCTCTCTGTCTCTCTCCAAATATATATTATTGAGTCAGGAGTGGTGGCGCACGCCTTTAATCCCAGCACTTGGGAGGCAGAGGTAGGAGGATCTCTGTGAGTTTGAGGCCACCCTGAGACTACAGAGTGAATTCCAGGTCAGCCTGGGCTAGAGTGAGACCCTACCTCAAAAAAAAAATTATTTATTTATTTGAGAGAGAGAAGAGGCAGAGAGAAAGAGAGAATGGGCACACCAGGGCCTCCAGCCACTGCAAACTAACTCCAGATGCATGTCCGCCCCTCCCTTGTGCATCTGGCTTCCATGGGTTCTGGGGAATTGAACTGGGATCCTTAGGCTTCACAGGCAAATGCCTTAACTTCTAAGCCATTTCCCCAGCCCTGCTTCTGGCTTTTTCATAAGTTCTATGGGTCTGAACTCAGGTACTCCAGCTTGAGGGGCAAACACTTTATTTAGTGAGCTACCTCCCTGCCACTGTTCTTGTACTTTGAGCTCAAACATTCAAATACTGAATATTTTGCCATAGACTATAGTGAGTAAAACTTCCTTGGGGGTGGCTGCAAATTTTACTTCAACCAACAGATTGAAATTGTTCGGGCCATAGAAACTTGCTCATTTATGAATCTTCATGAAATATTACTGTGATGAAAGGCCAAGAATCTAACAATGGTTTAGATCAGGGCTTATTAACTTTGGCACTATTGACATTTTGGGAAGGGCAATTCTTTGTTGTAGTGAACTTTCCCTTGCCTTGGAGAATTTTTGTAGCATCTCTGACCTTCACCCACTAATGCCAATATCAACCCTTGTCCCCCCAGATGTGACAGCCGAAAGTGTTCCCAGACATTGCCAAATATCCAGTGGGTGGGAAAAAAATCATCCCAGTTAAGAACCTTGGGCTTATAAGCTAATGTTGTATAAAACTTTAATAAATTGGAAGCTTTTCTCAATCTGCAGAGCTTTGCAGAAATCGAAGTTTTGTGGTACTGGAACCCAAGGTCTGGCACATGCTGGGTAAGCACTCGACCTCCGAGCTATATCTCTGTGTGTTTTTTATTCATAAACACAGTCTTCCTAAATTACCCAGGCTGGGCTTGAACTTTCTCTGTCACCCAGGCATGCCTAGAACTTGCTATTCTTCTCTTTCCCAAGTCGTTGTGATCCGGAATTCCAATTTATGAGAGGGCGGGGGAGAGAATGGGTGTGCCAGGACCTCTAGCCATTGCAAACGAACTCCAGATGCATGCATCACCATGTGCATCTGGCTTATGTGGATTCTGGGGACTTGAATCCGGATCTCTTAGCTTTTTAGGCAAGTGCCTTAGCTGCTAAGCCATCTCTTCACCCTAAATTCCAGGTTTTGAATCTCAGCTTTGACATGAGTCTTGAACAAATGTTAACTTTGATGATTTGAGTTTCCTCCAGTTTAGCCATGAAGATGGTGATTCTGACTGTGTAAAGCTGAAGTATCATTCAATGAGTTGTTCTATGAGCACATATAGAAAGGTTCCATATGGGTTATTTATCCTTCCTGTGTTAAAATGGAAATATCTGAGGGAAAAAAATCATATTCTGGCTATATCTCACACACTCAGCACCTGAGAAGGGAAATCTTTGTGTGTGTGTGTATTGGAAAGATAGGGTGAGAATGTCTTATCCTCAGAAGTGGAAGGAATTGTATAGCAGCCATGACAAGAAAACACCAAAGAACTGTCAAAAGCATGTGAACTCTATTTTATATATTCCAGCCAGAAGCCCCAGTTGGGATTTAAAACATGTTAAATCTGGGCCAGGGAGATGGTTCAGTGGTTAACCAGGCTTGTTTGCAAAGCCTGCTGGCCTAGGTTCAATTCCCTAGTGCACAATGTAAACAGTCAGATGCAAAAAGTGGTGTCAAATGGATAATTAAAAAAAAATAAAAATAAAACGTGATCGATCATATATCTGCACAAACCCCTCCAATGGTATCCAGGTAAAAATCTCAAGTCCTAATGTGTCCTGTCTTACCTCATCTACTATACATCACACCACCTGGCCTCTTGCTGGGGTCTAACCCATGCTAAGCAAATGCTTCTCAGGGCTTTCCCACCAATAGCGCTTCTAGAACTTTCTTTCCCTGAGCACTGTGGCTCCTGCACATACAGAGCTCTTATCCTTGAGGTCCCTGATGACTCATCTACATAACCTTAAGCTCCGCCACCCTGCCCCACCTGGCCCCCCTTCTTATCACTCTTACCCCGTAGCACTCCTCCTCACATCTTATGCCCTCCGCTCACATAGAAGCGTTGCTAAATGTCACTAGGGCAAAAGACTTGTTTTATTTGTTGCATCTTGAATGATGGTTGGGCACACAGTAGGTATTTCATAATGGCTTATTTTGAGTGGATTAATGACTGCAGAATAGCAAAATTTTCTTCAAGGTAAAAAAAACACAGGGATGGAGAGATCACTCAGTGGTTATAGGGCTGGCCTGTGAAGGCCACCAACCTGGGTTTCATTCCCCAGTACTCCCATAAAGCCAGATACACAAAGTAGCACATATGTCTGGAGTTCCTTTGCAGTAGCTAGAGGCCCTGGCGCATTCAGTCGCTCTCTTGCTTTCTCTCTCTCTCTCTTCATTCAAATAAATAAATAAATAAACAAATAAAAATAGAAACAAAGAATGCCACGATTCTATTTATATGTGGATGGTTCAGGTCTTTCAACATGCACACCTACCAGGCTGTTTTCTCCTTGCCCCTGCATATTTGCTCATAACAGCTCTGACACATGTAAATAGCACCCCACAAGGGTTGTGAACATTTGTAATCATAACGTGATTATGATAGGATTAAAGGTGAGAAATGGACTCAAGGCCAAAGCAGGTAGATAGCTACCTCACTGGCTATTGCTCATAGGTGTATTCCACCAAGGATGGGAAACGTAGCATGCCAGTTCCATCCTTATGTCACCTGGCTCTGATAGCTCTCCTCATGATGCTAAGACCAGTACCTCGGACTCATCACGACGTCTCCTATGGCCCGACACTCCTCACTCGCTTTGGCCACACACTTTGGATATGAGTGACGGGGTCTCCCCTGTTCACGATTCTAGCATTCAGCCCCTGGCCACATGCAATTTGGCTGACGTGTGTCACTCTTTTCATTGTCTGGTATCTGTGTCCTCCTAGGGAATTATTACTTCTTGCCCATTGCATAGAGTCTTGTCAGAAGGGAATTCCCAGGACTTGGAGACCTTAAAAACCTTGTTCCCTAATAAGTAAAAAAAGTAAAAAAAACAACTTAAAAGGGGGGAGCACATGTCTGGAGTTTGTTTGCAGTGGCTGGAGGCCCTGGTGCTCCCATTCCCTCTCTCTCTCTCTGTCTCTCTCTCTCCCTCCTTCTCTGCCAAATAAATAAATTAATTAATTTAAAAAACCCTTGTTCCTTCCGTTTCTGTAGAGAGTAGGCACATCACTAGAGAATGCCCAGGGGGACACTCTCTTCAGGGACTATGCAACTGAAATGGGTGGCCTAAGAGGAGTAGAAACAGTTGGAGGTCATCGTCCAGTCAATACCATACAGACCACTCATGCCTGTTGACAAACCCATTGAAATTCCTACCTTCTCTTCAAATTCTCATGGGCCTGTTGTCTGGGAGCAGTCCTCAGGCCTTGTGTTAATTCGAAGAGTGGCCATCTATGGATCTACCCCTTTGTGCATTGGCTAGCTATGGGTGGTATTTGTTATAACCCCACCCCAGCTAATACCTACCTGGATTATAGTAGGGAACTTTAACTTTTCATCCCAGGCTCTGCTAGGGAAGAGAATTAGACAGTGAGGAACAAATGCAACCATTCTTACCCAAGAGGAAAAGGCACTGACAAAATACCTTTTCTCCCCTACAGAATTAGCATTAGTTTGTTAACAACAACTTGCATACATTTAGTGACTTCAAACAATACCTTCCTACTAGCTCAGGTTCTCTGTGGAGCAGAGGTTTGGGACTGACAGAGCTGGGTTCTCTCTGTCATGGCATCACCTGGGTCTGCCATCTCATCTGAGACCCAGAGTCACTGGTTTTTGGCAGGATGTATCCGTAGAGAGTCAGACAGGAGGTCCTGTTTCCTTGTTAGCTACTGGAGGAGTCCCTATCAGCTCTGAGAGGTTGTTCTCCAGCTCTTGCCATGTATGCCATTCATGGAACCCCTCATTAATGGCAGTTTCTTTCCAGGCCAGCTGGAGAGCATCTTCCACAGCTTTGAAACTGGCTTCATCTATCTCTAACCTCTAGACCTTCCTTCATAATGGCTCTTGTCATTAAGTCACAGTGACCCATAGAAGTAGGGCAGTAGTTAACACGACTTCTGTCTGGGTCATTCCTAGGTTTTCTGGCAAGCAGTCTATCGGTGCCAATGTGGGGTTTATTAATATTGCTAGAACAGTTGAGAGCAATGTTAAGTAGAGACTGTGTGTGTGTGGTGTTTTTCCTGTCAAGCACGCATACATACACTTGTCCATTTTGGGGTATTTACTTGATTAAGTGGTTCAGCTTTTAGAAGTTGTCTTCTGATTGGAGCAATCATATAACACATTTCCTGAATGTCAGAAAGAGTACACTCTACTCACGGGGATGTCATTGTAACCCCTCATCCATCAGGAAAAAGGATCGTTCTCCTTCAGCCACTCTGCAAAATTGAAGCAAAGTAATTGCAACACAACAGTGTCATAGGATCTCTGTCACCTGCTTTAAAAAATAAATCTCCTGGCTTTGTCTTTTCCCTTTATTTTCAATAAATGCTCCAGTATTATTGCCATTGCATTCATCTAGCAGCAGGAAGTCATTATCCAATCACAACAGTCTCTCCCATTAACATTATCTTTTAATTTTAAGATTGTTTAGATGATTGCTAGGAGATACAAAATTAAGATAAAATGAAGAAAGCATTATTTTCTTGAAGGCAAGTGTTCAGTCAACCCACCTCTGGTCTTGAGTGCTCTGGCAAGAGACACCATTACTTTTACAAAATACTATTTGGGTATATGTTGAAACATCTAGAAATCTAGACATGTTTTCAATGTCATGTAAGAAACAACCATTACATTTAAATTATTATTTATATTGCTTGCCTTATTACCTAGTATTTATTAAGAGTTGAAAAATACGGTTATTTTTCTAGACAGCAATTGCTGTAGTAAATAAGACAAGAATGAAATCACCATGATGAAAACCCAGGGAAGGAATAAAGGAAGCATTTGTCTCATAGTTTGCGCCCAGAAATAATTGAATTTGGAGAATGCAGCAAAAATGAGGCAGGAGGAAAATAAACACAAAATTAAAGCAGAGTTGTGGTTATTGGCACATCTTGTTTACTATTCTGACAAACTTTAAATGACGGTTATATTGTATTAACCAGTATCTGTAAATGGTATGTTCATTGTGTTACAAGATTTTCAATAAGGACTAACTTACCTAATACCTATTCATTCAAAAAAAATTCTCTTTTATTCCATCATTTGTATTCCAACACTTGAAGAGACTCTGGAATCTTTCAGTATTTGTCTCTCTATTTTCATTAGTTCCAATGGCCTCAGTTCCTTTTTCCCCCAAAGCAATGTCTGGAATAACAGTAAATGAGGAATATATAAAAATAACTATTAGAATCATGGTTTTGGATGTTTAATAGTTGAGCTCTATGATTTCGCAGTTCCCATGAGCAAACCACATGGAAGAACATTATTAGACACCAAGTTATCATGTTAATAGAATCCCTCTGGAAAGAACGGGAGGAATGCTTTAGTTGTGAATTCACCCAGATTGTTAATATAGTTCAAGTAGGCCATCAATATGTGTCCTATTTACTGATAGGCACAAAATAGGTGGAGGGAGATCAATCAAATCCCCCTTCCATAAATTATTATGACTTCTAGAAATTATCAAAACTTCACTGGACTGTCTTGTGTAGTCTTCCCAGCAATGAGTTATGGTCAATAATTCATTCCCTGACAGAGCTGATAACAGGCAGATATTCTAATAATGTGTAGGATTTACTACTGGACACCAGCAGTAAGTAGGAATTCCAGTGCACTGGTAAATGGCATCACAGCAGAGAAGGCAATAGAAACAGGGCTCAGATAACTGGTACAATGTTTGGATATTTTTACGGTCAAATTAGAGGAAACGTGTCTAAAGGTAGAGGTGTTTAAGTTTTCATTCATTTTCTTTTGAAGCAAATTATTTCCAGAACATTGTTCTGTATTGACATCTTCCTGGCCTTATTGTCACAGAACACAACAGATGGCACTGAAAAAAAGAAAGAAAGAAAGAAAGAAAGAAAGAAAGAAAGAAAGAAAGAAAGGAAGAAAGAAAGAAGAAAAAAAACAGAGAATATAGTCAACTTGATTCTTCAGTTGTTTCCCCACATTTGAAAATGGCTTCACTCGAATATTTTCCTTTTAAAGCAAACTTCCCCAAAATATCATCTTAGATGAAAAGTCTTAAATGTGTTTTCAGTGATTTCTTATCACACAGAGAGATGGACAAATTTGCTTTCTCTGTCAAAATGTTTTGAAGCTAGAAAAGAAGTGGTGATTCATCAAAAACAATTTTATTATGAAATTTGATTTATGTTGAGGAATATAAATGATGACGTTATAATGTGTACCTCTGTGTGGAGGGAACACATTTTAGTCAATTGAGTTATCCAATTTTATTATTTTTAAAAAATCCATATCTGGTTGTTCTTTTTATTTGAAAAAATTTATAGTTCTATATAGAGTAGAAATGTGTGTTTTTTAAGTCTAAGGACAGCTATGGATTTGTATCCTCCTAATTCCAACAGGGTCATTCGTTACAATTGGATGGATGAACAAATATTATCATATTTTCATCAATTTCTTTGGTGAGTATAGAGAAACTAAGGTTATGCTTTAAAATATTACATTTTATTACAAGAATGTATAAAGAAAAGGCTTACTTATATAAATGCTATCATTAAAAGTGACAGTGCAGAAGTTATGATTTGGGACACTTAAGATTTCTGAATTATTAGCCCTTCTTTCAATAAAAACATAAGTAACATAACAGAGGCTGAGTTACATTTTAATGCACTGGTTTCTCTATCAATACCAGTTCATTGCCTTTGCTTTGGAGAAGAGCCATGGCTAATTTAAAATAGAACTGCTATTTTCTACTGGATACGTAATGTTAATAGGCTTAATATTAACCACCTCACAAATATAAAAATGATCCAAGCTGGGCGTGGTGGCACATGCCTTTAATCCCAGCACTCAGGAGGCAGAGGTAGGAGGATCGCCATGAGTTCGAGGCCACCCTGAGACTATAGAGTGAATTCCAGGTCAGCCTGAGCTAGAGTGAGACCCTACCTTGAAAAACCAAAAAAATAAAAATAAAATAATAAAATAATAAAAAAGATCCAATCAGGGCTGGAGGGATGGTTTAGCGGTTAAGGCGTTTGCCTGCAAAGTCAAAGGATCCAGGTTTGATTCCCCAGGACCCACCTTAGCCAGATGCTCAAGGTGGCACACGCTTCTGGAGTACGTTTGCAGTGGCTGGAGGCCCTGGTGCACCCATTCTCTCTCTTTCTCTCCCTCTCTCTCCCCCCTCCGTCAAATACATAAATAAAAATAATATTTAAAAAGTGATCCAATCTTTCCACACACTCTTTTGTAACGGCTATGAAATTCAGTTTAACTATGCAAAGATTTACCTCTACTTGAATAAGGATTGCCTGCCGAGCCATTAGACCATGTGGAAGTCCGGAATTAATATATAATACACCCATGCATATAGCCTATTCCTTTATTTGCAATATTTGTACAATGCCACTTGGGCTTAAATATTGTTGCTAGGATCTGGTCGTCGAAACAGGCAGTTTGACCAACCCAAATCATTTCTGCTATGAAATCATCACTATGGAATGTAAGTCCTCCACGAAGATTTTCCAGGGGCCTAGGAGACAGCTCAGCAGGTTAGACGGTTTGTTGTCGAACCGTGAGGACCTGATGTTGACCCCTGCATGTAAAGAGCCAGGATCTGCATGCCTTTCACCTCAGTGCTGAAGGAGGTGGAGACACAGGGATCACTGGGGCTGACTGTTCAACCAGTCTAAACCCCCCCTTAAAAAAATGGTTCTCGCTCTAGGTTCAGCGAGAGACCCAGTCTCAGGGATAAGGCAGAAAAGTGACAGAGGAGGACTCATGGAATCTTCCTTCAGCCTCTGCAGCCTGGGACACAGGGTGTGGTGATCTGCACACATGTGCCTCCACTAAGCATAACTGCACACACACACAATAAAATGAAGCATTTAACTTATATAAAGATTTGCCAGTAGTTCTAAGATTTGGTGGGGGGGAGTGGTGGTTGAGGTTGTTTTCCTACTTCCATAATCCTGTATGAAGAAAGGAATCATTTCTCACAGCTATATTAAAGTTGCCTTGCTGTGTCAGGCAAAATGCTGGGTCATAGATACGTTTCTCTCTTTCCCATCCTTTTTTGCAAAACCTTTCTTGTCCATTCCACAGGTTTCAAATGTCTTAATAGAAAAATTAAAGCAAAATCTACATGTTATACTTGAGTTGCAATACTGATGCTATTTCATCAATATTAATGCTGTAGTGTTTTTTTTTTTCAGCCATCTTCTGTTTTATTTCAATAGAATCAACTTCTTCGTGACCTATGCCTTTTTATGTGCATGCATGTGAGTGCATTCATGTGTATGGGGATGCGTAAGGAGGCCAGAGGACAACCTCAGATGTTATTACTCAAGAATACTGTTCATCTTTTTTTTTTTTTTTTTTTTTTTTTTGAGTCAGGGTCTCTTATTGGCCTGGAGCTTACCAACTAGGGAAGATGGACTAACCATCCTGAGCCTCAGGAATTCTTCTGTCTCTGCCTCTCCAGTGCTGGGATTACACGCGTGTGCCACCACGTCTGGTGTCTGTGTGTACACTCTGGTGATCTGACTCAGGTGCCCATGCTGTCAAGGCAAGAACTTTACTGACTGAGCTCTGTCACCAGACCTCTCATTATACTTTTAAATACTCTAGAAACAAGGATCTAGGATAGAACTTTACATCGAAAACTGATTAGCATAATCTGAAGGGATATTTACCAAGGTTAGTCCTTGTGATAACTTTTAAAAACAATGTTCTAATAAAGCAACTACCTATCAATTTATCTCCTGAAACATTTAGTGACAGATTTATCAGGGATGTTGAGGAAAATGACAGTAAATTTCAAATACTATTATTGATATTTTGAAGCCAAGGTGTGGTTTCTTGAAATGTAGTCTTTTAGAGGTATAAAATTGGATAATCCCCTGTTCTTTTTTCCTCCTTCTTTCCTTTCTTCTGTCCCTCCCTTCTTCCTGCATGACTTTTCTTAAATTCTAATTATTTTTTTGTGTGTAGAGTATGTGTGTGGTGTATAGAGGTGTGTGCACAGATGAGTATGCCCCATACACATATGGAGAGGCTAAACAAGAATGTCAGGTATCTTCTTAATATTCCTTGGTGTATTTTCTTCCCTTAAGATGGGATCTCTCCTCCTTCAACCCACACCTGCTGCCCATCGCTGAGACCCAGGGTTCTCTGGTCTCTCTCCTTCTATGCTCGGGTTATAGAGATGCATGGTCATGCCCAGATGTGTACATGGGTCCTGGGGAGTCAAACTTGAGAGTGTCAGTCCAAGAGGCCCTCAGGCTTACGTAAAAAGCACTCTCACCTTCCTTGCCATCTTCCCAGCCCACTGCATTGACCCTTAAGGGCAAAATCCTCCCCCATCCTCAAAGTAGCTTGTCTTAGAGCCCACCATGGGCTCTCCAGAGCCTCAACTGTCCATGGTACTCCTGGAGAATTCCCGGAGGAAAACGATTATAACTGAGGACCTGGATAGAAATAATTTTAGGGTGAGTATGGTGAAGAAGGGCTTGATCTGAGATCAATATGGTTCCTATATTTGATCAAAAGTCAAGAAACACGAGCTGGGGAAATGGTTCCCAGGTTAAAGGCACTTGCCTGCAAAGCCTGTCAGCTTGGGTTAAGTTCTCCAGTACCCAAATAAAGCCAGATACAAAGTGTGCACGAATCTGGAGTTTGTTGGAGGAAGTCCTGGTGTAGCCATACACACACACACTGTCTCTCTGCTCACAAATAAACATATTTTTGAAAACTCAAGAAACAAACAATTTTGGGTTTCTTTTCAAAGTACCATATGTTTATCCCTCATTTAAGTAAGTAGGGTGAATGGTGAATATATGGCATCGGTGGCGTTTTCTTGAACTGATGGGTGCAATATTACATTTTCTTGAGTTTGGCAATCTTACTTTACACCAGGATTATTGCTTGGAGTAGTTTCTCTATTTGTTGGAAGATTGCCCTTTTTTTTTTTTTTTTTAGGACTTCTGTATCTGCAGCAGACTTGTATGGGTTCACAGTGCTCCTGTGTCTTTAGCATCCACAGAAAGAAGAGATGGAGAGGGGTAGCTCACTTAGGCAGGCACTTAAGAAGCTGCAGGTCTGTATACCCAGATTAGCAGGGTCTGCCAAATGCTAAGAATGCAGAAATAAAGACTACCCAGAGGTGGCGCTGTGGTTAAAGTACACCTGAATTTTGATTACAGTGAATGGATTTACTTCCTACTCCATAGAAGAAAATGTTAGCCGTTACCATCTTCGTATTTCTATAACCACAACATCAGCAAATAAAGTTCTCTGGTAATATGTTTTCGCCCACCGCAATCTACAAGGACCCCAACCAACACGTCATGCATAATTAGAATCCGAACATGAAAACTACTTCTTCAAGGGTAGGCCCCTTGTAGCCTAGAGACCTGTACTCAAAGTTCTACCATCCTTCTCTTCCTCCTTCCATAAAAACTCCCTGCATCATTTGGAGAATCATTCAATGAGATCTGAACACATTTCTGGTTAAATTTCTAGCATTACATTTTGAAATTAAAATTCCTTTTTTTTAGTGCACATACTTCATTTCAGACCTATATGATTTAAAAAAAAAAAAAAGGGAAAATTAAAGACCATTAGGTTTAATGCCTTCATTTTTCAGTGAGAAAATTGAAGCTCAGAGAAGGAAATCTACTTGCATATGACAAATTTTAGTGTGACAGGAGCCACTGAGATCTTGTATCAACTGGGCACAGTGGTGGTGAGGCCCGTGATGCCATGCAGAAGTGGAAGAGTCACAAGTTTGAGTCTGGGCCACATAGGAAGGCCTGATCTCAAAAGGAAAAGAAAAAGAAAATGAACTTGTGATATTTAATTTTGGTTATTATTAATTATTAACAAGTTAAAAATGAACCCAAGAATTAAAGTGTCTTCTTTCTTTACAGGATTCCTGTCCTCATTTGGCTTGATTTTTTTCTAGTCAGCTTCAAGGGACATCGCATCTTTTGTAAGTTGTCCTTCTAGCATGTCCATCTCCACTTATTTACTATACAGGGTGTTATCGTGTTAGTGATTTTTATCAAAATGTTTTTCATATGTGTGCAAGGTGAATTCATCACACAGTGTCTAATACAAATCAATAAAAATAATCCACTAACTTTAACACGATTGGAACTTAAGGAATTAAATGAATATTTTGATTGGCATTAAAATTGTCCTCTGGCTGGTTTTGTAGGAAATAGTCTTTCTTTTTCAGTACTAATTTTGCTGCTTTAAAGGAAAGAAATTCTCTAGACAGACGCTAAAAATGTCCACTCTCAGCGTAAACGTTGTCTTACAGATTCTCCTTCAGTCTCCTCTGAATACTGCATTACTGTAATATAATATGAAAACTTGTCCCACATGGCTTAGCAGAAGGGCTTTGCACTTGAATGATAATTTCCAACAGAAAACTCTCCCTGGAACTTTCTATTAATAATCATCTAATATCAACCTCTGATCAGAGGTTTATTAAACTTATTTGGCAGAGCAGATAAAGTTGAATGACTAAGTATTCAAGGATCTAGGCTTAGCTTCGGCCCTGCAATCAAACTTTCAGGCTAGCAGCATCCCACAAATGTGATTTATACTAGAAATACCCTTTCTTACTTTCCAGAGGTTGCGAGATTGCAGATCTTGAATTACTTCCATGGCTTTTGGGGGCTACTGGAGTCAGCATCTCTTCCTCCACTTGGAGGTGGGAGGCAGGGCAAATTGGGGAGAGTAGCATGCAAAGTTTTCCCCATGAAGTTTGCTTCGCCTCTGAAAATGACAAACGTGACCCAAATAGCTCCAACAACTGACGAGCACCTATGACACGCTTCCTGCTCCCAGTGTACAGCAGTTCATGGGATAAAGAGAGGTTTTTAAGCAGCGGTACTTGAGCAGGAACTTTTCCTAGTCTGGCTCCTCCCTTGGTAACTTCCACTAAGGTCCAGAAATCTCCACCAACCGGTGAACTCAACAAAACAACATGTCTTTATTGTTGTTGTTGTTATTATTATTATTAATTTTTGCGCATGTGTAAAGTCCCATCAAGACTTATTTTCTTCCCCAACAGGAAGAGACCCATTTGTGGGAAAGTTTCCTAAGGGTCTGGTGTCAGGGCAAGGGGAGGGGCCATCCCCGCGGAGCGAGCGGGAACGGGTCCCTTGTGGTGGCCCCAGAGCCCCGGTGCGCCCTCCTGGAGTGTGTGTTTACGGGGGGGTGGGTAGTCCGTGTCCCCAGCGCCATTCTTGGGGAGGTCACTTGTCCCCATTGCATTGGAGGTTGGAGTGGGGGGAACCTCAGCGTGGGCCGGGGTACGGCCCGCTCCGCCGCCTCCCTCGCTCCCCCGCCTCCCCTCGAGTCTCGTTTCAGTCATCCCTTTGTCCTCCCTCGGATTGGCAGGTTTTATTATTCCGCCTGAACAATCCGGCCGCCCAGTGGCTGAGGGTCGCTGACGTCGGCGGCAGAGCCGGGGAGTAGTTGGGATTTTGCTCTGTCAGTAACACATGTGTAAGAGCCGCGGAGGGAGCGAGCGAGCCGGCTAGAGGCCAGCGCCGCCGCCTCGGAGCCGGCCACCGCCACCGCCACCGCCGGCAGCACCAGCAGCAGCAGCATCCGTGGCCGCCGTGCCAGCGGCTCGGAGCTTCCGCGCGCGCCGGGCCGCGCATCTCCGTATCCCCACGCGCTCTCGCTCCCTGCCCGGGGCTCGCTGCTCCCCGGAAGGCTGCTCCCGGGGCCCGGAGGTTTTTCTTTTTCTTTCTTTCTTTCTTTTTTTTTGCAAACGGAGCTCGGCCGAGCCTCCCGTCACCACCACGGCCACCGCCAGCCCGGAGCGAGAGAGCTGACGATCGTGCAGCGGGCGGGGAGGGAGGACGGCGGTGGCGGAGGAGGAGGAGGAGGAGGAGGAGCGGACGGCGCGCGGGAGGGGCGGGGGCAGATACAAAGTGAAGCCACATTGCCAAACTTGCAGCCGCGATTGCAGCAGTTGCTGCCGCTGCGCCGCGCCGCGCGGGCCGAGGGCGCCTGCAGCTGCTCTCGCGCGCGCGCAGCCCCGGGGAGGCGGAGGAGGACCGACCGGGGATCCGGGCACTGAGACTGACACTTCTACTCCTCCCAGTGGCTGGCCACTTAGGCGGGACCCCCTAACTCACCCGCACTAGAACAACGCGATTTTTGAAAAAAAAAAAAAAAAAAAAAAAAAAAAGCCAGTTTCCCCCTCCCCACACCACCCTTTTCTTAGCCCCTTCCTCCCTTTTCCTGCTTCGGCGAGAACTCCCTCCCTCCGGCTCCGCCAGCCCCGGAGCCCCTTCCCCGGGAAGCCGAGCACCCCAGCCCGCATCTCGCCCTCGCCACCGCCGCTGCCGCCTCTCGCTGTCTTGCAATATAGGGGACAAGCAGGTAAGGGGGCGGCCTGGGGGCGCCGCGGGCCGGGAAGGGGGCGACGAAGGGAGGGGAAGGAGGGGAGCCCATGAGAGGTGGTGGTGGGGGGAGACCCGGGCTGTTTTCTCTGGCTTTCTTCCCTTGACCGTCCCAAATTGCAAGTAAACAATACGTCGCCTTAGATAATGCGCGAGGAGTCTGAAACTAACCGAGGCCGGCCTGCGAGCTTGGTTAGCCAGCCGGGGAGTGCAGGCTACCCCGGGCCGCCACAGCTTTGTAGCGGTTCCTGCTTACAAAAGGGTTCTTCTTGGAGAGACCCGGCTGGGTGTGTGTGTGTGTGTGTGTGTGTGTGTGTGTGTGTGTGTGTGTGTGTGTGGGGGACCTTGCAGGGGGAGGTGGGTGGGTGGGGACATTGCCAGTTTCTAAGGAAAAGACAGGGGCTGCTTAGATGAGAAGTAGTGTGTGCCTGGGTGTGTGTGGGGGGGTCGTGAGTCACGACCCCCACCATCACCATAGTAAACACTATTTTCGAAACAGTGGCCGAAAAGATCCAAGTATCTAGGATCTAGTATTGCTGGCTTTTTTTTTTTTAAAGAATTCCTCTTGGCTTATGGGTCTTTTGTTCCAATCCAGGAGAAATCCGGTGAATCACCTAATTAAAATCAAGACATGAATTAAGCATCCATTTTTGTACTACAAATTGCCAGCGCTACGTTTGTCCCTCCCTTGGTCTCCATTAAAAAACACCAGAGACGTTGTTAAAGGGGGGCAGACTTTGCCTCTAGCAGCCAGTTCTGCTTTCTATTTCACTGACTACCCCAGGACCTAAATTGCTTGGCTATGTAATTACTAGAGTATAAGCCTATTTAACTTAAAAGCTTTCTTTTTTTTTTTTTTTTTTTTTTCCAACTCTAAATGAAACTTGATGAGGGCCGGTCCTTAGTTATCAGGGGAGTCAGTTTCTGGTCAGTACTCTTGATTCATCTCTTTTAGATTTAATCAGCATTAAGGTATTGCCTGTCCTTAAGAGCTTTAGCTAATGGGGTTACTGGATGCTTTTCTCAGTGTAATGTTTCCTTTTCAAAAAAAATATACATACATATATATATTTACCTCTCACTGAAGATGGGGGCGGGGAGCAGCTTGAAATCTCCTCCCCTCCCTCTCCCCTTTTAAAAAGGAATTCGGAGTGATTAAAACGTTCAGGGAGGGGGAAACAGTTTAAAGACCCAGGGCAGGAAATGCAGATTCATTTAGGTTAGGGCTGAAATTGTAACAAAAAGCAATTCCTCGAGTAAATGCATCAGATAAATCAATTTACATAAAGGTATGATGCATTCGGATAAATGCAATGCTAATGGGTTTTAGAGTGGTCCTGTTTCCAAAGTCTCGGGGTTTTGTTACAGTTTAATTGGTGCAGTTCTTATTGTGCGGTCACTGGACACACGTTCCGGGACTCTTTTGGAGGAAATGTGTTTAAAATCGGCCTATTTAAGGAACCCGAGTCCTTGTTTCGTTCTTTCTCCCTCGTTCTTTGCAGCAGTCAAGTTGGGCCGGGGACAGGCAAAGTTCCCCCTCTCCCTTCCTAGGTATGGGCTGAATGTCTTGAGAGCAAAAAGCCTTGGGGGGTGTGTGGGGGGGAGCCCACACTCTCAGCTCACAGACGACAAAGACCAAACAAGCTGCTTAATTGGCAGTAAATAACTTGATCTTTTTATAGAATAAGTGACTGGAGAAACACTAGGACTTTATTGGACTCAGGAATTGGGGAGGCAACAAATTAATCGGTTTAGGCTAAGCTTTATAAATTGATTCCTATATTATACCCCAGTTGCTGCTCTTGTGGCATTCATTAGGGAGAGTGGGGAGGAATGTTTAAGAGCAGTTTTTGGTGACAGCAGGACTGGCTCGAATTTAACTTGTGCGTCCCTCAGTCGCGTCTTTCTCGCATATTATCTATCGACAACCTCCCCCCCCCCATTCCCTTTTGGAGGAACAAAGCTTTAGCATTTAAATTGCTGATCAAGGGCAGATTAGCAAGACCAAAGTGGAGAGTGTTTGTCTAGGAAGTTAACAGGCATTCTAAAGTTCAGTGATCTGTTATTCTCGACCGTGTCCTGAAAACACTCATTGATCTTCAAAATGAAATGAGATTTGGAACAATAATGGGAGATGGCGGTCACCACAATGGCATGTGAAAGGTGCAGTTTTTAAGAAAAAAAAAATATGAAAAACCAGTTTCGCAACTTTACACCCCGCACCTCCCCTCCCGCCACCTTGCCTCCCCTCTGCTGGTTCCTCCCTCCCTTCCTTCCCCTCTCCCCCTCCCCTCTTTTTTTTTTTTTTTTCTTCTTCTTCCCCCTCCCCTCTTTGCAGAAAAACCTAAACTATTTCCAACTTGTGAAGTCCAGCTGCACTTCCCCAAGGCAGCCGAGCTCGCGAGGGAAGGTGGCCTGGGCGGCGAGGCTGCGGGCTCTCGGGGCCCGGGGAGGGGCCGGGCGCGGCGGTGGGTGGGTTTGACCCTCATTTGCTGGAGGCGGGCGGGAGGAGCGGGCGGAGGCGGGCGCTGGGAGCAGGAGGAGGAGGGGGAGGAGGGAGGCGCCGCGGAGGGGTGGAGCGCGCCGTCCTCCCTCCTCCCTCGCTCCGTCGCTCGCTCGCTCGCTCGCTCGCTCGCTGGCTCGGAGTTTTGACAGTACCCGAGCTGAAATTGTCAGCGGCGGCGGAAAGTTGAGAGGAGCTCGTGGGCCCCGGAACACAGCTTGAGAAAAGTAAACAGGCGGCTGCTGCCGGAGAGAGCCTCTCTCTCTCTCCTTTCCCTCTCCAGTGCGCGCAGCCTCCTCCTCCTCCTCCTTCCCGCCCTTGCCCGGACTGCTTCCTTCTAGCATCTCCCGGGAGGGAGGAAGAGAAATAGAAGACAGTAAGCTTGCTTGCATGCTTTCATGATGCACTAACTTTTCTTTTTCTCTCTCTCTCTCTTTCTTTCTTTCTTTTCTTTTTCTTTTTTGCATTGCCCCCTGCCCCCTTTTTTTTTGTCTGTCTCTTCTCCTCGGTCCCTTCTCCCCGCCCTCTGCAGACCATGGTGAATCCGGGTAGCAGCTCGCAGCCTCCCCCGGTGACGGCCGGCTCCCTGTCCTGGAAGCGGTGCGCTGGCTGCGGGGGCAAGATCGCGGACCGCTTTCTGCTCTATGCCATGGACAGCTACTGGCACAGCCGCTGCCTCAAGTGTTCCTGCTGCCAGGCACAGCTGGGCGACATCGGCACGTCGTGTTACACCAAGAGCGGCATGATCCTTTGCAGAAATGACTACATTAGGTAAGTCCAGTCTGGCTGCCTTTAACAGAGATGGGCGAGCACAGTAAGGGCCAGGCCAGAGGGTACCAGGGCTCAGAGGGAAAGGCGAATGGGCCTTTGAGGGGAATGAATGCATGGCAAAATTCCCCTCCAAAACCTTGAAGCTGGTTGCATGTAAGGGGACCCAGGCACATGTGTTGTCAGTCTTCTTGGATTCCATGACACTAAGGGCAATTTCCATACTAGGGAACAGCTCCGTCTTGGTGGGATTGCACCTTTAGGTATGGAAAAAGGTTGAGTTCCCTCTGGTCGCAAAATTCTAAGTTGTCAGTCTTTGCTGTGCTTTAGGCTAAAAGTAAGCATTTTGAGTGTGTGTGTGTGGGGGGGGGGCGTCCAGCTGCTTGCAAGGTGTGTAGACCCACAGAGAAACTCAAGAGACAAAAGCAAGGTTTACTTAAAAAGAAAAGTGCTGTTAGTGAGAAAATTACTCATCTCTACCGATGGCTAATTATGATATTTACATAAGCACTTTTAAACTTTTCTGAGTGGAAAGCTGTGACTCATTCTTTGTGCTCCTTGTGAAAAATGCTGATTAGCCATCAGCTTATAGACCTGTAATTCTTTTTATGGCAAAAAGAAAAAAACAAACAAAAGCAAAAGTGGTAATGTTTCTCTTCATAGGGTTACTTGGAAGGCGTGTTAGGGGCAGTGTTGGTGTGTAGCTTTTGATGTAGAATTTGCAGGTTTTTTTTTTTTTTTTTTTTTTTTTCCATTTGAAGAATGTTCAGGTTTGGGTTTTTGTTGTTGTTGTGATTTGTAGCACTGCCCTTGGTCCCCAGAAGAGATTCAGAAAAAGAAAAAGGTCATAGAATTATACTAATCTTGCATTTTAAAGCAATGTATAGGAGCATTCATATGTCCATGTAAGCAGTCTTTTTTTTTCCAACAAGTTTCAGTGCAATTAATGGAAAGAATTGAGGAGGTCAGGTGCCTATAGGATCTTTTCAGGTGAACTCAAGCTACTTAAACTCATTAATTTGAAAGGAGGCATTTGAAGGATTACACATTTAATTTGAGTAAATGGTTTGATAGACTGGTGCACATGAATGCTTCTAGGAGGTGTTCTGTTTCAACATCCAGTAATTAAAAAAAAAAACCACACGCACACCGTTGGTACTAGAAAACTGCACACTTTTGAGAATTTCATTCTATTTGTTTCTTCCTTAAATCTTTTTTCTGTGGTGGTCAGTAGAACGTCCTGTTCTTTCTTCCATGAAGGTCAGTCAGTGGATGAGGTATTTTGTTCAAAGTTTAGCTTCGCTTTGATTGTCATCCATGGTGGATCCTTCAGAAGGAATCCCTGTGCAGTTTGCAGCTGGGGATGGGTGTGTTCGCCCTGTGATATCATGAGAGTGAAATGATGGAGTAAAATGCCATTTGGTTCTTCTGATAATGTAACCTATATCCATTCCGCTGGCACCCTCAATCAGTCAAGTGAAAGAAATATGAGAGGGAGAGGGCTTTTATTTTTAAATTAATAGGGCTGCATTAATTTCACTAAGTGTCCTTTTAGAAGTAAATGTTGGAAAATCAGCAGGAGCCTGGGTGTAATGCTTTCTGGTCCTTCCAAGCCATGCCAGGAGCTTTGACAGTATTGTAATTAAGTAGAGAGCAAAAAAGTGTGGTAAGAAAGGATGGTGGTTTGAAGTGGAAAAATTGACAGTGTAGTTACGATTTGGTGAATGGTGCAGTTTTATTTCTTCAAGTGCCTTCAAAGGCAAGGGGAGAGGTCGGGGGGCAGGGGGAACCCACCTTCAATTCTGATCACCACTAATTAAAAAGAAGATGGGTCCACTTGAAGTCCCCTGGGACAAGTTGAGGCAAGTGGCTTGCTGGGAATGAAAGTCCATTCCCTTTCTTGTTCTTGGAGCAAAGGATAAATGCCCTTTTGGTGTTTTCTTCAGGCCTAATGGAGCAATGGAGGATGTGCACACAGCCTTGAATCTTAATTAATCCTAATTCTCAGCTCTTTTTGCCTCTGAATCTGGGAAGTGGAATTAAGCTTGATCTTGAACTAGATGCTACCAGCAGAAACGTAAAAGTCTACCCAGGACAGATGAGTTCTACCCAGTTCAGTGCCAGAAGGGTCATGGGTGGGTGGCCTCACACTTTGATAAGGACACCCCCAAAGCCACTGCCCCCTTTAGGGATCTGTGTCTGAAGTCAGTCTTCACTATCAGGCCATCATGGTGCTCAAAGGGTGGGAAGGTGAAGGAGGTGCTGGCCTTCGTGTCCCTCTCAGCAGCCCCCTCCCCTAAAGCCCCAATGTCCACTTGTTGGAGGTGCTTCCGGCTCTCATGGACTGACTGAAGCAGGCAACTAGAGTGGAGTGATCTGCTACCATGTCTCCAGGTGAAGAGGGATCCCCTCGGCCTGCCTGGGACCATAGAGCGATTTATTAAGGGGCTTTTAAACTGTCTTGAGTTTATTTATTTATTTATTTATTTATTTATTTATTTATTTATTTGTTTGTTTTTAAACATCCCAGTTCTGGCTAAAAAAGCTGCAGGGAACTGGGCAGAGGCGTGGGGTGGGTGTAGGAAAGAGAAGGGGGCGTTTTCCTCAGTCCCCTCCCCCCCTCCGTGGCCAAGTATCCATTGGGTAGAACTGGTCTTCTCCCTCCTCTCCCTCCAAGATTTCAGATAAAGCAGCGGCCTTGCCTTGCCGCAGCGAATCTGCACAATTAAAAGCTTTAATTAGTGGCTCCTCCATTTTCTTAGTTCTGATGGGCTTTATCTAATGAGATCTGGTCTCTGGCTTAGATCTGCTCCGAATGACGTGTCCGCAATGAATGAGAGCTGCGTCGCAAACAAAACATTTAATTAACAAAATTGGCCTCCAAGAGAGGGAGGGAAAGGCTGGAGGGGGGTGGTAATAGGGTGGAGGGGGAGGGTGGATCTTAAAGGGACCCATGTCT